>JAJHZJ010000482.1:1285256-1885256 GCA_023548195.1 Bettongia penicillata ogilbyi | reverse complement strand
CAGATTTGAACTCAGTTGCTTAATAATTGTTTATTGGATTCACTGAATTTCTCCTGGCCATCTTCTCCAGTATTTGGTTTTTCCTTTTCCTCCTTACCTACTGGGTCCTTCCTATTGTCTTGCAAACACATTTAAATCTTCTCCATTCTTTTAAAACACTGTAATTCATCCAGAGGAACAAAAAGTCAAGAATCTCAAGGGAATTAATGAAAGAAAAGTGGGCCAAGTAGGTTTCAAACTGTACTACAAAGCAGTCAACACCAAAAACAGTTTGTTATTGGATATGAGGGAGACTGATCTGTGGAACAGACTATGTACAAAGTATACAGAAACAAATTAACACAGTGGCCAGTGATTGATAAATATGAAGATCTCATGTATTGGCATAATAGCTTATTACTTGACAAAAACTGGGGGAAAGTAGAAAGCAGCCTGGCAGAAACTCAATAAAAAGCAGTATCTCATACCCTGTACCAAAATAAGCTCCAAAGCTGTACAAGACTTAGACCTGACAGGTGATGTCATAAGCCAAGAGCTACAGAGGATGACATAAAGGAAAGAGGACCATGTTGATTACATAAAATTAAAGAGATTTTTCCATAAATTAAACCAACGCAATTAAAAGCAAAAGGGAAAAAGGTAAAGGGGAAAGTATTTCAGCAGGGTTCTTTGATAAGGGTATCATTTCTAGGATACATAAGGAACTCATTCAACATTTGGCACAGTGACTGGCACAAGTAATCCCGTAATAAATGTTTATTGATTGAATGTTTGATTCAAATCTATAAAAATAATAGCCTTGCCCAATTCCTATAAGGTCAAAGGGTATGAACGGTTTTTTGGAGAAATTCAAATTAAAAATAACCATTTGAAAATAAATACTCAGTCATTTATTAGAGAAATGAAAATTAAAATAATGCTGAGATTCTATCTCACATTCATCAAATTGGCAAAGTTTACAAAAAAGGAAAATAGCATATGCTGAAGGAGCTGCGGGAAAACAAGTGACATTAATGTCCCATTGGGGAAGCTACCACCTGATCCAGTCATTCTGGATAACAATTTAGAACTGTGAGCCAAAATGCTAGTAAACTGTGTAAACCTTTTGGCTAGGATTATACCCCAAAGAGATTTTTTTTTTGAAAAGTAGAAAAGGACAACTAAGTTCAAAAATAATTTTAGCAGCTCTCTGGTAGCAGAAATTGGAAACTGGAGTGCGAGGGAATACCTATCAATTAGGTATGACTTATGGTTTATGAAAGTGATGAATTAATGTCTATTGTGCTATAAAAATGATAAAGAGAATGGTTTGAGAAAAGCATGAGAAGACATATAAGCTAATGCAGAGTGAAGAAAGCAAACAAGAGAACAATTTATACAGTAACAATATTGCAAAGAAATCAACTTTGAAAATATTAGCAGCTCTGGAGCCAGGATGAAATGGGCTACCAGTCTCCTGATGGAGGCATCTTACAGAGTAAGACATGTGGGGGTGAGGAGGCTGTGGGCACATGACCAATCTGGGGATAGGATTTACTTGACACAAGTTAATATTAGGGGATTTTATTTTTCTTGCTTTCTGGGGAATGGGAAAGGGAGAGAAAATAGAGAGTGTTTGGTGTAGGTGGCATGGAGAGAAAGTGGATATTCACTTGAAAAATAATGAATTTTTTTAAATTTAAAAAATCATTTTACTCTATCATCAGCCTCAAGCTACTGTCCACTACATCTTCAGCTTTCACTATGAACACTTAGTATCAGCCAACTACATTTACTGCCTATACTTATTGCCCAGGTACTTTTCAACCCTTTGCTTTCCGGCTTTTACTCCTGTCACTGCTGAAACTTCTCTTTCAGAGCTTACCAATGTTCTCTTTCTTCTAGCCCTAACTTTTCTCCTGACCTCCCCTCCCTTTCCTTTCATTTCCTCTTCCCTCTCTCCACTCCTTTCCCTCTCTTCTGTTCTCTTCTCTTCTTTTCATTCCATATTTCTCTCTAAATGATATGATAGGATTATATAATTACAGAGTCTTTTGAGGCCATTTAGTCTGATTTGCTTCTGGAAAAATTTACATGTCTAAGGAGAGATCATCTACCTTTTGCTTAAAGATCTTCTACCGGGGACCTGAGTGAGGATAATGGCCACTGGCCATGTGACTTCATCAATTCCCAGTGTGTGTATGTGTGTAGAAAGATACATGTGTGGATATGTATATGTATTTCTACAGTCTATCTATATGTATATGTATATATATATAAATGTGTACATATGTGTAATATATGTACAATAATTTTTACCTCATATATATGCACATGGACTATATGTGTGCATGTGTATGTATGCATATAGATTTTTAACTACCTAAGGGCCACCACAATCTGCTTATTCTACTTTTCTAGTCTTATTTCAGTCTTTGTTCCAGATCCACGTAGCTAGTAAATCGCCGAAGCAGGATTTAAATCCATGTTTTTCTGATCCTAAGTCTACCACTCTGTCTACGATGCCAAGCTGATTCACATGGTCCTAGAACTAGATATCCCATCTCCTGCTTTCATACATTAATTTTAGACATCCTTCTTATTTGGGGGAAAAAGCACTCTTCCTTCATCTTTACCTTAATAAATCCTTACAAACTATCTATTGCTCCTTAGTCAGGCCTGAACCCAAGCACTTTTTCTTTCTCCTAAACTCATTTTCTGTGCAGTTGCTTGTAGGAAGTCTTCTCTGAGTCTTCTGCTGGTACGTGTTATCTCCCTCCCTTTAATTATCCTGTGTTTAATCCTTCCTCTTGTTTTCGAATCTCCTCCTCATGCTCTCCTCCTCATACACATTATGCTGTCCCTGAGGACAAGAACAGTTTTATTTTTAACTTTGTTTCTTCAATGCTTAGCACAACACTTTGTGCATAGAAAACAATGAATGAACATTTGTTGAATTAAATTCTACGTCACTTCTTTCTAAAGTGAAGAGTCCCTGGGTTCCCACCTTCCTTAACTTCAGATGTTCTCAGAGTGAAAGAGGTTATTTGTCTGAAAGTCAGTAAAAAGGATGGGGGAGAAATATTCTCTTTTGCTCTTAAAGATATAGCTTGTAGCTAGTGCCAAACCATTTACCTGTCTTCTGTCATACCTCCAGTACAATCCAAATTTTCAGTGAAAAAAATCCCTATGTCAAGTTAGTGTTTTGAAGACTGGGTAAATGACCTTACCCCTCTAGGCTTCAGATCTAGATTTCTAAAATAAGGAGGTTGAACTAAATGACCCGTAAGATCCCTTCTAGCTCTGAATCTATGGTCCTATGCAATGTTTATTCAGTATGCTAAAGAAATCTCAATTTAACTCAATCCATCCCCGTATAGGAATTGTTTTGGTAGCTGAGGAATCATAGTCAATTTCCTGGGATATATTTTCAAGCATGTTTTGATGAGGCAATCCATAAAGATGACTTTTCCTATAATTAAAAGTAAATATATCCTAAGCATTTCCCTGGGTATAGATCAAAAGGATTTTCCTATACCTGTCAGAATCTGGTTCCTTGTTAGGTTAGTCATGCAAAAGGTGTGACTCAGAGATGTTGCACAAGTAACTATAAGGTAGATTGTTGTAAGATGTCTTGACTTTCCAATATATTAATCATGTTTTGAAGAATCTAAATTGTAATGTAGGTCAGCCAAAATGCTCATTGATAAGTGATGTTATCATCTAAAGTAACTTCATCTTTTTCTTCTTTAGAAAGATATCTTCTTTATTTTTATTCACTTATTTATCTATGCTCATTTCAGTTTAAAAAACCTCTAAAAAGGAAGATTTTTTTTTCCTTCTCTTTGTATGGGATTTTATACCATGTAACAAATTTATACCATGTTACAAATTGCAAAATAGCATCAATGGTAGTAGTTTCCTCACCAACAGTTGCCTACAACAAAGAAATAATAGGTCCAACTAAGCTGATGGAAGATAGATAGATAGACAGATATATGTATTTCAATACCTGTTCAAGTGTTTGTTATGTCATCTTTATAGGTACTCAAAGAATCACAACATTATGGAATCAGAAGGGACTTCATATGCCATTTAATCAATCCTTTACACAGAGGAATCCTCACTATAACATACCAGAGAAGTGATTGTTTAGTTTCTACTTAAATATCTCCAAGCAGGGGAAGCTTGAACCTCCCGCGACAATGTAAGTGACTAAAACCTAGATTACGTGCCTCACTACCTTGGTAAATAACTTCAAGATTTCCTGTGCCTTTCTTCCTCTCCCTACTCCACCCCAACAAAGACAACTCACTTGATTAACTCTCTCATACTAAAATTCTCTGAATTTATCAAGACTGGTTCTTGGGTAGACTAACTCCAGTTGTAATCAAAGCTTTTCCAGCATGGTTAGATCAGCCCAAGTTTTCATTCTACTGCAATATCTTTAAAACAAACAAATACACAAAAAAACCTAAGGTCACTTCTATGCCATGGTGAAACACTGGAGTAAGACTTTAGGGAAAGATGAATGTCATCTACATGGTTTAAATAGGTATATCATGATTAAACATTCTTAACCAAGAATTCATGAATACCCAAAGGGTTTGTGGTTAGGTCCCAGGGGATACATGAATTTGAAAGAAAAATATCCATTTATTTTCTCTAACTAGTTAAAATTTAGCATTTCCTTCAATTATTTAAAAATATTATTCTGCAAAAGAGTTCAAGGGCTTCACCAGACGGCCATAGGGACAAATGACATAAAAAAGATGAAGAATCCTTAGATGCTCTCTCTCTCTCTCTCTCTCTCTCTCTCTCTCTCTCTCTCTCTCTCTCTCTCTCTCTCTCTCCACACACACACATATATGTATGTGTATACATGAGTATATAGTCATCTCTCTCTCTCTCTATATATATATATATATACACATATATACACATATATACATATATAAAATCTTACATATAGCTATATTTCAGGACTTTGAGGATCTGTGATTTCATTGTTATGTCAATATGTGTATTTGCAGAGTTGCTTTGTCCAAAAAAATCATTATCCTGCTGTAAACCTAGAGATGAGGCTCTTCAAACTAGCTTGGCTAATCCTTAGATAACAGACCTTTATTCCATTAACGGTCTCATCCTCACAGCCTTTCTAGCTGGATAGGGCTCGTCAGAATTTGTTCTCCACTGGCATACTTTTGAGAGGCTTGTAAGAAGTTATCAGAATAACACTTTTGCCCTATATGTTTTAGAATGAGAGTCAATTAAAACAATTTGATAAACTCCATAACATTAGAAGTAATTTAAACTCCTTCATTTCTGTTACATGTACTCACATCTTCCGGAGGATATAAATTCCATTTTGACCTATTCTTATAACATTATTAGGTATTGGAATTTAGTTTTAAATTTTAGAAAGCCTGAGAATGTCTCAAAAAAAGTGGTAAAGGCTATGAGAAGGAAGCACAGTTCAGGAGAAGAGGTTTTGGTGTTAGATTTAGAAAGCCTAGATTCTCTTTTTTGGTTTCTTCCAGGTTTGTTTTGCTACTTATTATTATATCTTACTATTAACATACATGTTCTCTTATATTAACATCAAGGAAATGACAGCAGTTACTCCAAAAGGACGTGCCTGAGTCTGTCAGTAAGTGGTACAGTTGCTTTTTTCAGGCTGCTATGGAATCACAATATTGAAAAAAGAAATTTTAATAAGCATTGTCCCAACAACCTCAGAAAAAACAATCCATTTACTTGATTCTTATTGACAGAATCAAACTGTACATTTTATAAAGTTTGTAAAGGAAAAAAACAAGAATACTATTCTCACAGAGGAGCTCGGACTAATACCAGTAAACAGAAAGGATTAGAAAAGTAATTAGACTGTTGTCAACTAAGATCATTTGTTAATATAACTGAGGTTCTCTTAAATTTAAAATTCAGTCTTACTATGAGTCACTGAGAGTAAAAGAGAATATATATGAATTCTATAGGTATGCGCCTATTTTATAGCCTAGAATTTCCTAGCCATAATCTACTTCTGTATTTTTATAAAAATGCAGTTTCTTTCTTTTATAGAAATGCAATTTCTGTGCTTTATAAAAATATAGTTTCTGTTTTTCTATAGAAACATGCTTGAAGGCCAGGTTCTTAAGCTGGTAAATGATAATCCTTTTAAGTGAAACTATTAATGTAAAATCTGTTGTTGCCCACTTATGAACTTTTCTCTTTTGAATAAATTATTCTGTACGGTTGTGAGCCATGGAATATCATGGAATATTAGAGCCTCTGTAAATAGAATTGAGAACCATTAAAAGGTTAATGGTGGAGTACATGGTAGGCATGAGCAGGTTATTAGATACTACCAACAAATTGTTTCAAAAGAAATATATACTCCTAAGCCAGAAAAACTTGGAGGATAACTGACAATGTGCTCTATGGGTATCCATTAATTAATTTCAAAGGGCTATGATTAAAAGTACAACTACAAGGTGATATCTTTCAGCCACAGATGAAAAATTTCAGCCACAAGGATGTCAGCTAAGAAGGTATAGGTAACTTGTGCCAATGGGATAAATGTCCATGCCCAAGACATGTTCCTTGAAGCAATAGTAGGCATGGTTGAGGGGAGCCCTAGATTTTCAGTTAGAGGATGCTAGTTCAAATACAGATTTAGAAAGTCAGGAAAAAGGAAAGCAATTAAAAATATGGTACAGTAGAGAAAGTGATGGATCTGGAGTTGAAATGAGATCTCGGTTTCCTCAGTTGCATAATGGATAAAGGGGTTGAACTAGATGATTCGTAAGATCCCTCAGCTCTAAATCTTTGATCCTATATGAATGTGAGTTCTTATTCTTTATATAGTATATTTCTATATTAATATAAAATACATTACCATGTAACATGCATATATATATCAAGTGCCTAGTGCAGGGATACACACAAATATTTTAAAATTAGGGATGGAACTGTACATATTTCACCCCTCCAGCTTGACTTTTTTCCTTCTGCCTCCTTCCTCTATCTCCACCCTTTCCCACAAACGCATATATAACGTCACAAGTAGTTGTTGATAATTCTGCCTAATTCCAAAAGACTTGGGCTGAAACTAGATGCCTTGCTTTTGAAAGGTCATACTGTCAATCTTATTTCATCCAGTGTGACAGGTGGACCAGTGAACTAGAATTGAATGATATCTGAAAAGGGAGCTAGGAGGGTAAAGGAGTCAAGGAACTGATCATGGAGGAGCCTGTAAAAACAGAGTTTGTGGGGTGTGAACTTTGGTGTGACCTATGAATTGGAGTTGGATAAGTGAAACCGAAGGCAGGGCTAAATCCTTTCTAGGGTTTGAGTGTTCCCCCTCTGATTAGGAGACTTTGTAAGGAGTTCCAGTGAAATACTTTGTGAAAATTAATTTGGAATTTGAAAGTGGTTTTCATTCTCTTATTTTAAGGATCCTAGCTGCCTTTCCAACTTGGAAAAAATTGTCTCAAATATTTCCTCTCTGTGTATGAATTCAGAAAACTTGATATTCTTGTGAATATCTTCTCTTGGACTTTTTTTTTAGTTAGCAAGTAGAAACTAGTTTCACTTTATAAAATGGCAAAGTTTCACATAAATAGTGAAAGGAAAATGCATTTCTTGAATTATATTCACAAAAGTAGTTTTTTGCTTCTATGAGAAGAGATGTTTACTGTATAGAAGCCATGCTAAAGCATGCAGCAATTTAATTTTATTAGATAGTTACAAAATGGAATTTGCTTTGTGATATTTTCACAAATGCTCTTTGGTTAACCAAAAAAATATTTTTATAAACACTTTTATGAAATCACCACATGCAAAATTGCTAAAAGCAAATTCTGGATGATTTAAGTGCATAAGAGCTAGGATTTTCAATCCCTCACAATGAATGTCAGGTGCTTTCTTAAAGAGTTTAGAACAGAAAGGGATCTTAGAGATTGTTGAGTCCACTTCCCTTATTTTAAAAATGAAGAAAGTGAAGTCAAGAGAAATTAAGTACGTTTTCCAGGATTATCAAAGTATTAAATAGCAGAACCAGGTCTCAGATCCAGGTCTTCCAATTGTAAATCTAAAGTTTCTTCCACCACACTCTTTGGACCTTAGAAATGATCTAGTTCAACTCTCACCTCCACCAGTCCACATGAAGGGTCCTGAAAAACAACTTCTGGTCTTTACAAAGCTATCTAGCTAACTGGAGCAGACACCAAAACCACAACCTGTGTAGCTCTAATCCTACCAGATTACTCACTTCCCATTTTAAATATGAAGAAAATGGGGACTGATGAGTTTGGGTGAAGTGCTTCTGCCAATAAAGCCAATGAGGGATAGAATCCAGATCTCCTGCCCTTAACCTGATGGTGTTTTTTTCTTCAAGATTAAGGAAGAACCAGAATCCTTGGTTCCTGCATCTGACAGTGAAAGACATGTAGAAAAGGAGGCTAATGGCAGGAGTAGTCAGGAAACACAGTAGAAATCACTAGTTTCAATAGCAATCCCTAAACAACATCTTTACTTGTGAAAAAAAAAAACAACCAAACAAATAGGAGAAGCATCTCGGGCAAATAAGTATCAATGAAGAAGTGCTTTACTTAGAGATTTCCTTCATTTACTTTGTGCATCTCTTGTGTGTAAACATTTATTTACATGGTCTCTCCCTCCTTAGTCTGTGAGTTCCTTGAGGGAAGGGGCAATATTTTCACTTTTCTTTGCATCATTAGTGAAGTAATTGGCATGTAGTAAGTCCTTAAGAGTTAGTCGACTGACTGAAAAAGAAAAGACACAAAGAAACAAAGCCATCCCTCTTCTTTCCCCCAGCATCTGTCTCGTTCTGCTGCTTAATTATCTACCTTACAAAGTGTGTCTTAAGGACATTTTAAATGTATTTCCACCCAGAACCTAATTAACCAATATGCCATATTAATGAGTATCATGGTGAAGAAGACATGTATTACAACCATGAGAGACTAGTGTCATTTTTTGAAGCACAGTGAATTCTTACTGTTGAACCATTTCTCCTTGAAAGTTCCATCAAAGATAGGTACAAAAGAAATCATTTCACTGTTTATAGAATCATGTGGGAATAAAGACTAATTTTATTAGTAGATGGATATTTAATACTTTTGAAACACCATAGATCAAATAGTTACAGAGAAGATAAAATTCAAAACCTGTTAGAATAAGGCTATTAAAGCAAAAATACCTTTAACATAATAAACACAGTATTGAATGCATTTCATATTTGTATTAAACCAGCTGTCTTTTTAAATTACTTAATTGGCATTGATTATATCATTTAGGATGTTGTATTTAATGCTTTCTGGTCAAAGTGGACGATGAGTGTGAAAATCGGTGTAAAAGAAATCCAGTTCACTTCCCGTGTTTGTGGCTCTATTTGCTTGCCTTAAATGTTGACATACAGCACAGGTGTAAAATTGACTATATCAGCTGGTCTCAAAGGTCATAACAGCGCAGTTGCTAGGATTGAATTTCTTGCACTTTAAACCTTGTGATGGTTGATGCTTTTAAAGCTAATGAGCTACTTCATTTAAAAAAACTTTTCCTTGTACTATCAACTTCCACATTAGCTACTAACTTACAGAACTGTTCTTCTCATTTGCAATCTATGTGTTATAGCATATGAAGGGGATTTGGCTACTTTGGGAATGTTGAAGAGAAAGAAAAGCTAATTAATATTTAAGAGGAACAGAAGGAACGAATCATTTCCCATTTCCCTACACCCAGTAGCCCGTGATATTTTTATTTATATATCTCAATCATCTTTTCACTTTTACTTCGGTCACCTTCCTCTTAAGAATGGACTGGGGAAGGGAGAATAGTGCATAGAGAGATATCCTGAAAGCCATGAAAATATCATTCAGTTCCTGCTACTGACACATACTGCTTATGTGACCCTTGGTAAGTCACTTAACTTCTTAGGGCTCCAAGCAGCAAAACTAAGATTGAAATTGTAGTGAAGAAATGGATCCATATCAACAGAGGAAGTTTCTTCACCTGGGAAGTTATTTTTCAAATTAAATTACGGGTCTAGTTCTTGTAACTATTTCTCTCTTCCTGCCTTCTAAATTTTTTCCTAAAATAACTCAATGATTTTTGGTCAATTTTATATGATTTTTTTTTTAAATTCAAGTTCCCAAAGCCTTCTTCCCTCACATGTACAAAATTTCTCTTCTTGGAGAAGTATTCTTCTCTGATCATTGCCTGTCGAGGATTGTCAAACTTTTAGAATGCTTTATTTCTTGTGATTCTTACATTATTATCCACATTACCAATTATATTCCTGCTAATTAGTTTTAATAAATATTTTGTTGAGTACCTGCTACATATGTGCGCAACATTGTGTCTTCTTTCAAAGCTCTTTAGGAATTTCCAGTCTACTGCGAAAAATAAAATATACAAGCAATAATCATACAAAGAAGTATGTGATTGTTTCCAAATAAGTATTTCAAACAGTAACTACAATAAGATTTCATGGAAAGGAGAAATAGGTGTGGGTTAGAGCAGTCTTAGGGAAGGTTTTGTGACAGAGGTATTGGAATTGACATTGAAAAATGACTAAAATTTAGAAAGGTTCAAATAAAGGGGACAGCATGCATAAAAAAGAGAACTAAGAAAGAATTAAGCAGGTGTTGTTCTAGGAATAAGGTAATCTGTTGGGCTATTTTTGTTACAGGGTATGACTTGGGGAGTAAGGACAGAGCAGGTTATTTAAATGCAGCTGGGCAAAAGAGCAAGTTCATTTAAACAGTAGCCTAATTAAACACCAGTAGAAGTCTAAATCTTCTGCCAAAACCAATAAGGTCATGGATATCAAAGTCAAATATAAATAATTTTTTTTAATTGTCTGCTCTTTTGGATTATCCATGCCTCTGATTTCTTACATTGGTATGATTATCATGAATTGAACTTGTTGAAAAGAACTTGGAAATTTTTCATTGTTGAAATGCCATATATTCTGGTTTTTTTTCTACTTTGAAAAATGAGATGAAGCAAAAGGCTGAACTTACGTATGATGGGTCTTTTAAAATTTTTAACATTTTCAATAACTGCCTATCTTGTGACACTTAAAAGCATTTATTTTCCCCAAAATAAAATCACAAACTACTAGAAAATAGTTTCAGGATAGTTGTGGGGAAATATAGTAGACAACCAAATCAATATTAAATAGATGAGGAGAAACTGTCCTCCTGGCATGTATTAATAATAATAATACGTTTGGAAAATCGCCTGTGATTTCTTCAGTTAGGGATCTCCTGGTGCGGGTCCTCATCATGTCAATGCTGGATATCTGTAGCCTTCTCAGTCACTTTTAGTCTTAGGGAGCTTCCTGGAAACCTGAAACATTGCATTACTTCCCCAGTAGTCACACAGCCAGTTTGCTTCAGAGGCATGACTTGAATACAGTCTTCCTGATTCCAAACTTGGCCCTCCATCCACTCCACCACTCCACCTAAATTGACTTCTCACTCTTAGCAGGCTGGAGAGGTTGTAGTAGTAGTAGGTCCGTGTCTCCTTCCTTTGGAATCATAGGGAAAAACTAGAATATGGTCTCATAATAACGGAACAAGATGACATAAAAAACAACGAAGTCCTTTCTATAAATACATTCATCTTAGCGTTTAGCAGATGTCCATCCCTTGAAGGTGGAGTATACTAATCACATCCGCTTACATCCTCTAAGAACCATGAAACAAGCACCGTGGTCTTATGCTCAGTCTTTAAATATGAGAGACAGAATTCCTTCAATGCACAAAATCAGTGTCCAGAATGGATGATTTCACAAATAATTTTATAGGACAGAGACTCCTATAGTCAGGAAAACCCATGTTGCATTGGATTTAATTGACCATGTTGATCGGTATTAAAGCCTTCAGTGAAGTAGTAAAGCATTGTGTGAAACAGATGAGAGGGTTGGTCCTTGAGGTAACACTTGACTCTTGGTTCCAGTCATTTTTGATTTTTTTAAGAGTGAGGACTATGAAACAGCCAGCCAGCCTGATAACTGGGAAGGAGGTAAAAGTATGCAACGTAATTACTCGCCAACATTGGGTCTTGATTTCTTAAAAAAGAATTTGAAGAGCAATCCATCTGCCTCCTTGAGAGAGAAGAAACTGTATGATTGAGGTCATGGTACTCTCTCAGAATAAAAAGGGATGCCTTCTTGTGCTTTCCTGAGATTTCTTAAACGGCTTCTAAACAAGGAGGAGATGAGGCTGTCCATTCTCTGTTCTATTGAAATTCTGATACATGGGAACAATCCTAGCAGGCTTGCTTTCTTTTACAATAAGGAGCCTACTGAAAAGGCTTGGGATGGCTTATACAAATTTGAATTTCTAAACCAATCACTTCTACTAGTAGCATAGCTCATGCTGCTAGTTAATTTTTAGAATTGTCTTTCTGACGTATAGCCAGCACACTAGGCAAGATGGAATATGAAGGTTTCACAATTCACATTTCTTACACAATTCAGGCAGTAGACATGTGATCCACCTCACTTTGCTTACTACAGTGCCACACACCCTTTGAGCACTCAACAAATGCTTAGGAATGGATGTTGATGGCAATGATACTTGTAAAGATTATACCTGCCATGTTAATTCAAGGATAGATCTTGGATAAGTGGAGATCTGTTAGTATTCACTGCATGCCATTTTTCCTATTCAATATAGTGATGTGACCAGAACAGACTTGCCTAAATCTATCTTTCTACCTACCTATCAAGATTTCCCTGAGTGCTTATCATTTTATTTCATTCTGTATGCGAAAATTGCTCCAAGTAGTGGTGGAAAAGTTGGTGCCTAAGCCAGGGACCATTTTTTCATTGCACTCAGATAAATATGCAATGGAATATTTTTCCATCCTAAGGAAGTTACTGATATCATACTACAAATAAGTATTGAGATAATTTTGAAAGTAAAATGTTATCAAAAATCAAATACAGGCAGTAAAATGGGTCACTTTGTGAATTTTTAAATGCATAATTGTAGTTCAGGCACCTAGTTCAATAAAACAATATAGTGTTTTGTTTTGCAATAATAGAATATGACATATTGACTAAAACCCTTAAAGGTGGAAGGCAAAAATCATACCATTATGACTTGAAGAAATGCTAACATTAACTATCTTGTTTCTCCAAACTTTGTATAGACCTGTCAACAAAATTACCAACCCAGCGGTTTTAGAGATAGTGTTCTAGATATTGCCTACAGTATTCCACTTGTATTTAAATGAAAATATGCTAGCTCAAACAATCAAATATTTGCCCCAAGTTCTACTTCAGGATGTTTATATATGTTAGTCTAAAAAGCTAATGTCAGTCATTTAGTCTGAACAGCATCTGAGGGATGGATGGAATCCTATAGTCTGGAACAAGTAAGGTTTCTGAAATTATCTAATATGAAGAGAGAAAAGATACATTCTCCTATTGCATTAGGAACAGCTAAAATCGTTTTATCATAATTTCCTCTTTATACAATGCATCCAGAGTTTTCATTATGATATAGAAAATGAAGTTTAAGAAATATTTCTTAGATGCATGTGACTTTATGTATAACTTGTGATCTTTTGGTTCATCATTTTCATGAAATGAATTATGCTACTGTTATCTCTGAGGATAAGTTAAGTATTCTATCCCCTTCTTTGAGATAAACATCAAAAAAGTCCTACAGATAGAGTGGCTTGTAGGGAGTCTCTCTCATGGTCTCTGGAAGGAACTAAACAGACTCAAACATACCAAAGTTCACCACTTGGGAGGGATTCCAAGGGGTGTCCGAAGTAAAATAATGCCATCAAAATTTTAATGTTATTTCCACTTGATAAAATGGTCAATTCCACTATTCCATAAAATTAACCATAGGTAATAATAGATGCTGCCAGTTACCTCTGTATCAGAAGTTTATTTCCTGCTGAAATACATTCTTGCAACTGTGTATTACCAACTTTAAGATCAATTTTATCACCTTAATAAACTAATAAATTGGAAATTATTATTGTGACTAGTGCCTAACTGTTGTGTTTTTATGCAGGGAAAGATGTCCATTTTCTTTTGGAGACTTCTGATGTTTTAAAATGAAAATGAATTAAAATGTTAATTTCTCCTCTTTTGTTTAAGAAATTAGAAATCCCTTGTAAATGTACCAAGTACCATAAGTTCATTTTAATTATTATTCAATGTTTTACGCTTCATAGGTATAAATGCTTTCCAAAACAATGCTTGTGAAAAAATGAATTCAAAGTTTCTATCTCAAATGATACTTGTCAATGAAATTGTTCATTGTGCTACACAGTCTACTTTACAATGTTAAAAAAATATGAAAAACACTCACCCAAAAAAGTTTTGTGCAATTGAGTGATAAGCTACCAATTGCTCCAATCTTTATTAGCTTTTTAGTATGGAAGCACCTACTTTTATCTTGCCAAAATCTGACACATATAGACTTGTTGAATTTATGGTGCTTGAGCTCTGTTTCCCAATATGCAGATAATGTCCTTAAACAATGAAATGGAAATGAAAAGAACTATTTTCCTCTCTCAAATTGTTCTGGGAAATAATACTAATACAAGTGGGAAATACAAAAATTGTATGGCCAATACTGGGGGACTTTCATAAAGGTCCTCATGCCATTGACTACATTTTAAATATTTCTTAAGCTATTTTGTAAAACCTTATGGGGTGGTGGTGGAAGAGATTGAAGCTTTATTGTAAAAAAAAAATGAATGCAAGAAAATGGCACTTTAAGTAGTGAAGAGACATGAAGCATTGCATCTTCATAGCCTGCTAAGGAGCAACAGCTGTACCTAATTTTAACTTGACGTGCTTCAGATCTCATATTCATATAGGTATTTAATGATCCAAACATAATGGTCCTATATAGAATAATTACTTATATGAAGGAGTGAACTTCATACGCATTCCTTTTTAAACGATCCTTCAAGAGAAAAACTGCACTGGTTCTTTGAACAATGAATATTCCCTTTTAACAATCAAAATGTTTGGGGCATAATATCTTAAATTTTAAGTGAATAATAAAATCTGCAAGATTACTTCTTTTTGACAGGTTCTTGGGGTCTCCCTCCTTCCCAAGATAGCCAGTACAATGAAAAAAGGTAGACTGCCAAGCCGATCATCAAGTCATAATAGTAGGTTGTTAGGAGAAACAGAATGAACAAAAGGAAATAGCATATTTTAGAGTTGATGTATTTTGCAAGCAGAGACTCATTGGGCAGAGTCTGATTGTCCTGGGCAGGGAAGCTGGAGGAGTCAGACCTGTTACCTGGCGAGGCTATTTCTTGTCCATAGCTGCTTAACTCAGCGGTTTCACAACTTGTCTCTTCCACCTCCTCAGTAGGTTCGCTGATTAAAATCATGGGCCCTAAAGGCTTCTCCATGTTATTTTCTACTTGTTGGAAACTCTCAGCTATGGGTCTTTCTCTCCCATCACCAGAAGTCAATATGACTGAACTTTTACTATTTTCTTGAGGTACAGACCCAGGATGTTGATTTTTCTCAGTACACTGGACTTCACTGTGGGGATCACATTTGCACTCTGATGTAGGAGAAATGGACTTGAATGGCATGGCAGTCATTGGATACTCTGTACTGAACGCTTCCTCACTGGATTGAGTTTTTTGGGGGCAAGTGGAAACAGGTGTGCTGTTTTGAGGACATAGGCTTCTTTCCGAATAGAAACTTTGATGCCCAAGAGCAACCAAATCAGCATTCTTCTGAGGGAGTCCTTGGGCCTCTGCATGGTATATATTTTTCTTCAAAATTTTTGGAACAGTAGGTAACTGTGTGGAGTAGAAATCCAGGTCTGAGCTTGCTTTTCCATTCTCAGGAGTGACCTGCAGAGATTCTCCTACACTTGCGGTACTTCTAATGCCATGCTCTGCCCTGTCAAGTATTTCCCCAGAACTGTACTGAGACATAGTTTCTTCCTTTCGTGTTTCATCTATGTGTACATTATAAATACCTAAATGTGATTTCTTTTCAAAGTCACTGTCATAGATTACATCCACTGAATCCCTATGACAAAGGGTATAATGTGAATCATCATTTCTCCCTTCATGTGGATCAAACGCTGTTTCCTTTTCCTCAGTGGGCCTGTCACTTAGAGAAGTCTCTTGAGGTAGCTTAGCAATTATTGCTTTTTCTCTAGCAGACATGCTTTCTAGAGTACTTTCTGATGTTGTCTTAATTATATAAGCTGTACCTGCTTCTGCTTTCTCGGTAATACCATGATCAGCTACAGAAGACAGTTCACATCTCACTGTTTCTTGGCAGGTAAACAATTCTTCTGTAGGAGTAACATTCAGGTTTCTTGTATTATCTCTTATTTCCCACATGTCTTCACCATCTGCTTGCTCCTTGATCTGTTCTGTTCTGTTTTTCTTACTCTGTCTTAAAACTACCTGACTTTCCAGAACATTCCAACTTTGATTTCCACATGCTATCTTATTCTGATTGTCAGTAATATTCCTATCTGATTTCTCTTTTTGAACCTGAGGAAGATGTAGATTGGTTTGTAAGACATTTCCATTTTCTGTTGAGCAAACTTGGCCATGAATTCTTTCTGGAGCAATGCCTTCTGAATTCACTGGACCACTTCTTTGGGTTGTAAACACATCTTTGGGGCTAGCTGAAGTTCTGAGAGAATGCGATCTACCAGCTTCAGGTGCCAAGTCACAGTAGCTAGCAGAGATTTCACTTACTTTGCTTTGAGGGTCACATAAGGATTTATTAGTAGTTTGACCTGTTTCAGCTTGCCCTCTTCTCCGTTGGTTGTCAGTTGAGATTGACACTACATTTTCTTTTTGCCTTTCACTAATACTGAACTTGATTCTTTGTTCCTCCTTTTCTTTATCATTCCTACACCCTTTTCTAGAAGTTCTGCTTTCTGTAACTGGGCATTCTTTGGAAGCATTCCTATGGGCAGGTACATAGGCAAGAGACTCTCTTGTTGGACATTCCCAATCTTTGACTTCAATTTTCTGGGTTCTTTGTGCTTCTTTGCCTTGATCAGCATTGCCTGCCAGGGGCAGATATGCAGTTGGACAAGATGTTTGTAGTTTGTGACCCTCTCCTGCTGGATTGGCATTATCATCTAGTATTTCCGTGCCATGGTTGCCTAATGGCACTAATTTGTCATCCTCTGAAGAAACTGTTTCCAGTGTCATTTCATAGTTCTTTTTATGGCTATGAGCATCCCCCTGGCTGGTAAATGATCTATCCACCATCTCCTTTTCTACAGTACCATCTGTTTGACTTTTTGAAATATCCACCCATTTTATTCCCTGCCTCTCTGATTCATCTGAAAAATGAGAGCATTCATCCTGTTGCCTTATAAGGAGACTTCCAAGTAATGGAGAGATCTCACCACTATCAGTGCATCTTGGTGATGGCTTGCTGCTGCTTGCTAGACCTGAAGTAAGTTCCTCTGCCAGTTGGTGACTAACTTCATTTCTCAAGGTATACTTTGGGTTGCTGTATAATTCTCCCCTTAAGGGATTTTCTGCTGATGAACTGGGAGACAAAGACCTCCTGAGCAAGTTCCCGCTTTTCTCACCAAGGGTTCGCTGATTCTCAAATTCTTCAGCTGTGTTTGGAAAATTACCTGGCTCTGTTGCAAATGAACTTTCATCTCTTGTAGAAGGACTT
This sequence comes from Bettongia penicillata ogilbyi, assembly GCA_023548195.1. NCBI lineage: Eukaryota > Metazoa > Chordata > Mammalia > Diprotodontia > Potoroidae > Bettongia > Bettongia penicillata. The sequence goes on along the minus strand of JAJHZJ010000482.1, from coordinate 1,867,579 downwards.
CTAGTTCTTACTGAGTCCTGATTTAGCTTTGGGGGAAAAAAAGAAAACAATGACCAAAAGAGCTTTTTAAAATACACAAAATGAATTGTCAGTTTCATTTGCTCAGCTAGTAAGTCCCATGCATAGTCTCGTTTCTTCATTTCATTTATGGGTTTCTAATAGGCTTCGAAGCAGGATTTTTTTTTGGGAATCCTGCTAAGTATGATTTGGGAATGAGATTACTAAGGAAAAGGCCAAAAACTAATCACTCTCCTTCCCAGCCTCCAAATATCACATTCTATTATTCAACGACTTTTACTTGTCATTACTTTCTCTCCTCACTTAGGATATATACATTGATAGCTCCATGCTAATCAATTACAGAGTAGCTTCCTGGGTGCCCCTTGCTACATTTATACTAGCTGTAGGTGCCCCCATTACAGTTTCTCTTATTAATATGTTTTCTGCAAAGCCTCTGCAAACTATTAATAGCAAAACGTCACTCAAAGAAAAGTGAGGGAGTTAATGTCTCTGCAAATTCTGTTTTAATGACCCTCTGCCAACTGGTACTCAAATGTATTTGAGCTCCTCAGTGATGCCAACTGTCAGGATTTAACAGTGAGATGCCTGTGTTTTTTTTTTCTCCTCATAACTGACATTTGCATGATCTCAATAATTATATGCAAATCTTACGATTTCCCCTTCTTCTCACATAAGGCTCATGTTACTTGTCAACTGCACAGCTGTCTTGCAAGCCAATGCCTGTGGGTTTCACAGATTTGGTTGTATTTCCATCTATTATAGAGCTTCATTGTTTTATGCATTAACATCGGCATGGTGCAAATTAGCATCTAAATTACCGTTCCCTGTTCATTTATTGGACGTACAATCTCAGTGACTTCTAAACAAACTTTTATATTTGAGCCTGCTCATTGTAATGAGGTGCATTGGTGGAGTATGTGATTTTTCAGGGTCCTTTCATTATATTCTGTGGTTTGAAAAAAATGGCAATGTTAACTTTCAGCTGGTGAGAATTCTCACAATGGGTGACAACTTTGTAGTTACTTAAAGTTGGAGCAAAGTAAATCACATACTTTTGTGATGCGTCCTCCATATCACTCTAGAAAAGGTGATGCTTTGGTGGGGGAAGGGGGAAAGAGATGAGCTCTTTCTTTCCTGCTTCAGCACTGACACTTGAAGAGGCAAAAGTCATTTAATCTTAGATTATTATGAATCCACGTATTCCAATGCTCTAAGCTCAAACTAGACACTGGTAAGGATAAATTGCATTATGTGACTCATTTACTGCTATTTCTCCCTTTGTGATGAAAAACGTAAGTTAAACCATCAAAAAAAAAATCTAAATGGATTGGATGTTCACCGGGTGTGAAATTTATGATAACAAATTTAATACTAAATTGAATGCTATAGAATTTTTTTCTTATTTAAAAATTATAGGAAAAGCCTGTCTTGTTCCTGCTGGGCAATACAGTACTTTATAGCAATGTAAACCTTTGCAGTCTCATGAGGAAAGAAGTAAATAAAGGAATACCATGAAACTAAAAGAATTCTAGATTGCTAGAGCTGAAAGAGAGCCTAGAGAGTATTTCATCCAATCCCTTAATTTTTAAAAGGGAAGTGTTTATACTTGTCATGAAGATTAGCAATAGGCATCAATATTGGGTTATCTCTCCTATAATTCCTAAAAACTGTTATTTATAGCCATTGGTAAAGAGATAAGAAATAAAAATTATTAGTTTAAGACTACAAAGAGTGAAAACAACCTACTGAAATCAGTGTCTTTTTGATCAAGATGCAATGATAACAGAGATCATGTTTTCATGTTTGCAAATTACATTAGTCGATGAAAAGGAGACATTTTGCCATCTTTGAAGCATAAATGATTTCGTATCCTCCAGCACTGTGGCAACCAGCATACTTACCATCAGCTCTAATTCTGTTTTGCTGTGTTCATCATATTCCCTGTTTGCATCTTTTACATTTTGACCACTGGCTTCCACATCTTCCTTATCCTCATGAGAACAAATAATTATTGGGAGAGAGATATCTGAAAAGTGAGGATAATTATATCTGTGTAAGACTTCTTCCCCCTGCCATAGGTTATAACTATAAGAAATTTTAAAAATTGTTAGAAATTAAAGAGAAATAGTACCTGTAGTTCTTGAATTATTACAGTTATTCTCCTCTAATGTTTCTGATTCCTCCTTGCTGTTAAATTAAAAAAAAATATTAGGAATTATTCCAAGATTCATCCTTCTAAGAAATATGTTTTACTATGTAACAGTTATAGCTCACAAAAACTATGGAAATTCTGTGTAATCTTACAAGTTTCACTGTATTCTAAATATTTTTTGAAATCAGATTAATCTTTTAAAATTATATAGTAATAAATGCAGGTACAAAAGTAATGAAGAAAAAAACCACAATATGATATTTATAAAAGAGGATGCTTTGTCTATTTTAAAAGTTATGTAATCATAATAAAAGCAATAAAATCATTTTATCATTCATGGATTTAATCTTCACAAGTAAGAGTATTTTTCTCTAGGTTTTAATGATAAAGGTTCATGAACTACCAGTCCATTTGTGATGATAGAAATTGTTTTCTAATATTTCAATTGTTAATTTTTTTTCCCATTTGACTCAATACTACATTAACCCCACTGGAAAATAAAAGCTAACTATAAACTGAAGGAGGAAGCCAAATATATATATTCATTTGAAAGAATTTATATATGTATTGCCATAGGCTAATTTTATAACTGAGATTTCAGACTTCTCATATGCACGTTTACATTTTCTTATGTAAAGGATTATTCTAGATACACTTCCTTCCCCTTCTCATTCGAGATCTGGACTTAAAATACACACATCTCCTTTTTGGTTTAAACTTAACCTTCCCTCAGTATATTTGCAGGGTGATTTTTTTAAAGTCTCAAAATCACATCCAGTCAGAAAATTTTAGTGAATTTAGTAAATTAAGTCTCATGGGTTTATATGTAGCAGTATCTTTAGTAAATCCATAAGGAATATAGGATTGCACAAAGAGTTTTCTTTGTACAATTATAGCTAAATTCCTATTCTGGTGGTTTTTTCCCAGTGAAAAATTCTACATCCATAGAAGACCATATCTGCCAATCAAAGCAAAGCTAAGAGACGGGTGAGTTGGCTGATTGATTTGTCCAGTGTAGACAAACAAGTTGGATAGCTTTACCTTCAACATCAAGTTTTTGGCCCTGGAATCATGTGGGTCACTTATAGTGCCTCAGATTATAAGAGAACTGTTCAACTTTCCCTTCAGTTTACATTTATGCTGGATTAGCCTTTTTATAGTACTCAGATAGTTATGTGATGTTTAGCTTTTAACTTGAAGTGAAGAATTGAATACATCTGATGGTCACAGAAAGGGAAATGGGAATGCTTTATTAGAATTTTGACAAGGAAAAGTAATGGTTGCCCTATTGGAGCATTAAATCTGCTATATTTAAAAAAATAAAGACAGTAGCTAGGTAAAAAGTCTCAGTTTTGCAAATGTAATTCGAAACTCATTCACATACATGAGTTCTACTCTTTTCAAAATGTGACCTATTAAGCATCTTTTAATAGCTCCAGCTTCCTCTTCATTCCTTTAACAAAACTCACAATTCCATTTGTAGTAGAAAAACAATGGCATTTCAAAGATTCCTTTCACTGTTTTTAAAACCACAATGTTATCAATCATTTTTTCTGAGGTCTCTAAAATGCTTCTGCTTTGAAAAGCACTCAAATCAAATGGAATAGAGCTTCCTTTTAGCTCATTTCTGGAAAACACTCATTAGGTACCCACCTGTGCATTGTTCTCTACTGGTTACAATACTGAGAACTTTAAGTAGACACAATGCTTCTGCTCTACAAGCTTACAATTTAAAACAGTGTTGATGTATACATATATACAGTGTGAAAAAACTTAATCATATGCACAGGAATACAAAAATACAAGAAATTAAATAAAATACATAAATCATACATTGGAAAGCAAACAAACTAATCCCAGTAATGGAGAGTAAAAACAGAAACAAAAGCGCTTTATAATCCAGCTGAGGGTTAGAACGTAATCTACCTGCTTGCATAATACCTTTGATCATTTGGGAATGTAAAGCTCAAGTTTCATTGATGTTTTTCATTGAGTGATTTGCTCAATTAAATCTAAACGATTGACATGACCTTAGAAAAGTTTAGAAAAAAGACTATTATTTGGCAATAGTAGAAAGCTAAAAGGGCAGCTAGGTGTGCACTAGAGTACTGAGACTGGAGTCAGTAAGACTCATCTTTGTGAGTTCCAGTCCAGCCTTAGACACTTAGCTGTGTGAGCCTGGTCAGTCACTTAACCCTGTTTTCCTCAGTTTCCTCATATGTAGCATGAGCTGGGAAAGGAAATCGCTAAGAAAACCCCAAATGGAGTCAAGAATAGTAGAACATGACTGGAATGACTCAACAGCAAGGAAGAGAGAGTTAAAGGCAGGGGCAGTACTGGAGAAAATGAAGGAGAAAATATTTATCTCAGCACCCTTAGTTTTTACTCTTCATGTCCTTAGTAGCGCCCCCTTTTACCTCCGTTCCCCTCAGGAATGCCCCGTTATGTCCTCATATCTCCTTCCATTAAAACCTCCTGTTCTGGGAGGCCACCCACCATATAAATTTGAAGGTAGAAGACCTTGATTTGAATTTCAGTTTTAACATTTCCTAAGTCTGACATTAGACTAGTCCTGGTACCTCTCTGAGTGAGTCTCATTTTTCTCTTCTGTGAAATGGCTAGTTTAGTTGATCCCTGATCATCTCTATGAGTCTATGAAAGGATTCATACAAAGGTTTAAATGACTAATCAGGATTAAAGAGCTGCTCTTCCCAGGGATAGTTATATTTTATAAAGGGGTGAAATCTTAATTCAAAGGAACAAAGGACTACCGGTTGAATTTCAGAAATAAGTGAGTCAGTGGTGGTGACATTCAGGGATACGTCTTCTTGATGCCTCTGTAATGACGTCATAATAAATACTCCTGTTCACAAGGCTGATGATAATTAAAGATGTGTGTGTATGTGTGTGTATATACACCTATATATTTACACATATACACATATGTAGATAGATTGATAATAGATAGATAGATAGATAGATAGATAGATAGATAGATAGATAGATAGATAGATAGATAAGCCCTGGATAAAAAACATAAAGGAGGTAGATTTGAGAGAAATTATGAATATGTAATCTAGAATGAGAAAAGATGAATAAACATGAATAGTAATACTAAAAAGGGTTAAATGACTATTCTGTTCACATTAAGAACATCATGTGGATCCCTACTTCAAATCAGCTTTTGAATCCTAAAATAATAATGAAACAATTTTTGGAATGGGCCTGTGATTTCATTGCTGTAGGAAATGTGCGGTAAGAAAAGACTCCTCTTAGCAATGAAGATCTTTCTTAGTCAACAAGAGGTTAAGAGACTTGTCCAATTGATCTCAGCCAAAGTCAGAGACAGGATTTGAATCCAGATTGTCCTAATTCTAAGACCTCCTGTTTGTCCATCGTACAATGCCCCAGATTATGCTGGTAAGTACGTAACAATCAGGGGGAAAATGTATGCAGTTCACACCTCCCAAGTTTAATGTGCTTTATTAACATTTTCTCCATCACTTTCTTAAGCCTGAACAATAAACAAGACAGTAAATCAAGCCCTGATTTATATTTGCTGATTTTCAAGCTGTAAATGCTCACACCACAAATTTAATAGGCAGCCCCTTCTCCAGCACACCCTTGATAATTTCAGTAATGTAACAGCAGTGATAATAACAATAGCAATACAGAGTTATGGAGTAATAAATTAACACGTGTAATACTTCAATGTTTGCAAACTGCAAACTTATGCAGTCATAGAATTTCTACCTGGAGGGCACCTTAAACATCAAGCAATCCACTCCCCTCATTTTACAGACCCCAAAGTGTGGATAGCATGCCTTCTTATTTCATTTTTGTATATCTAGTGCCTAGCATAATGCATTGGGATTAAAATAGGTTCTACATCATACCCTTCAAGTTGGCCAATATAACTAAAGGACCAAAACAACAAATGTTGAAGGAATTCTAGAAAGGAGAACATACTGATGCACTGTTGGTTGAGCTATAAATTTGTCCAATCATTCCAGAAAACAATTTAAAATTATGCTGAAAGATGTTACAAAACTGTACTTGCCCTTTGACCCAGTGTTGTTGAATGGGGAATGGTTAAACAAATTATGGTATATGAATGAATTTTATTCTTCAGTTTGAAAAATGTCAAATGTGAACAATTCACAGAAAGTCGTGAAGAATTTATAAACTGATGATACAGAGAAAGTAAGTAGAACCAGAAGTAGAGTTTATACAATAGCCACAGTTATAGAAAGGAAAACAACCTTAAAAGCCTGCTGAACTCTGAGCTGTGCAGGGTCTGATGTCTACTTTACAGGAGAAAGGGTGAAGCATATCTTCTAGTCATGAACTATAGGTGAAGAAGGAGACTCACATAAACATTACCAACTTGTTGATTTTGATTGACTATACTTTTTTTTTATAGGACAGTGTTCTGTTGGTGGAAATGACAATTATTTTTTAACTATTATCAGTAAAATGTTTTTAAAAATTAATTCATTACACATAGTAGACTCCTATATGTTTTTCAAATGGAACTGAATTGAATAAAATTGCCTAGGTTCATACAGTTAGTAATTGACAAACCCAGGACTAGGATGCATATCTCTTCTCTTAAAAACTTTTTTCTTTGCTAACCAAATAAATCACAGATTTTGATCCTTAAAGAATAAAATAACCATTGGAGTGCAGATTCAGCATTTCTGAGAAAGTGTTCCTGTTATGGTCAATGTTTGGAAAAACGATTTGTCATTAGTTGCAATAAGGTATGAACGTACCAAGACTGGGAATGAGAAGCAAAACTTTGGCAAGTATCTGAAACTTTGGTCTTTTGACTCTACCAGCTCCTGGTATTCCAACAGTTAAGATTTTTTTCTGGGCTTTTCCATGAAAGGAAGCTACCAACAAAACCTTGCCAGCTAAGTGGCATACTGGATAAAGTACTAAATTGGAGACAGGAAGACCTGAGTTTGAATCCTGCCTCAGATTCTTTAGGAGCCATTCAAATTTGGTCAAGTCGTTTAAGTGTCTGCTTCCTCTTCTTTAAAATGGTTATAATAATAGCACCTACTTCATAGGGTTGTGAATATCAAATGAGAATATACATATATATACACACGTGCACATATATGCATATATACATATATCTTATGCAATCAAAGACTACTCTACATGCGTACATACATATAATATATTGTACTTTGTACACCTTAAAGCAATGCATAAAAGCTAGCTATTATAATTAATTTTATGTTTCCATGTATTGTTTTTCTCAAAGGTCACATATCTTTTAACAGAAGAGCATAAGCTCCTGCAGGTCCTACCAAATTGACACTATTTCCATTCTTAGGCTAGTGATGTTTGTTGAAAAAGGAACAAGTGTGACAAGTGAGGAAAAGCTCATTACCAGAGGGTTGGTCCATGGTGATGATTTTTAGGGACAAATAACCCCAACAACCTTTTAGGAACAGCTATGATCATCACTTTTTGAGACCCCCTCGCCAAAACCAAAAACCAAAAAGAGAATCAATAAAAATCAGAACTAAATTTTGAATTATTGAATTATTGTAAAGATGAAAGGGAACAGTAAAATAGTAACTAAATGGAAAGAGAATAGTACCAAATCAAATCTTACAGATTAAAAGTCTGCCTGACAAGTGTCTCAAGGAAGTTTGCTTTTCATCAATCCAAATGGGCAGGAATTCGTAACTTGGACAACTTACTACTTTCAAGGTTAAAAAAATTGTCTGTGACCAAATGTCTTAACTGAGAGTATCCGTAGCATTCTGTGAAAAGTGTAGTTATGAAACTATTTGCTATTAGATAGCTAAGTGGTGCAATGGATAGAGCCTGGACTTGGATTCAGAAAGACATGAATTTAAACATAGCCTTAGTTACTGTGTGACTTTGGGCAAGCCTGTTTGCCTCAGTTTCCTCATTTTTAAAATGGAGATAATAATAGAACCAATCGTTCAGGACTGTTGTCAAGATAAAAGTAGGTAATATTCATGAAGTACTTTGCAAACCTTAAAGTGCTATATAAAGGTTTTTGTTATCAATGTTACTATTATTTACTTTATCCAAATCACCTGCAGTCCATCCCTCTAAAGTCATTGAGCATGAAATTTCCCACAAATGGCTTGTACTTAGCTATGATACAATGAACCCTATTGACTTGAGTACAATTCTATTAATGGTGAAGTCCAAGGCTGAACTAATTATCTTTCTCTCTAAACCTTTACTATTATCATTGAGGGCACATAATCTTCCCATTCAACTAAGCTGACAAGCTAGGGAGCATGCTCAACACTCTCCCACTCCCCATAGCCAATCTTTTGCTAAGTCTTGCTGATTCTACCTCATAAAACCTCTCAAATACCTCCCTTTTCTCCTCTGATCACCAATTTAGAGCAATCCTTCATCACCTGGATTATTGTGATAACTTTCTGATTTATCTTCATGCCACATGTCTCTCCCCACTCAGGTCTATTTTTGATGCAACTGCCAAAACGATCTCCCTAAAGATCAAGTCTGACCATGTCACTCTGTTCCTCTCCACACAGAAACTCACCCTACTCAGTACACTCTGTTACTTCATATTACCTGAAGGGTAAAATAAGAAATCCTCCATTTGACTTTTAAAGCACCTTATACTCTACATTTCAGTAACACTAGCCTTGTAGAAGATATTCTATCTCCCAACTCATACATTTTCATTGGCTGTCCCCCATACCTGGAATGCTTTCCCTTTTCACTTCCACCTCCTGACTTTCCTGGTATCTTTCAAGTCTCAAATAAACCTCATCTTTTGCACCAAATCTTTCCCAGTTACCCTTAGTGCTAGAGCTTTCCCTCTGAGATTGCCTCTTTTACCCTGTATTTAGCATGTGTGTATGTATATATGTATATATGAATGATTATATAGATGCATATGTGTATATAGATACGAATACATATGTGTAGTTACATGTTATATATTATATATTATATATATTATTATGCATGTATATATATTAATGCATTATTTCTATTATTCATGTATATATGTGTGTGTGTGTGTATATATATATATATATATATATATATATATATATCCTGAATGTTACATATCTCTCATCTAGATATATGCATATTGTCTCCCACCTTAGAATATGAGCTCCATAGTGCTTAGCACAGTTCCTGACAGGTAGTAAGCACTTAATGAATGCTAAAACCATGGGTTTTATCAGTTTGTCAGGCATCTAAGATCATGGCCATACATGTACCTATAACCTCAAACAGTCATCTAAAAATAGATTTTTTTTCTTTTTTTCCCCTCCTGTCTCTCCAAAAATAGGTGTTTTTGATCACTAATAAGATTGGGTAAAGAGTCTATCACCATGCTAGAAAACTAATTCAAAAAACATGTACTACCAGTGATTTCCCAGTATTGCTACCTTCTTGTATGAAGGTCAAAAACTTATGATGAAAATCAATTGGACAAGGTTTCAACTTCATAATGTCAAAAAGCTAGCCAAGTAAGATGACACAAAAGTGACATCTTGCCTATTGTGGGACAAAGGATTCAATGCACAAGCATTTATTTTGTATTCATACTATACTATGTGCTAAAAACACAAATACAAGTAGCACATTCATGTAATCCTGGTTAGTTCATACTAAGACATACACACTGACTTCTACAAAACAATACTGAAGAGTTCTTTATTTACAAGAAATATATATGTAATATATGCATATATATATATATACATGTTGAATATATTGATCAAATACTAATTAAAATAAATATGTAAATTAGAGTTCTATAATGCAACCTACAATGATATAGCTTCACTTGGGCAGCTTTCCTATGTATCTGTCAGTCAAGCTAGATTCTACACAAACTATCAGTCTGTCTGGCAATATGACATAATCTATGCTAACTTATTTTCATACATGGCAAGTGAACAGATCTTGGCAAAAAGTGGATTTGCTCAACAATTTCTTGGATTCTTGTCCTTCCTTGGGGTAAGTTACATTTCCATGGCTAGAATGTCTCAGGGAATCAAAGAAATTTTGCTAGTATATAAAAGCCCTGGCTAGAATTAAAGATTAGAAATAGAAACTATGAGAAAAACTGAAAGATATTTTTAAATAGTTATGTCTTCCTAAAGGTTCCCTAGAAAACAGGGGCAGCTAGGTGGTGCAGTGGATAGAGCACCTGTGCAGGAGTCAGGAGGACCTGAGTTCAAATCTCACCTCAGACACTTGACAGTCACTAGCTGTGTGACCTTGGGCAAGTCACTTAACCCCAATTGCCTCATCCTGAGTCATCTCCAGTCATCCTGATGAATATCTGGTCACTGGATTCAGATGGCTCTTGAGGAGAAGTGAAGCTGATGACCCGCCCAGACCTCCCTCACTCAAAAAAAAAAAAAGTCAAGTGCAAGTCATGTCATCATTTCTCTGATGGTATAGTCTTCTTCAGCAATGAAGCATGAACACACACACACACACACCCTAGAAAACAAAATTAAGATATATATCCATTTATACCTAATGAGAAAAATACAGCTTCTTTTTGCCCATAATAGTGATATTATTTATATTTGTAAATTCTCTTTCATGTTTCATTGTCAAAATTTGGCTGGGGGAGAGAGGTGTGACTAAAGCTTTGCTCCAGAGAGCAGCATTTAGAGACTGTAGCTAGAAACAAATGAGTTCAGCACCTATTTGGTGGGAATGTTCAGTAAAAATAGTAAGCTACCAGGTGTCATGCTTATTCTTAACTTTCAGCTGCATCCTAGGTGAAATCTTCCAATATTCTTGCAACGCCTCAAGGTTTCCCCTCTTCTCCACTAAATTTCCCGAGGTGTCAAAATTTCTAGTTACAACTGAAGATTTTTTCAGACATGTAATGAAAGTCCTAGAAGACATTATTTAACCACAAGACCCCAGAGAAATAGCTTCAACTGAAGAGAAAGGGACTCCAAGAACAAAGTTCTAATGAGTTCTAAATGTCAATGACTATCCCCCTTTGCACCCACTCCCACAGTAGCCCCCATATTTAATATCATAGATTTAGAACTGGAAGGAACCTTCAAAATTACAGAGTTGAATGCCTTCATTAAAAAAAAGACAAGACTCAAGGATTTAAATGTTGCCCATGGTCAGATGGCACAGTGGATAGAGTGCCAGGCCTAGAGTCAGGAAAACTCTTCATGAGTTCAAATGTGACTTCAGACACTCTCTAGCTGTGTGACCCTGAGCCAGTCACTTGAGCCAGTTTGCATTAGCTGCCTATCTGTAAAATGAGTTGGAGAAGGAAATGGCAAACCACTCCAGTATCTTTGTCAAGAAAACCCCAAATAGAGTCATGAAGTATCAGACACAACTCAAATAACAAGAGCAATCACAGTCACGTCAGTAATAAGTAGCCAATCTCAGAGTATAATCTTAATCTGGTACTTTTCAGTGTCACTGTTCCTTTTCTGATTTTGAAGCACTCAGGATTCTACAAATCAGAACAAGAAGCCTAAACAAGTCTGAAAGCACCAGACTCCCTGTCATCAGGTATTTCCTTTAGCAATTTAGAAATGAAATATTTTCATATAATCTCAAAATCACAAAATTTCAGTGTTGGAATGACATCAGCTGTCATCCAATCTAATAAATGAAGAATGACCACCACCCCACTCCTTAAGATACCAAATAAATGGTCACTCAGTCACTTCTTAAAGGCCTTTAGTCAAGGAGAATTCAAGATTTCCCCTGCTGATAAGTAGTGGGAGTGTTCCTGTGAACAGCCACAGTGCTCTACCCTGGGTAAGGCAGTCTTTATACCGAGTGTCGGTGTAATAGAGTCAAGGAAACCTGGGTTCAAAACCACCCTGAGACATTTAGTAGTTACTGGACCTTGGTCAAGCCGCCTAGCCTCGCTTCCTCGTTGTCCTCATCTTCCTTGGCATTAATGGTAGAATTCTCATTTCTTACACAGGAGACCTAATTTTGTTTCCTGGCTAATGTACTTCTTCTATTGGGAAGCACTGGAAAGCACATTCTGTTGGTACAATGGAAAAAGCACTGGATCCAGAGTCAAAGGACTTAAATTCAAACTTCGCCTTTGATATTTATTAACTCTATGACAAACAGCAAGTTATTTAATGTCCCTGGGCTTCAGTTTCCTGCAAGGATTGGTGCAGAGCAGAGGTGTCAAACACAAGGCATATGACCCTCATACAGTCCACAACACTCCCAAGGCCTGAGCCAGATGAAAATGTAACTGGGAAAATATTTAACAAATAAATAAAAATACAACAAAACATTTTTGTTGTGCAGTCATTTTAGTCATATCTGCCTCTTTATGATCTCATCTGTGGTTCTCTTGTAAAAATGCTGAAGCAGTTTGCCATTTCCTTCTCCAGTCCTTTTACAGATAAGGAAACTGAGGCAAAAAAACCAGGGTCACACAGCTAGCACACGTGTCTGAAGCCAGACTTGAAATCATAAAAATGAGTCTTCCTGACTCCAGGCCAAGCACTCTATCCACTGCAATATGTAACCGCCCTAATAGAATATAAATAAATATTGCATTTTAAAATGAAGGCACTATGTGGTTCACGAGAATCCTTACATATGGGTGAGTGTTTCCCATTCTATTCAAGTTTGACAGTACTGATCCAGGTGGTTTTTCTTACCCTAAATCTGTGATCTTGTGACCTACTGAGATCCCCATTCTACTTTCTGAACCATCTCTTTATATATAAAGACGTTCTTTGCAGTCTAAATTGGATCCTTTGAAGCACTGTATCTTTATTCCTAATTCTACCCCTTGAGACAAAAAAGAATGTCTAATCCCTCTTCCATATGACAGTTATCTTGCTTCTCCTGAACAGTCTCTCAGCCCAAATACTCCCATTTCCTTCAACAAAACTTCATGTGATTTGCTCTTAAAACTCTTCACTATACTAGTAATCCTCCTTTGGATTGTCTCTAGCTTATCAATATCCTTCTTAAAAGGAAACCTAGATTTAAACACAACCAAATAGGTTAGAGTATAACAGCTAGCACCTCAGTAGTCCCAGAGGCTCTCCATGTCCCTCTGAGAGTAGCCCAAAATTGTTTTAGTTTCTTGGGTAACATAAAGTTCTTTTGGTGAGGAACTCTGATGGCCTTTTCCTTCCAGTTTGATTTGGTTTTTTTGATTGAAGGGGTCATCCCTTGAGTAACTACTTAATGAGGCTTATTCACTGAATGGGTGTTATCTCACTGAAAGTGAGAGCCTTAAAAGACTTTAGCCTAAAAGGACCAGGGTCTCACTTTGCATACTGGACCATCTCCAATTATCCTGATGACTATCTGGCCACTGGACCCAGATGGCTCAGGAGGGGAAAGTGAGGCTGGTGACCTTGCACAGACCTTTTTTACTCAAATCAAAGTCAACTGCAAGTCATGTCATCATCTCCCTGATGTCATGGTCCTCTTCAAAAATAAAGGACAAACACAACAGCAATGCATGTTGAGCTCACAATCCACTAAAAAACCCAGGTTTTTTCAAACAAACTGTTATGTAGAAATGTATCCTTTGTTTGTACTCATGAAATGAATTTAGTTTCCCTAAGTATAAATCTTTTCATTTTTTTCTTCTTAGATTAGGCCATGTTCAAACCTGACAAGATCTGTTTACATCCTGACTTTGTTATGCATTGAGTTAACTCTACTTTCCAGTTTTGTGTAGTCTGCAAATGTGATAAGCAAACATCTAAGCCCTTCTGTAACTGGTTGATAAAAATGTAAAATAGCTCAAGGCCAAATACAGATCATTGAGGAACTCTTCCTTTCAAGCTAATGTAGTCCCATTGATGATTCCTCTTTGGTTTAATCCATTTAACAAGTTCCAAATCAATATGAATATATTCTTGTCAAATTCACATCTCTCTTTTTTTTATAAGAATTACATAAGATAATCTGTGAAAGATTTTCGCTAAAACCTAGGTGAATTGTATCTGTAACATTTCCTTGAATTGTCAGTCACCTTGTCATAAAAAAAAAATTATCTTAGCCTAGTATGACCTATTCTCGATAAAGTCATGTTGTTTGTGATCAATACAGCCTTCTCTATTTTTCACAAACCACTGAACCACATGCGTAAAGCTGGAAAAGACTTTTGAAGCCATCCATTCCAATATTTTAGTTTTCTAATTGAGGAAATTGAAGTCCAGAAATGTTAAGTGACTTCCCCAAAGTGACAGTAAGTGACAGAGTTTAGAATTCAAATCCAGAATCTCTGCCTTCAGAATCAGCATTATATCTATTATGTCACATTGCATCTCATCTCTGTAATAGTATAGTTTAGGTTTTTTTTTTTCTAGAAATCAAAGTCAAATTCACTGCCTTACAGTTTGCACATTTCTTTTCTCTTACTCTTTTGGAAAATTAGACATTTGATTTTATTTCTTCCGTACTATGATGCCTGTTAAGATCTCCAAGAGCTGTCCTAAGTCTCTGAAAGTGGTTTGAAAAATGAACCTACCACTTCTTTCAGTACCTTAGGAATGCAATTCATCCTGGCCTGTAGTCTTGAACTCATCAAGGACAGACTGCTGCTATCTATCTTCTCATTTTCCTTGGGTATCACTTCCCTAGTAGTCATTTTTGTTGGGTCCTTTGGAATCCAAATATCATTCTCCTTGGCAGAGAAAACAGAAACAAACTAAAAATTGAGCAGCTCTGACTTTCTCCTGTAGTTGTTTTTGGTGAATTCAAATACAGTAGAGTCTATATCCTGATAATCAAAAAAATAAGGACTTATTAAGCACCTATTTCATGCAAGGCTTTGTGCCAGACAAAAAATATACTTTTAAATAGTGGTACGGTGATACAAAAAGAAGTAGAAAATAGAACCCCAAAAGTCAGTATATCTTTTAGGAAGCTTGCAGACAGAACATAGCTGCAACATAGTATTAGACTTCAAACCAAACTAAATATATATTGAACAACTATATCTTGTCTTTCTTTAGGACATAACCTGCTTCCTAAAGTTTTCTTGATAACAACTATGACAAATATTGAAAAATTATTGTCAAAACTGAATCACCAACAATAAGGCTCCGAAGGCAGTCTGTATACACGGGTTTCTCGCATGATACATCCAGATATCTCTACAGCTACTCAGTGGTGAATCGCTGAATTCACTTCGGTAACAAGTATTCATTAAACACTGATGATCTGCACAGCCAATTACTTTACCAGACTCTGAGAATACAAAGACACAAACAAAACAGTCCCTGCCTTCAACAAGGGAATCCAATACAAACATTAGTAAGTAATTGCAAGTATAGAGGAAATAATATCAGGGGGGAGAGAGTGCTAGCAACTGAGGAAATTGTAACCTATCAACAAGTAGTTATTGAACTCTTTTCTGATCTGTGTCTAGAACTGTACTATCACAAAAACAAGTGGCATTTAAGCAAAGAAAGTGACTGTTAAATTTTATTGCTCAGATATTATTTTATATTTGTTAGTAAGTTTTAAGAAATAGAATTCCAATTTCTATTCACTATTTTGCTTGAATAAATTTTCTTACTTGATATTTTTGACAGTTTTCAGTGTAACCAATGTTTGGTGAAGAGGGTAAGTGTAAGTTGATGAGTATGAGCTAAGGGCTACCTTCTTTCTTAAGAGCAATCAGGGAAGCTGGTTTCTTCTGAGGCTAGACATATATATATATATATATATATATATATATATATATATATATATGTATATATATAGATATAGATATAGATATATGTATATATAGATATAGATATAGATATAGATATATGACTTGAGATATTTGAAGAGTAGAAGTAAGAATTCTATCCTAATACCTCTCTCAAACACAAGAAATCTACTAGTCTTTGTAGCCTTACATAATCCTTCCCCAACTAGACTACATGCAGTGCAGGCAGAACCTCCCTCTTGTTTCCCACAGAGATGAACCAGACCTCAGATCATAGTTATCCATGCTCTCTACAAGCCATATCTCAATATTTAGATAACTCACATATATTCTACTGTACTATATTAATAATATAGTGCTTTCTACCATTTCTAAAATTATGTAGTCTGTTTTAGTTTCAATCAAAATTTATTTTTATCATTAGAATAGACACACACAGTGCTATCAATCAATATTTATTAAATGAAAAGCAAACAACCTATTCGTAATATGGTACGTTTCTTTCTTATGACTCCTATACCATCCTGTGCTATGCTGAGACCTCCCTAGTTCTCTTCTCCTTCAAGATAAAAATAAGCTTACTGTACAGATACATGCACAAAAAACATCCAGATCTGATGTGATGGAATTACCTAAAGCTGTTTCAGTCAAGGTGGATGACAGGCTTAGATTTTAGGCAGCAAAAGCACAACTCTATTCCAAGCAGAATGAGGAATCTGGCATAGAAAGAATGATTTCCAAAGTGATTCATGAATGTTGTGTTTGTGTTTCTTTAAAACTAATCTTGAGAGCACTTAGCACTGCCTAAAGAGAACAGAGCTTGGAGCCCTTTGGCAAAACCACTCATGCTCCATGAAAACAGTGAATAACTAAAGGCTAAACATTTCAAAAAGCCAAATTTGATCAATTCTCTCCAAGCCTTGTGATCTCACCTAATTTTTCCTACTAAAGTCTAAAATAAAAGGATCATTTTAGATATGAAAAAATTTAAGAACAAATATAATTTAACTCAGTTGTGAAGCCGTATGTTGTAAGACTCTACTTAAAGTTATGTTGAAAAGATTTTTCTGTGGAATACAATTACATTAATCTTTTTCCTTCATGAAATAAAGTTTTACTAATTGTAGAAAAATAACATTTACACATCCCTTAAAGTTTTGTACAACTCTTTATGTATGATATAATAATATGTAATAAACATGTATAGCTCATAATATATTTGTTATATGTGATTATATACAATCCACATAATATATTATTCAGTCTTCACAACCATCTTGCTAGGTACGTACTATAGATATTAATTATTTCCTTTTAACAGACCATAAGGTTAAAGTTTAGGAGATCAAGTGACTTGCTAACAGTCATGCAGCTAAGAGTCAAAAGTAATTTGAACTGAGTGCTCTTGATTCCAGGACCAGCATTTTATCTGCCATACCAAGCTAACATTTTTCCCTCAGATTCAGCTTCAACCACTTTGTTAGAAATATAGAATAACAGCATCATATCTCACATGAAAAGCATTTTGTAAACTGAAAGGAGTTTGGAATTGTTTGTAAAAAGTTACTAAATGCTGCATACTCTCTGACCCAGCTATACCACTGCTAAGTCTATACCCAGAAGAGATCTATGGGGAAAAAAAAGGTTTATTCATACAAAAATATTTCAAGCAGTTCTTTCTGTGGTGGCAAAAACAAAAAACTGGAAACTTAAGGGATGCCCATCAATTGTGGAATAGTTAAATAAAAGGATATAAATGTGCTGGAGTATTATTATGCCATAACAAATAAAGAAATGAATGAATTTTAAAAGTTATGGAATTACATGAACTGATGCAGAGGGAAGTGAACCAAACCAAAAAGAGCAATTTTTACTATAACCTCAACATTATAAAAATGAACAACTCTGAGGAATTTTGTCAACTGATTAAGAAGGAAGCAAGCAGAATCAGGAGAACATTTTACAGAAAAACAATACTGTGAAAACAAACAACTTTGAAGGCTCTAAGAATTATGGTAAAAACAATGGCCACTCATGAATCCAAAGGTGTGTGATCAAACATGTTATCCACGACAAAATTTTAGTTACAGAAAAAATATGTATGGCATACATTTGTATTATATAATAACATTATATAATATATAATGCACACACATATATCCACACATGCACACATGTATGTGTGCATACATATGTCCAGACTGAGGGAGAGAAGTTATGTTATTTGACTATATTTATTACATTATTTATTTATTACATTAAACTTGCTTTTTTAGTGAGCTACAAAGTGAGAGGGAGATAAAACAGATTTCGTGTGTGTGTGTATCTATATTTATCTATTTGTAAAGAGCTGAAGAATGCTACAGGCACTTTCAAATGATCTCACTATAATTAATTGCTACTTAACTGTTTTACTTTGTCAGAACAGATCTTTCACAAAGTAGAAGTATTCTTTTCTTATAATATAAAAACAAAAATAGTTGCATACAGATATTACTTTGAGTTTTAATATATTTATATAAATATGCATATACTTATATACACACATATGGTCCCCTACCATTAATCCTGTAAGGTAGATGCTATAATATTATCCTACCTATTTTTCAGATGAGGAAACTGAGGTACAGAGCTGAGAAGCAATTTGCTCACGGTCATCTAGTAACAAAGGTGAGATTCAAACTTAGTTTTCCCTGGTGCCAAGACGAGAACTGTATCCACTCTATTGAATGACCTGTCAATGCCAGTGAATAAATGTTTATTGCTCCATTTACAAAGGTCAACAACAACAGGGAAACTTTCTTTAATGACAGCTATGGTAGATTTAAAAGAAACCCACTAAAATCGAAGTGTACTGCTAAAGTATGAGATATAATGATGCCTGGACTTTTAATGGGGAAGCCAGGAAGAGAGAGAATTTTTCAGGTAGTTTTACATTATTAAGTAGGAATTGAAATAAGAAGCAATACTGGAATTTTCTCTTGAAAATGGATCACAACCCATCCATGACTGCCCATAATTCATGATTCCTATATATGCTCTCCCCCAAATTCACCACAAAATGTTTGTCCAATATGCTGGCACTCTTTCTTGCTTTCCTCTGATATTGCAAGGATAGCAGTAGAATACTTAAAGTATCTCTGTGTGATCCCCTGCCTTCACCATATGCCCTGCTCATCTTCCTTTTCAGTCTTTTTTAATCATAGCTTTCTTTGATGATATCCCTTAGTAATGGTCAATTGAGAGTTTTATCAAGAAAATTATTCAAAGCATACTGTTAAATAATGCCAACAAAAAGCAAATAGTAGTTGTAATTCTACAAAGAATGAATTGTTTTCCCATCAAGATCATTTTTTTTATTATCACCATCATTGCTTATTATTTATTTAGATTTCCAAGGAGTTCAACTTAACTTTCACCATGGAAAACCCACATGAATGAATGATGCTTATTATATAGAGAAATGGTATTAAACTCAAATAGAAACAAGTGCTACTAATCCATGCTAAGAATCCTGATGAGTTGCATACTGATTAATTTTGAAATGTAGTATTATTTACATTTTATTATATTTTATTTAGTTTCTCAAACATTTCACAATTAAATTGTAATTTGTTCTGGGCTATACTTGGGAGTATTGAAAACTCCATGTGATCCATGGCCATGTGTTTGATATCTCTAACACAGACTAAGGTATAGAGTTGGAATGGCAACCTCTAGATATGGTCCATCAGCAATAATTAGGATTTAGTGCTTTCAGGTTCACAAAGCATTTCATAAATATTACCTTCTCTTATATTTTTTAACAACTCTGGGGGTCATACTATTATTTTCTCCATTTTACAGTTGACAAAATAGATGGACAGAGATTAAGTGACTTCCCAAGGGTCATATAGCTGCTGTGACCAAGGTAGAATTTGAATTCAAGTCTTCCTGATTCCAGGTTCAGCATTCTATCCACTGTGCCACCAAGCTGCTTCTGTACATAGTTTTTGAGTAGACCCTATGGATAAATAATGAACTAGGGCCAGAACTGGATAGATGGAAGAGGGTAGACTCATTTGCCCTTAGAAGACTGCATGATGCTCTTAATCACTTCACATTTTTCCATAAAATCAAAGTCTGTCTTTTTACTAAAGTATTCTTGCAGTGATGCTATATATTTATAAGTGATTAAGTACTAGAGTCTCTGAAGAAAGGAAGTTATATCATCCAAAGGTCAATGGAGAGATATATTGTGGCCCTGAGTAGACTGCGTTGTGTTACCAATCAAGAATCACATTGAAGAAGTCGGATAAAGGATAGCCTCAAAAAGACTGATGGATGGAAAAAGAGATAGGTCAATCATGGAGCAAAAGTAGAGAATAACTGATAGATAGCCTACATTACATACTCCATTAGTACCTGAGTAATCTCAAGACATCTAGAGGAAGGCCTCCACCAGAATGGGTGTACTCTTGTAGAAGACTTACAGAGGCTACAAATGAGATCTCAGTTTGTATGGGTGGGTCATGTTCTGTCATTAGCATTAATAAAAACATCAAAGATATCATACGTCTTTCAGAGTGTGAAAATAACATCTATGGAGAAACCATTGCTAACTTTTCCAAACTGGTATCTTATTAATATTAACTCTGTTAGCTCCAGATGTGTATTCTGGAAGAAATGATTGCTCTACAACACCATCCTATCTTAAAATTCTACTACTGATACTTTGGTGAATTCGTGATTTCCCTATGTGTGCCATCTTATTAGCCATGATGGAATCAATTCAGCCATGTCTTCTTCTTTAGTGGTATATGTATAATTTATACATTTTTATTAAATGAATAAAATAACATGAATAGAAATTTTTTTTAAAAGTGAATTTAGGACAACTAGGTGGTGCAGTAGTTAGAGCACCAGCCAGGAGGTCAAATCCAGCCTCAGACACTTGACACTTACTTTCTGTGTGACCCTGGGGAAGTCACTTAAATTCAATTGCCTCATCAAAAAAAAATTGAATTTGAATATAAAATCAAGCAATGAACATCATGATATGAAAATAATAAGAGCTTTTACCAAGACTGTGATTTATTACATTTTAAAATATACATAACTATGGCAAACCCCTCAGGAAACTAAAGAGCTGTTCATGTAGTCAAGCAGCTGACAAAAACAACATCATATTATTGGCCTATGATTTTATTGATTCATTTTTCTGTTTTGTACAAAGCTATACTACTATATTCCCAAGAATTCTCTTTATTTCCATTTCTAAATTAATTAGTACACCACTGTAGTGCTTGATACTGAAGAAGTTCTGAAACTGATACTTCTTTTCATTTTCTAAACAGGGAAATTCCATGGCTGTTCAGAATTTTCCAGAGTAAAAAGCAATGATGAAAACTGGAATCAATTGTGTTAAAGGATTCTTTGACATCATTCACTATAGGATTTGCAAGGGGTGGTGTTGCTTATTTCTTAATCAATAAGAAGAAAACCAATCACTTCTCATGAGTCAAAGCAGCAAATGTACTTTACTGCTCCCCTGAAAGGATCCTGGAGTGAACAGTCAATGGAAATTCACCTTGCCCCAGGAACAGTACAAAGCATACTTTCCAAGGGGAGGTGCAAAATGATGAAAATTTAAGAAAATCTCTGGTCCCTTAGAGATTCAAAGAAGTACAAATGTCCCTTAAAGTTGGTCACCCCCCATTATTTTCTGTCTTCTAGATTAAAAGAATTTGCAAGAGAACCCCATGAATATTAAGTTTAAAAAAAACAAGTAAAGCTGCTTAAGTAGCAATAAAGGGAAAATCTAATCATTTATTTTTCTTCATTGAGTGATAGGGTATAATGGAGAACCTAGTATATCAACAGGATATTAGAAACTACTGATCTGAGATCACAGTTTATAAAGTTATCGACTCACATGTTCTCTTAAAGGGGTCAGCTTTCTCCGCTAGAGTAAACAAATTATTAGAACTATTCAGTGTCCAGTTCATTAAACATTTAGCTGAGTCATTCTACCCCAAATATATATATATAACCGAATTAAACTATAGACTGTCCTTCACAATGTACTTTTGAAAAATTGTGTACTCTTCTCATTGCCTGGTTATTTTCCCATTAATTGAAGTTCAAGTTTTTGACTTGAATATTGTAGATTTCCTCCACCACTGACTCCCACATGGGTTTTGTTTGTGGACCATTTTTCATAAGTCAACAGTAAAAGGTCATTATTATTGAGTCAGTTAATTGAAGCTAAAAGCATTGTGGAAAGCCAGGAGCATGCCTTTAGACTCTGCTACTTAAGAGGCTGAGGCTGATAGATCTCTTGAGTTTGTGAGTTGTGACCTGCAGTGGGGTTAAAACCAATCCAGTATAACATCTGGAGTTTAATATAGGTGGGGAAAGGCACAGTCCTACACTATCAAAAAGGGGCTGAATCATCCTATGTTGGAAACAGAACAGGTCAATACTTAAAAAGGGTCTGGTCAGCCATGAGTGGCCCCTACACTTCCAGGTTAGATGAAATAGGGAAACTATCTTAAAAAAAATTTTAAGCATCATGGATAGGTAAATGTACATTGTATAGTCAGTGAGTAACAACTAAATTATTTGTTTCATTAAAGTAAGAGAAAGGCATCAGGCACCACAGAGCAGTGGAAAGAGTGTTGGACGTGGGATCAGGGAGCCCTATCTCCCAAAGTTGTTATAAGATAAAATGAAATAGCATTTGTAAACCATAAAGTGCTGTGTATATCCTAGTTATTATTACTGCCACTATTATAAACTAGTCACAGGACAAGAGTTCAAACCCAATATCTCTCCCTATGAATTCTTGAGAAGGTCCCCCTAACTTGTCTACTCAGTTTCCTCACCTGCAAAAAACTTAAGTCCTTTCCTGATGCCTATCTGTGATCCTGTGCTAATTCTGTCCCTCCAGTCTATTTGCAAGTGTTCTGCATAACCTTTAATTAATCAATATTTTTCTTTTAATAAGGAAAGAGGAGACAAGATTCAATGTGTATTGTCACCAGTGGTATTTGAAAGCGTTGCATAAGTTGCTAAGGGAACAGGAAGTGAACACCTTTGACACAAATGCCCATCATAATACATAGTTCAGAAATGAAAATTAATAAGAAGGTCATATATTTATTAGCCAAGGGGAATCTGAGTATAAATAAATGAATGAATAAAGCATTAACTATGTACAAACCTATTTTAGGTCTGTCTCCCAAGATGATTAGGGAAAAAAGCAAAGAACCTATATATTCTAAAATATTGATAGAAGCTCTCTTTGTGGTGACAAAGAACTAGAAATTGTGGTGACATCCTTCAGTTGGAGAACGACTGACCAAGTTGTGGTCTGTGATCATGATGGAATACTATTGTGCGATAAGAAATGACGAGCTCGACGATCTTAGAAAAACATAGACATGCTAAATAATGAAGAGCAAAAGAAGAAAAACCAAAAGAATGATGTATACAGCAAAAGCAATATTGTTTTAAGAACAACTTCAACTAAGTCATTCTGACTATTATAAATACCCAAATTAACTATGAAGGAAGATTCCATCTGCATCAGAAAGAAGTGTTTATCAGAAAGAACTGATAAATAGAAGCATGTGTAAAATGCTTTTGCATATATTATACATACATCCACATATGTGTGTATATGTATATATGTATGTATCTATATATGTTATATACATATCTAATATATATGTATATATATACAAAAATATTTATGTCTAATGGTAGCCATCTCTAAGGAAGAAGGAAGAGAAAAGGGAAAAAAAAGGAAAGTTACATGATAATTTTATTATATATTTAGAAGGAATAGCAAATTGTACACAATAGATTTGCAGTTTCATGTGCAATCATCTTCTTTTTCTATTCTACTGTGTTGTTGAATAGAAAAAAAGGTGATTACTTCTCAAATTCAGAATAAAATAAGTAGAATTTTTTAAATGCTGAGGATACGTAAACAGAAAAGTAAGATGGTTTGTGGTCTCAAGAAGCTCACATTCTAATAGGGAGCACATTTGGCAAGCTTCAACAGCAAGTCAGATGGAAAAGTCTCGTGTCCTTAGGGTGCAGCTGCAAAGTGAGTGTTGGTACTTCTTTAATGTCATTCTCTCATAAAATTTGATTGAATCATAATCCTGATGAACTATTTGATAGTGCCAAAGACTTTGGTGATGAGAACTTTCTTTTCTGGGTCTTCATTATCTATGGCTATAGTACCTGCAGAAGCAGATGTCAAGCTCCATCTCCATAAAGTTTGTTTCTGAGAATGATGGTTGAGGGCATTGGTATGAAAGCATTGTTATAATCCCAAGGCTTTTGTGTTGGGGGCTCTGAGCTATCTACATCTGCATCTGAGGGGAGATGGTTGTCAAGGTGGTGGAGGTGGCTTAATTTGCCTGGCACATGGGTACCTCTTCTCTCTCCCCGAGGGTACCTTGATAATTCAGCTAGGTTGTATTGACTGTGTCAGTCTGTTGTTTGACAGTTGCTGGGGATGGCCAGCTCCTTCTCCACAGGAACTGCTTCCCCACATGATGGCTAGGAAGATATGATATTGAAACTGTGAAACAATAGGAATGCACTAAGATACTGGATTAGTATCTGAGAATGCATAATTTGTGTGAGACTGTTTTATTATCTAAGTTCCTAAAAGGAAGCAGTTTTTTAGAACCAAAAAAATACCCAAACTCTACAGAATTATTCCCTACTTTCTTTGTTCTATGCCAATTACTTACGACTGAACAAACTTTACAAATTTGCTAACAGTGTACTTAAGCAGCTTCTGTATTTATAAAGTCACAAAACCGTAATACTTTCCAAAAATATATATTTTTGTCACCGTGGAAACTCTTGGTGTGAGAATTCCCTTTACCAGTGCTGATCATAACTCATATTTGACTTTGGTTTCAAGGTCAAGGGAGTGGTCTGAGATATACAGAAACTTTGGGACTTGCCCAAAATCGCATGACTAGTAAGTTTCAGTGTCAGGATTTGAATCTATTTCAGCTGCTTCAACTACTGCCTTTATGTAAAGGATTCTCAAATTAATATCTCCAGTGCTGCTATTTTCTGAAGTCAAGACTGAATTCCAAGCTGGCTATAAAAAAATCTGCCATTAACTGTTCCTCTGGCACTTCAATGTCAGCATATCACAAATAGAGTACATTATCTTTCCATTTATACCTCCTCACTTCACTATTTGAGCTGTAATACCATTCAGTCTCCCATTGTCATGATTTAGTCTTGTCTTTAATTCTTTCTTACACTCCAATTTTGTATTCATTCAGTTCACAAGTCCTATCCATTTCAACTCCCAATATATCTCTTGAATCCGTCCCCTTTTTAAAATTTTTCAGTTACCACCTTAGGAAAGCATATATCAATATCTAAGTACTATATACTATCAAAATAGCCTCCTTGTATCAATCAGTCAGTCAACTTAGCATTTATTAAATGCCTACTATGTGATAAATGGCACTGTGATAAATGCTGTGCACTCTCCTGCCTCCATTCTCTCCCTAATCAATTCATCCTTCATACTTTTTGGAATAATCTTCCTTATAAAGAGATCTGACCATTTCACTCTCTTGCTGAAGGATCTTAATTACTGGCTATCAAGTAAATTCATGATCCTCCTCATGGGGTATACCCCCACCAAGTACACCTTATTCTAGGCTATTCTCCACATACTTTACATATCATCTGGGCAGCTAGGTGGTGCAGTGGATAGAGCACCAAAGCAGGAGTCAGGAGGACCTGAGTTCAAATCTCACCTCAGACACTTAACACTCACTAGCTGTGTGACCTTGGGCAAGTCACTTAACCCCAGCTGCCTCATCCTGAGTCATCTCCAGTCATCCTGATGAATATCTGATCACTGGATTCAGATGGCTCTGGAGGAGAAGTGAGGCTGGTGACTTGCACAGCCTTCCCTCACTCAAAACAAAGTCAAGTGCAAGTCATGTCATTATTTCTCTGATGCCATGGTCTTCTTTGGCAAGGAAGGATGAATACACACACACTACATACCATCCAAAATGAATTATTTTTCTCATCTTTTCCCACAGATGCACATGCTTTCTAGCTGTGTCTTTATTAGGCTATTTTTTTATACCTGAAATATCCTCATTCCTCATCTTTACCTAATGAATTCCTATCCATCCCTTAAAACCAAAATCCTAATACCATTTGCTTAAGAAAATTTGGTAATGACCTCTTTCAGACCACACAAAGTACTTTTCAACTCTCTAATACAGTGATGTAATATTGTGTTATCCTATCTTTGCTAGTGTGTTATCCTTTTATTAGATTGTAGCCTCTTGGGAGGAGGCAGATACATTGTCTTTGTGGCTATAGGCCCAATGACTTATATACAAATGTTGTTTAATAAATGTTTCATTCAGATGATCTCCTTATGACTTACTCCACATCACACACTCTCTGATCCAACAGCATTTTCCTCCTCATTTTCCTCGGATGAGACACTCCATCACCCATTTTCCTGCATTTTCACTTACTATTCCCCATGTCTGAAATGCTCTCCTTCCTCATCTCCATCTCCTGGTTTACCCAGATTACTTTAAGTATCAGCTAAATTCCTCCTCATTCAGCCCTACTTAATGCTAATGCCTCCTCTCTATGATTCTCTCCAATTTATCTTGCCTATATCTTGCTCTCACACAATTGTTTGCATGTTTTCTCCCCCATTCAATTGTAAGTGTCTTGAGGTCAGGGACTATTTTTGCCTTCCTTTCTATCCCCATCACTTAGTACACTGCTTGGCATACCATAGGCTCTTATGAAATGCTTGTTAAATTAATTTGATCATAGCTCTGAAACTGGAGACCTGACTTCTTCATTCATTATACAGGGGAAACTGGGGTGGGGGGGTGGGGGAGGCAGATAGAGACATTAATGACTTGCTGAAGATTACAAAGATCACACATACTGTGTCTGGAATTCAAAGGTCCTCCAGTTCCAAATTCTGATGTTTTCCCTGCAGTGAAAGGCAGTGTGATCTGGAGAACTGGTCTAAGATACAAAGAGATCTGGGTTAAAGTCCTGTTCCTAACCGATACTGGCTGTGTGACCCAGGACAAGTCACTTGATCTCAGTATTCCAGGCACCTCCCTAAAACTATAAGAGAAGGTGCTAGCCTGCTTTAGTAAAGTGACTTTCTTCACCAAGAAGTTCAATATACCAATGACACCACAGATTCTGCTTCTATTTCTATTTTTCTACTGTACCAAGTTATCTCTTCTATATAACTTAATTAACTTATATCATATATATCAACATCACATTAATTACCTCATCTGCAAAAATAATGGGGCTTAGCTAAAATGATCTTTAAGGTTCCTTTCCAGGTCTAAATCCTAGGACTCTGTGATCTTCCTCTCATTTGATTCTCACAACAACCCTGTCAGACTGCCAAAGGAAATATTATCATTCCTATTTAACAGAGTAAGAACCCAAGGCTCAAAAAGGCTAAGGGATTTGCTCATGGTCACACAGAATAGAAGTGGTGGAGTTGTCATTAGAACCCATGTATCTTGATTTCTAGTCCACTATTCTTTTCACTACACCATGGTCCGTTAATTAATGTGTACTCATTGTCCTTTATATTGATTGCGGTGATGACCCTCCTTTGGTCCTACCACCTCCCAGAAAGTATCTATTTATCAAAACCCTTGTGCTTTAAAATACAGCACAGTGAGCATGAAGGCACCTTGTCAATATCACTTATAATCTCTCAGGCAGAATGATGCTAGTTTAACATCCTTTGAGCAGTGCCAGCAGGGGCAAGAGCATCTCTGTTGGGAAGGAACTTTGCATTCTGGTCATCTGCTAGATTGAGATCCTTGATCAATAGTCCTTCCAGAATCTAGAGAACAATTCAGGGAAAAGGTGCCTCTCATCTTTGAAGAGTAATTCAAGAAAAATGCAGGAAGTGTAATCTTCTGCATCCTCACACAAAGAAGACGCTGCTTGTATTCCTGACCAAAGAACTATGTTTCAAAGTGCATTGAGTTTCTTACATGTCCTAATTGGATCCAACAAAAGTCAAAGCATGTGGAGTGAAGGTGGAAATGTTAAGGTGCTAAAAGTCCTCCTGGGGCTGTGTCTAAGTAAAAAGGAGTATATGTGAGAAAGTCATTTTGAAGAGGTATGGTGCATTTTTCCATTCACTATGCAATCAAAGACATGGCTGGTGTATCTTTTATACTTTCAAAGTTTTTTCTACTAGCAATTACTCTTTTTTCAAAGTTATTTTTTAAATAAATGTTTTAGCTAAAACATGATTTTGAAAGTTACAGTGAGGAATTTTCATTTTAGAACAAAGTAGCTTCATAAGCACATTTCAAAAGCAGTTCTAGTTAGTTGTAATCAAGTCTTACATGGATGTATTTGGAAAAATAAAAGATGTTATTTTGAAGAAAAAATAAAAGAAATGGATGGCCTTGTACTAAATCCCAACAAGTCTCAGTTTGGCTCTGTAGAAAATCTGCTGCAAAGTTTTCCAGGCAGTAGCTTCAGTAAATCTTAAGGCATTATCTCTAAATTTGATGCTTTTGTGAACTTACGTCACATATTAAAATTATCTTAATGCACCTTTTTATCTTTTCTTCACAATAGTATTACAAAAGAGAAAGAGAGATTGGGGGGAAACACATTTAAAAATCAAATGAAAAAGAACTCAATGGAAGTCTATGTGACTACCTGTTGATGTGTATGTAAGAGATTCATTAATATGCAGATCATTGACATGATAGGCCATAATGACTCCTCCAGGGACATATCAGTCTATTGTGTCAGAGACTAGTTAAGAATTCATTAATGTGTAGAATCGTGACTTTTTAATATGCACATTATTAACACAACAGACTAAAGCATAGCTCTCAAATTGTCCACATTTTACAGAACATTCTCTCATCCACCCCCTCACCCACACCTCTGAAATACTCCTTTTCCTCTCTCCTCTGCCATCAAATACCATGAAATGAGTTCTGGGCTGGTGCAGAATTCACATAAAACCTTTTCCTCCAAGTCAGCCAAGTAGGTTTAAGTTCTTGCAATACACATGAGCCATTTGGACTTTTGTTTTTTGGATTTATCTAAGAGAATATGTAGGTACTCCCAGACCATACTTCATATCCCATCCAGTGATGATCTCCCATTCATTGAGGCTATTTCACTACCTGCTCTGCCTCGTCCCTAAATAGTCTATCTTTTAGCCTGGGTAGCATAATTAAATCAATATCACCATTGTTTCAAGAAAGAATATAACAATAGCTTGTCCGATAGTTTCACTTACCATTCCTATAACTCCCCAGACCTGAACTCCCTTCCTTGGCTACCATTTCCCTTTGAATGTGTGTCCTCTAAAAGAATATAATCTCCTTGAGGTGGTACTATTCTAATGAAGCACACCCCTCCATCACCTCATGTCTAAATTATTGTAATAGCCTGCTGTTGGGTCAGCCTGCCTCAAGTTTCCCCCACTTCAGTCCATTCTCCACTCAGCCTCCAAAGCAATTTTCCGAAACCTCAGGCCTGACCATGTCATCCCCTACTCAGCAAACTCCAGGTAGCTCCCTACTGCCCACTGGATCAAATACAAAAGGTTCTATTTAGCATTCAAAGTCCTTCATTAACATAGCCCCCTCCTGTGTCTCCAGCATGTACTCTCTGATCCAATGACACTGGCCCCCTGGGTATATAATGAGCACATTTCTGTGCTTTCTGTCCGGCTTTCCCTGATGCCTAGAATGCTCTCCCTCCTGGGCTCTTCCTGTTAACCTCTCTAGTTTCCTTTAAGCCTCATCTAAAATCCCTTCTTTTACTGGAAGCCTTTCCCATTCCCTCTTGATACTAGTACCTTCCCTGTGTTAATTGCTTTCTGCTTCTATACGTATTTATTTGCATGTTATCTCTCCGATTAGACTGGAAGCTCCCTGAGAACAGGAACTCTGTTTTGCCTCTTTTTTTATCACTATCACTTAGAACAGTGTCTAGCACAAATAAGTGTTTATTAATTGACTGAGACAGGGGATTAAGTGGTGCAGCTGAAAGTCCGGGACCTAGAGTCAGGAAGACCTGAGTTCAGGTCCAACCTCCAATACATATTGACTGTGTGAGCCAAAGCAAATCACTTAATTTCTGTTTGTCTCAGTTTCCTTATCTGTAAATTGGAAATAATAATAGCATCCACCTCTCAGGGTTGTTGTAAGAATAAATTGAGATAATATTTGTAAAGTTCTTCCTAAATCTGAAAATGTTACATAAATGATAACTATTACTATAAAGAAGATACAGAAAGGCTTTTTAGAGAGATTTTTTTTTAAGGATATAATTGAACAAATAGAATAGGGGAAAGTTTAGAGAAAAGATAATGCTGAGGTTCATGTTTTGTGCCTGGCGTAGGATTCAGGTAATGATTGATTCCCCCATAGAATCAGCAAGAGGTTTAGCATTTGAAGAAACTAGTTTCACATAAGAGTGATCAAATGATACTCACACTTTGAGTTTCGATAATAGGGACAGAGATGAAGATCCCTTTTTTGTTTGTTTCCTGCAGTGGAATTGTACTTAAATATTTCTAAAGATCCATGACTTTGTCAATGTGAGAACTGTCTCCATTTACACCAATCACTCCCCTTCCACACCTTAGTAGAAAATCTTTATGAGTTGCTGTATTCTAGCCTCCTCACCAAAAAAAAGAAATTGCCAAATGAGGATGATTATTTTCTTCAAACTTAGAGACTATTCATTCTACTCATAGTCCATTATTGAACCCATATCCAGAACCATCACCGGCAATTATGGAGCCTAGGGCAATTCATTTGAGGGAGGAGTAGGGTACCACCTTATAAGAAGATAGAGACCCAAAGATACCTTGAGACAACTGATGAGGAGGCTGCCATGAGGAAGGAGGAAATAGATTGGAGCGGGTCTATGATGAATTCGCCCAGAATGCTCTCTCTCTTCATCTCCGACTCCCAGATTCTTGGCTTCCTATATGTCTCAACTAAAATATCACCTTTTACAGGAAGCCTTGATTAATCTCCATTAATACTAGTGCCGTTCCTGTGTTTATTATTTTACATATATACGCACCCAGAACAACTAGGTACAAAAAATACATACATATTTCTTTCATATAAAATATGCACACATATATATTTGTGTGCATGTATGTACATGTACATATTATACAAGTATGCGCATATATTGCTTTTTTGTAGTTATCTGCCTTGTTGGATCGTGAGATCCATGGTAGCAGGGACTGTTTTTTGCCTTTCTTTGTATGCCCACTGCTTAGCCTCGTACTTGGTACACAGTAGGTGCTTAAATGCTTATTCACTGACTGGCTTACTGACCAGAGTATCTTTGGTGTGAAAGAAAGCATACCTTAATTAATTAATTAGCTGCTTACTTTAATTATTCCTGCTCATATTACTTTATTATTCTAGCATAGTTTACAAGATAAGAATTTCACTACCAGTCAATGAACAAGTATTTATTATGAACTTACAATGTGCCAAGCATTGGAGTTACAAAGAAAAAGAAAAAAAATAAAGCCCCTGACCTCAAAGAGCTTATGTTCTAATGGGGAAGCTAACATGTATATAGCAGAACACTTGCTAACTTGCAAAGAAACATCATTCTGGTTCTTTACTTAAGAACTCTGTTACTCTGTACAAGATGTCAGGGATAGGCAGAGATAAAGGTGTTTGCAACTGTTGACTTTCATTTACTTGTTGGAGTAGGATGCATGAATTCATAAAATATCATTTCTCTAAAAATTGTAATGATTTCTCAACTTTGCTTGTCAGAAATATCAGCATTATGCTTATAAGGCTAATTAAAGATCTTTGAAATAATTTTTCATTAAAAACTATTTAAAATAAAACTTTTATATTAGTTTTTCAGTCTATGTTGTTATTCTTGATATTCAAAAATTCAAAAATGTTCAACATTAGCCTTACATACTAGTTCAGACAATACATATAGAGGAGACCATACTTTCAGTTTTGTGGTCAAATCTTTAGACAATGAAAAATTTTTGGAACCCCCGATGGATGAATGAAAAAGCATTTATAATTTTAAACACTTGCTATACACAAAGCACATAGTGGATAAACTCTGGAGATACAAAGAGATAAATAAAACAATCCTTATCAAATCTCACATTCTAAAGGGTAGATAACACATATGGGAGGTTTCAACTGCCAGTCAAATGAAAAAACCCATAGGTCCTTAGGGAAGAACAGCAGAACAGATGGTAATCTATCTTTTTTAGGGTCGTTTCTGATGATAACACCATATCTCTTTCTATCTTACGTTAAGAGAAGACCCAATGGCAGAATGAGAAAAGATCTTGAAATTCTATCCCCAATCTTCATAAGATTGCCCTCAATGTATCCTTCACAAGTATATTAAAGATGGGAGGAAGGCAGAGGAGAAGGAGCAGATTATTTCACAACTTCAACACATTTCACTAATCCAAAACAGTAGGAAATTATTGCAAATGCCTAACACTCTAACTTGAAGGAAAGAATTTTTGTAATATCTTCATGTTTGCAAGAGAGCCTACTTGGAGAGGCAGCAACATATGTTGAATAAAGTGCTGAATTTGGTGTCAGAAAGATCTCAGGTCAAAGTCTGCCTCTGACACTTACTAGTTATGCAGCTCCAGACAAGTTATTTAACATAATTTTTCCTCAGGCAATTTCTTTAAGCCATATCTACTGAGTCACAAATGGGTGTTTTCTATGCTTGTGGAGGAATTTCTCACGTCGAGACTAGAAAGGGACCTCAGTAGCCACATAGTCCATACAATAGCCAAATAGCTATCCACTGCCACTCCACAACATACCTAATGGGTGAATAAGTGGTTGTCATGCCTCTGAGAATGTCCAATGAAGGAGAATCTACTGCTCAGGCCATCCCTTCCACTTTTGTAAATCTCTCATCGTGAGGAGGCTGTTTCTGATGTCAAACCTACATGTGTTTCTTTTCAATTTTCTTCTATTGCTTGGTCATCCCCACTGAGGCCAAAGAGAACATGTCCAACTTCTTTTCATTACCACAGTCTTTCAGAGACTGGAAACTCTAATCCTCCTACTCCCTCTACCCCTACCAAGAATATCTTCAAATCTTCTGTTCTCCAGGCTAAACACCCTGAATTCCTTCACTTCATCCTAATATAGCATAAACTCAAGGCCTCTTACCATCCTGGGTGATAATTTAGCTACTCTAACTTTTTAAAATCCTTCCTAAACTGTGGCACCCAGGCCAGAGCAGAGTACCATATCAACTCATTGCTAGCAACTACATCTATTTTAAGTCTTACTACCTCTTAACCTCCCATATCTAAGCACTGGCCAAGGTTCGTTAATTTCACCCTTGCAACATCTCCCAAATATACTCCTTTCTCTCCTCTGACATTACCATCACTCTTGTGTAAGTCATCCCTTCATGCCTTTATTATTGTAATAGTTCACTGGTGAATATGCCTTCTTCAAGTCACTCTCCACTCCAATTTATCCTCCATCCATCCACCAAAGTGATTATCTTAAAGCGTAGATCCAACCATGTCACTCTGCTATTCTATAAACTCCATTGGCTCCCTAGAGCCTCCAGCATCACATACAAAGTCCTCTGTTTGGCATTCGAAGTCATTTCAATAATCTAGCACTCCTCCCACCTTTCCAGTCTTCTTGAACCTTACTTCCCAACATGTACTCTGCACTCCAGTGACACTAGTCTTCTGACCATCCTGTGAACAAGACACTCCATCCCTCAGCTCTAGGCATTTTCTCTGGCTGTCCCCTGAGCCTTCAATGCTCTCCCTCTTTACGTCCAACTACTGACTTCCTAGCTTCCTTCAAATCCAAACTAAAATCCCTTCTTTTACAGGAAGACTTTCCCAATCCTTTTTAATTCTGATGTCTTTTCTCTGTTAATTATTCCCTATTTATCATACATGTGTGTATGTGTGTGTGTATTTGCTTGCATGTTATCTCCCCCATTAGACTGTAAGGTTCCTTAGGGTAGGGACTGGTTTTTTTTTTTTACCATTTGTTGTATCTAGCACTAAGCATGGTACGTAGCACATAGTAGGAGCTTAATAAATGTTTACTGAATTGAGTAATATATTAATAAAGGATGAGATCACATTCTTTGGACTGTTGTAATACATAGTTAATTCATGTCAAACTCTCTAAAACCTCCAGGTCTTTTGCAAACTATCTAGCATACCATGGCCTTCCCTACCATTTATTTGTGAGGTTGACCTTTTGGATCCAAGTATAAGCTTCACAATTTAATCACTAACAGACTTTGCTCAGCGTTCTTGTCACATACAAATTTGATAAACATGCCTTTATCTATGACATTAACAAAAAAAAATATGCAGAATAAGATTCCAATGAATACCTCTTTCCAAGCTAATAGTAATAGTAAATGATTAATGAATATACTTTGTATCTATCAATTCAACCAATGCTGAATCTATCTAAGTGTAGTATACCAAGGGTGTTCAGGAACTAGTTTGTACTAGCTTATGAGAGAGCCAATCGTTAAATTTTCACTGTGAATATATACACCTAGGAAATTGATAAAAATCACAAGTCAAGTCTTGGTTTATTGCTTTATTGATTATCTAGACTTCGAAAAAGTGACAGAGAATTTGAATAATTCAAATTAAGCTTAAAAGTGTGTTGTGTGTAGATTGGGAGTGGGGAGGGGAATGCCAGTTACTAAACATTTACCAGCACACCCCTGACTATAGCCCACATCTGTTGATCCTTTCCACATGAGTAACAAACACTTTACTAAAATCTGGGTGCTAAAATATATTTGTGGTATTTCCCATACCTACCAGTTTAGTAACACCATTAAAAAAAGAATAAGTTTAATCTAGTACTCTGATAACTGCTTCCTTTTTTCATTTGTTCATTAACCATTTCTTTATTAATCTCTTCTAGAATTTTCCCCCCAGATTTGAAGTCACATTCATTGACATGGTTTCAAATCTCTATCTCTATCCTTTTTTGAAAACTGGAAAACATTTGCTCTATTTGTGTTCCATGGTACCTCTCCCATGATCTTTCAAATATCACTTATGGTAACTCAGTAATCATATCTACCAGACTTTTAGTACCCTTACTCAGAAGAATATAACCATTTATTAAGTACCTACTATGCTTTTCTAAGCACTTTATATTTTTTTTCATTTGATCCTTACAACAACTTCAGGAGATAGGTGCAATTATTATCCCTCCTTTAAAGATGGGGAAACCGAAGCAGACAGAGGTTAAGCATTTTGACCAGAGTCACACATCTAGTAAGTGAGTAAAGTAAATGTTGAACTGGGTCTTCCTGATTTTAGGGTTCGCATTCTATCCACAGTATCATCTAACTGCCTCTTGTAGACTATTTGTGTACTTTTATTACACTTGTATTGACTCATCACTCAAAATCTCATGAGGCATAAAGGTGACAAATGGCCTTTTCATGGGTATTGAAGCAGACTAAATGATTTCTTAAGATGCATTTGTGGTATTCTAAACTGAAAACTCAAAGATCTTGAGTTCATGTTTTTAATTTATTCCAGGAAACTATGTTGTACTTCATTATGTGGCTTTAAAGTTAGTATGAAAATGAAGTCTTTTCAAGAATTTGTTTCATTCAAGATTTTGTTCAGCTGTAAACTGGCCTTTATATATGTAATAGTAGAAACACAAGTAGTTGCCTGGAACTAATAGAGGTAGGCATATTTTCTATCTCATATACTGATGTCCTTGTAATCCCTCTAAACGAATTAATTTTCAGTTGACATAAGGATTATTTTTCCATACTTTGGAGGGCTTTACATTTGTTTTCTTTTTAGCAAAGGAAATCCAACATGCCCTTTGCTCCTCATAGGTAATATACATCATTTTTATGTTTCACAATGATGCAGCTTATTATACAAACTGATAGTGTTTGTGAAGATTTGGACCTGTGCTGGCAAAATGTTTTCCAGTTGTTATATTCTATGGCAAATTGCCCAAACAATTACAGCAAATGCATGAGCCATAAAGTGTATTGCCAAGGACACTAGTAGGTTAGCTCCCATAAAAGAAACAATTAGAGTCTTGAGGTGAAAATAATAGAGATGAGGTGACAGTTATTGAAAAGGCAGAACGTGCAATTTAATGCTTTAAATGCAGGTTTGTGGATAATGCTGATAGTTTAATGTGTTTAGAGTTTATCATGTGTGAGAATATGTTTCACGTAAAATACTACTACCATGCTTGCTTTTTTCTTTCCCTGAAATTTGATGAACAAGTGAAGAAACTTACAAAAACACATTCCAGATAGACAATGTTTTGAATTATCACTAATTTTTTTAAACCACTAATTTGATTAAATATGGTGATAGGAAATAGAGATTGGACTTAGAGTGTCACTGACATAATGAGAACCTGGTCAAAAACTCTATCTGTTCCAACACCCTAATTTTACAGATGAGGACATTGAGGCTACTCCAATATTAAGTGATTTGTCCAGAGTCACACGAGTAGTAAATAGTAAAACCCAAGTTCTTTCTTTCTACATCTAGTATTCTTTCCCCTCCACAAATATACACATATATGCACAGTAAGCACTATCACATATTCTAGTCCACATGGATTGTGTTTATTGTGTGTATAAACATGGGCACACACATACATACCTTATTATAATTGATGCTGTCTTAACCAAAATTTCCTTATAAATATGAATAAATCTATGAAAAGTAGTCATTAAGCACTTACTATGAACCAAGAACTTACAAAAGCAAGACAATTTCTGCCCTCAAAGAACTATATTCCAATGAGGGAGAACAACATACAGAGGAGAATGATGCTTATTAAGTAACATCAATGCAGGTACCTTCAAATATATTATCGAATGTTTATCTAAAAGCATAGTCTTAAGTTCTATCTATACAATAGCCTTAGCATATTTTGATGCTTTAAATACTGTTAAATAAAATGATTAAGTATTGAAGATACCCAATTTGTTCAGTTATACATTTAATTATTTCTACCTATACACTGGCAAAGGCATTGGTTGTAAAAACAACCCATCGTATCTATTTGAGTTTAGACTTAACTCCTTTGAATGTATCCTGAACGTCTCATCATAGGTACATTGATAAATGAGGTTTTTATCTCAACAACTCAGAGGTTCCAAGTCCAGAAAGCCAAACTCTGAGTACCCAAACTCCAGATGCACTAGCCAATGTCTTAGTGACGTGGCTTATCCCAAGAGCAGCCTCAGGATCATCTCCTCAAAAGCAGTTCGGAGCACCCCTTCCAAAGAGATTCATTTTACTCCTTGTCAGGCCTCTTTTAAAAAGGATTGATGTATCCGGACTACAGTACATTTGATGACCTATCATTTTTGTTGTGGGTCAATCATTTTTCATGATCTCATTTGGACTTTTCTTGGCAAAGACCCTGGAGTGGTTTCCCATTTCCTTCTCCAGTCCTTTTCATAGATGAGAAAACTGAGACAAATAGAGTTAAGTGACTTGCCCAGGGGCACAAAGCTAATAAGTGTCTGAGATCAGATCAAAATTCAGGAAGATGGGTCTTCTCGACTCCATATCCAGCATTCTATCCATTGCACATCTAGCTTCCCCTGTCATGACTCATGTCTCTCCCTAAACTTTAGATCCTGAATACTGTTACTTTTTAAACATAGGTTTGTTGATGATTTAACATCATTGGAGTGCAGGGAGGCAATGCCACTGGTTAGATATCTTCAGTGTATAGATGGGATTCATCCAAAAGCAATCAACAACTTTAAAAAAACACATTTTCTTGGTCTTAAAATTTTCCTGCTGGTACCATGCAGTTGATAACAGAAGGAAAAAATAAAAACCCCTATATCAGAATTATAGATATCATTATACAGACACAACTTTTGTTGACTGATCTTACATATACAATAAATTAGGATAATCTTCTGGACTGTTTCTTAGTTATGATCAACGTTCTTGCAACGTACTTTAATTTTCTTTTTTACTGTTAACTTGACAACCATCAATTAACTCAAATTGTTTAATACAGAAAGAGTAACAAAAAAAGGACAAGAAATTGTGATTGAGCTGATGATCATGGGTCATAAGACGAAAAGCTCATTATATGGGCAACAAACTCTAAAGATAAAAATACCACATCTGGGTTATAGTTTAAAGGTGAAGTCTTCTATATAGATAACCCTATTTAAAAGTGACTCCTCCTTTAGATAGGGATTATTTGGCTAATGAATACTTCTCAGATCTATATCCTAGAAACTGAGGTATAGGTCACCAGGACCCAAAACTAAAAAAAACAAAAACAAAAAAACAAAAAAGCAAAGGCATAGGACCTTCTTCAAATTAAGCCTAGAGAAGAGATAATAAGTGATGTATGGGGAAGCAGATATTGATACATGAAAAATTACTAAATAGTACATTACTTTAGTTGATGTAGTGCTGAAGAGTTAGAAGGCTATAAACATTCAGAAGAGAAAGATCTCGGTGGATTGAGGTTTAAGGCTTTAATCGAGGATATTCATTCCTAGTCTAAAGAATAAGGTGGTAACCACATTGTTCTTTTCCTTGTGCCATACCATCAGAGGCTTTCCAGACTAACATAATGGGATGGGTGGTTCTCTAGGATTGATTATTTTTTTTCAACTGAGGAAAACAGGGTTAAGTGACTTGACCAGAGTCACATGGCTAGTAAATATTTAAGGCCAGATTTGAATTCATGAAAATGAGCTTCCTGATTCCAGGCCCAGTGCTCTATCCACTATACCCCCTAATTGCCCAGTTGGTTCTTTAATTATTTGGGTAGAAATTAAGTTTTTAAACTGGTGTCTGGAAGGGGGAGAATGAGGTAAATTAATTTCAAGCAAGCTTAAAAATAGATGAAGTTGTCCTTCTCCTCCTTCTGATCACCCACTTGCTGGCCTTTGGTTACCCAAAGCCCTAACCATGGTGGGTATATTTTCCCGGCCCAATGACTTGCCTCAAATGCCCTTTATTCCAAAAATGCTTTCTGCTCCCTCCTCATCTCATTGGTTCTTAATTTTCTCCTCCTCAAATTATCATGTACATACTTATCTGTTTTTATGTTGTATACTGTCTTCCCCTCCATCCTGTAGCATTGTGGGGATAGGACTGTTTTTTCATTTTTTAGTTGTATCCTTGGTGCCCCACATAGTCTCTTATGCACAGCGCTTTCTCAACAATAGCTCATAACCTCTTTGCTCCTTCTCAGTCCTAACATGGAACAGAACCTACTTCTTTGTCCTGCAGAAGTGGGTTATAGCTGACTGAGTAGCCTAGGTCCAGGGTATCTTGTAATTTGAAATTTATTTTATTCTTTGCCCAAACAAATTTGTGTATCTGACCATATGCACAGCTAGCAAATTCAAGAATCAATGCCACCATCATCAACCAGTTATTTCCTAACCATTAAAATATAATCAAATGCATTTGTGTGTAATGTTGTGTGGTGAACCACATGTATAGCACCTCCCAATTCTTTTCTTGTAAAAAGTGTTCTTGATACATTGGTTTAAGATCTTTGTAATGATTTTTTTTCTACATGACTGTGGAACTACCATAGTTGCCCTCTAGCATCATAATCTCTAATGCTCTGCAAGAGGAAATAGAGCTAGCATCAAAGGAAACAAAGATGGAGGGAATCTGTATTATACTAAGTACAAACAGAGGAAGCCTATGCTGGAATCAACATAATTTTAAGGGTACTGAGAAATTCACTGTCAAGACATTTCAAAGAGGGCATGATAGGTAATACTAGGCTAGAATATGGGATCAACAAAGAATTATAAAGAAACAATGACACATAGGAAAATATCAAGGAGAAAAGAAAAGCTAGAAGAAAGAAAAAAACTAGAAAAGGTTGCTAATTGTATGAGGAAAGTTAGGAATAACTTATGAACAGCCTGTGTATTCCATTGATACTTCTACAGTGTCATAAGTAAGACCCGAGTAACTAGGGTGAACCCCCTGTGTATGAGTTTATGAGAGGATATAGACAAGAATCTCATAAAATGAGTAAGTATGGATGGTCTGAGATCAGAACTATTGGGTGGAATACCTGTATCCACAAGATAGCAAATCTGTCAAAATATTGAAGCATATGGAGTCCTAAAATGAAACTTCCTACAATACCTTATTATGGTGTGAAAGTGACCATGGGTTCTCAAAGATCATGAAAGCAGTGAATCAATAAACATTTATCAACTTCCCACTGTGTAACAGTCTCTCCTAGGTATTTGGGGTACAGAGACAAAAATGAAAATTTCTTCTCAGGCAATATGCTTCTATGTAAGGAGATAACATATTTACATACAGGACGACCCCCAAAGTCTTAGAAGAGCTTTTCACCTTGATAGTTTTATATACAGGGTATCCCCCAAATTTCATATATTACCCAAGGGGATTTTCTCTAAAGTCCCTAAAGCAGCAACCTAGAGATAGGGACGTGATAGAGACAGTCAACTCCTTTCATGCCATCTTCCAGTCATATTCTCTGTTCAGCAGTCTGAGGTGGGGTTTCCATTATCCATCTTCTCTCTCAAAGTTGGAATGTAGAAGTGCCCAAAATGCTCAAAGAAAACTGAAGAGATTGGAGCTGCTCTCACCACCTCCATCCTGCTTCTTAGTCAGGTGTGGGGCATTGCTTTCCACCAATGAGAAGAGAGCCTCTTACCAATGGTCTTTGGCACTCGGGAAGCCAGAAAAGAGAAGCATTCAGGATGACTGAGATTTTGAATCTAAGTTGTTGTTGTGTTCATCCTTCATTGTCAAAAACCATGCCATCAGAGAAATGATGACATGATTTGCCCTTGACTTTGTCTTGAGTGAGGGAGGGCTGTGCAGGTCACCAACCTCACCTCTCCTCCAGAACCTTCTGAATCCAATGACCAGATACTCATCAAGATGGCTGGAGATGATCCAGGATGCACTGGGAGACCTTGGGCCCTTTAGGCCAAGGTCTTTGCAGGTACTCAGTTAGGGTGAGGTCCCTCTGTGCATCCTGGGTCATCTCCAATCATCCTGATGAATATCTGATCACTGGATTCAGATGGCTCTGGAGGAGAGGTGAGGCTGGTGACCTGCACAGCCCTCCCTCACTCAAAACAAAGTCAAGTGCAAGTCATGTCATCATTTCTCTGATGGCATGGTCTTCTTCATTTGGCAACAAAGGATAAACACAATCCTGTGAGTAGACGCAGCTGGCTAAATGGGGACCCAGCTAGCTGAGTAACTCAGCTCCTCCTCACCTGTCTGCCTCCCCTCCCCTTCCTTCTCCTCTCCAAAGGAATCTAAGGCAGAAAGTGAATCCCTCAAAATAAAAGGGGAAATCTTGAGCTGGGAAAAGTTGAAGGTAAAGTCAATCTGTCAATAAGCACTTACTATATACTACTCACTAAGCTATGGGCTCTGGTCACAAAAACGAACCTGAAATAGTCCTTGCCCTCCAGGAGCTTGTATTCAAACAGGGGAATTAATATGTACATATATTAGCTTATGGGACTGATAGTACTAAATATTTAGTAGGCAGTTCATGATGTGAGACTGGGCCTTAAGAGAGATTAGGGCTGGATGTACTGAGAAGTAAAAAATCTACACAGAGGTAGTATGAGAACAGAGGAAAGAGAAAAAGTCAGCAGACAGAACTTGGTGAGCTCATATTTAGACATAGTGAGTTTGAGGTGTCAGAATAATAACCAGATAGAGATAGTCAATTAACATTTATTAGGTGCCTACCGGGAGCAACTGGGGGACAGATGGATAAAGTGCCAGAGGACTTGAGTTCAAGTCCAGCCTCAGACACTTACTAGCTATGTGACCCTGGGCAAGTCACTTAACCTCAGTTTTTTCATCTTTAAAATGATCCAGAGAAGGAAACGTTTGTGGTATGGTAGATAGGGATAAGGACAGGGATAATTCTCCAATGTCTTTGCTAAGAAAACAGCAAATGGGGTTACAAAGAGTCCAACATGATGAAAACACCTGAACAACAATTGAAAAGTGCCTACCATATACTAGGCACCATGTTAAATATGGATACAAAAGAGACAAAGGCCGTTCCTACCCTCAAGGAGCTCACAATAAGAAGTAAACAAATATGTACAAACAAGCTATTTGCAGGATAAATAGGAAATAATTAAAAGAAGGAAAGCCCTAGAATTAAGAAGAGTTAGTAAAGGCTTCCTGTAGAAAATGGAATTTTAGTTGAGATTTAAAGAAAATCAGGGAATCCATTAGGGGGAGATGAGGAGAGAGAGCATTCCAGGAATGGATGATAACCATAAAGCAACTGAAAAAGGTAAGATTAGAATTAAAGTAATCTGTGTGGTGGCGATGACTGAACCCTTGGGAATCGATATCCTCAAAAGAGAAGGTATAGAAAAAGGATAGAGAGTTGATGAGGGCTTATGCTTAAGAGATGAGAGAATTAACATAAACAGCTGTGGTTATACAGGAGGAGAACCTGAAGAAAGCAGTTTCATGAAAGACAGGTAAATTAGTTCATCTACTGATTTTTCTTAGCTTTTCCGTGGGTTATTTCTCTTTCACATAGACTAGACTGATCTTTACTATAAAAAATGGAGGCAGTGGAATTGTTTCGGTCATTTTGAATTGTGTCTGACTCTCCAAGACCTCTTTTGTGGTTTTCTTGGCAAAGATACTGGAACTGTTTGCCATTTCCTTTTCTAGCTTGTTTTGTACATGAGGAAACTGAATCAGACAGGGTTAAGTGACTTCCCAGAGTCTGAGTAAGTGTCTGAAGACAGATTTGAACTCAGGTCTTCCTGACTATAGTCTCAGTGCTCTATCCACTTTGCCACCTAAGCTGTCTAAGTATTGCAAAGGGATAATTAAAGAGACACTATTAACAAGTCCCCACAAAAGCTGATGAACGTCTAAGTTAAAGAATACAAGGAATCACAAATCAGGGTTATTAGCTAAAGCAGAGTACAGCAAAGTGGTACCCCCATACTAGGTGAGGGATAGAGCTGGCAAGCAAAAACGGCATAAACTAGCATAAGTCCTCATATCTGAGGACAAAAGTTATGCTCCTTGTCTTTTTTATCTTGTATATTCAAGATGGGTTTCCATCAGCTCACAGATACTGAGTATAGCCAAGTCAGAGACCTGCAGACAAATCATGTTTCTCACCGGGTCAAGGAAATGATGATTAACTTCTAATTTAAAAATATTTTTAAGCGGAAGCTTCATCTGATGAACAGAGAGCTGATCTTGTATGTAAGAAGGCCTGGGTTCTAGTTAGCATATTCTCTAACACATCTTCCCTCTCTGACCCTGGACAAACCACTTAACATCTCAATGACCCAGAAACTATCGGCAGCTATAAGTTGCAGAAAAATTACTGGTCTACATTTGTTCAAGGAATTTCTTCCTACTCCTCTGTGCCATTGAAATCACAAAAATCTTAGTAAAGAAAGAGATCAGTTTTGTAGGGGTAACAAGAATGGTATTAAAAATCATTTGGTAGTTTGAAGGACTTGTAATATATTTTACCAACTGTCAATTTCTTACTTAAGCTGACCTTTGTCCTTCTATTTTGGGAACTGATGCCAGCTGTCTAAATTTAGGATGTATCTGTGTGAGGCCAAAGCAGCCAAT
This sequence comes from Bettongia penicillata ogilbyi, assembly GCA_023548195.1. Taxonomy (NCBI): domain Eukaryota; kingdom Metazoa; phylum Chordata; class Mammalia; order Diprotodontia; family Potoroidae; genus Bettongia; species Bettongia penicillata. The sequence continues at coordinate 1,823,974 of JAJHZJ010000482.1, read as the reverse complement.
CTATTCAACTAACTCTATTTTTTAAATGTCACTGAATAGATTTGGGGGTTTTGTATTAATAGAATAACCATCTGATTGACAATTTTCCACCATTCAACTTCATTGTTTTACAGTTGGGTATACAAAACCTCAGACTTCTAGACTTTTAATTTGTCTAAATTATGTGAATCTTCAAAGTAGTGAGAGAAGAGGTATCATGTAGTGGAAAGAGGACTGGACTTGGGATCAAAAGCTCTGGATTTAAAATCTAGCTCTTGCTTATTTGAACTCTTTGAACCTCAGTTTCCTCATTGACAAATAAGGGATAATAGCACTTATGCTGCAAATAACAAATTCATTTATTTAGCTCACATTTGTTAAATGCCTACTATATATAGCACCCCATGCCAAAGAGAAAACAGTACAGAGGAAAGGATATTGGAATTGGATTTGGAGGACATGGGTTAGAATCTCAATTCTGTTACTACATCCATGACATGTCAGCCTCTTTGGGCCTCAGTTTCCCTATCTGTGTATAATCTGTCTGGGCTTATTCTCTCAACCAACATGTAATATAGATATGAATACGTCCAGTGTAAAATACCTTGTCAGAGTGCAATATGGCTAGAAATCCAATCTGGGATGTGGGGAGTCTCCATCCCATATCTCTGAAGTGAGATTGAGATTTCTACCTTTGAAGAAAGTAGGAGAGCCATGGCTATACCACCGGTAGCTTTGAGTTGGAGGGACAGGATCCAGACCAGCCATGACTACATAATCACTCTTTCCCTCTCCTGCCTCCAAAAGGGGTATTATGCTAGAATTATCCCTATCTACCACAACAAAAATATTTGTTGTCTAGGGGAATGATACTTTCTCCTTTAGAGGTTCAGAAAAAAGGAATTTTCCCTGCTCACTCTAAAAGGAAGGATATTCTCACCATTTTCCAATCACAGCTCCGCTAGTAAACCTCTATCACAGTAAATAGAAAAATGAAAATCAGAGAATTTACATTGATTAACTTAAATAAATGAATTCACAGGAGTAAATGGGCTTTTTGAAAGCAAGATGACATCTTGGGTCAAGCAACGAAGAAATACAATCTTGCTAGGGTGAGTCTGTTGTTAGTAGTTTCTAGGGTTGTAAGCTCTAGAAGTCAGGAGACATACTGAGGGCCAGCTTCCCTTCATGTGTTCAGTCCCAAAGAGATCACTCATCTGTCAGTCAAAAGTTCACCTTTTCTCTCTTTATTCTTCCTCAAACTCCTCTACTTTTCTCAACTGATGCCCTGAATTTAATGAAACCTCTTCTCCACTTTTGCCAGCATGATGTCTTGTAGGCTCACTCTTCTCTCAGTGACCAGGGACTTACATCTTTTGTTACACAGCACCACAGAGCTGTCTCTCAAGAAACCATCATGGCTCAAGTAGACAAAAAATGGAGTTACCTATAGAAAGGAGTGGTGTAATGGGGATAAGCTAGGTGGATTCTCAGATCCCTTCTAAGCTTAAATTTGTAATACTATAATCCCAGTTACTTGATGAAAGTTCAAAGTTGAGATAAGATATAGTCTTCCCAGTGCTGGCAGTCTCGAATAGGGATAAGACACATAGATGATGACCATAGCACATAACATTACATGATAAATGCATTAGAAAGTTGCAAGACAAAGTGCCTCAGTCGTTCAAGGAGAAAGGTCACTAACAGGGGATGTCAGAAAGGAGATAGCATCTGAGTTTGCTTTTAAAGAGTATGTGTTGGAATAAAACAACCAAAAATAAGAGAGAGAAAATTTCAAGCATAAGGAACAGCATAAGCAAAGTGATGGAATTGACAGTGCAGAGTATGTTCAGAGAGCAGACAGAGTTTCAGTTTGGTTAGAACATAGATTACATAGTAACATGAAATAAGTTTGGAAAGGTTATGATTATGGAGGACCTTGAATGTCAAAGAAATGAGTAGGCATGGTGACTACTAAAATTGTTCATTCAGAATATTCATATTGCCAGATACGCATATTAAGAAAATATTATTTTTGACAGTAGTGTGAAGGCTAGATTGCAGACATTAAAGGCAGGAAGACTTACATCGTCAAGTGGTAATGAAGACCTTTAATAGGGTTGTGGCTATGGGAATGGAGAGGAAGGAAAAAAAAAGATATGAGATGTCCCAGAGATGTAATAAAAAGTGCCACCGAATATTCTGGCTATGAAGCGTCATAGAGAGGAAATAGTCGAAGATAATATCAAGATTGCAATATGGAAAGCAAGATAAATAGTGGTGCCAGAGACTGCAGCTAGATGGGGAAAAGTTAATATGGTTGGTTTAGGATATAGTGAGTTTGAGATTGACAAAGGAATATCTATTTAGAGATGGCTTATAATTAATTAGAGATGTAGGTCTAGAGCCACCAGAAAAGAGATCAGGACTGGAGATAGATTTTGACATCATAACCTTAGAAGTCATGCTGAACCTTGGAAATGAATGAGTGAAGAGAAAGAATTTTCACTTTGGAGAATACTCATTAAGAGGTTGGGCAGCTAGGTGGTACAGTGGATAGAGAGTCGGGCCTGGAGTCAGGAAGACTCATCTTCCTGAGTTCAAATTCATCCTCAAGACACTTACCATCTCTGTGACCTTGGGCAAGTCACTTAACCCTGTTTTCCTCAATTTTCTCATCTGTAAAATGAGTCAGTGAAGGAAATGGCAAACTACTGTAGTATCTTTGCCAAGAAGGCCCCAAATGGGGCCACAAAGAGTTGAATATGACTGAAAACCAACTGAAGAGCCACATATTAAGAGGTCAGCAAAAGAAGGAAAAGGAGTCATTGAAGTAGAAAGACAAATATAGTTAGCTTATCTATTTGATCTCTTGTTGGTACTGGGTATTTTCACACCAAGTTTCCATCATGATCCTTTTGTATCCAAGAATTAAAGAGAAAATTGAGGTTCAGAAACATTAAATGGCTTGTCAGTAGCACACAACTAATAAGCATTAGATTTTGAATTGAAATCCAGGACAATCCTAACTCCAAGTCTAGTGACCATAACACTATTTAACACTTCAAGTTTTTTATGTCCAGGACAAAATTAATGCTCTGTGAGGAGGTAAATGAGACTCTAAGCATCAATATCCAATATCCTTGTTTGTAAAATGATACACTTTGAACATGATGATTTCCAGTTCCAAATCAATGGTCCTATGTAAAGATGGCAGTGATTAGGAAATATTAATCATCACCAGAATTAATGATAGATGTTTCATCTCTGTAACAGTTTGGTTATGGTCATTAAAATATATTTTCATCCCTATTAAAAAAACAGGCCAGCAACCAACTTGCAGACCTTCCCCAAAAAGAGCCAAAATTGCAGTGCGAAGGTGTAAGCCAAAAGTATCTCGTAATAAATTCTTTCTTATTACAGTTTTCACAAAGGAATAAAAACAAACCATTAAAATATAATGATTCCCAAAGTTTAATTAAAAAGAGTATAGTTCTGGGAAAATAGTCCCATGATGGGGCTTGGGAAGGCTATGAAGTTATACTATGAATTCTTATTAGACATAGTGTCTCATTAGCAGCGAGAATCTATAGTACAGGAAAATTATAGAGTAACTTTTCTCTCCCTTCTACAGACCAAAAAGTTGGTCTGGAGAAGAGGAATTCCTTTGATAATAGTTTATATCTTTTGTTATAAAGTAATGGCACTAGACCTAGGCTTGGAAAATCATGCCTTTCTTCACTAAGAAAATTTGTATAATTGTCTAATGTAGCCATAGCAACTATGTTTAAAAATTTGATAGGAATATTGGTCCAATGCAATATTCATTTTATACAATTGACACTTCCATTGTTAATTCCATCTCTATGTGTATTCCTTCTACCAAGTCAGTTTGTAATTTCTTTCTGCTTTATCCTCTGAAATTTTTGTCTATGCTTTTTCATAAATCTTCAATTAAAGAATCGATCCATGGCAATGTAGACCTCCATCTTGTTCTTTTTCTTTCAATGAGTTTTAGATGTACCACTCAACCTTTCATTTTTACTGCATGACTAGTCTTTGAGAAGGTTTTTTATTCCATTCGTCAAACACTAAAGCTGTCTTTTGTAACATATTGTAGCATGACTATGCCTACCATGTGCTCAAATGAAAGAAGGAGGGGAGTACAATTATTTTAATTTCCATTTGTCTAGAATGCTTAAATTCTTTCATCAAATTTCACAAATGTAAAGCAAACAAGAATCAAGCTAGTTTAGTGTATTAATTACACTATTAGACCTAGACATTTAAGAGATAATTTCTTAATTTTTAATTAATATTAATTAATTCTCATTTATGAAGCAAAAGAAATTTAATTAAATTAATTTTTATTGACACAATATCTCTTCAGCATGTTTTGAATACTGGTCTGCAGCTACAGAGGAGAATAAGCTAAATGACCTCCTGGGATCAATTTTTGTCTGTTTGTTTCAGTCCCTTGCAATTCTTTGACTTGTATAGTAAAGGGTGGGAAGGGGGATAGCCTCTCTTTTTGTTCTAACACATGGTACTACTCAAGGAGGTGACTACTCCTGACTCATTCACCCCTAGAGTGAAGGGATTTTTGGGCAGTGTGTGATATGCTTCAAAAAGGAACTCGTGGATTGATTCTATGCATCATTATGTTGAAAGAGAAAAGGGAATTGTGTACAGATTTTACATTGCCCATCCCTTTAGTGGTACAGAGAGTTGGACCTGGATTCAGAAAGACTTGACCACCCCTGCCTCTAACACACCTAGCTGCATGATTGTGAACAAGTTCCTTGACTTATTTAAGCTTCAGTTATCTCTCTGTGAAATGAGGTCAATACTACTTAAGAGTAACCACTCTCTGTAGATCTCTTCTTTAACTCATCCTTTTCTTCACCATATTGTTACTATCTGGGTAATGGTTATATTGATAGAATATAAACTCCTTAAGATCATAAAGTGCATCACTTTTAATCCTCTCCAGTTTCCTATGAAGTCTACATTGTAGGCACTTCATAAATACAGCTAAATAAAATTACAAATGAGGTCATTGAACCTCATAAGAGTCAAGAGACTTGACTAAGTTAGCACAATTGATACGCATCAGAGCCAGGATTTGAACCTCTCTCCAGACTCCGAATTTTCCATTTGTTCCATTGTACTATAGGTGAGGGATCTTTGGCTCAACTCAAATCTGATCCCCCAAAAAGCTATATTCAGAGACTTTCAAGCTAAGCCAGAGTCACAAATTAGGGAAAAGTATAGCATCCAAGGCTCTGGAATTACCACTCACTTCTAGGTGGCATGGTAGAGAGAGTGCCAACCCTAGAGTCAGGAAGTCCCAAGTTCAAATTTGGCCTTAGACACTTACTAGCTTTTTGACCCTGGGCAATTTACCAAACCCTATTAGCCTCAGTTTCATCATTTGTAAAATTAGCTAGATGGAGAAGGAAATGACAAATTAGTGAAAATTTTGCCAAGAAAACCCCAAAAGGGTGTCACAAAGAGTAGGACAGCATAGCTACCACCAAATTACACATAACTACATCTCAAGTCAGATAGAAAACAACTAAAGAACAACAGAATTTACTGCCAGGCTTGTAATACTATCTTCCAAGTGAGGTTTCATATTTTAAGAATGGAAAGAACAACAAGACAAGCTTCAAAAAGAAATTAGTAAAGATGTCTCAAAGTTTAGCAAGTAGAATATGCAAGGATGACTCTCAGGCACAGTGTTTTATCTAAATGCCTGGCATGTAGTCACGTGGTTGGGTGGATGCAGGATTCTCGAACACAGGAAAATAGATATCCTTCAGGAAGACAGCGTAATTATCGGCAAGCATTCAAGTATAAAGATGATGCTCCTCTATTCTCCATCTCCACTGACAGCCAAAGAGTAAACGGATTTAAGTTACAAGAGGAGTTAGACATTAAGTCAGGAAGATGTAATGTCTTCATAGAAGCTATTATCAGAATCTAGAACAAATTCTGAAGGGTTTCAGTCATCCCAAGGATTTGAAAAGGACACAAAAAAACTTTTGGAATGATTTCAACAATAATTCTGTTTGAATCCAAAGATGTGATCATTCAATGTGAATTTCTTAAAAATTATGCAGCAATTTATTGATATCAATAATAATGATCATAGTTTTATGTAAACCAGAAAACATAATCTTAGGGAATTACAGTGGATATTAAATCAAAAGCATAATTCTTTTCCCTATGCCAGAATATGAAAAAAAGTTCTGTATATGCAATTTTCAAATCCCTTGAAGCTGAATTCATTTAATTGATTTTGTTGATGAAATTAGAGCAACAAATATTTGTAGCAATTTATTTGTGGATATTGTTTTTTCAAAGGGAATATAGTAGGTAGTCTTGAGACCAGGACAAGGGTTTAAGTTTTAACTCTAACAAGCACTGACTGTGTGATCCTGAATAAGTCATTTAATATCTCAGCATCCAGGCAATAAATTTCAGAGAAAGTACCCACCTGCATTAGGGGGAATTCCTTATCCAAAGATTCCTGCATCAATAAAATCACAAGTACAGTCCTTACTACTAGAACTAATCTTCGGAAGATCACTGGAAAACATATTGAGTTGGAAGTTTCTTTAAAGGTCACCTACAACCTGCTTATCTCATAAATCAGAAAATTAACCCCCAAGAACTAAGTGATTTGTCCAAGGTCACATAGTAAGTGGCTGATGTGGGATTTGAACCTTAACACTGACTCCAAAGACAGTGCTCTTCCCATTGCATCCCAATGCAATAAGTGAAATGTGGACATTTTACCTATTTTCAATTCCGGTAACTTACTTATTATGATGCCGAGATATAGATAAGCAATACTCTATGAGAGACCTACTGGGTCAGGAGAACAACAAAAATTGTATAGCAATGCAAATCTCCTTTGTTTTTTAAACTTCAGGGTCAAAAAGTTTTTTTGAATTAGAAAAAAAAATCACCCAGAATATTATTAGAATAAAATCTACTAATGAAATGAGTCTCATATAACTCTCAAGCACAGTGTTTCATTATTACAAATGCATGCTATGTAGATCATTGAGGGTACAGTGAAGAAGGAGGTCCTTTAGTTCATTAGTATTAGTGAAAATTTGAAAAAGGATCAAAATATCACAGCCACAGCTGCACATATGCCAGTTACAGCAGTTTTATTGTTAGAATTCTATTTCTATTTATTGTGATTTGAATAGCCCTCATGTGCCACACAGACAGACCATTTCCAGAGTCACCTGGGGAGGGGGAGGGTAGAAAAAGGATGTTAAAATTCTCTATGACAGGTTTGTTTAATGTACAATTGGTCTCTGTCACTAAACAATGGGGTATAAAAGTCCAATTTAGCAATTTATTTCTATTTGTCATAAAATCTTTAAGCAGCAGGATGGCATGATTAAGACTTCAAAACTGGTTATTATTTATATAATAGATAATAACACCACTGTGTCTGTTAAACAGGGTGATTCTTTTAGAGTGGCAGCAAGGAAATCGAAAATGGTAGGGCTTAGAGAGCTCTGTCCTGAGGATTTTTTCTTTCATATAGTCATTAAACAAAGAAGACTGAAAAAATTACCAGAATGTGAGAGTATTTAGACAGACTTTTTATAGAGTTTTTAAAAACTGAGTTTGTTTTCTGTATCTAAATTCAACAATAAGCCGTATTATATAGCAGATAGAATACTAGACTTAGAGTCAAGATTTTGTGGGTTCAAATCCCACTTTTGAAACTAACTAGTCTGGTAACTCCCTAGGAACCATTAAATCAAAGTTAATTTTAAAATGTGTTAGTGGAATGAGTTCTCACAGTGGGTACCCCACACACACACTGTTGAAATCGTACCTCCTTTACCCTAAATTCAAGTATAAATTCAATCCAGTAAAAGCATAGCTACACTCAAATTATATGTAGCCACATCTCAAGTATACATGTAAAATGAAATTGAAATCCACAAGAAATCTAGAAACCACAACTTGGCCCTTCTTTATTTTTCCATTTTTATTTTGCCAGCATTGTTCATTAATAAGGATTCAAATAGTTGCAGAGAAGGTGCCAACATGCACTGGTAAATGAAGTTCCTTATTAGGAACTTTGTACACTATTGAAATTACTGGTCTAGTCCCTATTCAAATCCCCATATTTTCCTTTTAATATTGCCTCTTCTCAAAATTAGCAACTAAGGAGGGAAAAAAGGGTAGTAGAAGGTGCAAAATAGAAAATCTAGAACCACAAATAAAATACAATGCAAATAATCAGAGAGCCTGAAAAATAAATTCCCACATAGTGACACTATCTAAATTATTGTGGTGTTTTGATAAGGTTATTGCTTCATCTTGTCCACAGTCTTATCCTTAATGCCTACTGACTTCAAGGTCACCATACTACCTTCTTGAAGGAAGACTAACTTGTAATCATCCTGTTAACTCCAAAACCATGCCATTATTCTTGGTGACCTCACATTAAGCACAGTCTCACCTTCCTCTTAGTCTTTAAAAGAGTATTTTTAGAAGATTTCAGAGATGGAAAAAAATCATAGCTAAAAGTCTGACATTCTTAAAGGAAAATTAAACCAAGAGAGATGAGAGAGTTTCAAGAATAAAATTCTGACAAAACAGAAACAAATGATTCCAATAAGGAAGGAAAGACAGTAAAGAGAATAATATAGATACTTAAAGGGTTCATTAATGAACTCAGATTTTTAAGTGACATGTAGAAGAGGGCAGGTAAACTGAGGATAAATTGAAAGGATTTAAGTTCTTGTGAATCAGTGACAGGAAGCCCAGTGTGAATTTATGTTTACAATTCATAAATACTAAAGAAAACAAAAATATCTTTTGTTGTTCATTTTTTTAAAGCTCTGTTGGAAACAAGAGGAGGACTGCAATGGATAGGACTTCCTGCTTGGGATGAATGGAGAAGAAATAAATGATTACTGAGGGAAAAAAAGGAATTCCACAACTTCATTTCATGCCTGTTTTTTCCTATCCAAAGAAAAAGATATGTAGACTAAGGATGACAAAAGAAAAATATTTCATGGGAAAAAAACTAGATATTATTTGAATTTTCTTCTAGCTCTAATTTCTATGAATCTTTTGTTCCATGAATTGTGGTCCTCCCCACCAAAGTGAAATGGTACAAGATCACCAAGCTGCCTGAAATGAATTAAAATCCCCTGACTCAAACTATGTCCCAAGGTTGTTGAATGTGATTGATGAACATATAAAAATGACATTCAAAAATATTTGGGCTATCCAAGATCTATATGCAACCAACAAATATATAAGATCAAAGGCCATTTCCCAATACATACATGGTCAAAGGATATGAACATAAAATTCTCAAAAGAAAAATGCACACCATGAACAGCCATATGAAAAAATGTTCCAAATGACAAAATGCAAATCATAACCATGAGTTTTCACCTCACAGTCAGAAAAGTCCCACTGATGACAAAAGATGGGAAGTCAATGTTGGAGTATGGTAGAAATACAGGAACATTAATGTATTATTGGTAGAATTATTGATTGACATCACTATTCTGGAAAGTATATATATTTGTATATATACATACACATATATACACACATACATATATACATACACACACATACACACACACATACACACACATACATATATATATATATATATATATATATATATATATATATATATATATATATATATATATATATATTATCCCTGTGACAAAGGGATTCTACCAAGGAAATCATTAACGAAAAAGAAAGTTTCTATATACTTGTAAATATTATGACCAAACAAGAGATACAGAGGATGTAAAATGGATAATTTTGATTAAATCAAATTCAAAAGGTTTTTCACAAACAAAACCAATGCAACAAAGATTAGAAGGGAAGCAAGAAACTTGGGAGGTTAGAGTAGGATTTACAGCAAGTTTCTCTAATAAAGGCCTCATTTCTTACATATATAGAGAACTGAGCCAAATTTGTAAGAATATGAGTCACTCCCCAATTGATTAATGGTCTAAGTATATGAACAGATAGTTTTCAGAAGAAGAAATGGAAGCTATCTAGAGTCATATTAAAAAATGTTCTAAGTCACTATTGATTAGAGAAATGCAAATTAAAATAGGTCTAACATACCAGCTTATACCTATCAGATTGGCTACTGTGACAGAAAAAGGAAATGACAAATGTTGAAGGGATGTCAAAAACTACAGATACATGCACTGTTGCTGGAGTTGTGAACTGATCCACCCATTATGGAGAGCAATTTAGTGAAACTATCCCTTTTCAGAATAATGTTTTTAAATGAAGAAAATAAAAGAGCAAGACAATACATGTACATACACACAGAAATGATTGCAAATGAAATAATTCTATTAAAATAATTTTCAAAATAATTTTAAAGCAAGTTCACAAATCTCACATTAAGAAGGTTTTATTCCCACTTTACTTTTCCTAAGACAGACCACATCCAAAAAATGTCCAATTTTTCATGTCACTTTCTCAGAGACATGTTAGATATATTGATAATCCGCTAAGTCTCCAGACCATAGCAAGTAGGATGGTAAAGTGTCTCTAATACCATTTAGTACAAGAGTCTCTAATACCATTTAGCCTGAACAAGACAGGACTTAGGTAGAACATAGCAACATATTCAGATATTTAAAGGTTTGTCATACAGAAGAGATTTGTTCTTTTTAATCCCAAAGGTCAGAACTAGGCTCATTGGATGGAAATTATAAGAGGAAACATCTTAGCTCAAAATAAGGAAAACGTCTTAACAATTGGATCTATGCCAAAATAGGACAGACTGCCTTGGAGGATAGTGAATTCCCCATAGCTGGATACAAACAGAGGTGGGTATTGATGTAGATGGAATTCACACTTAGGGTAAGAATTATTCTAGGTAATTTGTGAGGATCTGAGAAGGCCCCCTGTTTTCAGGTAGATAGGTAGATAGATAGATACACATATGTGTGTATAAATATGTTCATGTGTGTATAAGTATGTGTTTATATATGCATGTATGTGTGTAAATGTACACACATATATGTATGTGTGTAAATAAATGTCTGCATTTATGTGTGTGTAAACCACTAGATGACTGATATTTCACCGTTAGAGTTTCACTCCTTTATGTTAAAGCATTGTCCACTATTAATATTAATATTTTATCAGTCATTAACTCCTTAATATACATTAACTTATTATCCCCTGCCACATGACAAATAGCTGAAAATCGCTTTGATAGGAGAGTATGGAAGGATGGGTTATGGGGAAGAACAGTCTTGAGTGGGATTCCAAAGCATGAAGCATGCAGACATCGGATTCCTGGGGATGAGAGCAAGAGGGGGAGAGGCGGCATAGAAAGAAGACAGAAAAATGCCAAAAGCATACATCTTCATGAATTTGCTGACTTCTCTGCTGGGAATGCAACATCCCAGGTCAGTTTCATAGGCTCTAGGGAGTGTGATGCCAGAAATGAATTTTTGTTTTTAGCTCCAAGAATGAGAGCATTCAGCTAGGGGTTGCAATAAGCTATGGGAGTGGGGTGGTGGTAGGGTGGGGCTGTTTTGGCTCTACTCTCCCTCCAGGGTTTCTAATCAACTTTAAGAGAATACCAATGTTTATAGATCTGGAGTGGACCTGCTCTGTATTAGGGCACTTGTGGGTGCCTATCAAAATAGAAACTGGTGGGCAGTTTCCTCAGTGCCACAGGCGGAGTTATCCCCTGCCTGCCAGCTGGAAGCTCCCAAGACACCTGCCATTGGCACGTTCTCTGCAACCTCATTTTCTGTTCTGCTGCCTAATGTGGCTTTACTGAGGTCAGGTTTAATGGTCAGACTTAAACTCAGAAGAATTCTGGATTCCTTATCTTGTTTCTACTATTTAATAACTGTTGGGCGTGGACTCATCAATTAAACTCTATTAGTTTCTGCACACAAAAAATGGAAAAATAATACTAATAGCAGTTGATCACAGGACTCTAGGAACCAAATGAAAAAATGTATGTAAGACACTTTTCAACTCTTTTAGTGCTATATAAATATCAGCTATCATCATCATCATCATGTTCATCTTGTTCTCGTATGGTATTCAATCAAAAACAGTCCTGAGACATGGGCCTCCCTTGATGAACCAAGCAAAATTCTGATATCATTCCTTTATATTTAATGTCCTATAATGTTGTACATATGGGTAAAATAATTGCTTTTTGTAATTAAGAAAATATCAAGATGTTAAATTCATCCTATATAGGCTCACTGAAAGCATCCTAAGTGCAACTCCACTAGCAAAAAGGACAATTGAGATTAGACATCTCATCCTTTTTCCACATGCTTCTGATCTCCTCTGCTGGTTCTCTATATTTCAAAAACCTTTTGTTCCATGTATCTTGGAGATTCTGAGTTTTTGAAATGGAAATATCTACCAAAGACATTGTTCTCAAATTTTTATGGAGTACTGTTACTTGCCTGGAATGCTCTCCCCTTGTCTCTGTTTCCTAGTCTCCCTAGCTTCTGTAAAATCTCAGATCAAACCCCAGCTTCTGTAGGTCATCCCCCCCCCACCCAGTTACTAGTGTCTCTCCCTTTAAGATTACCCTCACATACTCTGGAAATATCATTTATATATCTAAATCCTTATTAGCTCCTAGTAGAATTTAATCTCGTTGACAATTGTTTTCTGCCCCCAAACTACCTTTTGTATCCCCAGATCTTAGCACAGAGCATGGAACATAGTAAACACTTGATAAATTCTTGCTGATGGATTGATGGAATTATTGTCATCTAAGATTTCTTCCCTTTAAATAGGCCCTTCTTCCAGGACTGATCTGATCCCAAAGTGAACAAATCCTTGACTCTACCTTGAACCTATCTACACCTCCTTGGATAGAAATTACAAAGCATTTAGAAACCTACAATCAGTAAATTCTGTCAATAATTAGAATATACTGCATGACCACGTGCTTTTGCCTCCGTTTTCCAGTTTCATTATGATTTTACCACTCCACATAGGAAAACTATATTTTTAAATGAAATTATGTTAGATTTTTTTTTCTTTTTATTGTTGACTCTGCTTGTTTCTATGTCTTGTTTCATGGGTTTATACTGAACATTATCTTTGACATCTATGTCACTTAGGGACTTCTGTACTTCTCTCTGTCCATGCTCTTGCACCCCACCTTGTATCCCTACTACATTCGTTTTCTACTTTGAAATTTTCTAGATTTGGTTCATTTAAGAAAAAAACATATTGTGGTTGAAGCTGAACAGACATGCTTTTGGTGCCTAGCAGAAGCGATGTCCTATCATTGACCATCCTGCACGTCAGCATCCACTGATAACAATGCATTCCGCACATTCCATGACACCTGCCTTAACTAAGAGAAAATGTAACCTACATATTTCTTCTAAATTTATTTATTTTAAGTCTGTAATAGATTCCTTCATTTCCATTGTAAATCAGCAAGGTAAACCTTGAAATAGATGAAGTTTTCTTGGCATTTTCCCTTTTCCTCTATGCCTCTTTGTGTCTCCTATTCACCCCCCTCCACCTCCACCCCCCCACTAAATAACTAAGCTATGTTTCATTTCCAATGGGTTTTGCTCTCAATTATCTACCATTTTTGGAAATGCTCTGATGAATTAGATTCTTTACTATGGCTTTGCTCATAATTGCTTCAGGTATTATTCTTCTCAGGGATATTTGCATTTTAATAGAGGGCTCTTGAAGAATGAAAAGTCCTTCAAGGCCCAAAAGGAATGAAGAACTTTAATTGGGGACACTATAGACATTGTGGAAAGCAGTGGGTGACATATTTGAGGCAGAGTAGAGTCTTCTGGAGTATTTTTCTCCATTGGGTGGGTGATATTACACTTAACCTGCTCTTAAAGATCACAGGATCAGAAATCTAAAGCTGGAAGTAACCTCAGCAATAATCATATTCAGTCTGTTGATTTCATGGACTGGAATTGAGGTATAGGTAGTTTGAGTCACTTGCACATGGATAAGTCAAAGAGTATCAGAGACAGGACTTGAACCCAGGACCTCTGAATCTAAAGCTAATTCTCTTTTCACTATACCATATTACCTTCTGAAGACTGTCATATATGTTTGTATACATTTTATTTACATCTGAATTTGTAACATATTTTTGTATCTACTTCCTGAAAGCATCATCTATTTGACTTGTTCATATAGCAAAGATATGTCTATGAAGATTGGCTCATGACCTATTATGTCAGTTATCAATTAGAATTTATTCAGCACCTACTATGTGCTAGGTTCTCTTCTGAGTTCTGGAGATACAAAGAAAGACCAAAAAAACAAAACAAAACAAAACAACCAAATATTCAATTTAACTTCAGTGCAATTAAATGTCCTTGATTAAATACCTGTAACATGCCCAGGATTTAGTAACTGTATTTTCCTATCCTTCTGCATTTTTTAGTCAATCCAAAGCAAATAGACCAGCAAAAAATAAAATAAGCTCTAAAATAAAAAATAAACTATCCATGCCAAAGTGGAGATGTGCAAGTTTTGGCTTGAGACTATCTATATTTATAGATAATTGATTTGCAGTTTCATATACAATCATTTTTTTCCTACTGTATAAAGTAAATGCTTGTTTAATTTCATAAATTTAATTTTTTTAATTTTAAAATTAAAAAAATTTAAAGGAAATATAGTACATAGCAGAGTGACTGGAATGACAGAGACTATGCCCTTCTCTACGTGTTGCCCCATTTCACTATATACTTCCAAGTAGAGAGTGTTGACACTTTCATGAGGGACAATCTAAGAGATCCCAAAAGGAAATACAGTTTGAAAAGAATCGACATTCCTTTTCAGAATCCAAGTAGATATGACTGCTTGTGGAAGGGACCCCTCATTTTGATTTTAACTATTGTTTATAGACTAGAGTATCAATTATTTGGCTCCATGCATACATGCATGCATGAAGTAAATCTCATATGCTTTTTTTCTCTTCTAGAAGGAAATGACCAATAAATTGATCTCTTTAGATATTATGTAAATATATCACTTATTTGTTTTAGCCTCGATCCATAATTTCACCAGTGTGGAGAATTCCCAATGTGGAAATTGACTCCACTGATGCAGATCAGTAACTTATCTGTAACATAATTGTGCAGAGTTGCGTTGGTCATTAAAAGTTTAAGCAACATACAAAGTACACAAAAGGGGCAGCTAAGTGGAGTAGTGGATAGAACACTGGTCCTGGAGTCAGGAGGATCTGAATTCAAATACGGTCTCAGACACTTACCAGCTGTGTAACCCTGGGCAAGTCACTTAACCCTGATTGCCTCCAAACAAAAGTATATTAATAGAGGGAAAACTTGAATTCAGATCTTCCTGACTCCTAGACAAGCACTCTATCTACAATGCGTGTCCACCTTTCATAGTAACAACTGTAAAGTCACATTCACTAATGCAATAACAACCATGTGTCAAAAACAATAATTCATTTGATCAAAGGAGATAAGCTCATCCTTATTTTAGGAAACTATATTACATTTTGTGATATCATACTAATAAGGCAAAAGGATTTTTTTTTTCCTGACAAAGCCCCTTGCAATGGAAAGCAACTGTAATTTTCATTTTGAAATTTGATAGCACTCTCTTGTGTGAGTTTTAGGAATATTTGAAACCCATTGCATATAAATTATATTATGGAAAAGCTGTATAAATATTCTATTATGGCACATGCTGTTCTAAGGATCTGTCAGGATTTCCTTTATACACTCCATTTTGAGTGGTATATAAATCAGATGTAAAAATTCATGTTGGACTGAAACTCAGCACAGAAAGCCTTCTCCAGAGGCAAATGTTTTTTTCAAAATGTGGTTTGAATTATATTGGTCATTTTTAAGTTATAGAACTGCAGAAAATGTATTTGTGGATTTGAGGGGGAAGACTTTTTTTTCCATTTTTATAACTCATTAGGAAACTTTACAGGCCTTCAGACCATTTTGTGGCTTAGGACTCAGGTTTTTCCCTAAAGTAATATTAGGACTTGAATGGTGGTGTCTGTTATAATTCAGTGATAGCTCTTCTGAAAAATTTCTCTCTTTCTTTCTCTCTCTCAATATGTATGTGTATATATGCAGATGTACATATGTCTGAATGTATATGCATATGTATATATTAATATGTATGTTATGTGTATGTATATATGTGTATGTAGGCATTTATTTTTATCCTAGATATGCTTATTCATTCCTTGGGCAAAACTTCAGTTAGTATTACTATATAGCTTTCTTCAATGAAAAAAAAATAGAAATAGGTTAAATCTGACATGCCTTTTCTTTGTCCTTGGCATCAAATCAAGTTTGGTAAGCATAGCGAACTTCTGATCTGTACCAGATTACAGCACTTTCCAAACCACATTTTAATCCTACGTAATAATCCACTTGGTAAAAGAGTATTTTGTTTTTATCTCTAAGAACTGTTTCCAAAGTCCTGTTTTTCTGAAAAGTAGCAAGTTGTAAAATGCTAAATAAATATCTACTCATGAGGATCTCATTGAATGTCTCAAATATATGCAAACTTATAATGCTGAAGATACGTGTTATGAAATTTTGATAATGATATTATCTATGTTTCAAGAATTCCATAAATAAAGTTTTTTTTAAGGGAGGGTTAACCAAATCTTATGAAGAATGGACAAATAATCATCTTAGTATACACAGATGCTATAACTCTACTTTTCAATTTACAGGTAACTTTACAATGCAGATTTGAGGGAACTTTATTCACACTTAACAGAGCTGAGTACAAAGCACAAACCCTAAGAAATCTGAGGGAGAAAACACAAATACTTCATTGTTGCAACTATTTTAAAAATAATAGACCATTATTTTTTAAATCAATGACTTCTATCATACAGCCCTTTCTGCTTTTTCATGTGTCACTTACATTATCTGGATGAATCTTCAAAAACTGAAAAACTAGATGACAGGGAGGTTGTGATTCATCACTATTCACACAATGTTAGTGACAGAGCTGGAACAAGAGCCTATATTTTTTAGCACTAAGTACAGTGCTTTTTCCATAGCACAATTTTCAACATGGTTTGAAGGCACACTCCTCTCCCCCATTAGGAACTGACAGAATGGACAATCTCAAAAAACAGTCAGATCAGTGATTTATGGAGCAATAGTTTTATTTTTTATTTCGGGACTTTTCGAGCAGGAGCTGAGGAAAAGCAGCAGTAGGCTAACCTTCCCTTTTGAAAAGGATGATCTGGTAGCCTGATACCATGGGAATTTAATCAATCTATGGTATGGAGGTAATAAAAACCAGACATTCTTTATTATAATTATAAATGGGTTTCAAGTCTACTAAAGATGTTAACAGCTCCCAAACATAGACCAGTATATCTGAATTGCTTGGTCTCTGTTCATTTTTTTAACCACACAGCTTATTGTTGATTTCTTTAGGGATGTATTTACCATGATAACCTATTACATTTTAGTATATAACTACTATAATGACTTGTTGATCATGCTCAAAATTCTTAGATACTTCTACCCATCACCTCATTGTGTCTTTTTCATTTTAATATTATAATCATTGCTCTCAAAATAGAACTAATCAGGGATATCACTCAAATATTCCTTATAAATGAACTAAAAAAGCCACTCAGAAACTTTATCTGTTTCAGGTTTTAAGCTATATTATAAGATTGTGGGAAGTAATTTTTTTCCAGTTAGAAAACCAAGTAGTATTCAGTTTTTGAAGAAATCTTTTTTCATTCATTTAAGTTTCAGAGTACAGTTTTAGGCACATTGACTGGGAATCAAAGGACTTACAGCTTCATTTATGTGAAGGAGTTATTTTTACATGTGAAGGAGTTAAATTTTATATTAGGGAGCAGGGGGAAGCACCTACAAATTTCCCAGTCTACCTTGAATTAGCCATTGGTAGCACTGTGAGATCTTAAGGGATTAAAAATATTTGGTGCTCTCTCTTGCTTTAGACTCCTTCAGAAAATTGTATCAATTAGCAGTGCACATGCTCAGCTTCCTGTCTATCTTCTATCATACATTTATATATTTTCTTTATGATTTAGAAGAGATATGCTCTATTAAGTAATAGGACTGTTTGAATAAAATGAACATCATTAAAATCAAGTAAGGTTTTAAGCACATATCATACAGTACAGTCTGAAGTACAATGAATATTTCTTTTAACAAGTGAAAAATGTATGACATCAAATATTCATGCCTCTCAAGACTAAAAAAACCATAAGATGTAACCTCACCTTGATTTTACCTTTAAGCAGCCTCTTAGCTGTTTGCTAGTTATTACTTCCCGTGATTTTTCAGGATCTTGCTCCCTTTCCTTCTTTTGACAGATCAAGGTATAATTTCCGCCATTATTGTTTGACCAAAATGTGCCAACAGAAGTTTCATAACGTATACAAAATTCAACTCTAGCGCCATCTTTTTGATAAGGAGGAGTCAATGAAATCTTAAAGGAGAATTGATCAGTTTCACCATCACAAGAATTAGGGACATACTCTGCTAAAATGTCATAATGTGTCTGCCAGTTATCTAAAGACATTCTAACATATACTAACTTCTCAAAAGAAATATTCAAAACTCGGATAGTGCCCTTCATAGTTGTAACCCCAGTTACGAACTCCGCCGACTCCAGGATTGCCTTCTGAACCTGCAGTTTCTGCATCAGCACTTCTTTTGAGGCAGGTAAATCAAACAGTGGAGATAAAGTATATTCCTCTGTGGGGAAAACATCATCTCTTAAGTCAAAATGTGATGATGCTCCTGGTAACTCCCAACTGTCAAATTCTTTAACAGATACAAGATTGAATCCAAAGGTATCAGCAAAGGAAACTCTTCGTGAACCTGAAGAAGGAGTACCCACGTATGGATAATCTGATTCAGAAGAATCAGAGCCTCGTCTCCTTGGGAGAGGGGAGAAGCTGGGCTTGAAGGTTTCTTTAATTTCTTCATCTTCAGAAAGGGAATCAGATAAACCAGGAACTTCTAAAAAGTTATCCTTGTTAATCTGTACAGTTTCTTCAGAAGGCTCCATTGGGCTCTCTGATATAAACCAAGGGAGAACTGGATAACTAGTAGCAACTGATATTTGAGATACTGAGATTTAAAACAAGGATAATGTTACAGTTGACATTGCAGAAGGGAGTCACACCTAAAAATAGAAGCACTGGCGTGTAAACTATGCTGGCCAGTTTTCCAAAGGCCTTTAATTTGATCACATCAATGTTACTCTGTACAGGGTAAGTTTCACATTTAATCCTCACTTTTAAAAAATTATGTATTCATTTATGGACAAACCCCCAAAGTGGCATTTTGAAATCTGAATCTCCCTTGTCAGAAGTTTGAAAATGTGTCACTTGAATCAATTTCCATTATAGATGAAGCTTTTCGGGTTTGTTGACGTTTGGTTTGGTTTCTTGTCATACTCAGTCGTGTCTTGGATGAAATCAGTGCACCTTTTTGGCATACGTAGAGGCCAGATGATCCCCAGGCCTCTGCTACACCCTGCTGTAAATTAGGCACCAATCTAAATCAACCCAGTAAGCTTATATTAAATAGCTATTATGTGCAAGGCAATGGGGTTACAGATACAATTTTTTTAAAGTCATGAGAGCATTCATTTAGAGCTGAATGGAACTCCAAAGTCATCTAATCCAAACGCTTCATTTTATGGATATGGAAACTGAGGTCCTGGAAAATCAAGAGGCTTTCCCAAGGTCACACAAGGAGTAAACATCAGAGGTGGTACTTGAATCCTCAATCCCCATACTCTTTCCACTGTACCAAGACTCTTCTTTCAAAGAGCTTACATTTTACAAACAAATAAGTACATACATGAAGAG
Source organism: Bettongia penicillata ogilbyi (assembly GCA_023548195.1). Taxonomy (NCBI): domain Eukaryota; kingdom Metazoa; phylum Chordata; class Mammalia; order Diprotodontia; family Potoroidae; genus Bettongia; species Bettongia penicillata. Next base: position 1,804,092 of record JAJHZJ010000482.1, on the reverse strand, counting down.
TTAAAGAACAGTAACACGTAAGGGAGTCAGAAAAGGCTTTCCACATTTGGAATTTACTTTTAAGTTGTTTGGGGTACATACATAGGTATTGTTAGGTACTAAGTGCTACTGTACTTTCAAGAGGATTACATTTTTCAACAGGAAGTACCTACTTTGTGCCTGGAGAGAATCTGCTTGAATATGTTATTTTTTTAAAAATTATTTGATTCCTTTTAATTAATCTTTAGGAAAATGCACAAAAATGCCATAAACTGCTTGACTTCAACGTATTAAAGATGCTCATTGGTAAGGTGAACTTGACCCTGAAAGGAATCAAGTATACAAAATGTTCAGTTGATTTCCGATTGCCCTACCATCCTGCCAGTCACCCAGGTTTGAAACTTCAGCGTCATCTTCAATCCTTTGCTCTCCATTCTCACCCTTAGTGTCCAGTCAGTGGTAAAACTCCTGTCAGTTCTAACTCTGCTATAGTATTCAACCACTTTTCTTTAGTCACATAGCCCCCACTCTAGTTCAAACCCACATCACTTTACATCTGAATTATGGCAATCACCTCGTAATTGATTTCCCTGATTCCATTTTCTCTTTCATCCAATCCATCCTACACACATCTGCCCCCCAAAAAGAAAATCATCCTTCAGCATAGGTCTGTGTCACTCACTGTTAAATAATCTTCAATGAATCCCAACTGCCCATGAAAGAAATACAAAGTCCTCAGTTTGGCATTTAAGTCCTTTGCAATCTGGTTTCAGTCTTTCTAGGCTTCTTTTACATTGCTTCCCTTATTATACTCGCCTAATACAACTCTACATTTCAGTCAAGCCAACCAAATTTTTATTTCCTGAACTCAGCATGCAATTTACCCTCTCTGTGCCTAGATTGGACCACCTTCTTATGTCTGTCTCCATAGATATTTAACATACTTTAAGACTCAGTTCTGGTACCCTCCTACAGGAAGCCTTTTCTGGTCACTCTTGTGGTTAATACTTTTTCCTTCTTCAAATTATCTATTTATTTGTGCAAATTTTGTATCTCTCTGTAGAATATAAATTCAATGAAGGGACCGTCTGTTCTGTATTTCTAGCATCTTGTACAAAGTAGTTGTTAAGTAAATGCTTATTGAATTGAATTCAAGTCTTTCATGTATTCCACACACAACAAAACTAGGATATTACTCTGCGTGACCCAATAAAATACTTACCCTATACATATAATATAACACACCACAGAGGGACATTCTCCTGAAATCTTAGTTCCTATGGCCAGCTATTATCCAAGGTATCTGAAGTATATTTGTGATAGAAGGAGGGTAAAAGAGTTAGAAAAGAATGTCTGGAAGCAACTGATTACAACTCTCATGGCTCACAAATTATAAAATAATGAGAACTGGTAGAAAAATCTGTCTACTGAGGTCACTGAATCCACTCCAAGTCATGTTGTTGAAGGCATACTTCAACAAGTGGTATAAGCACTTCCAATTTGTTACATTTTAAACATTTCCAAGGACAAAAGTGCTGTCATAAAGAACATAATACATCTCAGCTTTCAAAAACGTCCCTGCTATTTGCCCTAAAGTTTCTTTTCTTAATTTTATCTTTTTACAAAGTAGTTCTCCCTTGATTCATGATAATCACTGTCTCTCTTTGGAGTTTATAACCTTCATTTAATTGTAGACAGTTGTCATGTTCCTCCTTAGTCACCACTTAGCAAAAGCATAGAGATTTCATCTTTTTAAATCTTTTCTCACATGTCAATCCCTCCAGTGCCTTTTTATCATTTTATTACTCCTTTCTGAACTCCTTTCAGTTTGCCTATATTTTTTCTGTTAATGAGGTGCCCACAGATGAATGTGATACTATAAAATGTGTTTCTCTGGGGTTGTGAAGAGAAGCATGATCCACCTGCAACCCCAATGACATGGTGTTTTTCTGTGTGCCATCCAAATTCACATTGTCTTGTTTCTTTTGAGTAACAGAGAAGAGACTAACATCCATTTTTTTTCATATGTACTATCACCTCTGCTTTAAAAACAAAACCTGATTCCTTCCTAGAATTCCTTTTCAACTAACATATTGCATTATATTGTTAGCCACTTTATAAGATAAAATATCACCTTATTTTGTTCTATTCAGTTTAAAATTTTTTTGGAGGTCAAAGGCCCTTAAAGGTTCATATAAAGGAACATATGAAACCAAAGATTCAGTATTTACACATAAAATGTATACTCATATGTATATAAAAGTGTATATTACCTACATATGCATGCCTAGAAATATGTGTAAATGCCAGCTGAATTTCTATTGTCTAATCCCTTCATTTCACACACTCACCATTTTTTTTTACTTCTAAGAGCTAAAATCAGCGAGGTACGTACCAATTGAAGCTCTGGATAGGACTGAATTTATTAGCTAAGAAAGAGATCTTGTCTTCTTTATTTTTGGTCTTGAATCATAGAATTATAAATTCTTGAAGCTGGAAGAGACTTTATAGGTTAAAAGTTCCTTAAAAGTTCAGTGTTTCTAAATTATTTTGTTTAGCCTTAAACCAATTAGAATAATTATATGCAAACATTAGAGGCTTTTAATATATGAAGTATCTATCACCCACCTACCTCAGCATTCATTTTAAGGATCCATCAGACAATATTTGAAAATACCCTGAGATTTTTTGAAGAAAAATATTATATAAAAATACAATGTTATAGGATGTTTAGGCTAGAAGGGACCTTAAAAGACAATAGTATTATCTTAAATGTGAGAAAACCAGGACCCAAAAAAGTTATATTGCTTGTGCAAGGTCATATAGCTAGTAAGTGCCTCCCTGTTCTTATTAGGCATGTTTATAAGTTACAACAAATCATCTTGTCTCATGACTCAACATTACATGGCATGTAATTTGACTTTTGTGGTCACAGGGTAACAGATTTGAGGGGAAGAATTCTAAGGTAAAAATAAAAAGAAAATATAAAGATAGAAAAAAAGTCATAGGAGCTAGTGGAAATAGATAAATGTTCCAGAGAAAGAGTAATCAGTTAGTTAATCAACCAGGAAACAATTATTAAGTGCTACCTCCTCTTTCTCTTCCTCCTCCTCCTCTTCCTCTACTACTACTACTACTACTACTACTACTACTACTACTATTACTACCTTGGTATTTGGGAGACTCCAAGGGAAAAAGTGAGAGAGAAGAGGTATTACAGTCCATACCCAAAAGAAGGTCAACATAGCCATCGAGCTGATTTTCCCGTTTTATGCCTTTGAAACCTGAACAGTATACCAGCACCATTCCAGGAAGCTGTATTACTTCCATTTGAATTGTCTTAGGAAGCTTCTGAAGATCACCCAGCAAGATAAAGTATCAGATGCTGAGGTCCTGCCAAGCATTCCAGTTCCATAGCACAGAGAACACTTTCAATGGGCAGGTCACATTTTTCAAATGCCAAAAGTACATTTGCCTAAAAGACTATTTTACTGAGAACCCACACAAGTAAGTGCTTATATGGATGTCAAAAGAAGTGATACAAGAACGCTCCTCTTTCTGAGGGACTTTGGAATTGATTGTGAGACATGGGAGATGCTAGCACAGGACCACCCAGCATGGCATGCCCACATCAAAGAAGGCACTGTGCTCTATGAGCAAAGTAGAATTGCAGTAGCTCAAAGGAAATAAGATGCCCCAATTTGGAGACATCTCCACTCCAAATGCTCATATGGACTGCTTGTGCCTGACCTGTGGTAGAGCCTTCTGAGCTCATACTTGTCTGATCAACTGCAGCTGGGCACTCTGTACTTTAACCCTGACTTGGTGATGTTGTTTTTGTTATCTTGGAGCACAAAGGGACAACCAACTCCCATGCCAGGCAAGAATAAGAAGATACAAACAAAACTAAAAACCAATCCCTGCTTTCAAGGAGTTTAACTTCTACTGGGGAAAACATAAATGTACACACATAAGCAGGTACAAAATATTTATAATCTTAACACAAGGTGATTTGGAGAAGGGAGGCATTGCAAAGTACAGAGATTGGGAGAGGCCTCATGTAGGAGATGGCACTTATGCAGGGCTACGGATTCTAAGATGAATCTATAAGGATCAATGAAGCAAACGTCTCAGAGAAGACTTTGCAGATGGAGTGGTTAGTTATCTTTGGAAAAACCACCTCATTCTTGAAGATTAAATGGAAGGAGAAAAAGATACTTAGAAGCAGCAAAAGTTTTGAGGTATGGAGGGGAGAATTGTGGGACCTCATAGTGCCTTGATCTCTTCAGCAAAGTAGGAGTTCATGTCATCTGCCGAGTCAGAGAAATGAGTAATTCAATAGGTAATAAAATAAATGAAATCAAAATTTTATTTTAAATAAATATTTAATATTTAGGTAAAATAAATGTTATAAAAATAAAATTTTTTAAACACTAAAATAAAATAAAAATATTCAGTAGATAAAGATACAGGCTCAATATGCAATAGATTAAATTTTTTAAAAAATAGCATTACCATGTAACAGCAAAGAAGCAGTTAATTTTGGATACCATGAATTTTTATTCTGTTCAATTGTCACAGTCATGTAACAATCCAACAGAGTATGGTGGCTTTGCTATATGGAAGGCAGATGGTTAGTATAACTCAGGTTGGAGACTAGCAAGAAAGAAATGGTTTTGAAAGTCAAGGGAGCAAGGGATTCAAGATCCAAGACAAGTATATGATTGAAAAGGTATGCTGTGCCATATTAGATAGAGCAGTGAACTCAAAGTGAGGAAGACTAGGATTCAAATCTCACCTTTGCTAGCTGTGTGACCCTGGCAAAGTCCCCTACCCTCTCTAAGCCTAAGTTTCATCATCTGTAAAATGAAGATGTTGAACTCAATGATATCTAATGTCCGTTCTCTTTTAAGTCAATGATTGTGTGAACCTATGAAATGCCTGCTCCATAAGTGTTCCAAGAAGTATAACAAGGTGAATGAAGACAAAACAAAGGTAATGAAATGAGAAAATTAGGAAGGGCCTGAAGACATAATGAGGATGAAAGAGGCAGGTTCAAGTAAGAGGAATCATAATATGATGGAAAGAGCACTAGATTAGGAGTCAGAAGACCTAGATTTGAATCCTTTCACTAACTGTAATCCATTTATGAACTATATCATCCCAGGTAAGTTATTTAACTACTCAACTTTCAGTTTCTTCATCTTTTTTTAAAGGGAGGGAGCAGGACCTAGAGAAAGAAAGAGACAGCAATGGACTAGATGATCTCTACTATTCCCAGCTCTAAAATTCATTAAATCCAAAATATCATCTTCTGAAAGGGTAAGAGAGACAGATAAAAAAGACACAGTGGTAAGAGAGGGAAACACTGGATGTCAGGATTTGGGGAATGGAATTATTTTGAATGAAGGTAAGACCTAAAGTTTGGCTATTCTGGAAGATAAGATAAGCTATATTGGAAGATAAAATATAGTTGAGATAGGGAACATATGAGTTAATAAAGATATGGAACTCTGAGTTCAGAAGATCAGAAAAGTCATGAGTAATGTGGATCTTCCAAGATGGAGAGAAAAGCTCTGAACCAGGAATTAAAAACATTTAGAAAGGGCACAATGTCCTGGAGTTTGGCAGATGACAGCAATAATGTAAAGAGGGAAGGAATGGTATTATCAGATGACTTGCACTATCTTACTAAAGAAGGAAGGTAATGGTTTGATGTTGACAGAGTTAAGGTCTCTAGATTCCTTACTGTGGAACAAGGGAACATACCATTACCTTCTACTGGACTGTGAATCAGGAAGAGTGAAATAAATAGGGTTGCTACTGTCTCTTTCTCTCCCTGGGCCTGTTCCCTCTCTTTATAAAAGAAAGAGGAAGAAATTGAAACTTGAGTAGTTAGGTAACTTACCTGGCATGATATAGTTCATAAAAGGATTACAGTTAGTAATCTCTTTCAGGGTACTAACATGATCCCTTGCACGTAATTGGCATTTAATAAATATCTGGCAAAAAATGATTCGTTAGCTAATTAATCATATGAGATAAGTAATGCACTTTGCAATCCTTCAAGTGCTCTATAAATGCTAGCTATTATTATTAATTATTGAAAGGTTGTTTACAAGTGGTTCCATTGGTACCAGAGTATACATAAAAGTTACAGTTGAGTGAACTTGACTTTAATAGCCTCTGAGGTTCCTTTCAGAGCTAGATCTATCATCCTAACTCTCCATCCTTCCCAAATCACAGATTCAGATTTTTAAGATAAATTAGATCATGAAAGGAAAATTGTACTAGTCCTCCTTACCCCTGCAAATACAGGCTGCTCCAATGCTGATAGAGAACTTGAAACTGGCTCCATTCATGACAAGGCCCTCCTGTCACACCTTCAGTGTCAAGAGAATACACATTCATTGCCATGACTGAATGATTCCCCCCACTGTACTCCCCAGTCATACCAGGGACCTCTCAGTACCAAGACTTATTAGTTCTTAATGAGTCAACCAGCCACCATTTACTGAACTATATTCAGAGAATCCCATAAGGGGCCAGGGTTTATGAAGATCCTTGCTATATTTATTTGCCTGAATGTCATGGCATGATTTGTAGTTACTGTTTGGATACCTCCACTCCACCAAATACAGCAATAATCATCTTAACAAAAATCTATAGGATATGGATGATGACTAGTTGATTTGGGAATCCAAGTATTCTTAGACTACTGTAAAATCATTTTTTAAAGCATAGCTCTATATTAAAAAATGAATATGTGAAAGAAATAATCCATTACAAACAGATATCAGGGAATTCAAGTTTTAAGAGGAGATGTGATAAATAGATACTGTCACTATTTCCACCTGGCTATAAAGATTTTAAATTTAGGAATGGACGATTTCCTTTCCCCAGGAGAGTAATCAGGGTATAAATTGAGGGTGGAGAGGGTGTCTCATAGGATTTAAAATGTGGAACCTTTTTTCAGGTGGTCACAGGGGGAACATAATAGAAAATTTTCTCTTGACTAGCTAGGAGGTGACATTTTTTGTGGAGCATTTAAGCTCTGAAAATAATGACTATACTGAAGAGCAGTGATTAATAATCTTTCTCTGTGTAATTATAAATTCTGCAGACTCTATGATGAATAAAAACAGGAAATGAATAAAATGCATTGGCCCAACGATGTCTGAACAGTCTCCTTTTCCAAGCTCCCAACTACTACTCTTATTACAACTGGCTTAGGCAGCACTCAGATACCTCAAATTAAAAAAACATTTTCTGAAATCTATTGAGTCATTTTGCTCTGCTCCACATAACTCCTTGTCACTCAGTCACCTACTGCTCAGGTTTATGGAGTTTGGAAGCCAGGTGGGTGAATTCACTTTTCACCAAATCCCTATGAGCTTTTGTCTAAATTGTCTGGCTATACAAAAGATCAGCTTGAAACTTATTGCTCACCTCTTATCTATTCAATGGTTTGATGGAACAGCAAGGAATATCGTTAAAGACAATGAGGCATCAACTCCTTTAATTATTCTCTCTTAAGAATCTGCCATTTCAGACCATCTATTTCTGATTTGGAATCATGACATTTTAACCTCTTCTTGATTAAAGGTTTCTATCTCCATCTCAAAGAATGCTTACTTACATGTGGTTTTGCACAAATGGCTTAACCTTTCTGCATCTCAGTTTCATCCGTTATAAAATGGAGATAATTACAATGCGTTCTGTCCTCCCAGCATGTAGCATGCATGCTCTATGCCTGATCTCCCTGTGAGGTCAACAGTAACTCTACACATGGAAAAGGAGATAGATAATAAGTGAAGAGAGATCTGAGACTTGGGAGTAGGGCAAAAAGCAAGACTTGAGGCAGAGAAAAATATGAGGACCATATCACTGAGGTTCTGGAGTCCCTTGCTACTATGATCTGAGATAGAGATAGACAGATTGAGATAATAGAGATCATAGAAACAGATACAGATATCTTGCTTTCAGCTCTACTCTCTTGCACTCATAATATATCTCCCCTTCCATGTGAATTGTTCCTATTGACTTCAAAAGGAATCCCTGCATAGAGCATACATGCTAAATGTCTCCTAGAGCCCTGATGTGGCCATGAGTGAATAACTTGGCAATATTTGTTTACATCCAGCTGCTGAACATGGTGCTGATAGGGACGAATGTATCTAAAATGAAAAGTTTCAAGATGGAGAGTTGTGGTTGAGTTAAAGAAATGATTATATATAGGAAATTGAGAAGGTTTTCTCTGATCTCATGTGGGATTTTTCCATGAAAGGATAGATTACAACCCCAATCCTAACTGGAAAAATGAAAGTAGGGACAGAAACTACAAACTACATTGCTGAAGGTTTTCTCCAACCTCCTTAAGGTATTTTCCATGAGATGGTACAGGTTACTCTCGTGAGTAATGGGTAAAGAGCAACACTGAAGTAGGAACAAAGACTGCAAGTCCATTTCCCATTCTAAAGTTAAAGCTTGATAACAGTAAGCCATAGAGAAGGGACAGGAAATAATGGTGAATTTTTTTTAAAGATGTTTCATCCATCTCTACTTTTCTTTCTACAAAACCTGTGGTGTCATTGAAAGATGGAAGAAGAAAAGCAGGCAGGAATGTGACCTTGCCAAACCAAAAGTTGGTGGAAAAGCCAAAACTGTAGAATTATAGAATTTACAAATTATAAGAGTCTTTAGCAGCTAGCAAGTACAACTCATATCTGGAAAAGGATCCCTAATACATATGCTCAATGAGGGATTATATAGCCTCCTGAAGGGATCCAATGAGAGGGACTGATTACCAGCCAAGCAGCTCATTCCAATTTTAACAGCTCTAATTGCTTGGGAATCCTGCTGTTAAACTTTTATTTTCCACACTGAAACCTATACATTTTGCTCTTGGTTCTACCTTCTGGAGCAAAACAGAATCGAGCTAAGCTACCTAATGGTAACTCTTTAGAGTACTAGAAGGGAAGTGGAACCCTCAATCTTTGGCAGCATTCTTCACAGATGATGGGTTTTTCATCTGGGGAAGCTCCCTTCACAGCACTGATTTCTTCACTTTGTTTGGAGGCTGGCATAGAAATGATTCAGCAACAAAGAATAGATGTATAGTGAGCTACAGATTTGACCTGGAGGCTCGCCTATGTCTTTCAGAATAAGGTTGCCTGTACTTTCTGGGGGCAGCTCTTATAGAAGCTGAGGATTTGAAGTTTCTTTTACTCTTTTTCCCAGGGTGAAAAACAGCAAAGTTTTGGGGATGAAAGGACCTGAGTCTCTGTCACTACTTCTGTAAGTTGGGTGTAGTGGATAGAATACTCAACCTGGGAAAGACTTGACTTTGCCTCAGATACTAGTTGTGTGACCCTGAAAAAGTCGTTTAATTTTGCAGTGCATGATTTTCCAATTCTGTAAAATGAGGGTTTTGGACTCGATGGCTAATAATATCCTTTCCAACGTTAAATCTTTGATCCTGTGATCATGGGCCTCTTAAACCTCCTGTATGACTTGATTCCTCAGGTCCTCTTGGACCTCTGGACCCAGTGTCTAAAACCATAATGATTCACAGGAAAGTTGAAGAAGTCTATAGGGGTTAATCTGAAATCATCCTCAAAGGGATCCTGGGCCAAAGTAAGTGACAGTAGAATAATCTAGGGAATGTAAATGACTAAAGAGAGTCACCACAGTCAAAACCAAAATCAGCTATTCAGGAGAAATTATAAAGTATGTTAAATCCAGGTAGATCAAGAAGTGGCCTTAAAATATAGTACACAAAGAGCATTCCAAGAGGGCAGGGACCAGTGAGCCTGCCATAAGGACTTGCCAGAATATTTACTCTTGGGGACAGCACATCTGATGATGATCTTCATGAAGCTGCATCCACACATACCTGTAATTTCACAAAGATTTCTGTCCATACTACAAAAGGTAAACAGTGACTCTCAAAATATTAATAGCTCTTTGAAAGTTAAGAATTGATCATCTTGATTGCCAAAAATGATGCCAGGAGACTCATGATGAAACATTTTACCCACCTTCCTTTAGAGGGGTGATGTGTTCATAGTGTAGACTGAGACATAAAGAGTGTTGGACCAGGAGTCAGGAAGACCTAGGTTCAAATCTAGCCTCAGATATGTCTAGCTGTGTGGTTCTGCGCAAGTCTCTTGACCTCTGCCTGCCTCCATTTCTGCATTGCTAAAATGGGGATAATAATATCGACTGCCTCCCAGGGTTGTTGTGAGAATCAAAGAAGATAATATCTGTCAAGCACTTTGCAAACCTTAAAGTGCTATCTCAATGCTAACAGTGTCTATGTGCATAAATACATATATATATATGTATCTATATATACATATACATATAAGTGATGTCTAAGCTCTTTCTTGATCATGACTTTCAGGTGATCCAATACTTCTTAAATCATCTCTCCTGGATCTTTTTTCCAGGTCTCTTGCTTTTCCAATGAGTTATTTCACATTTTGTTTTATTGTTTCTTGGTTTCATAAAGTCATTATCTTCCACTCACCCAATTCTAACTTTTAAGGAATTATTTTCTTCAGGAGGCTTTTGTATGTCTTTTTCCTTTTGGCCAGGTCTATTTTTTAAGAAGTTCTTCTCTTCAGTGAATTTTTGTATATCTTTTTCCATTTTGCCAATTCTGCTTTTCAAGGCATCTTCTCTTCACTGGATTTTTGTGCTTTACCATTTGGCCTGTTCTGTTTTTAAGGTGTTATTTTCTTCAGATTTTTGGGGGGCTTTTTTGGTACCTCCTTTACAAAACTGTTGAATATGTGTTCATGATTTTCTTTTTTTTATTTTTATCTCTTTTTTAAATCTTTTAGCTTTTATTTGATATTCTGTTTTTCCACAGTTACATGTAAAAGTAATTTTAAACTTTTGTCTTTAAGACTTTGAGTTCCAAATTCTCTCTCTTCCTTCCTCCCCATCCCACCCCCATGGAGAAGATAAGCAATTACATATAGGTTATACATGTATGTGTAGGCATGCAAAACATATTCATTAATAGTAATGTAAGAGAAAACATAAACAAAAAACTCAGGAAAAATAAAGTAAAAAAGTATGTTTCATTCTGTATCCAGACATCAACAGTTCTTTCTCTGGAGATGGGTAGTATTTTTATCATAAGTCCTTCAGAGTGGTCTTGCTTCATTGTATTGCTGAGAATAGCTTAGTCATTCATGGCTGATCATCTTACAATATTGCTGTTACTTTGTTCACAGTACATTTCACTTTGCATCAGCTCATGTAAGACTTTCCAGGTTTTTCTGAGAGCATCCTGCTCATCATTTCTTGTAGTAAAATAACATTCCATCATAATCACATACACAATTTGTTCAGCCATTCCCCAGTTGATGGCTATCCTCTCAACTTCTAATTCTTTACCCCCAGAAAATAGCTGCTATAAATACTTTTGTACACATAGGTCCTTTTCCTTTTTTGTTTTTTATCTCTTTTGAGATATGTTTATGATTTTCTTGCATCACTCTTATTTCTCTTCCTAACTTTTCCTTACCTCTCTTACTTGATTTTTAAAATCTTTTCTGAGCTCTTCCATGGCCTGAAACCAATTCATATTTTTCTTTGAGGCTTTGGATGCTGGAATTTTGACTTTATTGTCTTCTGAGAGTGTTTTGATCCTCCTTGTAACCATAGTAACTTTCTGTGGTCAGAATTTTTTTCCATTGTTTGTTCATTCTCCAATCTATTTCTTCACTTTTAACTCTTTGCTAAAGTGGAGCTCTGCTTCCCAAGTGGAGAAAGCACCGTCTCAGTCCTCAGATTTTTTGTGCAGCTGTTTTCACAGGTAATTTGTGGGCCTGTAAGTTTTTGACTCTTCCAAGGTGGCATAATCTAGGGAGAGGTATGTTTCCTACTCTCCTGTACTATGCAATGGTTTGTGAGCCACTACAAGCACTATTTTCAGGCCTGTTCCCTTACAACTGCAAACTCTGCTGTGCTAATGCTCCTCCTCATACTAGGACTACAATCCAGGACTATAACCCAGATCCAAGTATAAGCAATGCAATAGAGTTTTGTCCCTGGTGCCAGCAAAGGGCCCCTTGTAAGTTTCCTAAACTATTATCTGATCCCCTTACTGTATGTGGGTTGAGAAGTCTGGAAACTTCCACTGCAGCCACTGATTCAGTTGCCCTGAGGTCTGCTCCTGGTTTGTGAGAGCTGGGTCTGTGCTGGTGTTGTCTACCCTAGACAGGGCTCCTCTTACCCTGGTGTGTCAGACATTTACTGCTGACCTTCTATGTTGTCTTGGACTGGAAAGTTGTTTCATTCCATCTTTTTGTGGGTTTTGCTGCCCTCAAATTTCTTTTGAGTCATTATTTAAAGGCATTTGGAGGGGTTTGGGGAAGAGCTGAGGCAAGTCCCTTCCTTTATTTTGCCATCTTGGCTCCACTTCTTGAATGTTCTTTAATTTAATTTAATGTTCTGTTCTTTAAGCTAAATTTGTCTTGACATAGTCAATGTGAATTTATATCCTTTTTGTTCACAAGTATATGCTCTTGTATTCAATGAAAATCTCTATGCATAAGTAAGGGACAATCTACAAAGGTACAGAAGATACCCAATATTAAAAGATCCCTGAGTTTAAAAACTGGACATTTTAGTGGGGGGAAGGGGCAAAACCTGGAAGGTCATAAGAGGATTTTGTAACAAGTACCTAAACTCAAGGTTATTATATGTTTTCTCCAGATCTCCCAGCATAGAGGTTTTATTAACTTTTGCAAATTGATAGCGTCTTTATATGGTTGAAGGGACAAAATACTGAGAATTTGCATACTACTCTCATGTGTTTTGTTGTTTCTAAATTCCTTTTCTGGGAGGAAGTGAGAGAACAGGTTTCCTGATATTTTAGTAAAGAAGTGAATTGCTTGTCTACGGATGCCTCAATGTTCTGATATTTTTTGGCTTAAGACTTAAAGTTGCCTGTGTATAAATACTATTATTTGTTGTCTTGTAGGGGAAAGAGAAGGTCATTCTCATTAGAATTTATTTCATAGTTGTCTGACTTTTGAACTGTAGTTCAAATAGTTTCATTTGGAAATTATGACATTTTCATCACATCATTGAAAATCGCTTTAATCTAGTAAATAGTGATGTCAGTTTTGGATTGATAGAGACAGTAGAAAGCTCTTAGACAACTTTACAAGACACTCCAGGAAATACATGTCCTTAAAGTAATTTCTTCCATTTCTCTCTATATAAAATGTATTTGTATATAAAAATATTCTCCATTTCAATATATAAAAAAGAACTGAACAGAACTCTTACCAGTCAATCTTTTCTTTTTTTGACTTAAGTTGTCTCATGTTAGAACAATCCAACACTATTTCTGTGTATTGAGAAAAAAACCAGAAGACTTCAGATTTCTTAACCAAGGGATTTATCATTTGTAAGTAGGTAGGGAGTTTTTAGGTAGTCTGTACAGAAGTAAGCATTTAATTTAATAGGAATATTTCATATTTAATTAGGAGATCAGGACAACAAACTAAATACTGTCATAAGATAATGTTTCCTTCCTTCAGTTAAAAAATATAGTAGAGCAAAAAGCAAGATCTTGGCCATCAATACAGTAGTCATTGATTCCATTTCAGTCCTCTTCGAGCTTGACTGTATTCGTTAACCTCAACAAATGTTCAATTTAAATGTAATCATTCATTTTACATGGAGGAGGTTGGAATGGAAGAATTATTATTGATTTACGTTATTTTAATTGACTGAAAGAGGAATTTGTCATTGACTTTATACTAGGAGAAAACATTTGCCAGTAAAAACATTTTGAAGTTTATTAAGTGAAAACATTCTTTTGGCTGGTTGTACATAAAAACCCTGATGGTTTTAATTTTTATTTCTGAATATGGATCTTTAAATCATATTATTGGGTGTATCTAGTCTTTGTAAAAATAAGACATTTATGTATAATATGGCTGCTATGGCCTTACTCTCTCAGGACCAGGGCTGTTTTATAATTACCTGAGGATTCTCCAGTACCCTAAAAAGAGCTAGGGATTTTTTTTCCTCTGTGATCATCTCAAGCCCCCAACTGTGCTCTCCTTTATCTTTTTTTAATTTATTTTTAAAATGCATTTTTCAAATACATGTAAAAACAATCTTAACCATTTTTACAATTTTGACTTCTGCATTCTCTCTCACCTTATCTCCCCTCTTTTTTCATTGAGAAGGCAAGCAATTTGATAAAGGATATATGTGTATAGTCATGCAAAACCTATCTTCATATTAATCATGTTGAAAAAAAAATCACAGACAAAACAAAACAAGAAAAATAAAGTAAAAAAAAGTAAAAAAACCATTCTGCTTCAGTCTATATTCAGATTCCATAAGTTCTTTCTCTGGGGTTGGATAGCATGTTTCATCAAAGATCTTTCAAAATTGTCTTAGACTTATAATGCAGAGAATAGCTAAGTCATTCACAGATGATTATTGTACAATATTGCTGTTACTGTGTACAATGTTCTCTGGGTTCTGCTCATTTCACTGTCCATCAGTTCATGCAATTCTTTCCAGGTTTTTCTGAAAGCATCCTGCTCATAATTTCTTATATGACAATATCATTCCATCACAATCTAACACCACAATATCACTTAAAGTGAGAATGTGATAAGACCTTAGCCTGAAAGGGCCAGGGTCTCACACTGCATCCTTGGCCATTTCCAGTCTTCCTGATGAATATCAGGCCACTGGACCCAAATGTCTCAGGAGAAGAAAGTGAGGTTGGTGATCTTGCACAGCCCTCCCTCTCTCAAATGAAAGTCACCTGCAAGTCACATCATCATCTTGCTGTCATGGTCCTCTTCGAGAACGAAGGAGAAACAAAGCAGCAACAACAATACCACAGCTTGTTCAGCTAGTACCCAGTTGATGGGCATCCCCTTTTTCCAATTCTTTTGAGGGACTATAAATATTTTTCTTCATAGAGGTCTTTTTCCTTTTATTTTGATCTCTTTGAGGTACAGACCTAGAAATGGTATTGCTAGGTCATAGGGTTTGCAGTTTTATAGCCCTTTGGGCATAGTTCCAAATTGCTGTCCATAATGGTTGGATCAGTTTACAACTCAATTTGCATTTCTATAATCAATGGTGATTTAGAACATTTTTTCATGACTCCAGATAATTTTGATTTCTTCATTTGAAATTGCCTGTTCATATGCTTTGACCATTTTATCAACTGGGGAATGACTTGTAGCCACATGAATTTGACACAATTCTCTATATATTTGACAAATGAGATCATTATCAGAGAAACTCATAAAAAAAGTTTCCCCCAGTTTTCTGCTTTCTTTCTAATCATAGCTGTATTGATTTTATTTGTACAAAACATTTTTAATCTAAAATATTCTAAATTATCAATTTTATATTCCATAATACTCTCTGCCTCTTATTTAGCAATAAATTCTTCCCTTATCCATATATGACAGATAAACTATTCCATGCTCCCCTGATTTGCTTATAGTATTATCCTTCATGGCTAAATCATGCACCCATTTTGATCTTACTTGGTATATAGTATGAGGTGTTCTGTACCTAATTTCTGCTTTCCAATTTTGTCCCTCCTTTTCTTTAGGGGCCTGAAACTAGAAACCCAACTTTATTTAACCTTGTTTTCAAAGGGATAATTATGTCAAAGATGTAGCAAGAGTAGACATTACCCCTAATACATTGGGGGCATAATCCTCTCTACATCACTTGGGTCTCTGGAAAATGGAAGTGGGAGGATTAGACTAACAGCTTAGTTAAATTCCTATATAACATTAATCCAGTCAAGTTCAAGTCCAAAACCAGAGGTCTGCCTTCTGCTGAGCTAGAGTCTAGGACTGGTATTCCTCAGAGCCTGGCTGCTTGGCTGGCTTCAACATCCAGTCTAGATTCCTAGAGGCTTTGATTCCCACAGTTCTCTATAATGTGAAGGAAGGACAACTAATGACTCTAGGGAAATACTATCTATGGTCCTATGAATTGAATAAGGAATCACATTCCCCCAAAATGACAATGGAAGCTGAACCCCAGACAGAGCCCCTATATAAATTTTCTTGCCTGCCTTCCATTTCTATTGATTTGAAGTCAGGATACCTGGGTTTAAATCAAATTTGGTACTTACTAGTTGTGTGACCTCACAGGTATCACTTAACCTCTCTTGACCTCTATTAATTGTTTGTAAAATGACTAAGATAGATCAAGTGATCTCAGAGGTTTATTCTTGTACTAAATCCTAAAATACCATGGCCTTAAGTCCAGGAAAGTTATAGTAAGACCTTTTTATCTCCTAGATTCATAGAATCCTGGAATGGGAAGGAAGTGAATTGGTCATCTCTTTCTAATCTGTCACTTATATAATAGACTTCTCCAGCATCTAAGGAACTAGAGTATACCTGTAAAGGGGAAGGACTTTTTAAAATAGAGATGAGTGCTTGTGAGTAGATAGTACTAGGTAACTTGCCTTACTGAATATAAGTGCCATATTGGATGATTAGGATTGAGAAACCAGAAGGGCTTTATCACCTTAATGTTTCAAACGAACTTATTTCAGTACTTCAAAGTTCCATAATTTGACAGAATGTAGAGAATCCCTTCACCAACATAGATGGACACCTTTACACAGCTTAAGTAGACATATAAAATTAGCAAAGGATTTCCTACTCCCCAAAACATTGTTATTCAAAATATATTTACCAAGATATTTTGTGTTTTTACCTTCTGCCAAAAGTGTAGTACAAGGTATATAACCAATGGCTTCACACTTTCTAAGAGCTCCAAGAAGTATATAAAACCTATGACACTAGAAGCTACGTTCTTTTTAATAAAAACTCTCATCTCAGCCCATTTTCTTTCTCTTTTCCTTTCAGGTATGTTATAATGCCAATATGCTATGCCAAACCAATTCTTCTAAAAAACAAAGTAAGATTTTTTTAAAAAAAACTACATGTAGAATGGCTTCTAAACAAGAGACCTAGCCTGAATGGTAATTGTCTCATACCAATTATAGACACTGTATGCAATTAAATTGTTTTAGTATAAGTTTGTCCAGTTATTTAGTTGTTTATTTCTACAGAACCAAAGATCCTTTTGATCTTGGTGAGATTTTAAAAGTGAGTCCCCCCTCAGCTAACAGGGGAGGCCCGGAGTTTGGCATCAAAAACTTAAAATATTTCCATTCAGCTTGGTTCTTAATTGATGTTGTGAAAACAATGAATGAGAAGAAAAACATCCTTGCATTTATAATTTACTTAGGAGAACAAATATTGGATGTAAACTCCATGAGGAGAGGGATCAAGCATTATTTGTCTTTCCTGGCACAGGAAATCTTATTTATAATAAGGCAGCTAGGTAGCACAGTAGATAGAATTCTGGGTCAAGTGTCAGAAAAATGAGTTCAGATTTATTCTCAGTTTCTCATTGTGAGAATCTAGGCAAGTCTCTTTAAGCTCTATTTTGGTTGTTGATTAATAAAAATTGGTTGCATTTTTATACAAAGATCGTTTTTTCCCCACTCAACTAATTCTTTTCTTAAGAAAGGTGTATTAATTTTATTAATGTTCAAGTTTTCCAATTTCATATACTCATATACGTTATTCATTTTGTCTTTTGCAATTGCTTCTATCATATATACGTATATATACTTAAATATATTCCATCCACATGTATTCTGTATATACTATCCTCATTAGAATAATATGATCTCTATATGGACAGAAACTGTGTGGTTTTTCCCTTTGAACCTCCAGTAGTTAGAACAATGCCTCACACATATCTAAGTGCTTAATATTTAAATGCTTGTTGATCGAATGACTGGCATGAGGGAACTGTTTCGAGCTATTTCCATCTGTAACAATGGTCATTGTTAAACTTTTCTAAGCTATTTTAAAAATGCTTTCTTTTCTTTTTTTAAAAAGTAGAAGCTCTTAGACTGCTGCTTTCATCTTCTGCCTTTTCCCTAGAGCAACTTTCTTCCCTACCATGAATTTTTAAGCCAAAACTAGGAATCAAACCCAAGACCATCACTCCCCCAGTAACTCATGTGGGGGCAAATGATAATGCCAGAAGGATCTAAGAAAGCATTTCTTAGATTTAGGGTTTACAAAGTTGTGGATAAGAAACAAGACCTTAAGGGCATAAGTGGTAGGTTTTATACAGGGATTTCAGAAGAGAAAGGGACATTTCAAAAGGGAAAATTATTTAAGATGGTGACAGGGAATAGGATTTGGATTGCTCACAGATGTAAAACATAAAAATGATGGATCTTGGCCTTGGGTAAAGTGTACATATTGAAGGTTAATAAAATATATATTTGCCTAGTGTCTTGAAAATCTGATCAAAAGAGTCTGAAACAGAAAATGAAAGAAAGAGAAAACTGCCCACACCTATTTGAAAAGGCAGACATAAAGAGTGGCAGGTACAAAATAGGAAGAAAATTATCAGAGAAATCTAGTAATTTTCAGTAATATCTAAAAACAGAAATAAGAGGGGGAACAGCCAAGATGGTGGAGTGAGAAGTTATAACTGCCAAAGCTATCCTAAAACCTCTTCTACAATAAGCCACAGAAAATGCACCAAATTCAATTCCATGCAGGAAATCAAAAAGAAAAAGAAAACACCAAGTCACAGTAAGTCATTTTTCCAACCCAGCGCATATTAGGAGGACAGAAAAATCTGCAGACACTGGGGTAGAGATGGTCAGGAGCACAGCAAAGCAGTAGTAGTAAGGCAAGATAGAAGCAGCAGCTGACTTGAGCAAAGGCAGCAGTTGTGTGGAGCAACCCAGAGCCCAGGGACAGTGAAGGGACTGAAAACCTGAGCAAAAAGAGATCTTGTGAGACTCCTGACCTAGCAGTGAGCATACAAACAAGTGCCATTGGATATCTCTGTCACCCATTACTTGGTTCCAGGGCAGAGTGGCATGGAAGTCATGGCTGCACTCATGAGGGAATAGAAGCCTACTTATGGAAGAAGTAGACTACACATCAGGAGGGCAGGAAACAGACTTCTCCCCAAAACACATAAACCCCAAAAACTTATAGGCCCCCTGAGACTGAGCTGTGAAAGCAGCAGAAGTATGTAAAAGACAGGAACAGTCCTAGATATAACGGGCCCTGTCTGCCTGGTCAGTATCTAGATTGGATGTGAAGCATGGTCTTGAACTGTCTAAACACAGCTGATAAGGTGAGTTTTCAGTCATCTACCAGCCAGGACAGTTAAGCCACAAGAAATAAAGCACTGATGTGGAAAACTCTCTGCACTTAAAGTCAGAAAGACCTGGCACTATCACCTCTACCAGTTATGTGACCGAATGTCGAACTCAGTGCTCATAAAGAACTCAGGACTTCATAAGCCTTTGAAGGTTTAGGTTTCAAAGGGTCTGTGCAAGAACTAGCTAGACATAAAATTATGCAGTAGGTAGTTTGTTTTCACTGTCTTTTCCTCGCCCTTCTGAGTTGCCACATTCCCTTTTGCTCATTTTGATGTCCAGCACTGAAATCAAAGTCCCCCTGAAATCAAAGAACACTCATTGGAGAACTTCTCTGAAATCTTTCCTTGAGGTAGTATCCCATCATCAGATCTCCCTGATTCCATTTTCCAGATCAAAACTTAACTTTTCAGAGTTTCATTCCATCAAGTCTCAGGTGACTGGATAGTCAATTGAAGGAACATGACATGGTTGTTAGAATGCTAGACCTCGATTTGGGAATACCTAGGTTCTAAAGTCTAATCCTGTAACTGATCCTTACTATCTGTATGACTGAGCAAATCAGTTAACCTTTCTGTCTTAATTTTCTAATTGTAAAATGGGGATAATAAAACGCATAATGTCAAAGTCATGGGGTTGGTATGAGGCTCAAATGAGAAAAAGTGTAAAGCATTTTATGAACTTCAGTCTCCTCAGATAAATGTCAGCTTATAGGGTCAAGATTTAAAGCTACAATGAATTATAAAGTCCTTCTATTTAATTCTCTCATTTTAGAGATGAGGAAACTAAAAACAAGGGAAGTTACATAACCTGCCAAAGATCATAGAAGTAGTAAATGACAGAGCTGGGATTTGAACCTAGAGCCTTTTCAAATCTAGTGCTCTCTGAACTGTGCTATGAATTAATATTTACCAATCTAAAACAACTAATTTAAACTTAGTTGTTCACAGCTTGTAACATTGTAATGTATTATTCCTGCCTGAAAATATTTGCAATTTAATAGGAATCTTTAATGCCTTAACCCAAAGGTGACTACTTTTGAAATTTCAGGTAATGTGACAGTCCTATGATAGGAATACACTTTCGATTAAAGAACTTTTTTTCTGCCCACAGATTAAATAGGATAGGCTGTGCTGATTTTGCCAACGTGTAAATTTTGTTTTAGGACTAGGGAAAGGTCAGCACTGAGCATTTTGGTGCTTAATGTGGAATTTTAAAAGGGGGGGCCAAAAGATAAAATAGTTTTTTGCCAAAACCTTTATCATACTTAGAAATACTTTCAGTGTAGGCGTGGCCTTTTATTCAAATACACTCCATTTTGCTACTATTTAAACCCATTTCCTTCCCTCGTTCCATAGTGAAAAAAAGAATAGCTGGTTTTTGTTATGCCTTTATCTCGGGAACAATGTGAAGGTTTAATAAAGGACAATGCAAAATTCTGCAAGTATGAACTGCAAGAAAAACACTTCATGCTGACGGCATCATTATTAAGTGGTTCCATGTCACCTTGCTATTTTCTACTTGTCACTCACTAATTAAATGTCACTTCTCAATAGCTACATGAGTATAGTGTCAATTGACATCATTTAAAATAGCATCTAAGTACAACTAACCCTACCTGGATGCCTACACTAGATTTGTCCTCCCAGTCCTAACCTTTTGTCTGCACCCTCTCCTCTCTGCCCTATTCTTCTCCCCAGTTGTGCCTCAGGATTGGCACTCAGTCTCCATAATGTGTTGGGGGCCTGCATTCTGGTTGTTAGAATAGGGACCGGAACTTTTTGTTACAACTTCTTTGCTTTTCAAGAAAGGGAAAGACTGCATTTTTCAGAATAACATTGTTTCCATCTTTTGTGGACATTAGCATCAACCAATAATTCACTACTATTCCCTCTAAATTTTATTTGCACTTCTAGGTTAATTGAACATTTCCTTTTTCGTTAGGCACTTACTAGCTACAGATCATTTTGCTAGGACAATGAAGAGAGTTTGATACAGTGTTTATATGAAGCATTGTCCCACATCTCAAGGAGCATTCAAACAGCTACATTTTAATAGAATACTATTATCAGTCGGCTTCTAAAGTCTCCCACACTAGCAAACAAACCCTGAAGCCTTGAAATTGGTAATCTTGTATTTCCTCTTGACTTGGAGCAAGAACACAGAAAATCCCTTCACTGCGGTAACATTCAAGGGGAATTGTATTCTGCTAAATCAGGTAATATTACTGGTTGCTTCTGATTTTTGTTGTTCATTTGACAAGTATTTGTTAAGCATTTGCTATGTGACAAGTGTTGTTCTAGGCTCCAAGGATAAAAATGTATATTGAAAAAGTCCCCATGCTCAAGGAGATTATATTCCATGGAGAGAATCGATTGATCACTCAATCACTATTTATTGCCTACTATGTGGGGGGCACTGTGTTAGGTGCTGGAGATATGAAAAAGAGACAAAAGATAGTCCCTGCCCTTAAGAAGCTCATAATCTAGTGATAGAGACAATAAAAAAAATATGCAAACAAGACAATCGAGAAATAATTAACAGAGAAAAGTCACTAAAATTAATATGGGTTGGGAAAAAAAGTAGAATTTTAGTTGCCTCTTAAAGAGAGAGCCCAATATGCACAAAAGTAAGTAAATTTAAAATGTATACAAAGTATGTAACAGAAATTTTTGGTGAGGTAGAGTCTGTGAAACCTATGACCCCCTCTCATAAAGAGTTGCTATGGAAATGGAGAGTGGAGGACATTTCCCTGTCAGATGGTTTCCACAACTTAATTAAATTCCCTGAACCCCCACATTATGTATAAATGTAATTGCAAGGTACCCCCACCCCACATATACCCCTACCACCACCACCAGGCTTAGCAAAATAACTCCTTTAAGCATATAAATTTAACATAGTCATAGTCAGATCCAGTAGTTACATCCTCTTGGCATGTTTCATATAGATAAACTTAGGTGGTTCCAAAGCACTTCATGGTCTCATCACTGCGTGTGCACCCTAGATAAAACCTCCAACTCCTCCCTTCACACACAGCTACCACCTTCTAAAAATTATATTTAAAAATCCTTGATTGTCCATTTGGTAGCCATCTTCAGTCAGAGAATACCAGTCAACTTGGGAGACTCACCTGCAGGATTGGGGAGCCTACTTGATTCAGCCCAAGCAGCCACAGTCCAGTTTTGGGGGACTTTCCCATATCCCTGTAAACATGGCAGTTCCCCTCAGCTTTTCCTAACACCTTACCTTGCCCTAGACAAATAATCCTATCTTTACAATAAACATCATATATTGTACATAATTCCTGACTGGACCGAGGTACATCATGGAACCAGCACTTCATGTCATGATTTTGGTTAAGTAGTAGCAACTAGGCACTTAGTATAAACCTCTTAAATATGGTGGCACGTGAGTTGAGCCTTAGAGGAAGCAGGGGATTCCATAATATCAAGCAGAGGGGTGATGGAAACTGCCTTAAAATGGACCTGGGAAACATTTAAGAAAATAAAATACAATACAACGTAGGTGATATAGTTTTCTAAGTCTATATGTGGTCCACAGGCACTATTGATCTACAGTATATGACAATGAATCCAAACTACAAGTAAATTCCAAAATAATGAATTTCTTTACAAAGAAATATTTGCTATTATGAAACATTTTTCCAGATTCTTTCTGGTAGATGATCAAGAGAAACATTGTTGTATTGATACAATAAATGTTTTCTCTGGTCCTTGTTTATAGAATATATTTAAATATATCACAGATCATAAACATGGAGCTAGAAAGGTTCTTAGAAGCTTTCTTGTCTAACCATCTCATTTTACAATGAGGAAAACTGAGGTTAAATTTACATTTACAAAATTCCTCATTTACAAATGAGGGAACAAGTTAAATGACTTATCCAAGATCACACAAAGAGTAAATGGTAGGGAGAGACAGCTAGATGGGGCACTAGATGGAGTGCTGAGTCAGGAGTCAGGGACACATGAATTTAAATCCAGCTTCAGATGTTTATTCACAAATAATTTATTCACAAATTTAATTCGCAAATATGATTTTAGGATTTAGAATTGAAAGAGGCCTTAGATGTTATCTAGTCCAATACTTTCATTTGAATACCTGATGAAATTGAATTTCAAGGAGATTAAGTTATGTTTCTCTCCACTTCTAATGTTCCAACAACATAAACTAGATATGGGACTGTAACGAGGGTGGGGATGACTGAAGCTTGGCCCTAGGGTGCCAAATTTAAAGGGTACTGAAAGTTTTTGCATCTAGAAACAAGTGAGCTTAGTACCTGGTTAGCAAGAAGTATGGAAAAGAACTAAATTTGTGATTTCATTGACATATGAAACCTCTGGTGAGGAAACTTCTGTCAATTCAGGATGGTAACTTTCCTCCGACTTTTAATCTTAACATTGCTGAGAGAGAACAAAAAGGCTGAAGCAGCTTGCCCAGGGTTACATGCTAATATATACTAGAAGCAAAGGTTGAACCCAGGAGTTCCTAACTTTGAGGCTAGCTTTCTAATCACTACACCATGATGCTGGTCTTAACAAGAATAACTTCAAGTGGGAAGTAGGTAGGAGAATTTATTCCTCCTGCCCATACATATATCCTGTCAGCTACTTGTCCCATGTAGATTTTAAGATTTTTTTTTGTTCCAAGTGCAAAGATTCTTAGTTAGGGTTGTAAACTCTCAATTTATTGGAAAAAAAAAAACAACACAATTTCAGGTGCTGGAAAGTGGAAGAGGAAAGGAGATAAAGAGTATACATAATAACTCTCTTCTACTAGGTTCAAAGATTTTCTTTGAGATGGCAAAATGCCTGTGTGTAAGCCCTGGTTCACCTGAGTCTCAACAAATGAAAATTCTAACTAATTTCATCCAAATTCAAACACAAATCAATTTGGATAGATGATAGAGTTTGTTGTAAAAAAAAAAAAGTGTACTCACATTTATAATGGATTTTCATCCTTAAGGAGGTTGAATGATAGGTTCTCAGGGGCCTTTTTAACTGTAGCCAAATATTGGAAACTAAGTGACTGTTCTACTGGAGAATGACTGAACAAATTATATGAAGGCAATGAAATGTTATTACACCATGAGAAATGTCAGAGAGGTGATAAATTCCAGGTGCAGAACAAAACATGCATTTTTAGACAGAGTCAATGTGTTCTTTTCTTTTGCTTGACAACTTATTTTTTAAGGAAAAGTTTCTATTTGGGGAGAGGAGGAAGTTGATGAGTAGTACAAGCAATTAAAAAATAAGAAAAAAGAAAAGAAAGAGTTTCAAAGAACCATAAAAAACAAATACACAGAAGATAGCAGAAGGAAGTTCAGAAGGAGAGGCAAGAGCAGGGTAGATTTGCTCCTATAAATTAAATTTAATGTACACTTTTAAAAAGAGTAACAGAAGTTCATAGTTTGATAGATAATCCTCTTGTCATTGTTTTACTGAAATGTTAATGTTTGTTCCATTTACAAAAATAAAAAATTCCATTTATAAAAATAAAATAAAAATCTAGACTTAAAAAAGAAATCAGTAGTCTGATCTTTTTAAAGGGCCCATTCATTTACCTAACCATATGTTAGAAATGGTTCAAACTTAATAATGATTTCATCATGCTTCACCAATAATTTACAATTATAGTGTGCTTCATTTTCATCATTGCTTTCCTTAGGTGTATAAAGTAAACATTTATTATACCAAATGCAAGATGTTTGACTAAGGGTAGCATACAGAAACCAAGATGCTAATTTCACTTGGCTCTTCATAACAGTGAAGGGTTTAATCCCTTCATAATGTTATCTAACCACAACTGGGTTTTTTTTCCACTAATTAGATTTCAGTGAGGAACCCTGAAGGGTATTTTCCAAGATTATGACAAACTGAAAGACTAACATTTAGGTTTATCTTCATACTTCAGCTTATTATATTTTTTTTCTTGTGGCTGATCAATGTTCTGGTTCTTATAAATATAGCAGCATTTTTTTCATTTGTTTAATGCAGTCATGGCCAACTTTTCATGAACTTTTCTTGACAAAGGCACTGAAGTGGTTTGCCATTTTCTTCTCCAGTTCATTTTACAGATGAGAAACTGAGGCAAACAGGGTTAAGTGATTTGGTCAGGGTCACACACCTAGTAAGTGTCTGCGGCCTGATTTGAACTCATGTAGACAAGTCCTCCTGACTTCAGGCCTAGCAACATCTAGCTGTCCAAGTCCAGAGATTAAACTCAACCATGAAAAAAGAATATGACCTACTAGAGTAGGACATTTCATTCTAAACATTGAGTTCTACTGAATCATAGAGTCATTCAATCATTTACTTAAGCCACCTATATAGTATTCACAAGTTCAACAAAACCAGGGAGCTACTATTAAGATGGCTGAAGACATAAATTATGAAAAGACAACCAACATTCATGAAAAAGAAGAATTTCAAATGGTTCTTCATGTTCCATATGAAAATGCCATTTATAAATTTTGTGCAGGCAAATGCCTATGCAACAGCACAAATGAAGAGACTTTTAGGAAAGCCATTTTTATCTTACATTGCCTTAATTGCAAAGGCCATTCTCTCCTTACCTTCAGATGAGCTGAATTTAGCTTCCGTTTACAGATGTATTGAAAACAACTTTCATTTATACAAGACACAAGGCCAAGGATGAAGAACTAGTGTAAGACATAATCTGTCCTTGAATGACTGTTTCATCAAAGTGAAAAGATGTGGAGATGTGAAGGGAGTTGTTGGAGCAAAGTGATTTTCTCCATGGGTATTTCAAGGAACATGAAAAATCCTAAAAGTGAGAAAGAGGGAGGGAACTTGAGAATTCTCTTCAAAAGGGTTACCTCAAACCATGGGAAAATTTTCCTTTTTTCACAGTGACATACTAATTTCACCGAATGCATCCATGTTTTCTGGAGCCCGGTAAAAAGTGTTTTATGTTTATGGTATGCTGGACGGAGATTTTGAAAACAGATATCCAAATGGAATACCAACTTCTTAGGACAAAGTTACTTTCACTGGCACAGAATAATAAGCAAAAAAGGAATTATTAAGATGGGTGCTATGAATCATTCCCATCTTTGGTGGCACTACAGAATATTTTTTTCTGAGTATCCAGTGCAATGCCCATTTCTTTATTCCATAATTAGTAAGAACTTTGATCATTCAATCTCAATATGACTGCTTGTGAGTGCTAGCAAAATATCCCTTAAAACCCTGTGTATGTTTTATAGAGACCTATAAAATGTGTAATTCTTTGAGAAGTCTTATTTTGCTCTAATATCCTGTAATAAAAGATGAGGCAATAATACTCACTGGTGAACTTTCAAATAGAGCAAATATATTTAATTTTATCAGTAGTAAATGATGATCATTACTCTTTCATGTTGAATCTTTTTAAAATCTAAAATTATTTTGACACAGACTAAGAACTATTATAAATATATATTTTAGGTTAGAATAATTTTATTATTTTATCTTTTTATACTGTATGCTTACATATAAGCTAAAGAGATTATCTTTAATTATTTGGCTATTTAAAATAAATCAATTAGAATAATAAGGTATTAGTATAGGAAATAATCAATTAAGCTTTTTAATGATTTTTCATTTTGGTTGTAAAATTAAGTATTTTTTAAACCTTTGGCTGCAAATTTTCAAAAGAAGTGCTTATTTTTTACTGATTTTTTTATATTACATTTAAAATTTTCTTTTTATTGTGAACATAACAGTCATTGACAAACATTTCAATATACAAGGAAAGCAGCAAAGGTTAATATATACAAAAGAATGTGAACTTCTTTTAAATGCAGTTTTTAAGTACAAATTAAACTTGACAATGATAAAGTTGTTCTATTTGTTTGCATCACTTTCTGTACCTCTATTTTCAAAGTCTTTTGATACGTGAATGGTCAAATAGCCAGCACACAGTATAGTTACTATGATATTCCTTTAGAATGTCCATAGCATACCACAAACAATCCCAGGTTGTCAGTTAATTTTTCAAAAGTATAAAAAGTCAACATTACTTAAAATGAGGAAGTATAAGGCATTTATTTCATATGATGATCATTTGGACTTCAGGTAGGGACAAATGAAACGTTTAGCAGGGAGATGATTTTCTTACCAGGGAAAGTTGATAAAATCATTAACAACTACAGTACTGTGCTGATTACATACGCAAATTGCCAATCAGATTACTGAAGATTTTAAAGTAACTTTAGGAAGGAACAGCTATCTCACTGAAAAATCACAGATTTTGTGAAGTCAGATACATAATATTAAAACCTATTTCCTGACAAGCATTGCTTTTTTTTTAGAGTAAGTGAGCTACTTTATTGATCCTGGTGAAAATAAGAGAGCAAAAAATAAAGAAACCCTGCCTGTGTTTCACCTGTAAATTAGAATAATCATCTTGAATTCACCTCATACTTCAGGAGTCTCCAGATGAAATACCACAGCCTGTGACAGATGTAAATAGCGAGGACTGAGATCACGTGGCCTCTTACAAACTAACACCACAAATTGCCTCTTTCTTCTTACCATTACTTCATTAATGCAGCCCTCCCTCACTCAAAAAAAAAAAAAACCCAACAAAGTCAAGTGCAAGTCATGTCATTATTTCTTTGATGGCATGGTATTCTTCGACAACGAAGGACGGACACACAAGCTTCATCAATGACATGGTATATCTCCTCTGGAAATCACAGTATCCTCAGAAAATTCTCACAACTGATTTTGTGATATGTGTGTGTTCTCCCTGCCCTCATAAACAATCTGAACTTCTAGTACAGAACTAAACTTCAAGTAGAAAAATATAGATTTTAATTCTTTTGGTTTGACTTATAGGCCTCTCTGTTATGCTTTCATGAATTTAACATTTCTTTCTTGTTTTTTTTTTCTTGAAGACAATTCCCTTATCTGTCTCAGTATCAATCTACTAGGATCTGGAAATGTATATTTATGTTTAGTCACCTTAACCTTTCAATAATAGCAGTAAAATTTGGGGAATAACTATCATGAATTATTTGGTCCATTAGAAGTTTTGTTCCCCCTTCCAAGCACCATATTGTACTAGGAGAAAGAGTGTGATTCCTGTCCTGAAGCAGTTTACAAAGTAAGTGAGAAAGGTAGTCCCTTTATAGATAGCCACCTAAAGAACTAGAAAATTCATTTTTTAAAAAACCAACAGGGTACTAAAGGTATCAATATCACCACTTCTCAGATAAGAAAATTAAGACTGGAAAGTTACGTGACTGGGAAATGCTCACTAAAGCTAGTAAGGATCAGAGGCAGGATTTAAATGCACGTCTTCCTGCCCCTAAAATCCAAAAGATACTAAGAGAATGAGGATTGAACAGTAATGTAGGACTGATCCTGAAAACTTCTCTGAGTAGGTATTTTTTCATATTATTGAGAAATCTGGCCTAAGAAAATGGAGGAAGAGAGCTTTCCATGAATGATCAATGCACTGGGCCCACAGAAGTCATTTTCTAGTTTCCATTGCTAAGACATCATTTTTCCCCAAAGTTTAAATTGAAGATGATTACATTTCTAGTTGAAGGCACATGGAAAGTCAGGGAAGCAAAGCTAAGCAAGTGGTGGGTGAAGAAAAGCAGACAAATGTTTTTAGACAACTTGAATCATCAGCATAGCATGCCTACAAACGGAACTCATCAATTGCATTTTGTGCCTATGCAGAATATTATGCTTAAGTTTACATATGAGTAGAGCATGATACCTGGGCTACATGTTTAAAAAAAACTTGCAGCAAATTTAACGAAAGAGGGTCAGAAGTAGGACCTATCAGGTAACAAAAAGAATGAGTTTGAAACGATGATGATTTCAAAGATCAAGAAAGATTTTTGCATAAGCTTAAATGAAAAGATTTAACAAATGATTAGTTAAGTTGGGTAAGGGAGAGTGAGAAGGCAAGGGTGATGATAATGAGGTTATAAACCAGAGTACTTGGAAGATGGGAGTGACTTCAAAAGTAATTAAAAAGTTCAGAAAAGGAGCGACTTTGGGGATATAGATTTGTGCTGCAGGACAAAATTCTTTCTTGTCTCTTCATCCTGTGCCACAAGCTCCATCCCATCCATGAGACACAGATCCCTTGGATCCACACTTTAGAAACAACTGCTCTAGAAGGCTATTGCTGCTGTTATTGCTATTATTATTATTAAATAAAATAATATTATTATTATATTTGGGGTGTTTTACAGATCATCTTGTTGGTATAAGGTAGCTAAGACAGTGCAGTGGACAGAGTGCTTGCTGGACCTGGAGTCAGGAAGACTCATCTTCCTGCGTTAAAATCTGGCCTCATCTACTTAGTAGCTGTGTGACCCTGGGCAAGTCACTTAACCCTGTTTGCCTTAGAGCTGGGGAAACAAATGGCAAACCACTCAGTGTCTTTGTTAAGAAAACCCCAAAAGGAATCATGAAGGTTCAGATGTGACTGAAAACTATAATATCTGTCATCCTGTTTGAAGGTAAGGTGACATGCTTCTTTATCTCAGATAACTGCCCCTAGATTTATATTTCTAATTCAACCAATTGGCTATCAGTTCAATGAGATCATGGATACTTTTTCCAGACAGATGTTTTTGAAGCCATTAAACTCTCAAACCAATGATGAATCTGCTATTTTTAGCATTCCATATGCATTTTCTTATGCTGAATTACATTTTGATATTGAATTGCATTTTCCCCCTCATTGTTGGTCTGCTTAAAATAGAAAAGAAAATAAAGATAAAGCAGATTGTGAACCTGGTCAGTAGTTACTTATTGACAAGTTTGAATCGAAGACACCCTTCAATCTATGTGTCGGGAAGTAGGTGGGGGAAATAATTCAGAAACAAAGCTTTTTGATAGACCAGTGGGAAAACTAGATTTCATGCTAAGAAAGAACTGCCCGCACCCACCTACATTAATTCAGAGTTAGACATCCACTAATTCTGGCACCATTGATTGACATATGTGATAACTATTAATGTCATATTTGTTACCTTGCAGAAATGTCCTAAAACCATCAATTCCCTATTGTGTTCCCTGTACACACATCTAAATGCTATGTACTTCCTTATCTTGTTCTTTGCTTCAGGTAAGCTGATGTAAGCATAAGAATTATAATGACCTTGAAATGAGTTTTCATTTCAAAACAACTCCACATAAAGTAGGATACAGTTTTTAAACCCTACAAAAATCATGTGCTGCTAAGGGGAGAAAGTATTAATTTTTAGTTTAGAAAATTGAAGTATATAATGGGGCCAGTCTCCATACTCACCAATGAGGAGACCATGACAAAGTTAGATTTTTGACTTCCCTAAAAATGACTATCATCCATTGAAATGGATTGTTTCAATACACTGGATTCCAATAAATTTTGAAGATGGAAAGGAATCATTATATTACCCATTCAAAACCCTGTAGATTTTTTTCTCTCAAACGAATTTCTGCTTCCAATTACTTAAAATAATCATGCTCCTCTGGCATTTTTGTGGTATGTCTTAATCTCTTTATAAACTTCAACATAGAGAAAACATTTTATGGTTCTCAGATTCAATTTTCTTTGTTATCTTTTACTCCATTTCTCTTATGTCCTTTCAGTCCATTCTTCTCCTTCCTTTCAAGAAGAGGAAAAATAAAAAAATTCCATCAACCCTCAAAAAAGAATAAAAATTAATTAATTAACTTTTTATAACTTTGCAATTTATGATTTCATAATTTGCACTTAACTCATGGCCTAGAATCTAAGGATCTGAGTTTGCACAGATTGGGTCCAATTCTCAGGACATGATTTCTCTTTGGCTCATGACCTGGGCTGCCTTCCAAAAGAGGCAGACGTTTTTATTTTTATTTTTATTCATGTACACATCAGATATAGGATTTGAACCCAGGTCTTCTGCAATCTGAGGCTGTTCCCTCTATCTGCTCCATGACACTCTCTCTCTCTCTCTCTCTCTCTCTCTCTCTCTCTCTCTCTCTCTCTCTCTCTCTCTCCCTGCCTCCCCTCCCTTCTCTTACTGTCTTTCTCTCTCTATCTGTCTCTGTCTTTCTGTGTTCCTCTCTCTGTCTCTCTCTTTAAAATATGGCCCAGTTGTGTAAAAAAGAGAAATTTTGTATGAAAGGAGTCTATGATATGCTACTATTAAAGAAAATTTCTAGTAGCACAGTACCAAGTCCAGCAAATGTTAGTATTCAATAAGTATTTGTCTAACAAATAGTAAATGCATGGATTTGAAAAAATGTAAATTATAATGAAATTGAATTTTAAAATAAATTTATAAATGCATGATCTTACTTTCCTTCAGTGGTATAAACATTGTGAAAAAAAATTATAGGATGTTCTTATGTTATCTGGAAGAGGATGCAGAATCTTAACATAGTACTTTCTAATTATTTGCATATGTGGAATTTTAAATACTAGGACAGTTATAAAGATTGAAAAACCAGCAATATTTTGGCATTTATGATGAAATATTTCATTGTTTAACTTGAATATAAACTCCTCAAGGCAGGAATTGAATTTGTTTTTATCTTTGGGTCATATGCTACAGTGCTTGATGTATATTAGACACCTAAATGCTGGTTGAATCGAATTGAGATGAATTGAAACATAACTATAAAACTGTAAGAGTATTGAGGCTAATTGTCCCATTAGGCAGATAACTGAAAAGCATCCTCTTGAAGGTGCAATTAAGAGGCCCCATTCTTAGTAATTATGGAAACCACTGCTGTTATCAATCAATGAACAAGTCTTTATTAAGCAAACGCTATAGTCCAGGTATTGTACTTAACAGAAAGAGTGATATCAAATAGTGTGATGAATTCCTGGAGAAAGTCCTGCAGGGCATGAAACTTCAGAATTTCAAATGCTGAATGAAAGAATAGTTGTGAAATGCAATAAGGTAAATTCCCTGCAAGGATGTATAGACTCTGTTGCTTTTGATACTGTTAATATCTTCTGGATACCATCTCCTCTCTGGGTTTTAATGACACTCCTCTCTCTTGTCATTCACTTCCTACCCATCTGACTGTTCCTCCTCAGTCTCCCGGGTTGATTCATCATCCAGATCATTCCCAAACTGTAAATGTTCCCCAAGGTTCCATCCAAATACTTGTTCTTCCTTTATATTCTCTCTCTTCCTCTGTCTCTCTGTGTGTCTCTGTCTCTTCCTCCTCCTCCTTTCTCTTCTCCCCTCATCAGATTCCATTAGTTTAACTATGAACTATGCACATAATTCCAAGATCTATATATCCAGGCCCAGGCTCTCCCTTGAATTTCAGTGATGCTTCACCAATTACCAATTACACATTTCAAACTGGATGTCATAGAGATCTCTCTCTCTCTCATCCTTTCTCAAATCCAGTATGTCTAAAACTGAATTCATTGTCTTTCTTCCTAAACCTTCTCCACTTCCAAACTTCCTATTTCTATCCTTCCAGTGTCTCAGGTTTGCAATCTCAATATTGTCCTGGACTCTTCGCTGTCTCTCACCATATATATCAGGTCAGTTGCCAAAGATTGCCATAGTATCTCTTGTTCTGTACGTGGTGTTCAGGAAGAACTAGTCCCTCCAGTGTGAGGTTCTTAGAG
This sequence comes from Bettongia penicillata ogilbyi, assembly GCA_023548195.1. Lineage (NCBI taxonomy): Eukaryota > Metazoa > Chordata > Mammalia > Diprotodontia > Potoroidae > Bettongia > Bettongia penicillata. The sequence continues at coordinate 1,771,253 of JAJHZJ010000482.1, read as the reverse complement.
CTGCTTGTCCTGCTTTGGTGTCCACCTGTCACCCAACTCTTGCCTGTGGCTCCAGGAAGCTATAGCATATGCAGTGGCCATACCCCAGTAAAACTATCTTGGTAGATGGGCTAAACTAGGTTGAATGTAACCAAGAGGCCACAAGCCTCTTGGTGAGTTATATGGATGTCTACCCAAGCATGTGAAGACTTTCCCCAGGGCGAATGAGAACAGTTTGTTCCAACAGCCATGAAGGTGGCTAAAACAGATGATGCGGTGTGTTTAGAGGTTGGTCAGACTTTGAAGAAACCAGAGTCATCCTGGGCATCCTGAATCATCTCCAGTTGTCCTGAGTTTTATCTTGCTGCTGAACTTCAGTAACTCAGGAATAGAGAGTGAGGGGGATGACTGCAACTCGGCCTCACTTAAATCCCATTCATGAGCAGGTCAACACATTACCCACGGTGTCACTGGTCCTCTTTGAAAATGAAGGACAAACAGCAGGATGTCTTGTATCAAACACTTTTTTTCCTCCCACTCAGCTACCATCTAGCTCAGTCCCTCATCACCACTTATGTAGATTATTACAACAGCTTCTTAATTACTCTCCCTGTCTCCTCTCTCACCACTCCATGTCATCCTGCACAGTACTGCCAAGGTAATTTTGCTAAGCACATATTTGAAAATGCAACTCAACTAACTTAAATATAAATTCCTCTGTTTAGATCTTAAAGTCTTTAACATTCCGACCCCAGCATATCTTCCTAGCCTTCTTTGACCTTATTCTCTCTCCTTCATTTTGTGAGCCAGCCAAACTGGCCTCTTCTTTTCCTCATATACACAATTTCCTCTCCCATTTAGATGCCTTTGTACCAGTGGTGCCCCACACCTGGAATGAATTCTCATCTTACTTGTGGCTATGGATACGCTCTCCTCCTTTAAGAAGCTGATCAAGCACCATCTTCTTTTCCTGATTACCCCAACTGCTAGTGCCGCTTACACCAAGCTAAACTACCTTGTTTTTAACTACTTTGCATTTATTAATTTAATATTCATGCTTCATAAAGATGTTGTATATGTTCTTGTGATGTCCTCTTTTAGAATATAAGCTGATTGCAAGTAGAGATTCTGTCATTTTTGGCACTTGTATCTACAAAGTTCCTGTCATATAGTAAGAGCTTAATAAATACTTACTGATTATTCATGTAGAAAAGTTCTAACTAGATCTTTTATTAATTGAGATGCAACAACATACTCCCAAGTTCGGTCTGAAATGGTAGGTTAACCTTGATTACAATTAATGTGGAAATATAAATTAAATAATGCTTTTTTAAAAAAATAATTAAAATAAGCAAATGAATTTTAAAAAGACAAAGCCAGAATGATATTAACATCAAGTTGTTGTTCTCAAAAATTGAAATTAACACTTAGATCATCTCCATCATTAATCAGGAAACAAATGGTTCTAGCAAGTGGGTTTCCCAAGAGCAGCTAATAACTGCTATCACACTTCCCTGAATTTCTAAACCAAATATAGATAGAAGAGTGACTGATATTAGACGTCTGAAAGTGACAATTCCCTTCTGAATATCACCAGAACATGTGACCTGTACGGTATCAAGTTTGGAAGGTAAATTATCTTATCATGAAATAATTCAGCAGTCAACTTGATGAGGACCCTGTACAGCAAAAGCACAGGGATCTGTGTCAAGCTGCTTTTCAGCCATTATCTACATGTTTAGAGAGTTACTAGAAAGTGGGGGTTGGGAGGAAGGGCAATGAAATGGAATGGAATTCATAATAAATGCTTTGTAAGTATGCACAATAACTTCATATTCCATGAAAAATTACAAAGTGAGGATACTGTTAAAATTTGGCCTCTAAATCAGAATCCATGATTATCATCATTTTACCCACAATCAAAATTTAGTTCCATACCTGACCAGTAAAATCTTTACTACTCATAATGGTATTCCATAAGCTATTGAGAAATACACTAGGTTGCAAAATTATTTTTGGACTTTTTGAGGAATATAACTTGGGGCTTCCATATATCAAAAATGCTTTTTCTTTCACCAGAATCATTACAAGTCTGCAATATTTCAAGCAAGAGAGATATAACTTACTCTTATGGGAATAAATGATGTTAGCTCTGGCATGCACCTAAAATAATAAAAGCTGTGTTGTACCAGGGGGCATTATAAATGGAAAAAATCAGTGTTATTCCTGTGTCTTCAAGGTGACTTTCATCTTATAGAGAGAGTATGGGTTCCTGGGTAACACCTATAAAAGTATCAGGAAGAATCCCTGGGATCACAGCAGACCATTGAACTCCAAAGAGTACTTGGAGGGTCTCTGTGGCCTCTGTTCTAAATCATGGAATTGAAAACAAGCTTTGAGGGGTCAAGTATTTCAGAGGACTCTGCATAATACCAAAGCTTTCCACATACCAGTGTTTCTTGGTCACTTTTCATTTCCCTTACTCCCTAAATCATAAATTTGCAGACATGCAGGTCATCTCTATTATTGCTCTGTTATTTTGTTTTTCAGCCATGTCAGAAAATGACAGAATCTTAGAAACCAAGAGGATGTTAACTCTAAATACTTGAATATTTGATTCTCAACCTTTCCAAATGGTCTTCACAGGAAGATTGTAATTATGCAAAAGTGTTTTGTTTTTCACAACCTATCATTCAACCTATGTTTCAACTTAAATTATTGTTTCAAATAAATTTTGACATCTATTTTGTCCTTGTTTTTCTGGGTACATCAACACATATTTATGGTATGCTTTTCAGACACCACATACTTTATACTATATAATTTTAGACTTTGCCAATAAGGAGTGTTTTCACTTCATGAATTTCCCATTATTTTTTGCAGATTTTAAGGATGCCAAAAGAACTTTCCTTAAGCACAGAATCACTGCTAGTAAGTTTTTCTGGTGCTGGACTTGAACTCGGTTCTTCCTGACTCCAGATCCAGCTTCTATCTACTGTACCACCTAGCTGTTAGAACTATTTTAAGAGAATCATGGATAGCTAAGTGGTGCAATATATAGTGTCAGACCTGGAGTCAGGAAGATCTGAGTTCAAATCTGACCTCAGACACTTACTAGCTGTATGTCCTTGAGTAAGTCACTTAACCCTGTTCATCTCAGTTTCCTCAAATGTAAAATGAGCTAGAGAAGGAAATGGCAATGTTGGACATTGGTGTCCACTTAGTGTTTTGCATAGTGCTTTGGACAAAGTAAGCAAATTTTGACAAATTAACTTAAACTCAGCTCTAGAGTTAGATTACAATTTATCTGAAAAAGATCAGATGGCTTTAGAGAACTGAAAACTAAAGATTAGTCAACGGTGTGATGTGGCAACCAGTAAAACTAATCTACCTTGGACTACACTAAGAGATCAGTTTCCAGGTACAAGGAGGTCACAGGCCCAACAATCGCTTCCTAAATCAAACCACATCTAGAATATTATGTTCTGATCTGAGTACCACAGCTTAGACAAGACATTGATAAGCTGAAGAGCATCCAGAAGAGGGTATCCAGAATGTCCAAGGACTTTGAGTCCATGTCATATGAGGAATGGTTCAAAGAAATGGTTCAAAAGTAAATTAGCCTAGAGCAGCACAGATTCTAAACTAACGTTGGTAGCTGTGGTCAAAAATTTGAGAAGTTTGTCAGGTAGAAGAGGGACTGAATATGTACTTTTGGGCCTCAGAGAGTAGAAACAAGAATGGCTTAGAAGTTGCAGAGGTGAAAATATAGATTTTATGTCAAGAAAAATTTCCTAACAAAAAGTTGTCCAGAAAAGTATTAGGTTGGCTTGGATATTAATGGATTCTCCGTCATTGGAGGTTGTAAAGGAGAAAATGGATGAACTCTTATCCAATAAGGTATGGTAGTGACTCTTTCTGGATATTGTTTGGACTAAATGGTCACTGAAGTTCCTTATAAAATCCTATAATTCTGTGCCTCTCTGATACTATTTCTCCTCTGGCCCTGCTCACAATCTTTTTTTTTAACATTTATTTATTGATTTTTAAATTTCCTCCCAAGTTACATTTTTAAAATTTTGAGTTCCAAACTCTCACCCTCCCTCCCCAAGAAGGCAAACAGTTTGATTTAGGTTATACATGTGTAGTCATGCAAAACATATCCATAATAGTCATGTTGTAAAAAAAAACATAGACAAAAAAACTCAAGAAAAATAAAGTTTAAAAAATGTACATTTCAATCTGTATTCAGACACCATCAGTTCTGTCTCTGGGGATGGATAGTATTTTTCATCACAAGTCCTTCAGAATTAGTTGTCTTGGATTGTTGTACTGCTGAGAATAGCTGAGTCATTCACAGCTGATCATCTTACAGTATTACTGATGTTTTGTACACAGTACATTTCACTTTGCATCAGCCCATACAACTCTTTCCAGGTTTTTCGGAGAGCACCCTTATAACACAGTAGCATTCCATCATGATCATATACCACAACTTACCGTTGATGGATATCTCCTCAGTTTCTGATTCTTTGCCTCCAGAAATGAGCTGCTATAAACATTTTTATACATTTAGGTCTTTTTCCTTTTGGGGATTTTGGGATGTAGACCTACTAGTGATATTGCTAAGTCAAATGGTATAAATAGTTTTATAGCCCTGTGGGTTGCTCACAATCTTAATGAAGCCATCACCACAAGTAATAGAAAGAAAAGAGGAAAATCTGTTGTGTTTCTAGGTATCTGGGAGCTAAAGCACTGATATTGTGGCCAGACTTAGTTCTTCACTTATTTATACTGCGCTGTTTGGTTATTTAGCCCAGGTCCCTATAAGTAACAGAAATATTCCTCCTGATCCCTCATAAAAAAGGTCATCTCTTCAGATACCTACAAAAAGCACCTTGACTATCTCCTAAACTTGGTTTTTAGGCTTCCATTATGACAATTTCTGAGACACTCCAGTTCCTGTTACATACTCCCTACCCCCAGCTTTTATATATTTGCTTCACCTTGCTAAAATTAGACCCTTTCTGGCAACTGCAACACACTCCCACTCAAAGCACCATTCTCCATCTCTCACACTCCCACACCCACAACTTAGCCATTTCCCTTAGCTAGTCAATCAGTGTTGGTTCAGCAGGATAAAATGGAATAGGGAGGATGGAGAAAAAGGACACAAACATTCTTTCTCCAGTTTAACAAATGAAAGTACTGGTAATCATTGTGTTGAATAATTATGTTTCTCATACTAAGCCTTATCATAAGACAAAATTATGTTGGAATTTTGTTGATGACCATCAATTAAAAGATACTGGAGCCACAGTCAGTGGACTAAATGTAATAATTCTTTATCTCATAAATCCAAGCAAAATTAATTTCCTTCATACCAAGAAGTCATACCTCAAGTGATTAATTTACAAAGATGACTATTGTCTGGAAAACTAAAGAGAAATCAGAGCACATATCATCATTTCAGTGTACAAGATTCTCAAGATATGAGTAAATATATTTGTTGATATACACAAATTATACTATTCAAATAATAACCATGTTACCTTGAATATTTCCCACAAATATTTTAAGTCCTCATTTGAAAAATTAACATTTGTGACAGGAAGAATTTCATAAGTCCCATGGAAAAATTATAGTGGTCATCAAAATTTAAAACCTACAACAGTAATATATACAAAGGCAACCCTAGACTTCCCCAAATTACTTCTCTATTTACTGTGCTATGAAATAATTGGAGAATCATTTGCTAAAGTCAACAAGTTAAAAAAACTGACACCACGTCTTCCTTTTCTAGTTTTTTCAGAGTATAAAGGCCATTCATGGACTTGAATAAGCAGAGGGTCATCAACTATACTCCTTCTAAAAAGATGGAGGAACACGAGGCCACCTGATATATGGTAAAACTCTAAGGACTCATGGTCTTGTCCACTCATATGTGTCATCTCAATCTTCTCAAATATATCATCTTCTTATTAGAATGTGGGCTCCATAAGACCAGAGATTGTCTCATTTTTCCTTCCATATCCCCAGCATTTGGTATAGTGTTTAGGACATAGTAAGCTCTATTAAATGCCTTTTCATTCATTCATTCAACTGAGTATGGGCATGAATTTTATTGAATAAAATTCAGTTATAATAATTAAGATTTTTCTTAAAAAAACTATTACAATTATAAGAAAAATGTTATATAAGTTAGAAAATTAAGAGAATAAACTCATGTTGTGAAAAAAAGGGTGATATGCCCACATGCCTTTCTCTCCTGCTTTGTCAATTTGCTCCATTACTCAATTTGAAGAAAATGTATTAATCATGGGAATAAATAAATCCCTTTGGCTTAGTGATATTTAGCAAGGAAAATCTTCCATTTTGCTGTGAAATAGAATAAATTCATTTCTTTTTTTTAATAAAAATTTATTTAACTTTTTACATTCATTTTCACAAAATTTTGGGTTCCAAATTTTCTCCCCTTTTCTCCCTTCCCCCCACCCCAATACACCGAGCAATCTAATTTTCCCTATCACCAATCTGCCCTCTCTTCTGTCATCCCTCCCTTCTCTTATCCCCATCTTCTCTTTTGTCCTGTAGGGCCAGATGACTTTCTATTCCCCATTGACTGTATTTCTTATTTCCTAGTAGCAAGAACAATACTAAACAGTTGTTCCTAAAACTTTGAGTTCCAACTTCTCCCCATCCCTCCCTCCCCACTCATTTCCTTTGGGAAGGCAGACAATTCAATATAGGCCCTATCTGTGTAGTTTTGCAAATGACTTCGATAATAGTCGTGTTGTATAAGACTAACTGTATTTCCCTCCATCCTATCCTGCCCCTCATTGTTTCTATTCTGTCTTTTGATCCTGTCCCTCCCCGAATGTTGACTTCAAATTGCTCCCTCCTCCCATTGTCCTGCCTTCCTTCATCCCCCCCTCTTGCTTATCTCCTTCTCCCCCACTTTCCTGTATTGTAAGATAGGTTTTCATACCAAAATGAGTATGCATTTTATTCCTTCCTTTAGTCGAATGTGATGAGGGTAAACTTCTTGCTTTTTTCTCATCTCTCCTCTTTTTCCCTCCGCTAAAAAGTCTCCTGCTTGCCTTTTGAATGAGATATAATTTACCCCATTCCATTTCACCCTCTTTCCTCCCACTACATTTCTCTCTCACCATTTACCTTAATTTCTTTTAAGATATGGTCCCATCCTATTCAATTCACTCTGTGCTCTCTGTCTCTGTATGTGCGTGCATGTGTGTATGTGTGTGAATGCATGCGTGTACATGTGTGTGTGTATGTGTGTGTGTGGTCCCACTAACTACCCAGATACTGAAAAGTTTTAAGAGTTACAAATATTGTCTTTCCATGTAGGAATGTAAACAGTTCACTTATGGTAAGTCCCTTAAGACTTCTCTTTGCTGTTTACTTTTTCATGTTTCTTCTCATTCTTGTGTTTGAAAGTCAAATTTTCTTTTCAGCTCTGGTCTTTTCATCAAGAATGCTTGAAAGTCCTCTGTTTCATTGAAAGACCATATTTTCCCTTGCAGTATTATACTCAGTTTTGCTGGATAGGTGATTCTTGGTTTGAGTCCTAGTTCCTTTGACTTCTGGAATATCCTATTCCATGCCCTTTGATCTCTTAATGTAGAAGCTGCTAGATCTTGAGTTATCCTGATTGTATTTCCACAATACTGGAACTGTTTCTTTCTAGCTGCTTGCAAGATTTTCTCCTTGACCTGGGAATTCTGGAATTTGACCACAATGTTCCTAGGAGTTTCTCTTTTTGGATCTCTTTCAGGTGGTGATCTATGGATTCTTTCAATACTTATTTTGCCCACTGGTTGTAGAATATCAGAGCAGTTTTCCTCAATAATTTCATGGAAGATGATGTCTAGGTTCTTTTTTTGATCATGACTTTCAGGTAGTCCCATGATTTTTAAATTGTCTTTCCTGGATCTATTTTCCAGGTCAGTTGTTTTTCCAATGAGATATTTCACATTCTCTTCCATTTTTTCATTCTTTTGGTTTTGTTTGGTGATTTCTTGGTTTCCCAGAAAGTCATTAGACTCCCTCTGTTCCATTCTAATTTTGAGAGAACTATTATCTTCCGTGAGCTTTTGAACCTCTTTTTCCATTTGGCTAATTCTGCTTTTGAAAGCATTCTTCTCCTCATTGGCTTTTTGAACCTCTTTTGCCAATTGAGTGAGCCTATTTTTCAAGGTGTTATTTTCTTCAGCATTTTTTTGGGTCTCCTTTACCAAGATATTGACCCGTTTTTCATGCTTTTCTTGCATCTCTCTCATTTCTCTTCCCAGTTTTTCCTCCACATGTCTAACTTGATTTTCAAAATCCTTTTTGAGCTCTTCCATGGCCTGAGCCCACCGGACATCCACCTGGGATGTCTGGGATACAGAGGCCCCGACCTCCACGTCTTTCCCTGATGGTAAGAATAGTTCCTCCTCATCAGAATTGAAAGGTGGGAACATCTGCACCCCATCAAAGTAGCTCTCTATGGTCTTATTTTGCTTCCTTTTTCTGGGCATTTTCCCATCCAGTTACTTGACTTCTGAGATTCCTGTCCACCCCTGCCTAGATCCGCCCAGCTAGTGCTTGGGGTCTGAGATTCAAATGGGCTTTCCGTGGTGGGAGTGGCTGCTATTCAATGTGAGCTTAAGTTCTGGTGCTTGGGTGGGGGCAGGGCCGCCTCCCAGGCTCAGCTCCCTCAGGGGGTTTATGCAGAGACCTTCAGTAATGGCCCTGAACTTCTGCCTGCCTGCTCGGGGAGTTCCAAGCTTCCACAGCTGCCTCTGCCACTCCCTCCACCACTGCCTCCTGAGGGGACCCGAGTCATGGAGACACCCCGCTCCCCTCTCGGCCAGCCCAGACCTCTCTCTCACTGACCTGGAGCGTCTGTGGGCGGAGGGACCTTCCCGGCCGCCAGAGATTCCATCCCTGAAGCCTGCTCGGATCTGATCCTCTGGGGCTGTGTCTAGGGCAGGGCAGGGGTGGGCTCCACTTTCCGGGGCACGACAGACCCTGGGGACGGCTCTCCAGGGCTCTCTGGAATGGAAATCTTTTCCACCGTGTTTCTGCACACCTTGCAGTGATCCAGAATTTGTGGGGAATTCTTCTTGCAGGAAATATATGGGCTGTGGGTTTGGAGCTAGCATACATGAGTCTTTCTACTCTGCCATCTTGGCTGCACCAGCATAAATTCATTTCTTTACGATTTACTATAAATAGGATAACTATCAATTACATTTTACAAATAGATATTCTCATATTATTTGCTCTTTCGTTTAGGTTGCTGAGGGCCTCTGATCAAACGTAAATGACATATGGTAGAGTTCCATTAAGCTATGACCCAAAATTAGTGCACTCACGTTAATGCACTTACATTAGTTTTTAAGATTAGTCATTTTTGTACATGGAATAGGGATATGTCAGGATTTACTTACATGGAAAATAGAACAAATATGTTATGATGGTAAAGAGAGGATCAGAAATGGTTTGGTGTATGGGCAACTGACCAAAAGGTTAGACCCAAGTGCCATAATACAAGTAAGTCAATGTGGAAAACCAGACGACCTATGACTTCTGGGAGAAGGGAGGAAGCTGAAGAAAGAGAATACACAACAAAGAAAAAAATTAATTGGAGAGGGGTTAAAAAGAAATTTTGTCTAGGGCCAGCCATACCTTTACCAGTCATATCTTATTCAGTGCATATCACTGACAATGTCGTCATCAACTATAACTCATAATGTCTTATGAGCTTCAGAACATAAATTCTTTTCTTCAAAAGGGCAGGTTTGGGATGGAAGCCCAGCTGCTTCCTCAACCTCACCATCTTGCCCTTTTGTTCACTGACATCTCATGTAACAGTCATGAGAACTAACACATAGCTGTAGCCACATGGCTAGAAACAGTAACTGTGGGTTACCGTTACTTGACATTTCCACAGTATCCCTAAGAATGTTTTCTGGATGTGCTAAGAAATAGTGGCAACCCTCTTTGTTTATGTAGAAGAAATGAAATGCAAAAAATTGAGAAACAATCTAACCTGTTTTATTGCTATGGTATCAAGGAACCGCATTTTGTTGTTCCAGATTTCATTCTCAAATTATTTCTCAGTCCTAGGTTCCTAGGTGACCTGTATACAGGATCAGTGCTGGGTAACTTGTCAGCCCTGGAAAATTCTATTATAACCCCACTGCACTTTGGAGACACAAGTCAGTGGCAGAGTTTTAACTACATAATTGGTGATAATATAGAGGTGAAGTCGGCTGGAAGGTGGTTAGTTTCAGAGCATGAACCTACATGACTGACATTTTCTTCAGTGTCAGCTGGAAAGAGAAGAACAGTTTCCTCGCATGTCAAGAAGGATGACAAATCCACCAAAAATTGGGTTGGAGGAGGAGTCCTCCTCTATCTTGGCTTCAAATTGCCTGAGGTTATTTTGTGAATATTTGCATTTTGAACATACCGATGGATGCACGACTTATTCCGTCATGGTGCTACAATGTGCTTTCTGAGTTTGGCAAATTTTTTTTAACATAAGAGAGCAACCTGGTACGATGGAGAGAGAATGAGATTTGGAGCCAAAGGGTCTGTATTCAAATCCTGTCTCTTTCTTTGTCATCTTGAGTAAGTTATTTTATCCTTGTGGGCCTCATTTTACTTATTTATAAAATAAAAGATTGGGCAGCAACAAGTTACAATAGAAAAAGCAATAGCTCTGGAGCCAGAGGCCTTTGGTTTAGATCCCAACTCTGATTTTATTACTTGTGTGACCTTGGACAAGTCATTTTACTTCCCTAGAGCTAAGTTTCCTTATTTATGCAGTGAGGGCATTGGATTAGCTAGCCTATGAAGTCCCTCCCTGCTCTGAATCTATGATCCTAAGATATCTCTAAGCTCTCCTCCAGCTTTTAATCTGTAGACTGACCAACAGCTTTGAATTTGCCATTCTTTATTTGTCTTCTTATGGAATTTTTCTCCACCAACAGAAAATTAAGGCTTTTATAGGATCAAAGTAAAAAAAAAAAAAAAAAGGCCAAAGTAAATACACTGTGAGACAATTGCTAATGTTTTACAGTGGCTAAAACCACTTCAACACACTTCAGGCTTTTTCAGATTGATTTCTTATATGAGGCCCTAGTAAGATTATGCTTTCCAGGTTTAAAATAGGAGTCAAATCTACCACCAGTATTTCCACAGAGATGTTTCCATTATATTGTTATTTCAGTGTAATGATTATTGTCAAAGAGTATGTTCCCAGCATGCCGGAACCATTATCTCTAAGGCTATATTGGTACATCCACCAAAAACAAAGAGATTTTGTTGAAGAAATCATTTCCTTTCTTCTACCTTCCTCCCAGTTCATCATATCTCCTATCCCTAGATCACTATTTCCCACTGGCAAAAGATCATCATAATGGACCGGTTTTCTCAAAGCAGAATTCAGAACACAAACCTGAGTTAGAGAATAACTGTAAAAGCTGCGGGCATCAGGAAAGTCTTATAAAGAAAGTGGTCTTTGAGTTGAAGTCTAGTTTCTGTCACTCAGTTAGAAGACTGGAAACATCAGAAGGAAAGTCAGGGCCAGGTGTTCAGGGAATCACGACGGCATCAGATCCAGGCAAGGGAAGTCATTACCACATAAAAATTCTGATCAAGAAACAAAAGTTAAAGAAAACAATTTCAGGTGCATTTCTCAGTCTAAAATTTATTTACCTTCCTCTGCCCCTCAGAGTAGTTTGGGAAACAACTTCTTCCAAAACATACAGCATCATCAATAAGACATAGGAATGGACAGGTCTTTCTATAGATGGAATTAGGTATGGGAAATTTCACCAACACAACACCTGAATCTCTATTGGAATCATTAGCCAGGCTCTACAATCCCACAACATCATAGATGTCTTTTATCTTTACTGTGTGAGGTTTTAAAGACGCCCCAAGAACCCTGGATTGCTGTATACCAACACTACCATTTCCTTTTTGTTCTGGTCATGTAGTCACAAACACCATAGGAGTTACCCATTGAACTTCCATATTCCTAGAATTTCTTTCATACCAATGCCAAGCTGCCTCATAAGCAGACAGCCTCATGGAAAATGAAGTCCCTTTTTTTTCCAGTCCATTTCCTATGTTAGCCACGTCAAATAAATCTCTTCCCAGTGAAATATTTGCAGTCACTGTAAACTACACCAAGTTTACATATTTAGTCTGAAAGCACCTATGATATTCATTAAGTAATCCATTAAATATTTAATGTCTTGGATTAACTGAATCCTGGACTATTGAATTCTATACATAGAGTACATACAGGCACATTATCCCAGATTCATAGGTCACTTGGAAATTCATCATACCCAATATTCATTTTAGAGTTGAATTCAGAAGACCAATTCCCATGCATGAACACAGTATTAGAGTTACATATTAGAGTGTCTAGGTCACTGTGGTCACTGGCCATATAGTCCTTAGCCTTGACATTTCTCCACTCCCAAGCTCTGTTTCTGAGTGCTTCTGTATGCCTGTTGTGCCATTTTTGAGTCTATAGAAGGCCCAGGCTAAATGATCGATGCTTTCTCCAAACCCCAAAAATCAAATCTCATAAATGGTGTCTGTTCTTTTGAGATGTCCATAACATGAATGTCTTTCAGGAAAAGACTGGCCTGAGATTTTGCCCTCTTTCCTTGACTATCCCAGACTACTTCTTCTCAGGCTGAAACAGTCTTGGAAGGCTTCCCCCATCTCCAGGAGCATACAAATATAAAACTTCACTTTCATTTATCTCTTGACCCCAATCCTCCCTATTCCGGCCATGATCTTGTGCTTATTGTCCATCTGCCCTCACTACTCCTCTGGTCACTATACTCCATAGTGGCTTTTCTAACCTTGGTAGAAAGCTGTATGTCTTTTTTTCTTTCTTATTTAAGGTAGATGTGTGTTTTTGTCCCTCGTTGCCAAAGAAGATCATGCCATCAGAGGAATGATGACATGACTTGCACTTGACTTTGTTTTGAGTGAGGGAGGGCTGTGCAGGTCACCAGACTCACTTCTCCTCCAGAACCATCTAAATCCAGTGACCATATCTGGATATTCATCAGGATGACTGGAGATGACCCAGGATGGGGCAATTGGGATTAAGTGACTTGCCCAAGGTCACACAGCTAGTGAGTGTCAAGTGTCTGAGGTGAGATTTGAACTCAGGTCCTCCTGACTCCTGCACTAGTGCTCTATCCACTGCATCACCTAGCTGTTCCTTTAAGGTAGATAGTGATTTCATGTAAGAGTTCTTGGTGCTCTAAGCACTACTGAAATTGGATACACATCATTCACAAGCATTCCAGTGGCATGACCTTCAGGCTTTACATCTTCAATGTATGTATAATGTCAAGATTGGGCCCTCCTGAGGCTCATTTGTAATTGCTTGAATCAATCCCCTGTCACTCTTGTATCACATTTGTGCCATGATCTAACAGTATCAAAGGTTTCTACTCCAGGTAATCAGCTATGCCACTGGGAATAAATTTCATTTTAAATGGAAAGTTCCCCCACCCAGCTATAAAATCTGAATGAAAACATGCCCCACAATCTGATCTTAAGTTTTTATTGGCCATAATGACTGCTCAAAGAAAAGAGTTTTACCCCTTAATATGATTCAGTATTCACACTGTCCATCATCCATCCTTCCTTCTCAATTACTGGAGCTCACCTTGTTCAACAGGTCACAGCCACTACTACCTTCTAAACCAAGCATCTGTTTGAGGGTATGGGAAAACCTTCTTATTTCAAGTAACTCATAAAAAGCAATGTTTTGTTGTCTTCTTTTATGAATACATTTCCCTGTGTTTTTAATTTAAATTTACTTTAAATACTTATAAATAAATTCCTCCACCTACAAGTTTCCAAAGTTATGTGTTACATTTTATTAACAACAGTTTAATCACAGTCCATCATCTTCTCAAAATCAACAGTCCTTGATGAATGTCTATACCCGATTAATGAGTATTGGTTCATCAATAATTGGATAGCGATGTGGCTCCTCAAGTCTGGCACCTAGTTATATGATGGTTCCTAAAACCAAGTTTGCTTGATTTATTAGCAGAGTCTATCTTGAGAAAACTACAGCTGTCAATTGGAGTGACGTGAATATCAAAATAGAACATAGATAGGTCATAAAATATGATTGGGCCTTTCTTAGTTCTTAACCCTCCCAAATTGTTCAAAATGTGGAAATTTTTGAATATTATCTCATTTTCCTTGTTTCATTTGCCCCATCAAGTTTGAAAACTGAAAATATTGACTCTAATACAGGTCTAAGCATTCATTGATTCACCACATTAATAGATCCACAAAAATAAGAAAATTAAAAATCATCTCAATCATTTTCTGAATAAGGACAGTTTCCTTCTCCTTCCTTTGTCCCAAGAGCAGTTTTCAAAAATGACCTCTACCGAATAGCCAGACAGAGCAAGTTATAAGCAAGGTCCTTTTCCAGCAAGAATGAGGGATAGATGGGATTTGTCATACATGCAGTGCTTCCATTTCCACTGGGACTGGCATCTGGCCTTGGAAACCTTGTTCCAGTGCTGAAAACTACTCTTTTTGCTCAGAAGTTCCCTAAAGTCTAAAGATCATAGATATTACCACTGCAGTTTTAGAAACACTTTGAGTCTATTTCTATTTAGAAACACAACCGCATAGAAACGTCCGTCTTCCATTTTATAGCATCATTCCCCACTTGTGCTCTAGGCAATCTCATAGGAATCAGAGCCCTTGTTTTCCCAGTATTTGGGGGTTTGTTTGTTTGTTTTGTTTTGTTGCATTTTCTGGCCTACACATTCTGGAAAATGTAGACTTTAGCTATGTCTTTTATCCAGTTTGAGAAGAAAGACTGGAAAATAAATTACGAAGAATTTTTCATGAAACACTTTGATTTCCTTAATGTATTATATAAATACTCCCTGTTATTATTATCACTATAGTGGTATATAAATCTCTATTGTTTTAAGATTTTAAAACACAATTACTATGGTTCACAAGCCAGGGCCTAGAAATATTTTCATAAGGATAATAGTAGCATTTAGGCTTGCAATGCACTTTGCAAATATAAACTGATTTTCTCCTCATATCAGCCCTGAGAAGTGTTGTTATTTTCCCCATACTACAGAGGAGGAGCTGCACACGCAGAGGCTAAGTAACTTACCCCAGAGTCATACAGCTAGTAAATGTCAAAAAGTAAGACTGGAACTCCACTTTTCTTGATTCCCAAGTCCAAATCCCTATTCAGTGTGTCATCCAGCTGCTTATCATCAGATAAATTGTTAGAACCTTCTCAACTGAAAGGAAAACTCTTACTGAAATACAACTCTACTAATAGGAACCTACTACTATGTAAGGAATCTCATTCTATTTGGGGACAATTCTATTTGCTAGGAAGTTTTCCATTATAGTAAAGCCCAAATCATCATCTCTGTAAGTCCTATGTATTGTTCTAAACAATCTAACCAATCTCATCAACCTTTTTCCATATAGCAGTCCTTCCAATACTTGACAACAGCAATCATGACTCATGCAAATTTTCATTTCTCCAGATAGCATCTCTAACTTTGCCAGTTTCTTAAAATTTTCCTCTTCTTTCCTGACTTCATGTCCCATCATATCTCTAAAAGACCCTACACACACATAAAAAAACCATGCACATAAACACACACACCATTCACACACACACAAACTGCTATTCAGCAGTATGATTGCTAAATTTTCAGTGAGCATACACTTTGGAAATTGGCAATTGCTACAAGTCAAGCCTTGGTTTATTGCTTTGTTGATTGTCTAGAATAAAGTGATGAAGAAAATGTGAATAATGCAGATTGAACTAAAATATCATGGATATTTTTCCTTTTTTTTTTTTTAATCTAGGTAGTCATTTACCCACATACTTCCACTCACTGAAATTCGTCAAGGTCCAACTAATGGGCAATTTTCTTCATGGATTTTTACCAGATTCCTAAAGGTAGAAGTAATTTTTCTCTCAACTCAAATCTCTTGTCTTTCTGAGAATATGACTGCAGGTATATATATAATGGTTTCCTGTCCAATGTCATTGTATATGTGTATAATCTATCTCCTAACTTCATTTCAGAAAAGAACCATATTCTTTTTCACCTTTGAATCCCCAGCCCCTAGGACAATACCTTACGTATCATAGGTTCTTAACAAATGTCAAATTGAAATAGAATTGAATTAAAGGTCTTTGAACAATGAAATACAATGACCCAAAAGGCAGCCCTCTGTCAGATAACTTGACAGGGTCCATCAGTGGATGTTGTTTCCATGCCAAGAATTCTCCACACTCATAAAATCATACATCCAAATATAAAAGGCTAAAGGTGGGTTAAAACAAATTTGACAGTGATCATAGTTTTTGCCTACATAGAAGACAGGCTGGAAATAAAGAAACATTAGAAAAAAACAAAGTATAAGAAGCAGAATAGTGTTAGATGGTGTATCAGAAATGACTACCTTAAACTGACTGAAAAAATAATTATTTTATTAATGCCAAAGATACTCACTCTTAAAAAGAATGGCTTTTTAATTTGCTACAACATTTTCATTTAAAGTTAGAAGAGAAGGAAGTTCTGCAAAATAATACTATCTGTCCGATAGTATGTTTGATCACTTTCAAAATTTATTGCCTTGAATATGTAACCTATATCAGATTGCTTACTGTCTCAGAGAGGGGAAAGGAAAGAAAGGAGAGAGAGAATTTGGAATTCAAACCTTTAAAAAAGCAGTGAATGTTAGAAATTGTTTTTAAATGTAATTGAGGAAAAATAAGATATTATTTAAGAAATTGATTGCCTTCAAATCTTGATTCCATTTTCCCATTGACTTTATCCAATAAGTAACATATAAATGCACTAGACATACAATGATTAAAATGCACATGAATTTAAAAACTGAAAGAGTCAGGGGTATGCATTAAGCTGCAAAGCAGTTCTATAACAGAAACTGCATTTAAAAATAGATTTCAAACTTAGACATATGATAACACTAAGCTATATTGGCAAAGATGTTCAAGGAGCTCTGTGTAAACACAGCTGCCAGCTGCCCGCTGATCGCTTAACTGGTTGAAGTTTTTTATAATATTGAACTGAAGAAAGAGTTTTACTTTGAGTGGGTTACATGCTTCACAAATGGGTGTGTGAAAACCTAAAGCTTTTCAAAAAAGTAATATTTCTAGTATGATCCTATCTGCAAATCTTTAAGAGTATAAGTTGTAGAGAAAGTACTGAGTTACATTAAGAAAAGGACTTTTCATGTGTTTACTGCATCAATGAATTCTCAGATCCATTCTCTGTTCAGTCCTACTATCTGCTATCATTTTAAATATATAAACATATATATATAAAATTATATACTTTATATAAACTTTAGATACAGAGGTTCATTACAAAAATGTAATTTTTATCTACTGTATTGTTTGATTATTAAATGAGTTGCTTTTTAAAATGTTATACTAAAATTCACCAAATATATTTAAAGTTTTAAACAGATTATGGATACCTTATCTTTCTTATCTAGTCCAATTCTACTTTACCTACTTTAAGACGATTCTTTTTTTGCATATATTCTGAGATGAGGGAAAGAAAGAATGTGTCTCACAGTAGGATGAGAGATTCAGAAATTAATCCCTCTTTTAAGTCTCCAAAAATCTTAACTTCATTTGTAGAAGAGACCTTAATTTAGTTCCACAGGATAATGACCTAGATATAAAATGTCACTTCAAAAACAAATGAAAGGAACAAGGAAGAAATTACCTTTGAGTCTATGGATAGAAGAATTTATGACTAAATAAATGATAGAATCATACAAGATGAAATGGACAATTTTATTATAAAAAGTTTACATATATTTGTAAAAAAAAAAAACAAAGCTAATATATTAAAAATGTGAAGGGAAAGAGGTAACTAGGGGGAAAAAATCTTTGTAACAAATTTCTGATGAAGATCTCATTTCTAATATACAGATCATCCAAAAAGTCTTAGTGCTGTTTTAAGCCGCATATAAAGAACTGATTCAAATTTATAAAAAATAAGAGCCATTCCGCAATAGATAAATGGTCAAGGGATATAAAAAGTAATTTGTAAAGGAAGAAGGATCTCCTTTTCTCTTTGTCCACTCTCTTCTCCCTTTCAAGAAAACCCAAAACTCAAAACTCTCATTGAGAACACCCCATTTCAGACATGACCTCATAAGCTTCCTCTCTTCTCAAGGTAGAAAAAAATAAAACTCCCAAGGTCTTCATGGCCAGGTTTGCCTTTTGGGAGACTGTTACAACTGTAGCAGGAAAGAAGTCATCTAGATTGATTTCCTTTCTCCCTAATCCAGAGGACATATCTCTATGAAGTAATTCATGGATTTACATGATTTCTTTACAACTTCTATAATTCATTTCAATTCAATAAACATTTATTAAGTGCCTACTGTATGCTAAGCCTTGGGAATGAAAACCAGACATGTTTTTCTGTGAAGGGGAAGCTAAGCAGAGTTGCTGATAGAGAATGGGGTTGACAGGAAGGTTGTAAGCCCTCTATAAAGGAAAAGTATGCTATTCTATCCTTCAGCCAAAAGACTTTAAATGAATAGAGGGAGACCTGGGTCACAGGCTTTGAGAGATGAGAATTCAAAGACCCAACGTGTGGCAAAATATCATGTATGCTATGATACATGTTGTAAGCTATCAGGCTATTGATCCCATTTTATGTGTAGTAATATAGCAATGCCATTGTTAAATACAGGGTTGGAGTTGGAGCCAAAATGTCCAACAATGCATGTATTTTTGATAGATAGTATAGCATCTAGGTGGTTTTACTGGGTCTGGAATCAGGAAGACATGAGTTCAAATCCAGCCTTAATTTTTAATGTACTTAGATGTCTGATGCTGGGAAAGTCATTTAATCTCTATTTACTTCAGTTTCCTTGACTGAGGGTACTAACTGAACCTACCTCCTACAGTAGATGTAAGGATCAAAATGAGATAATTGCAAAGCACTTAGCTCAGGATGTCACACATAGTAAGAGCTATATAAATGTGAGCTATCAGCCAGCTCTTATTGTTTAATTATGACAACTGAATCAGCAGCTAAATTTGAGCACCCCTGAAACAAATCCCCAAAAAAGCATTCAATTCTCCGTGTCCCCTACAAGCAAAGTTCAAAGCAGAGACATGCTGACATTCATATAGGTCTTTAAGATTTGCTAATTGATTTACATGTGTTATCTGAGATGGGTGTCATTTTTATCCTCATTGTTTCCAGCTCTTCACTACCACAAGAATACTACTGTGAATATTTTGGTATATATTGAAACTTCAAACTTTTCTTTGATTTCCTTTGGGCATGTGCTCAGTAATGAGATTGCTGAGTCAAAGAGTATGGAAAATTTCGTCCCTTATCTCACATAATTCCAAATTGAAAACAGTGGTTGGACAACTTCACAGTTCCATCAGCAGTATATCACTTCTATCTTCCTGTAGCCACTTCAAAATTGACAGTTCTCATCTTTTGTCAGTTAACTCTATGTCCCTTTCATTATAAGAGGGTGGTTATACTGGAAAATTGCCCTCTGAAAAAGAAGCCAGTGAGTTATAAGACTCTATCATCATCACCATCAACTCCAGTATCGTTAATATCAGTATTGTTAATTGTTAACAATTAGAGAGTAATTTAAGATTTGCAAAGTACTTTGCTATCTCATCTGATCCTCACAGCTCTATGGTGTAGGTATTAGTGTCATTTTACAGACGAGGAAACTTTTCACATTGACAGAAGTTAAATGACTTGTCCAGGATCACACAATTGGTAAATGCCTAAGAGAATTTAAATTCAACTCTTCCTGATTCCAAATGTGACACTCTATCCATCATATTTGCTTAGGCTTCTCATTCTCCTCTGCACTCTGGTGTTCCATAGAACAAGGATGTTTTTCATTAGTAACATTCATTCTTGGTTTTCTGAATATCCTTTCTAGAACCCAATATCAGTAGAAGATAGATACCAAAATAAGAACATGCTCTAAATCACAAAGATGAAAGCCTTCCAGGGCCAAGCGAAGCCTTAATACAGAACAATTTCCAGGAATTGAAGCTGTTCCTATCTATATACACAGGAGTGGCTGTCCATCTCTAGATGGCAATGTAACAGGAACCCTTAACCCTCCTGGGATTCTGCCAATTCACTGACATCTGAGTCTTCTTTGATAATTGATTTAACTGGATATTATTATCGTGATTATTATGAGAACTATTGTAACCATATTGGATAGCTTGGCAGATTCAGAGTCAGAAAGACCATGCTTTGAGTCCCACCCGAGATATATACTAGCTGCCTGGGCATCAACAGGTGGGCTAGGCACACCCACATGCTTTGGCCCTTTCCCTGAAGGTAAAAGTAAGGGTCTATATTAATTGGGCAGCTAGGTAACATGGTGGATAGAGCACCAAGACTGGAGACGGGAAGATTCTTTTTCCTGAGTTCAAATCCCTTCTCAGATACTTTACTAGCTGTTTGACCCTGGGCAACGTACTTAACCTAGTTTGGTTTGGTTTCCTCATCTGCAAAAGGATCTGAAGAAGGAATTAACAAACCACTCCAACACATTTGCCAAGAAAACCCCAAATGGGGTCACGAAGACTGAAACACAACTGAAACAAATGAAAAACAGCAGTAACTATGTTAATGCTAACTTTGGGGTGTACTGGCACACACACCCAAGCCCATGCACATCTTTATGCCCTCCTATGAATGGCTATGTTACCATGGGCTAGTCACTTCACCTTTTCGTGTCCCACAAAACCCTCTAAAACTACAGGTTGTCGATGTGCATTAGAAAAGGGAGTCACTTCACTGGAAACTTCCTACACTGACGAAATTCTCTTTGAATCTGTCATGTTCTGTGTCTGGCTTAAAGTTCTTTTAATGAGCATCAATGATAATCAGCTTTCCAATCCCCCTTACTCCACTGAGAAACTTGACTTAATCAGGTAAGGAAGAGTGAGGGATCTTATAGCTTGAGTAGGACAGCAAATAGCCATTCTTTTAACAACAATTACATATATTAGGGATGCTGCCCCTTAAGTTTTAAGTCTCTGTGTTGATCAATCACCACAAAGTCGCTTTTTAAATTAAAGATTAAGTTGATAGCTGATGAAGGTTTGCATTTATGGCATGTTCCTTCCTTATCTCCCCCCAAAAGAAAAACCTTTCAGAGAGCTCTAAACTCACTAAAACATAGAAAATTATCCACAAGTAAACTCCTGCCAAATGTTGCTAGAGAAGTCTAGTTGTAGTATTGCACTAGTTATTTTTATTTATAATTTATCAAAGAATGTGAGCTATATTCAAGTCAAATAGAAGACTGTTTTTTCTTCCATATTTAATTGAAATCAAAATAATGAATATCATGTTACAAACTCATTTGCAGTGAAAGATGCATTCTTTAAAGTTTCTGTATCCTAGGGGAAGGATAATTATTCCTTTGGGGAAATTTAAAATGAACAGACTGGCGAATTTAGTTTGATGGCATTTTAAGCAAGACATGGAGCTTTTTCAAATGGTACCATTCTTCACCCGGAATTTTTGCACAACTTGGGGGAAATTCCATGTCCTAGGGATAGACTCTTTGTAGAAGAAAATTGAATTTATGAGGAAAATGAGCATATATGAACAATTCTTTATATGAAAGAATATTTTTGGGAAGGAACTCAAGTACTTAAGCACTTACTGTACTATTTATTATTATGTAGTAAGTCACTAAACCAGCTTAAAATGTATAACTTCTTAAGGGAGAGAAGTTTTATAACATATCCAGTGCACAAAGAATAATAGGTTATTATAGGATATTATATTGGAAGAACTAGTATGAGGCTTCATCATGAATATGAAAGAAAGATACATCTGTAGATACTGTGAATTCTTCAGTTTTTCTTTTTAAGAAAGACTCAAGATTTGCACAATGTACCTGATTAATGAATTTTAATTACATATACAGTGTCCCGTATAAGACGAAAGGTAGGGAGTTTTGATAGCCATATCTAATCTATTAAGACTATGGAATAATTGTACATTTTAATATTCTTTAAGAGAGCATTCCAAGGTCAGCATGATATATTGAGTCTAGAGTAGACCTTGGGGTCAGAAAACTATGCATTCAACATAGATTGGCTTGTGAACCTGGACAAATCATTTAACCTCTGAGTTAACGAGCTCGGGACACTTTCAAAAGCTACAAGTTGCAGAGTAGTAGCTGATAAAGCTTTGGTAAATAGAGTTTCCTCCGTAGATAGTTTTCTACACTGGTGAAATCACAGGACCAGGAGAAAAATGGAAAAAAAAAAGTGTGTTATCAATCCACTCAACAAAAGTTGGTAAAGGAAAATAAGTGCAACAAAATGCAATTCAAAAACTTTCAAAATACAGTCTTTACAATTTATAATGATGGTGGCTTTCCCATAAATTAATATTAAGAGGGGAGACAAATGTAACTTTTTTCAAAGTGTGGCATGTCAAACCAGTAGATTATGAGCTGGAAGGGAAGCTCATTGAATAAAGGAGTAAATTTACAATATACATACAAAAGGAACATTCACTTTCTCTTTCCTGATGGAGATAGAAAGAACTTTTATAAAGCTCTGGGTAAGGAGAGAAGTAGCACCAGTTTCATACTCTCTCCATCGAGGCTACAATATGGCAGTGAATGCATTATATCTCTATTTCTTTGCCTCTTTTTTACCTATTCTTTCCTGATTTTAAGTGAATGTGTAGACTAGGTCATGACCTTGTGAGCTTCAAAAAATCCGAGGGAACCACCCAGAGCCCAGCAACTGGATTTGATAGCAGAGCTTATGAAAATAATTTTGATACTTCTACTTAATTTGATCAGTACTTACTGATTTCATTGTGATATATGCGTGTCAGTGATTATATATGAGTAAGATAAGTAGGATAAAATCAGGTTTCATTGGTAGGATAAGAATCATATAGATTAAGCCACTATGTATTGAGGATACCATCCATGTTGATGATTATGTTGTTTTTAAATGATTTATAACAGATTTATAGTTTATTTAGACTGGCATTCACCTATGTTAGGGATAGACATGGAGACTTGCTGTCATACTCCACCCCCTCCCCCCACTCTCATGAACATGTTCTGAGAGCTTCTATGTTCCAGAAAACCACAATTTCCCCATTTTCTGTCTTTTTTGCTCCTCATGTTCGTAATATGCTTATGGAAAGTCCCAGAATCATGCTGCCTAGTCACTAAGTAAATAGTGGTGTTTGGGGTATGTCTGCCTTAGGCAAATGTAGGAGTTCCTTCCTTTGGCCAAATCTAGGAGTTCCATCCTTTACCCAAACATCAGTTCCACTTCCCTCCTTTGACCAGTCATGTGGATCTCATCCTTTTGGAGTTGACCACTCAAAGAATTATACTGCCTCATTCTATTTTTGTCACTTCCTCAATGGCTATAAAAGAAGTTTTCCCTCATGCAGAGGGCTCTTTGACTACAGAGGAAAGTCTTGGATCCAATTGCTTAGGAACCACTGGTTTACCTAATGAATTCTGCCTTAGTTTCTTTTTGTTGAGGATTGGAATCTTGTGCTTACAAGCCTAAAGAGACACCTGAGTGATTCAGTTAAACAGTGAATCAGCTCAGGAGATGAGGCACTGTGAACTAGAAGCAAAGAATCAACTTATGCACTGGCTATTCCATATTCAGAAATGAACTTGGTGTTTGAACCCACTCTCCCCAGGAACCAAGGCATACAGAGGAGAGTGTACCTTGGTACAGGGAGAGGGGATGTCTTTATATTTGAGGTTCTGTTATATCTTTTCAGGAAATATCCTTTTGTAAAACAAGTGCTATCTCTTTCAAGTGTTACTGCAGGTCATAGTTCTTGTTTATTCCCTCTGCAATCCTTGCCCAAAGTGTTCATCTCCTGTGAAACCTTCCACCACCTTCCAAGCCATCCAGAAGAAAGCAAAATTCCGATTTCTCTGATGAAAATCCCTGACAAGGAAAGAGGTATGTAGGCTTTCAATGTATATCTTTGATTCCATCTACTTGCCCCCGGTCAAATAGTAGCACCACCCATATTTTTGTGGTCAGCTAAGAATCTTCTGTAACTTATAATTATCTCCTAACTTCATTCATATAGGGACAAGTCATTTCCATCATTACTGTAATAATTTATGGACATAGTTCTCAATTCACCCACTCCAAAGTCCCAATTGGACAGTAATCTTGCCTTCTATTGTACCATCTAGAATACCTATTTAAAAGGCAACAAGCTTCCCTTCATCTTAAATCTTTTCCTCTTCCACTCCTATCCATCACTGAAACCTGACTCTTCCCTGATGACACATTCCCAGCCTGACCAACTTTCTTGTACTATTTTTACTCATTCCTCTAGGCTTATTGATCAAGTTAGGATATTAGGATATTCTTTGCTGCCCACTGCCACTTCTAGGTTGTCTCACTAGGTTGTCATCACTTAGTAATTTCTCCTTCTTTAAGGTTCATGTAGTCTACATCAACCCAATGAAAATCCTAGTAGTTGTCTGCAGACATATCACTCTCCTTGCTTCCTCAATGAGTTTAGTACCTGGCTCACAATTTTTCTCTCCTCCTCAAGTCCTGCCTCATGGTAAGGGACTTCAACCTTCATATAGACTCATGCCCCAAACACCCTAACCATTCGGTCTGCTCTTTTCCCATGATCTCCTCTTCTACTCCACCTCAACACACAAATATGTCATATCCTTGATTTTGTCATGATCCACAAATGCACCACATACATATTCAAGAATTCCAACATTTCCTTATCTGATCACGATGTATTGGCTTTCCACCTCTTCCTCTGCCTTCCTTTATGAAACCCTGTTCATCTACCACTTTTTTAATTTCCAGGCAATCACTCCTGTATTAGCTACTATCTCCTCTTTTCCCCTTAGTGAACCAATTCAACTCTACAGTATCTTCTTCTCTTGAGTTCCTTGGCCCCCTTATCCTATCACCAATTGTACCCTACCAAACTTCAGCCTTGGGTAACTACCATCACTTCCCTCTTTCACATATGCTACTGAAGTGGATCAAAACACAACCATTCCATCTGGGGCTGCTACAAATTTCTGTTACACAATCTCACCTGCTTACTGCTGCTAGGCAATCCTACTATACCTCCATTATCAACACACTAAGTTTTCCAAACGTTTTTATCTTTCTTCAATGCGGAGCCCTTCCATGGTTCCCCCTTCTCTCACCTTTCATCTGAGAATCCTTTATTTTCATATTTTACAGAAAAATCAAAATCATTCACCATGAGCTTCCTCTCTCTTCTTCATTTTGTATCACTCAGATGCCTTCTACCACTGTCTCCTCTTTCACCCATGTTTTGTATAAAGAGGTGACCTTACTTCTTACCAAGGCTAACCACTTTAACTACTCAGTTGATCTGGTTTCATCTTATTTCCTCCAACACATTGCTCTCCTGTCATCCACACTCTATCACTTATTTTCAATCTCTGTCTGTTGGTTCCTTCCCTGCTACACACAAACATCATTTTCTCCACATCCTAAAAACAAATCCTTGCTTAATCCTTCTATACCTATTAATTATTGTCCTGTAGTTTTTCTGCCCATTGTGAATAAACACTGGAAGTTCATCTATAATACATGCCTCCACTTTCTCTCCTCTCAATTTCTGATATTCTCTTCTCTCTAGGTTTTCAGGACATCACTCCTTCCTAGATCTCTTTCTACCTATCTTACAGCCTCCTCCATCTCTTTTGCTGGATTTTCATCCAGCAAACCTATGAACCACTGAGTTATGTCCTGAGTGGATCCTCTTCTTTTCTCCTGATACAGTGCTTCCCTTGGTTGTATCTACTCCTGAGGATTTAATTATCATGTTTATGCTAATGATTCTTAAATGTACCTGTATTGACCTAATCTTTCTACTGACCTCTAATTTTGCATTTCCAATTGCCTTTCAGACATTTCAGACTGGATGTCCAGTTATCTTAAATTCAACATGTCCAAAACAGAACTCATCATCTTTCTCCTTAACCCTTCCCACTTCCAAACTTCCATGTTATTATTGAGGTATCACCATCCTCCCAGTTCCCCAAACTCACAAACTACATGTCATCCTTGACTCCTCATTATGTCTCACTACCCATATCCAATCTTTTGCCAATTTCACCTTCACAATATCTATCCAATATGCTTCTTTCTCTCCTCTGATTCCACCACCATCCTGGTTCAGGCCTTCATCACCACAGACTTGGACTGTTGCAACAGCCCATTAGAGGATTGACTGCCTGAAATCTTTTCCCACTTTAATCAATCTTCCATTCAGATGCCAAAGTGATTTTCCTAGAATGCAAATCTCACCATGTCATCTGCCACCCCAGTAAATTCCAGTGGCTCCCTATCATTTATTTCCAGGGTCAAATGCAAATCATCAGTCATTCAAAGCCCTTAATAATCTAGGCCCTTCCCTTCCTGTCTTTACACCCTACCCCCAACTCTGTACTTGTCAATCCAGTGACACTGGATTCCTTGCTCTTCCATAAACAAGACACCCAATCTCTCCACTCTGGGTATTTTCTCTGGCTAGTTTCCTTGCCTGCAATTCTCTAATTCCTTATCTCTGTCACCTGACTTCCCTGGCTTCTTTCAAGATCCAACCAAAACTCCATCTGCTATGGGAATGCTTTCCTAACCCCTCTTAATTGTAGGGCCTTGTCTCTATTAATTATTTCATATCTATCTTGTATATGGCATCTTTGTACACATTTGCTTGTTGTCTGTGGGTCCTTGAGGGCAGGGACTGTCTTCTGCCCCTTTTTGCATCCTCAGTGTGTAAATGCCAGAATCACTTGCCCCATGGGCACTGGTACTAAGATATAGCTCAAACTCAAACTTGCTGGATGGGTACTGAGCTGCAGATACCATCTTCTGTGTTTCTTTCATTTTCAACCCCTTTCGCCCTGCTTCTAATCCTTAAGATTTAAACTAGGGGGGAGCACGGTGCTTGAGTGGTCTGTACACAGACAAATCACATATCTTGAGGAAGATTAAAATCAAGTAGAAGAAAACAAGTAGAGAAACTGTGCTTCAAAGGAAAGTATGATACAAGCAAAATGAAAGGCCAATTCCTTTCAGAGATATCAGTGAAGGCTTCAAAAAAGGCGATAGCATTTGATCTAGGACTTGAAGGGTGGATAGAATTTTGATAGGCAGAAATGGGAATGGAGAACACAAGTTAGAGGAGGAGTAACATGAGAAAAGACCTGGAGCCATAAAGTAAAAGAAATGTTGGAGAAGTAGTCCAGTTTAGCTTGGGGCATATGATACATGAAGAAGCATGGTTAAGTGAAAAGGCTGGAAAGTTAGATTGAATCTTTCAAGGTTTTCAAACAACAACAACAGATGAGGAAGGAATAGG
Organism: Bettongia penicillata ogilbyi; assembly: GCA_023548195.1. NCBI lineage: Eukaryota > Metazoa > Chordata > Mammalia > Diprotodontia > Potoroidae > Bettongia > Bettongia penicillata. The sequence continues at coordinate 1,743,750 of JAJHZJ010000482.1, read as the reverse complement.
GAAAAAAAGGAGAATAATGTAGAATAAATAGGATAATACGTGAGTGGATAGAGATGGAGCAAGATCTTGTATAAGAATGTGGTGTGAATCTAATAGCCATCTGATAGCTTAAGGGACTTTTCCACGTTGCGTGCTATGGCTACGGTGTTGACCCTCTTCATCACCATCCCCTCTCATTGTTCGTTTCTGGGACTTGTACAAGTTCCAGAGCATGGAGAGCTTTACATATCATACTAAAGAATTTGTATTGAGGATAGAGGTTCAATCTGCAGTGAACCCAATCAACATGATTGCTTGACTTCTAACAACACTCAGCAATATGATAGTAGGAGCAGAAAAGTGGATAATAGAGATGGTCAACTTTAGGGGTTTGGAAAGTGATGAGTAGCAATAAGACAAGGAGATAACGTACTGGCACACATGGACTTGGGGGTGGGGGAAGAAGAGGACTAGTCAGGAGGACATTGCAATTGTCCAAGTGAAAGGTAATGAAGTCATGTACTAAGTTGGTGGCAATGGAGATAAAAGGAAAGGAATAAACATAAGCTATTGATGATTGAATCAACAGGATTTGGTAACTAATCTTTATCCTTCTTCAAAGGATTCTTGGGATGACAGAATGAGAATAAGCTTCTTCTCCTCTAAAATTATCTTCCATCTATTGTAGGCAGTACATGAGAATGTGAATGCCTGGAGAGTAGGGCCTGGTCTTTTTTTGTGACTTCAGAGCTTAGGTAGTATTTGGCATATTAATTAGTATTGGCTTGTTGGTTGAATGGCTAACTGATTGACTGATATGTGTGAATTAATATTATTGTATGTGGGGGACAAGATAAATGGAGTACTTAGTAATGAAATAAGGTTATTTTAACCTGTTATTATCACCAGCTTGGTGATTGAAAGAATAATGTGTCATTAACAGAAGTGAGGAGAAAACAAGGAGTTGTTCTTTTAAGTTTGACGTGTTGGCCAAGAATACAAGTAGAGCCATGCAGTGGTTAGAAACGTGGAATTAGAGCAGAAGAGACTGGAACTGAAAATGTAGATTTGGGAGTTTTCCCAAAAGGAAGTGAAAAAGTCATCAGAGTAAATTAAATGTTTAAGGAAGAGATTATAGATAAAGCAGAGGGCTGAAGGCAAAGCTTTTGGGAATAACATTATTTAAATAAAGAAGCAAGAAAATGAATAATTAAAGAAACTAAATGAGCATTTATCATACGCCTTCTATATGCAAGTGTTTTATGTAGATTAATTCACTTTATTCTCACAACAGCTCTGGGTTGTTGTTGTTCAATTGCGTCTTCATGACATGATTTAGGGTCTTCTTGGCAAAGATAGTGGACAGATTGCCATTCTTTCTCCAGCTCATTTTACAGATGAGGAAACTGAAGCAAACAGAGTTAAGTGACTCAAAGAGGGTCACACAGCTGATAAGTGTCTGAGGTCAGATTTGAACTCAGGAAGAAGAGTCTTCCTGACTCCAGGCCTTACACTCTACCCACTGTGCCACCTAGCTGCCCAAATAACCCTCGAAGTTAGGTGTTTTTCTTATCCATGTTTTATAGTAGAGGAAACTGAAGCAGACAGAGATGGTGACTTGCCCAGGGTCATATAGCTAGTAAATGGCTAAAGTCATATTTGATATCTGTTCTTTCCAACTCCAAGACCAGTTCGCTATCCCCTGTGCCACCTAGTTACCTCTAGTCAGGAGACAGAAGACCAGGTGGAAGAGAACTGAGATAAAATTGGATATAGATTGTTGGGACTGAAAGGTACACATAAAGGAAGACAACTATGCACAAAAGCAGCATTTGTATATCTATACATAAACATTAATTGCCATCCCCATTCCAGGACAACAATTCAATTCAGCAAACATTTATTAAGCACCTAATATGTGCCAGAACTTTCAAAGGTTTTCCTTATTCTGGTAATGTAGAACTATATTCATGCAGCCCTTTAAGGTTATGTAGCAGATTCAAGATTTTTGCTTCTCTAGTAACAGGTAGAGTATCATTTTTACCATTTTATAGATAAACTAAGACTCTGATATATTAAGTGTGGTTGTTGGTGGAATAGGTGTGGTTACAGGCCAACCCCTGGTTATTTTTAATGGAATATGCTGAAAGGAGAAGAGTAAGAATTAATGTTTTGTTTGTTCAAGTTGATGCTGAATGATCACTCAACGTGATTGTGCGGAAACTAAGAGTAAGAATTGTAAGTCAGTTGCATGTGTTTGTTGGGGTTATTCAGGTGTGGCTCCCCAGTGTGTGTGGGTGATTTATGGTGGTGCAGATCCCTAGAAGCATTAGGTTTGCCCCTAGGCTAAGATTTGATTTTTTGCAAGCATGGTGAAGAAGATGGAAAATAAAAGAATGAAGGAAGTTGCTTCCAGTTTAGTGCCCCTCCAAGAAGCTCTTGTTCTCACTGGATCCTATGATGAATCCTCATGGAATGATTCTTGCATTTAGTGATGGCAGCTCCCAAGAGATGGCACAGCTCTGAATCCTTCCCATGGCATATGCATGGAAAGAAAAGGAACTCACTGGGGGAGAGTGGTACACAAGTAGATTCAGAGCCAGAGTATCAAACTGTGAGTGGGTGTGTGTCATAAATTACCTTTAATCATTCTGGTCTTGAACAGCATTTTTTTTCCTACTTTTTAAACCTTTAAAGGGCATCCAATTTTCAACAAAAATGACTCTAACACTTTGGTGACAAAAGATGTTTTCATCTGGAATGACAATTTGTCTTGTATCTAAACCTCCCATACATTATCGAACCAGGCTTTGATTGTAGGTGGATTCTCTGTCATATCGGCAGAGACACTTAACCTCTATTAGACTCTGTTTCTTGATCTGTAGATGGGGATGATACTTCCACTATCTACCTTACAGAGTAGTTGTGAGGGACAAATGAGATTTTTTTTCCTACTTGATAAAATTTTAAAAGGCCATCCAATTTTCTATGAAATGGCTATTGGGTGGCAGAAGATGTTTTCATCTGGAATGGCAATTTGTCTTGTATCATAACCTCCCATTTGTTATCAAGCTGGGGTTTGATTGTAAGTGGATTCTGTGTGATTTTGGACAAATCACTTCACCTCTCTGAGGCTCTTTCATTATCTGCAAATAGAAATGATAGGAACCTTGTTTTATTTGAGAGGTATACCAAAGAATCAAATGGGATAATGTATGCAAGATGCTTGATAACTATGGAAATCTGAGTTATTGTTATCACATCTTCATTAAGCTATACAGAATTGTGCAGCTATTACAGGCTTTAATAAACATGTTTCTTTATTTACATAGTATTATTTTAAAGGGGTCTTGAAATGCTATTTATATGATCATATTCTCTGCCCCTAAAAACTATTATATTAGGACATAACTATCTATATATGACAAAATGATCCTTGTTTATTTTGTCTCCAGAAGTTTCTTGAGATGGCAGGTGTAGTAACTTCAATGTAACTTTTTAACACTCGAAGGTTACTTAAATACTGAACCAGAGGACTGAAATGTGTAGCAAAATGAATACTTCTATCCAGTGACAGATATTTCTGTTTCATTTTGTAATCCTAACTCACATGTTTAAAACTTATGTGACTATTGTCAAGACACCCCCAGCTCATTGATCCTTAGTTTCTTTCTCTATGATATAGGGACAAAAATATTCTTACTGACAACCTCATAGGGCTTTTACTGAAGAGTTTTGATAAACTTTAAACTACTAGAACAATTACTGTTGTTAATATATTTATGAGATAATATGTGGCTTAAAACATTGTGGATATTTGTAGAACTTAGACATAAAAATTACTTAATGTAATTTTGAAAAGCAAATTTTTCCATTAAATTTTAAATGAAGGCTTAAATGCCACCTATGATGAAAAACAGACTATTTTTAAAAAGTGACTCAGAAAAAAGTGCTTTCATTTCCTTCCTATTATACGTATGTTTAAATTCTGCTAAATATTGTGCTGAAGTGTTAGCTACTATAATGTGTTGACTGCGGTTTACATTTGATGGCAGTGTTGAAGGAACTGGTGCTCAATTGCAATTATTGGCACTGGTACATTCAATTTCCTAGGTACTGTGATGATCATTTACCTCTAAGAGCTCCCATGAAGTATAATTTGTGTGCCTGTGAAACATCAATAGACTATCAAGAGATAAAATCCCTTGGAAATAGTTTGCCATGGAATTCCAAGGGCTCTTTCTTCATTTTCTACTTCACTGCTGATTTTGGCTCTTTTATTATCCTCAGCTCCAGCACACTATACAATTTATGTAGAACTTTACATATTAAATAAAAACAAATAATATATTGATTGTGATGTAGCACTTGTCAGAACTTTATTTTTTAAACACACTCACCAATTTCAACCCCAAATGGACTGAAACGTCACATAAGTGGCTCCTGCAGGACAAAAATCTTAATCAGTTTCATAAATCTGATCCAACTTTCACTCTGGTGTGAACACTGAGTTTTAGAATTATCACTATTATTGTCATCTTCATCATCAGTTGATATTTAGTGATTTGAAAATGTTCATACTTCTAATAACATGAATAAAACTGCATTGTATTGATCACTGAGTTAATTATGTGGCTTGTCAGAGAATGGACTCTAACAGTATAGATAAGAATGACTGAGCTAATTCTGGTTCCAAATGGACTGAAAATCTCAAAATTTAGATTTCAGAGCGTCACATGGTCTTAAGCACCTTAACTTACTGCTCAGTTGGCATTTCATCCAAGTGCATTGAAGATTAGAGTGGGCTTATTTTGGGTATGCATGATAAAGAAGTCTTGATTCACACACACACAAACACACACACACATATGCACTTGACAAAATATGCAGATACCCTAGAACTATCTGTTGTCAACCATGATAACTCAGGGGTCTGTTTTGTACTGTCTGGGAATAAGTCTTTCAATTGACTGCTTATCCTAAACTTCATGGAAATACTAGAAAGGCAATCCCTATCACTGAGGTCTCCTCTCTCTACTGGCTTAGGAAATGCATGGATCACTCTCTGAGGCTAAACTGCCCTTCCCCTCTGATCCAACATCAGAAAAAGAATTTAAACAAACTACCAAGGAAGCCCCAAAGGGGAGGCAGATGGGAGAGACCCAGACTAGGTGGATTTACATGTAAATTCTATCTAACACTGAAAGAAGAATTAATTTAAATGTTGCTAAGTAAATTGTGGGCAAAAATAGGGCGACAAGGAATCTTCCCAAACTCCTTCAATGATAAAATATGGTCTTAATACCTAAATCTGGAAAAGAGAAAGCAAAGAAAGGAAGGTATAGTCCAATATCTCTAATAATATTAAGCAAAATATTGGTAAAGTCATTATAGCAACATATTTAAGTGATGATCAATTTGAGTTTATCTCAGGAATGCAAGGTAGATTTGTTATTGGGGAAATTATAAACATAATAGACCATATTATTAACAAAAACAATAAAAATAATGTTATGAGAGATTAAGAAAAATATTTTGACAAACAATACTACCTATGTTAAGGTATTTTAACAACCTGGGAATAATATGATAGATTACATATAGACATACACATATCCCAAGGCAACTATTCTCTCAAACAGAAAATTGCTAGGGATTTTTCCAATAAAATCAAGGGCAGAATAAGGATGTCCATTATCACTGCTGTTATTTGATAAAATTCTAGAAAGACTTGCTATGATAAGAAAAAAATGTGAGAAGTATAATCAAAGGGAAAAATGCTTTTCTCAGATGACATGATAGTTTACTTAGAGAATTCTTGAGAGTTGGTTAAAAATTATTTAAGACAATTAACAACAGGCAAAGTAACAGAAGCTAAAGCAAAACTTGTCTTTCTGTACAATCTTTTTTTAAAAATAGCCCAACAGGATAGAAAAGACATTTCTGTGCAAAATAAAATAAAGACAGAGCTAAATGTTTGAAGAGGGCATCTAGGTGGCACAGTAGATAGAGGGCTGGGCCTGGAGTCTTGAAAATTCATCTACCTGAGTTCAAATCTAGCTTCAGACACTCACTAGCTATGTGACCCTGGGCAAGTCATGTAACTCAATTTGCCCCAGTTTCTTCATCTGTAAAATGAGTTCGAGAAGGAAATCAAACTTCTCCAGTATCTTTGCCAAGAAAACACCAAATGAGATCACAATTGATTGCACACAACTGAAACAAGAGAAAACCAACAAAATATTTGAAGGTATCAATGCATAGGCCATGCCGATGTAATAAAATGATAATACTACATAAATTAATTTGCAGATTCAGTGCCATAGCAATAAAATTACCAGTGGTCTATTGATCTAACTTCTATAACCAAATTTATCTTTAAGAACAAAAGGTAGAAAGATTCCTAAGACATACAATGGGGCCAGGGGAGAAGGAAAAAGGAAGGGAATCTACCCAAACCAGATCTTAAACTATACCAAAAAGTAATAATCTCAGAAGTACTAAGCACAGGAAATGATAAATATTAGGACTCCAACCACTGAGGAAGGCACTTACTATTTCTCAAAAATTGCTTGGAAAGCTGGAAAGCAGTCTGGCAGATTTTATAGTAGGTTTAGATGAACATCTCACAGAACATACCACAATATATTCCAAATGGATATATGACTTAGATAGAAACCAAAAGGCCATATAAATAAGTTAAAGGATCAAGAAATACTTTTTACAGCTGAGGTTAAGGGAAAAATCTCAACCCATTAAAGGAGAGTCAAAGGAGTAAACTAGACAATTTTGATTACTTAAAATAGAAAAGGTTCTGCAGAAACAAAATCAGTATAGCGAGATTAAAAAGGGAAATAGTTAATTGAGGGGGAATCTTTGCAGCTAGTTTCTCTGACAAGTCTCATATCCATGACATAGAAATAGCACATTTAAATGAATAAGAACAGCCACTATCCAATAGATAAATGGCTAAAAGATATGAGCATGGAGTTATCAAAAGGAAAAAAAATACAAATTATCAAAATCATATGAAAAATACTACAGATCACTAATAATAAGTGAGATGCACATTGAAACAATGCTAAAGTCCCATACAATTAATTATTCAGTATACATCTATTAAGCACTTACTGTGTGCCAGGAAGTGTGTTAAGAACTGAGGATAAAAAGAAAAGGAAAAGATCAGCCCCTTCTCTCAAGGAATGTGTTACAGTCACTTTTCCTAATTCTTCAATAAATCAATTAATCATTTATTAAGTGCTCATTTTGTGTCAAGCAGTACATTAAGCAGTGGAGATACAAAAATATAGATGAAACAATTCCTACCCTCAAAGCACTTATATTCTTTAGATGGAGACAACAGAAGCATATTGAAGCATATGCAAAATGTATAAAAAATTAGTACAAAGTAATTTTTAAATGATCGGTACTACTTGCTGTGTGGGTCAGGAAAGGCCTCATGTAGAAGTGTGCTTTGGATTCGGAAACTGGGTGTTCTACAAGACAGATTGAGGACAGAATACTTTCCAAGCATGGGAAACAGCCTATGCAAAGGGAGACAGGAGATGGAATGTTATATTTGTATAAAAGCAAGAAAGCCAATTTGGCTTGAGTATACAGTGCATGAAAAGGAATAATGTATAAGGCTGTAAAGGTTGGTTGGATCCAGGTTGTGAAGGATTTTAATACAAAAGGAATAACTGGTTCTGAACATAATAGGGAGCCCAAAAGAGTGGCTATTTTTAAGCACATGATCTGGTCTGTGCTTTAAGAATATCCCTTTGGTAGATATGTGCAGGATGAATAGAAGAGACAGACCTGAGAAGAGAGACCAAGTAGACAACTACAAAAATCCAGACAAGAAATGAGGGCTTGAACTAGGGTGGCAGCTATATGAGTGAGGAGGAGACAGATGCAAGATATATGTGGAAGGAAAATAAGCAAGACTTGGCAACAAAGTGAAAATACAAGGTAGAGGAGAAAAAAAAAGAAAAGGATAACTACCTAGGTTGTCAACATGTAGTTGGAAGGATGGTGGTACCCTCAGCAAATATAGGAGAGTTTGAAAGAGGAGTGGGTTTGGGAAAAATCATTGAGCTCTGCTTTGGACATGTTGAGTGTGAGATGCCTAGAGTACAGCTCACCCCTGTGGCCAATGCTTATATTTTTAGGGGTCTGCCAGTAGGAGTGGACTACTGGGTCCTACATCTCCTTTTCTTCCCATGACTTTCCTGACCGAGTTAATTGAAAATTCCCATCTAGCAGTGAATTCCCATTCTTATAAAAAGTGGTCTCCTTTGCTGTCCCTCTCATGGCAAGGAGGATGTTAGTTGGCCTCTTTTATTGGGTAATCATTTACTGTTTGGAGTCAGTAAGTGTAGCTTTATAAGAAATAGTGTCAGGATGCAATACTCTTGGCCAGTGCTAAAGCTGACATCTTTTTCCTAAACTAATAACTTCTACACTTACTCTTCTTAAGAAACCCCAACTTGAGGCAGTCTAGAATTTAAGATTTTATTTGTAGGATTTTCTATTCCCTTTTGTAAACCATATCATCTACACTGACATAATAATGATGAGAGGAATATTTGTCCATCTTCCCTTGTTTATCTTCCCTCAAGATGAGTTCTGGTAGACAACATCCAAACATAAGTGAGGAATATGGAAGATGTTAATAAGGATGATAAAACTTATCTGTGTTATATCAAAGAGTAAAATTAGAATCAATTCGAAGTTATAAGAAAATAAACCTTGCTGAATAAAGATTTTTTTATCATAGCAATCCCAAATGAAACAGACCCAAAACACTATTTCAGTCCTCTGATATGCTAGGATTTGTTTCCCTTTCCCCTACAGCCTGACTTGAAAGGAGATAAAAATCTCTTCTGGACTTGTTTGATGCAGAGGCCAAGACTCAGGCTATGCCTCCCTTGATATAGCTTTTGGGGGTATGTTTGTGGCTTCCTGATCACATAAGACACAAAAAGGTCCACTCACTTGGAATCAAGTGCCTTCAAACTTGATGAATGTGCCAAGAAGTGACACCCTAATCTGCTGACCAGATGTGTTTCTAGTAAGGTGAATGAGGCCAGTCATGTCTACCCAAACTAAGGACTTGACAGTTCTTACTATGCTATAATTACATAAACCTTTTATTAACTTGTTTAAAAATATTTTATTTTTTCCAATTACAAGTAAAAAGAATCTTAATATTCTTTTTTCTTTAAATGTTGTATTCCAAATTTTGTCCCTCCCTCCCTCATATCCTACTTCTCGGAGATGGGAAGCAATTTGACATAAGTTATACAAGCACAGTTATGTAAAACAGACATCCATATTAGTCATGTTGTGAAAAAAACACAGACTATTAAAAAACACAAGGAAAAATAAAATAAATAAAAAATAGTATTTATTGATGTGCATTCAGACTCTATCAGTTTTTTCTCTGGAGGTGGGTAGCATTTTTCGTCATAAATTTTTCAGAATTGTCTTGGATGTTTGTATTGCTGAGAACAGCTGTCATAAACAGTTAATCCTTACATAATACTGCTGTTACTGTGTATGATGGTAACTTCATTCTGCTCAATTCACTTTGCATTAGTTCATGTAAGTCTTTCCAAGTTTTTCTGAAAGTATCATTTTTTATAGAACAACAGTATTCCATTACAATTATATAGCACAACTTGTTCAGCCATTCCCCAGTTGATGGGTATCCCCTCAATATCCAATTCTTTGCCACTAATAAAAGAGCTGTATGTGTACAAAATATAGATATTTTGTATGCATAGGTCGTTTTACTCTTTGGGTTTTTTAAATCTCTTTTGGATATAGACCTAATAGTGGTATTGCTGCTCAGATGATAGGCACAGTTTTACAGCCCTTTGGGCATAGTTCCAAATTGCTCTACAGAATGGTTAGATCAGTTTACAACTCTACCAACAGTGCCTTAGTGTCCCAATTTTCTTGTATCCCTTCCAACATTTGTCATTGTCTTTTTCTGTCACATTTGCCAATCTGACAGGTAGGAAGTGATACCCCAGTGTTGGCTTAGTTTGCATTTCTCAATTAACAGTGATTCAGAGCATTTTGTTTTACATGACTACCGATAGCTTTGATTTCTTCATATGAAAACTTCCTCTTCATATCCTTTGACCATTTGTCAATTGGGAATGACTTGATAAATTTGACTCAGTTTTCTATGTATTTGAGAAATGAGGTCATTATTAGAGATATTTGCTATAATTTTTTTTTCCAGTTTTCTGTTTTCCTTCTAATCTTGGCTGCATCGGTTTTGTTTGTGCAAAACTTTTAATGGGGGGTGGAGCCAAGATGGGTGAGAAGAAGGGCAGACCTTTAGCTCTACTCCCATAGCCCATAAAATACCTGTAGAAATGGCTCTAAACAAATTCTAGAGCAGCAGAAGCCACAAAATGACAGAATGAAAGAGATTTCCAGCCCAAGACAGCCTGGAAGGCTGATAGGAAAGGTCGATTGCACCAGGCTCAGAGCAGAGCACAGCCCATGCGGGACAGACAGGACTGGAGCAGGCTCCAGGGTGCAGAATCCCAAAGTACCAACTACATTTCCCAGACTACTTAACCCACAAATGCCAAAGATCTTCAAAGGTAAGTTAGAAATCACTTTCACTTGGGTGAGAAGGGAGAAAGGTCTGGCCCTAGCCCCAGCCCCTGGGTGGCAGCAGTCACTGGGGCAGCAGCATCTATTTTTGGAGCCCTACACCTAAAGACCCTGGAGGAATGGGGCAGCCTATCTGGGTCTCAGTTCTGAGTGATGGTCCTAGAGTGAGAAGGATCACTAGTATGGTGGAGCTGGTGGAGGCTCTTGAAAGGAAATCCTACTCACAGATCCTGGGCAGAAAAGCCTGTGATTGATCCCAGATCAGAGTGTAGGTCAGGAGAGGAGAAAACTCCTCTTCCTTGATTTGGCCACTTTGGAGGAACAGAGAACTTACTAGTCCCTAGAGTATACCTACCACTTGACAAAGGACTCAAAAGTCAAGTAACTGGCTGAGAAAATGCCCAAAAAGGGGAAAAATAAGACTATAGAAGGTCACTTTCTTGTCACAAAGGTATTTTCTTCCATCCTTTTGAATAAGAAAGAACAAAGTATGCCATCAGAGATGAGAGAAAGACATCAAAGTCAAGGCTTCTACATCCAAAACCTCCAAAAAAATATGCAATGGTCTCAGGCCAGGGAAGAACTCAAAAATATTTTAAAAATTTTGAAGAATACTTTAAAAAGCAGAATTAGCAAAATGGAAAAGGAGGTTCAAAAGCTCACTGAAGAAAATAGTTCTTTAAAAATTAGAATGGAGCAGATGGAAGCTAATGACTTTATGAGAAACCAAGAAATTACGAAACAAAGCCAAAAGAATGAAAAAATGGAAGACAATGTGAAATATCTCATTGGAAAAACAACTGACCTAGAAAATAGATCCAGTAGAGACAATTTAAATATTATGGGACTACCTGAAAGTCATGATCAAAAAAAAGAGCCTAGACATCATCTTTCATGAAATTATCAAGGAAAACTGCCCTGATATTCTAGAACCAGAGGATAAAATAAATATTGAAAGAATTCACTGATCACATCCTGAAAGAGATCTGAAAAGAAAAACTCATAGGAATACTGTAGCCAGATTCCAGAGTTCCCAGGTCAAGGAGAAAATATTGCAAGCCACCAGGAAGAAACTATTTGAGCATTGTGGAAATACAATCAGAATAACACAATATCTAGCAGCTTCTACATTAATGGATGGAAGGGCTTGCAGTATGGTACTCCAGAAGTCAAAGGAGCTAAGATTAAAACCAAGAATCACCTACCTAGCAAAACTGAGTACAATACTTCAGGAGAAAAATGGTCTTTCAATGAAATAGAGAACTTTCAAGCATTCTTGATGAAAAGATCTATTTTCTAGGTCATCTGCTCCATTCTAATATTGAAGGAATTATTTTCTTCAGTGAGCTTTTGGGCCTCCTTTTCCATCTGGCCAATTCTGTGTTTTAGGTCATTTTTTTCCTCATTGGCTTTTGGATCTATTTTTCTATTTGGGTTGGTCTATTTTTTAAAGTGTTTTTTTTCTTCAGTATTTTTTTGGGTCTCCTCTAGCAAGCAGCTGACTCATTTTTCATGATTTTCTTGCATCACTGTCATTTCTCTTCCAAATTTTTGCTCTACTTCTCTTACTTTATTTTCAAAATCCTTTTTGAGCTCTTCCATGACCTGAGACCAATTCACATTTTTCTTGGAGGCTTTGAATGGAGAAGATTTTGTTTTGTTTTCTTCTGTTTGCATGCTTTGGTCTTCCTTGTCACCAAAGTAAGACTCTATAGTCTGATTCTTTTTTGCATTTTTGCTCATTCCCACCACCTCAGTGGTGGTGGAGGGTATACTGTCAGTCACTCAATTCCCCCCCACAATCTATGGGCCTAGAGCTCCAGAAACAGTGCCTGCAGCTGCCTCTTATGTTGCTGTGACTGCTGCAGGTTGTTTTGCCTCTCCCCTCTCTGGTGTCTTGGGGCTGGGTCTGGAACATTCTACTTTCCTGCACTGGTCCCACAGGCTTTTTCCACAGACCTTCCAATTTATCCTCAGTGTTTTGAGGTCATGAAGTCTGGAAACCATTACAGATGTGAGAGATTCAGTCCCCCTAAGGCCTGCTCAGGTCCCCTCTGTGCACTCACTGGCTTCATTCTGCTCCCAGCATGGCATGATAGACACTGCCCAGCAACCTTCCAAGTTGTCTTGGGCTAGAGATTCACTTCACTCTGTCATTCTGTGGGTTCCAGAATTTGTGTAGAGCCATTTTTTTTCAGGTATTTGACTGGACTTGGCAGGAGCGCTCATCACTCCACCATTGTGGCTCCACCCCGCTCCCTGTGATATTTCAGAAGAAGGTAAAATAGAAACTGAAAAAATTCACTGATCACTTCTTGAAAGAGATCTCAAAATGATAACCTCCAACAATACTATAGCCAAATTCCAGACTTCCTAGGTCAAGGAGAAAGTTTCAAGCAAACAGAAAGACGTAACTCAAATATCATGGAGCCACAGTCAGGATAACACAAGATTTAGTAACTTCTACATATATTGTTGTTGCATTCATCCTTCATTGCCAAAGAAGACTGTGCCATCAGATAAATAATGACATGACTTGTATTTGACTTTGTTTTGAGTGAGGAAGGGCTATGCAAAGTCACCAACCTCACTTTCTCCTCCAGAGTCATTTAGATCCAGTGACCAGATTTTCATCAGGTTGACTGGAGACAGCTCAGGTTGCAATGGGACACATTGGCCCCTTTAGACCAAGGGCTATTCAAGCACTCACTTAGGGTGAGGTAATGCCCATAAGCTAGGATGATTAAAATTGGTGAGAAGACATTAAATAGCACTGACCTAACATTTTCATTGGCATAGCCATATAAAAAGACTATTGATATAGTTATGATTTGATCGACACTATCCTTGAAGACGCCTAAAGTTCTCTAACTATATAATCCTCTAAACCTAAATTTTTCACCTAGGACATTTTTCAGGATTATAGCAGAGGTCTTGTTTAAAGTTCAAGCATGAAAATGAGTTCCTTTTACATAGGTTTTGTAAATGCTCCTGTTAACAAATGACATTTTTCCTATTGCGTCAAATGCCAGAATACTACAAAAATTTTCAATTAAAATCTATAGAAATTCTAAAATGACTCATCTAATTATCTAATTGGGAAAAATAAAATGGATAAAAAATTCAGCTAAATGGATCATCGTTTAAGTAAGTCTTTCATAGGCAATAATATTGCCATAGAAAATGAAGTAATCACAAACAACTTTACAGCAAATTTCTCTAATAAAGGCTTCATTTCTAAAAAATATAAGGAACTGAGTCAAATATTCCAAAGGGAAAAATAATTAGAATTACAGCCAAGAAGAAACTATCCAGCAAAACTAAGTATAATCCTTCAGGGATGAAAAATGGACATTCAGTGGGAGGCAGAGCCAAGAAGGATGGACCTGCTGTAGCTCTCCCCAGAAAACCCATAAAATATCTGTAGAAATGACTCTAAACAAATTCTAGAGCAGCAGAAGCCACAAAATGATGAAATGAAAGAGATTTCCAGCCAAAGGCAGCCTGAAAGGAGGACAAGAAAGGTATATCACTCAAGGCTCAGAGTGAAGTGCAGCCCAGCCTTGGTTCTGCTGCATGGTGGTGTGGCAGGGACAAGACTCGAGCAGGCTTCAGGGTGTGGAATCCTGAGTAGCAGCTGTGGTTCTCAGATTTCTCAAACCACGAACACGAAAGACAACTTCAAAGGTCAGTGAGAAAGCTCTTTCACCTGGGTGAGAAGGGAGTAGGGTTCATCCCTAGCCCTGGCCCCAGGCAGCTACAGCATCCATTTTTGGAACCCTTGCCTTAAGAACCTGGAAGAATCAAGCACCTATTCTAAATCTTAGTCCTGAGTGACAGGCCTGGGGTGAGGATGAGTGCTGGCATGGTGGAGCAGGAAGCAGTTGTGGAGAGGGAACCCTACTCACAGATCCTGGGCAGAAAAGCTTGTGGTTGCTCCCAGACCAGAGAGCAGGCCAATAAACTCTTTTCCCTTGATTGTGCCACCTTGGAGGAACTGAGAACTTACAGGTCCTTAGAGTATACCCTCAAGTTGACAAAGGATTCAAAAGTCAATTAACTGCTTAGGAAAATGCCCAAAAAGGGGGGAGGGGGAGACTATAGAAGGTTACTTTCTTGGCGAACAAGTATTTCTCCATTCTTTCAGATGAGGAAGAACAAAGCATGCCATCAGAGGAAGACATCACAGTCAAGACTTCCTCATCCAACACCTCCAAAATAAATTTTCAATGGTCTCAAGCCATGGAAGAGCTCAAAAAGGATTTTGAAAATCAAGTAGGAGAGGTGGAGGAAAAATTGGGAAGAGAAATGAGATAGATGAAAGAAAATCATGGAAAGTGACTCAACAGCTTGCTAAAGGAGACCCAAAAAAATGCTGAAGAAAATAACACCTTTAAAAATGCACTAACTGAAATGGCAAAAGAGGTCCAAAAAGGCAATGGGGAGAAAAAATGCTTTATAAAGCAGAATTATCCAAATGGGAAAGGAGGTTCAAAAGCTCACTGAAGAAAATACTTCTTTCAAAATTAGAATGGATCAGACGGAAGCTAATGACTTTATGAGAAACCAAGAAATTAGAAAACAAAACCAAAAGAATGAAAAAATGGAAGACAATGTGAATATCTCATTGGAAAAACAACTAACCTGGAAAATAGATCCAGGCGAGACAATTTAAAAATTATGGAACTATCTGAAAGCAAAAGGAGCCTAGACATCTTATTTCATGAAATTATCAAGGAAAACTGCCCTGATATTCTAGAAACAGAGGGCAAAATAAATATTGAAAGAATCCATCGATCACCTCCTGAAAGAGATCAAAAAAAGAGAAACTCCTAGGAACTGTAGCCAAATTCCACAGTTCCCAGGTGAAGGAGAAAATATTGCAAGTAGCCAGAAACAAAGAGTTTAAGTATTGTGGAAATACAATCAGGATACCACAAGATCTAGCAGCTTCTATACTGAGGGATCAAAGGGCTTGGAATATGATATTCTAAAGTCAAAGGAATTAAAAACAAGGATTTGCTTTAAAACCAAGAATCACCTACCCAGCAAAACTGAGTGTAATACTTCAGGGGAAAAAATGGTAGTTCAATGAAAAAGAGGACTTTCAAGCATTCTTGATAAAAAGACCAGAGCTAAAAAGAAAATTTGACTTTCAAACACAAGAATCAAGAGAAGCATGAAAAGGTAAACAGAAAAGGGAAATCACAAGGGACTTACAAAAGTTGAACTGTTTACATTACTACATGGAAAGATAATATTTGTAACTCTTGAAATTTTTCTCAATATGGGGGTAGTTGGAGGGATTATACACACACACTTGAATATATATATATATATATATATATATATATATAGAGAGAGAGAGAGAGAGAGAGAGAGAGAGAGAGAGAGCAGACTGAGTTGAATAGAGAGGGATCATGTCTAAAAAAATAAAATTGAAGGGTGACAGAGGAATATATTGGAAGGAGAAAGGGAGAGATGGAATGGGGCAAATTATCTCTCATAGAAGAGGCAAGAAAAAGTTTTTCCAATGGAGGGGGAAAAGGGGGAAGTGAGAGGGAAAAAGTGAAACTTATGCTCATCACATTTGACTTAAGGAGGGAATAACGTGCACACTCAATTTGATATGAAAATCTATCTGACACTAAAGGAAAGTAGGGGAGAATGGGATAAGCAAAGTAGGGGGGATGATGGAAGGGAGGGCAAATGTGATGAGGGAACAATTAGAAGTAAACACTCTTGGGGAGGGACAAGGTCAAAAGAGAGAACAGAAGAAATGGGGGGGCAGAATAAGATGAAGGGAAATACAGCTAGTCTTACACAACATGACTATTATGGAAGTCACTTGCAAAACTACACATATATAGCCTATATTGAATTGCTTGCCTTCTCAGTGGGAATGGGTGGGGAGGGAGGAAGGAAGAGAAGTTGGAACTCAAAGTTTTAGGAGCAAATGTTGAGAATTGTTTTTGCATGAAACTAGTAAATAAGAAATACAGGTAATGTGTATAGAAATCTATCTTGCCCTCAAGAAAAGAGAGAAGATGAGGATAAGGGAAGGGAGGGGTATGATAGAAGAGAGGGCAGATTGGGGGAATGGGTAATCAGAATGCACAGTGTCTTGGGGTGTGGGAGGGGAGAGATGGGAACAAAATTTGGAACGCAAAATCTTGTGGAAATGAATAAATATTTAAAATATTTTAAAAATTTTAAATTTTAAAATAATTTAAAATATTAAAATAAATAAATATTTTTTTCAAATGGACATCCAATGAACTAGGGAACTTCCAAGTATTCTTGATGAAAAGAACAGAGTTAAATAGAAGGTGTGACTTCAAATACAGAACTCAAGAGAAGCATAAAAATGTAAATAGGAAAGATAAATCATAAGGAATTAAATAATGTTAAAACTGTTTACATTCCTACATGAGAAGATATATGTAACTCATAAAACATTCTCATTATTTGGGCATTTAGGGATGAAAGGCACAGGTGTGAGTTCAATATGATAGAATGATATAAAAATAAAATTAGGAGGTGAGAAAGATGAATGCACTCAGAGAAAGTGGATGGGAGAGGTAGCATGAGATAAATTATCTCACATAAAAGAGGCACAGAAGAGTTTTTACAGTGAAGAGGAATATGGGAGGAGGAGTACATGGGACCATTTGAACCTTATTGTCATCAGGATTGATTTAAAGAGGGAATAACATACATACTTAGTTGTGTATGGAAATCTAGCTTACCCTATAGGAAAGTAGGAGAGGAAGTGGAGTTGAGGAAGGGGTGGACCCTAATAGAATGGAGGGCAGATTGGGGAGGGAAGGACAGGTGGTAATCAGAAGCTAAACACTTTTGACAGTAGATACAGTGAAGGAGAGAGAGCAGGATAAATGTGGGAAATAGAATGGAGGTAAAAGCAGTTAATAATCATAACTGTAAAAAAATTACCAAGAAATATCTCTAATAAAGGCTCATTTCTCAGATATTTAGAAAACTGAGTCAAATTTATAAAAATAAGGGCCATTCCCCATTCAATAGATGGTCAAAGGATGTGAAGAGGCAGTTTTCAAGGTAATCAAACCTATCTTTTGCCATTTGTAAAGATGTTCTAAATCATTATTGATTGCAGAAATAAAAATTTAAAAAACTCTGAGGTGCTACCCCAGACTTATCAGATTGGGTAATATGACAGAAAAGGAAAAATGGCAAATGTTGGAAGGGATGGGGGAAATTTGAGACACTCGTGCTCTCTTGATGGAGTTGTAAACTGATTCAACTATTCTGGAGAGCAATTTAGAACTATTCCTAAAGGGCTATAAAACTGTGCGTGCTATTTGTCCAGCAATACCACTACTAAGTCTATATCCCAAAGAGACTAAGCACAAAGGAAAAGGACCTGTGTATATGAAAAATATTTATAGCAGCTATTTTTGTGATGGCAAGGAATTTGAAATTGTGGGGATGCCCATCAATTGGGGAGTGGCTGAAGACAGTCGTGATGGAATACTATTGTGCTATAAGAAATGACAAGCAAGTTGCTCTCAGAAAAACCTGAAAAAACTTGTCTAAACTGATGCAAAGTGAAGTGAGTAGAAACAGAAGAGTATACACAATAACAGCACTTTTTCTTTTTATAAATTTATTTATTTTTAGTTTTTCAACATTCACTTTCTAAAGATTTTGAGTTCCAAAATTTTCCCTCTCCTTCCTGGCCCCTTCACCAAGACAGCATTCAATCTGATATATGTTATGCTTATACAATTATAGTAAATGTATTTCCATTTTAGTTTTCTTGTGAAAGAATCAGAACAAAAGGGAAAAACCATGAGAAAGAAAAAATAAATAAAAAAAGAAAATAGTATGCTTCAATTTGCATTCAGACTCCATAATTCTTTCTCTAGATGTGGATAACATTTTATCATGAGTCAGAATTGTCTTAGATTATTGCATTGCTGAGAAGAGCTAAGTCATTCCAACTTGGTTATCGCATAGTGCTGTTGTTACTGTGTACTATGTTGTCCTGATTCTGCTCACTTCACTCAGCATCAATTCATGGAAGTCTTTCTAGGTTTTTGTGAAATCTCCCTGCTCATCATTTCTAATACAACAATAGTATTCCATTACATTCACATACCACAACTTGTTTGCCCATTCCCCAATTGATGAGCATTCACTCAATTTCCAATTCCTTGCCACCACAAAAAAATCTTCAATTAATATTTTTCTATGTTGGTCCTTTTACCATTTTTCATGACCTCTTTGGAATACAAACCTAGTAGTGGTATTGCTGCATCAAAGGCTATACACAGTTTTATTGCCCTTTGGGTATAATTCCAAATTGCTCTCCAGAAGGATTGGATCAGTTCACAACTCCACCAACAATGCACTAGTGCAGTAATAGCACTATTACACAATGAACAGCTGCAAATGAATTAGCTATTCTCAGAAATACACTGATCTGAAGGCCTTATGATGAAAAATGTTATCCATTTCCAGAGAAAGAACTAATGGAGTTTGAATGCAGATTAAAGAATACTTTTTAAAAATTTATTTTGTTTTCAACATTCATTTCCACAAAATTTTGAGTTCCAAATTTTCTCCCCATCTCTCCCCTACCCCTACCCCAGAATGCCAAGAATTCTAATTACCCCTACCACCAATCTGCTCTCCCTTCTAATATCCTTCCCTTCCCTTACCCCCATCTTTTCTTTTGTCCTATAGGGCAAGATAAATTTCTATACCCCATTACCTTTATTTCTTATTTCCAAGTTGTATGCAAGAACAATACTCAACAGTTGATCCTAAAACTTTGAGTTCCAGCTTCTCTTCCTTCCTCCCTCCCCACCCATCCCCACTGGGAAGGCAAGCAATTCAATATAAGCTATATATGTGTAGTTTTGCAAATGACTTCCATAATAGTCATGTTGTGTAAGGCTAACTATATTTCTCTCCATCCTATCCTGCCCCCCCATATCTTCTGTTCTCTCTTTTGACCTTGTCCCTCCCCAAAAGTGTTTACTCCTAATTGTTCCCTTCTCCCATTGCCCTCCCTTCCATCATCCCTCCCACCCTGCTTATCCCCTTCTCCCCCACTTTCCTGTATTATAAAACAGAGTTTCATACTAAAATGAGTATGCATTTTATTCTTTCCTTGAGTCGAATGTGATGAGAGTAAGCTTCACGTTTTCCCTCTCACCTCCCCCTTTTTCCCTGTGTTGAAAAGTCTTTTTCTTGCCTACTTTATGAGAGATAATTTGTCCCATTCCATTTCTCCCTTTCTCCTCCCACTATATTCCTCTCTCACCCCTTAATTTTATTTTTTTAGATATGATCCCTTTCTATTCAACTCACCCTGTGCTCTGTGTATGTGTGTGTGTGTATGTCTGTGTGTATAATCCCACCAACTACCCAGATACTGAAAACATTTTCAAGAGTTACAAATACTTAGTAAGTCCCTTATGATTTCCCTTTCCTGTTTACCTTTTCATGTTTCTCTTGATTCTTGTGTTTTAAAGTCAAATTTTCTTTTCAGCTCTGATCTTTTCCTCAAGAATGCTTGAAAGTCCTCTATTTCATTGAAAGACCATATTTCCCCTGAAGTATTATATTCAGTTTTGCTGGGTAGGTGATTCTTGGTTTTAGTCCTACTTCCTTTGACTTCTGGAATATCATATTACAAGCCCTTTGATTCCTTAATATAGAAGCTATAGTCTTGTGTTATCCTAATTTTATTTCCACGATACTCAAATTGTTTCTTTCTAGCTGCTTGTAATATTTTCTCCTTGACCTGATAACTCTGGAATTTGGCTAAAAGTTCCTAGGAGTTTCTCTTTTTGGATCTCTTTCAGGTGGTGATTGGTGGATTCCTTGAATACTTATTTTGCCCTCTGGTTCTAGAATATCAGGGCATTTTCCTTGATAATTTCATGAAAGATTATGTCTAGGCTCTTTTTTTTGTCATGGCTTTCAGGTAGTCCCATAATTTTTAAATTGTCTCTCCTGGATCTATTTTTCAGGTCAGTTGTTTTTCCAATGAGATATTTCACATTCTCTTCCATTTTTTTATTCTTTTGGTTTGGTTTTGTGATTTCTTGGTTTCTCATAAAGTCATTAGCCTCCATCTTTTCTGTTCTAGTTTTTAAAGAACTATTTTCCTCAGTGAGCTTTTGAACCTCCTTTTCCATTTGGTTAATTCTACTTTTTAAAGCATTCTTCTCCTCCTTGGCTTTTTGAACCTCTTTTGCCAATTGAGTTAGCCTATTTTTAAAGGTGTTATTTTCTTCAGCACTTCTTGGGGTCTCCTTTAGCAAGTTGTTGACTCACTTTCCATGATTTTCTTTCATCTCTCTCATTTCTCCTCCCAATTTTTCCTCCACCTCTCTTACTTGATTTTCAAAATCCTTTTTGAGCTCTTTAATGGCCTGAGACCATTGAATGTTTATTTTGGATATTTGGAGTACAGAAGCCTTGACGTTTATGTCTTTCCATGATTATAAGCATTGTTCTTCCTCATCAGAAAGAATGGGAGAAGATATCTGTATACCGAGAAAATAACCTTCTGTAGTCTTATTTTTTTTCCCTTTTTTGGGAAAACCAGTTGCTTGAGTTTTGGGCCCTTTGTCAAGAGCAGGGTATACTCTGAGGATCTGTAATATCTCAGTTCCCCCAAGGAGGCACCATCAAGGGTGTACAAGGGTTTATGGTCTGGGAACAACCATAAACTTTTGTGCCCAGAATCTGTAAGTAGTAGTTTCCTCTCCACAACCACCTGGCCTCCAGTTCCACCAAGCCAGCACTAGGGGCTGAGATTCAGATAAGCTGCTCAATTCCCCCAGGAGCTTTATGATCCAAAAATGGATGTGGACTGCTGTGGGAGCTGCTGCAGCCTGATGCAGCCTCTGCCACTACTGCCTGAGGCTGGAGCTATGGGAAGACCTTACTCCCTTCTCAGCCAGCTGAAAAAACCTGCTCACTGACCTTTGGTGCCTGTGGGTTGAGGGATCTGCAAACCACTGCTACTGCCACTGGGGATTCTGTCCCCAAACCCTACTCGAGTCCTTCTCCTGGCCTCATGCCACATGGTCAAGGTTGAGTTGGGCTCTGCTCCATGTCCAGTGTGAAAGACCTTTCCCGTCAGTCTTTCAGGTCACCCTGGGCCAGAAGCCTCATCCACTCCGTTGTTCTGTGGCTTCAGCTGCTCTAGAATTTGTCGAGCGTCTTTCTTTACAGGTATTTATGGGCTGTGAGGGAAGAGCTAATGTATGTGCGTCTTTTTACTGCACCATCTTGGCTCCACCCCCAAAGCATACTTTTTAAACTTTTCTTTCACAACATGCCTAATATAAAAATGTTTTTCATGACTGCACATGTATAATTGATGTCAAATGACTTGCCTTCTCAGTGAAGGAAGAGCAAGAGGGAGAATTTAGAATTCAAAAAACTTTTAATGGAATGTTAAAAATTATTTTTGCATATAAATGGGGGAAATAAAATATTAAGTACAAAAAAGTAATTGTGCTCACATAGCTCCTGGGTTTGTGTTGGCAAGTATACTGCCAAGTACTTTATATTGCCTACAATTATTTTAAATGGTATTTCTCTTTCTATGTGTTGCTGCTGGACTTTGTTAGTAATATACAGAAATTCCAATGAATTTTGTGGGTTTATTTTGTATTCTGTAACTTTGCTAAAGTTGTTAATTATTTCATCTGTTTTTATAGTTGATTCTCTAAGTATACTATCATATCATCTTCAAAAAAAATGATAATTTTATTTCCTCATTACCTATTCTAATTCCTTCCATTTCTTTTTCTTCTCATTGCTATAACTAACATTTCTCATACAATATTGAATAATAGTGGTGATAATAAGCATCTTTGTTTCACACCTGATCTTATTAGGAAGGCTTCTAGCTTATCCCCATTACAGATAATGTTTGCTGATGGTTAGAGACAAATACTGCTTATCATTTTTAGAAAAGTTCCATTTATCCCTGTGCTCTCTATTGTTGTTAGCAGGAATGACTATTGTATTTTGTCAAAACCTTTTTCTGCATCTATTGAGATATATGATTTTTGTTGTTTTCATTATTAACATGGTTGGTTTTGCTAATAGTTTTCTTAATATTGAACCAGCCCTACATTCTTGGTATAAAACCCATTTGGTCCTACTGTGTGACCGTTGTGATATATTGCTGTAATCTCCTTGCTATTATTTTATTTAAAATTTCAGCATGAATATTCATTAGAGAAATTGGTCTGTAGTTTTCTTTTTCTGTTTTCACTCTTCCTGGCTTATGTATCAGCACCATATTTGTGTCATCAAAGGAGTTTAGTAGGACAACTTCTTTATTTATTTTTCCCAATATTTTGTATTATATTGTAATTAATTATTCTTTAAATGTTTGGTAAGCTTCACTTGTGAATTTATCTTGTCCTGGTGATTTTTTCATAGGGAACTCATTGATGGGCTTTTCAATTTATTTTTTTAATGGGATTATTTAAGCATTCTATTTCCTCTTCTGTTAATCCAGGCAGTTGATATTTTTATCGATATTCATCCATTTCACTTAGATTGTCAGATTTATTGACATATAGTTGAACAAAATATCTCCTAATTATGGCTTTAATTTCCTCTTCATTGGTGGTGAATTCACCTTTTTCAGTTTTGATACCAATGATTCTATTTTCTTCTTTCTTTTTTAAAATCAAATTAACCAATGGTTTATTTATTTTTTTCATAAAACCAGCTCCTAGTTTTAATTATTGGTTCAATGGTTTTCTTACTTTCAATTTTATTCACCTTTCCTTTAACATTCAGGATTTTCAATTCATCATTTAATTGAGGATTTTTTATTTATCTAGGGTTTTTTTGTATGCCCAGTTTATTGATCTGCTCTTTCTCTTTTTTTGTGGATGTAGGAATTTTAGAAATATACATTTTCCCCTAAGCACTGACCTGCCTGCATCCCATAAATTTTGGTATGTTCTTTCGATGTTGTCATTCTCTTTAATGAAATTATTGATGGTTTCTATGATTTGTTCTTTAACCCACTCATTCTTTAGAATTAGCTTATTTAGTTTCCAATTAATGCAATTTTCATTGAATTATGTTCTGAAAAGGATGCATTTGATACTTCTGCCTTTCTATATTTGATTGTGAGATTTTTATGTCTTATTACATGGTCAGCTTTCTGTAGGTGCCGTGTATCACTGAGAAAAAAGGTATATTTCTTTCTATTCCCATTCAGTTTTTGCCAGGACTCTATAATATTTGACTTTTCTAAAATTCTATTCATTTCCTTAACTTTTTTCTTGTTTATTTTTTGTTAGATTTATCTAGCACTCAGAAGGGAAAGTTGAGACCCTCCACTAGTATAGTGTTACTGTCTATGTTTTCCTGTAACTTACTGAACTTTTCCTTTAAGAATTTGTATGAGACCCTCCACTAGTATAGTATTACTGTCTATGTTTTCCTATAACTTATTTAACTTTTCCTTTAAGGATTTGGATGCTATACATGTAGCAAATATATGTATATTATTAATATTACTTCATTTCCTATGATATATTTTAGCAAGACATAGTTTTAGTGCTTTGTGTTGAGCAGGTGCTTAACAAATGTTTTAATGAGAAGTACATCCAAATATATTTTAAATAATTGAATTCATGCTCATGCTTGTATCTATAAACAGTGCTTTTAAAAATAATTATCTGTGGATTTCTTTCATATTTTCCACTAGACATGGAACTAAAAAAAATCCTCCTTTAAAACATCAAATGTTTAATAAAATAAATATTTATTTGAGCCTAAAGCAGTTTTAGTACATGTTGAAAGGAAGAATATTCAGTGGAAGAGGGGAATTTAAATGTGGTTTTAAAAAAGAATTTTGAGATCTGTATTTTTAAAAGGACCTTAAAATACTTTGTATTTCTGCATAAAAATATGTGAACCCAAATGAAATTCCCTTTCGCTCCCTCAACCCCAATTTATTTGATTGATCCTTGTTGCAGATTAAGATAAATTTTGGAAATTACACAGGACACATTTATTTAAGTCTCTAGTTAGCATAAATTGCAATTTAATATGGTAAATTTTCTCCCTAATTCTAAAAAAAGGTTCTATAATTCATCTGAAGCTTCGATGTTCTATGTGCCACGATCTCTCCCCAATTTGCCAAGAGGGAACCTATAACAATGAGTCAGATAGAGTCTGATTACTATGAATGTATCATGCTTAGAAGGGACTCCAGCTTTGCCTTCATATCAGTCCTAGCTTTATATCAAACCTCTGACATTAAAAGCTGAAAAAAACCAATCCTACCTGCAGATGCTAAATTAGAATAATTCCTCTCACAAAGCATAGTGTATCCTACCCCCAATTTATTAAAAATACAAATAAAGCTTTAAGAACAGGAGGCAATTTCCACCAAATGCAATGAATTAGGGAAAGGGAAATTGTTTCTCATTGTTTCTCTTTTTTTAAAGCAGCAGTTTGGTCAGATGGGTTTCATTTTAAACGGTTCAAATCCAGAGAATTTTCTCCAAGCTGATACACTTTCAATCAAACTATTTTTGAAAGTGTACACACCACTAGGTGGCACCAAATAGCTATAATTCATGTCCAATCTTCCAAAGTCTAATGTAAGTACCATTTGCGAAGCATCCTTTCACATTTTCAAGTTTTTCTTATACTACTAATCTATTTTTAAAATTAAATGTTAAGAATTTTCCTTAAAGCAATAAGGGAACAACTTTTTAAAGAGAGCCAGGGATATCATGTAAATAAGTAAAATAGGTAACTATTTTTTTTTACTTATAAAGTTGAATGAATTCATATGAGCTGTTTATTAACTCAATTTTTTTAATGTTTCATGAATTTAAATATTGTAATTATTTCATTTTACAAATTCTACAACTCTGTGTTTGTCGATGTGTTGTTTGACAATATGCAATGTGATATTCTCTAAGAGCTCTTAAATTTCCCACATCTGGACTTGCTGAGCATGGCCTCCCTCCCCTCCCCACCTTCTGTCTCTCTGTCTCTATTTCTTTCTCTGTCTCTCTCTACGTCCCTCTGTGTCTTTGTGTCTCTGTGCCTCTGTCTCTGACTCTCCTGTCTTTTTATTTCTCTATATGTGGATATCTGTGTATTTAGAAAACCACTATGTGCATTTCTTTTATTACTGAAATAATGGTCCAAAGATGCTTTTAGATTATGTGATAATATCTGCGATAAAAGATATTTTCTTCATATTTACATCTGTAATTTTCCATCTTTAATACAGAACTTACTACACTCCTTTCCTTTTTTGTCACCTCCAGACTCAACTCCTGCGATGCCCTCTACTTTGGTTGACAGAGGAAGAGCCCTGGAATATTCAAGTCATACAGAATGTGACAGCTTGTCTGTCTAAGCGATGCCAACCACACCGAGCACATTATGCTGAGGTTCTGTGCACAGCTCTGGCTACCAACAATCATTCTAGGGTTTCATTTTAATTCAGAAACCCTCCATGGCCTAGAAATTCATAAGTAAGTTATATGACTTACTCTTATGCACTCTTCTGGCAGCTAGACATATTTTATCAGATAGTTCCAAGATTAGATAGAAAACCTGAAGACAGGTAGTCTCAGTTAGGGGACTCTGGCTCCAAAGCACTTTAATAATCACGAACTACATATATATATATATATATATGTGTGTGTGTGTGTGTGTGTGTGTGTGTGTGTGTGTATTATATATATATATATATATATATATATATATATATATATATATATATATATATATATATATAGGATGGTAGAAATCAAGTAAATATGCATTTATTAAGTACCTACTATGTACAAATACTGTTCTAAGCCCTGGGCATACAAAGAAAAGGAAAAAAAGCCCAGTCCCTATGCTCAAGAAGTTCATAGTCTAAGAAAGGAGACAGCATGCAAACAACTATGTACAAAAAAAGATATATAAAGGATACAATGAAGATAATCTTAGAGGGGAAACACTTAGATTGAACAGAACTAGGAAAGTTTTGTTTTACAAAATAGGACTTAATTTGATTCTTGCAGGAAGCCAGGAAATAGAGATAAGGAGGGAGAAAGTACCAGGTTTGGGGTTTAGCCAGTGAAAAGACATAAATGCAGGAGATGGGATGTCATGAGGGAAGAAAAGCAGAGGCCTGTGTCACTGATCACAGAGTACAGCTGATACTACCAAGGATAGAGACCTTGGCAGGGTGGATGTAAGTGTAGTCCTGGAATCAGAAAGACTTGCATCCAAATCCTGTTTGTAGTACATGTTGGCTGGGTTAGGGGTAAGACTTTCAACTTCTCTGGGTTACACTCTAATTTTGTAAGTTACCTGAGTCAGGTATTTCTGCATCAAGAGTAAGCAATCAAATTGGATATTTGAGCCAATTTTTACTAATATATGTGTGTGTGTATTTCTCCTGAAGGAAGCATTTTTTTATACAGCTACTATGTAAAAGGCACTAGGCTAGATGCTAGAATATAAAAGCTAAATGAAAAACAAATTCCATTAGAAATTTCATGTGGAGAAAAATAAAAATGATCCCCCAAGAAACCCCACGTAATAAAAATATTTAAATGTGAGGTTACATAATGCCATTGTATAACAAGCTAAATAACAGCCAAGGAGAATTAAAACTTCCAGACATAATAAACTTGATAGATTTTATTTGGTTATCATTAGATAGCCTAATAGAAAACATAAAAATTAAATTAAATCTGACTGAATAGCAGAAAGTAGCTTGTATTTCCTTAGTTTTTTTAAGAAATATACATATATATACATGTATATTTATATGTATCTATATGCATATGCACAGACACACAGAGAAATCTTTTTTTAAAGCTGACTTTACTACTATCAAAAACTACTGATTAAAAGAAACCCAAACTGAGACTTAGCAGATATTCTTCTTAGGATTTATATCTGTGCTAGATGCAGGGTTTTTAGCTCCTTTATAAGTACTCTACAAGCAAAAGCAGGTAAATTAAAAAATTACTTTCACTTGACCTGACTGTAGCTTATTTGGGGGTGATGGCTATGATTCGCTACTCCTAAGACATTACTTAATTAAAGGGGCCTAAATCTAGGAGAAATATAAAAAGTCAAAGGGCGTATATATATATATATATATATATATATATATATATATATATATATATATATATATATATATATATATGTGACTTTACTTAAATGGAACTAAAATTGTATTTTCTTTTGTTAGAGAAATGAAAAGAATAGATCTAATAGAGCAGGTGTGCCTTTTGAACAGCCAATGAGGTGGTAACTTTTGCAATTATGCAGTTTTACAAATGGAATAAATAGCTGTAGATATTGCATATGCATGTATACATTAATTTCTAAATTTAATTTCCCTTGATAATAAAACATGACAACAAGGGTGATGTGTAATTGAAGAGATGTAACCACAATCTTAGGCCCCTTTTGCACAGATCCCATCTATCTTTGAGTAGCGTGTGCCATTGTCTGACTCTCTCTCTCTCTCTCTCTCTGTCGCCTTCAAGCTAGAATGATATTTTCCTCAAAATGGCCAAGTAAAACTCTGTAGTACATAGCAAGCTTAATCCAAATCAACTTAATGTTATGGCAGCTAGAAAAGTTAATGCATCTTAAATGCATTAATGGAGGCATAATATCCTGGACCAGAGAGGGGATAATATTTCTCCAGGTAGGTGGCACAATAGATAAGAGTTCTGGGCTGGGAATCAGGAAGATTCATCTTCATGAGTTTAAATCTGGCCTCAGACACTTAACAGCTGTGTGACCCTGGGCAAGTCACTTCTCCCTGTTTGCCTCAGTTCCTCATCTGTCAAATGAGCTGGAGAAGGAAATGACAAACCACTGCAGTATGTTTGCCAAGAAAACCCTAGATGGGGCTACAAAGAGTAGTCAATTATGCTACTCAAAGATTCCAAAATAAACATAGATGTTGTTCAGTTGTGTCTAACTCTGTGACCCCATTTGGAGTTTCTTGGCAAAGATAGTGAGGTGGTGTGCCATTTTCCTTTTACAGATCAGAAAACTGAGGCAAAGAGGGTTAAGGGACTTGCCCAAGGTCATATGACTAGTAAGCATCTGAGACCATATTGGAACTCAGATCTTCCTTACTCCAAGTCAGCGCTCTATCCATTGCACCACCTAGTTGCCCTCATATGTGCATATACACATTTCATATATATATATGTGTGTGTGTGTGTGTATGTGTGTGTATGTATATATGTGTGTATATATGTGTATATGTATATATGTATTATATACACACATATACATATACACACATACATATTTATGTGTGTATACATGTGTACACATGTGTATATTATATATGTGCAATACACATATATGTATGTATAAAGTCAAAAGGGAGATAAAAATTGAGATAACAGATAATACCATGTCCAACAACCAATTTTACTGCTTGAATATCTCAAAAAAGATATCATTAACCAATTTAATTTAATTGTTTTAAGGTTCGAAAATCACTTTCCACATGTATTATCTCATTTGAGCTTTATAACAACCATATAATAGGTAAGCTGCATTTTGAAGGGAACTGGAATAATATGCAATTTCATAGAAACCAAATCAGTCATTGGGGTCAACTTTACCAGCAGGTATTGGTCTATCCTCAGTTTGCAGAGAAGGAAACCAAGGCTGTGTGAGTTTAAATGACTTGCCTAGAGTCTCAAAGCCAGTAAATTCAGGTGTTCCTGCTTTTGAATAGGACACTACAACTGCTTTATTACCTAGCTCCAAAGTTCCACAAGAGGACAAAGGTGTTAGGAATGTCTTCACCCTTGTGGAAAGCTTATGTTTTCTTTTGAGTGACTGGCTATGATTTTAGGCTGTATGATAGATTTTTCTGGTACAGGGTCTATACCTTACCTCTATCTTTTTCAGGATGATTGTCAGCTCACTGTGTCTTGCAGATTCTACAAAGTGATTTATGATCCACTCCTTGTCCTATGCTTTGTGCTCACAGGACACAGTGATCAGCCTATTTGTAATAACTAAATATCTGTCTAACATTTCATAGAAAAGAAAATCATCCCAAAGAAGGAATTATTTACCTTTATAATCTCCATTCATCTTATTTTTTAAACTATTTATTATTTATTTATTTTAAAGTCTTTTCTTTTTGAATTTTGAGTTCCAAATTCTTTTCCTCTCTTTCATCCCTCCCTCACCCACTGAGAAGACAAGAAAAATGACATCAATTAAACATGTGAAATCATGCAAAACAGATTTCCATATTAGCCATATTGGAAGAATACATAACAAAAATAAAGTGAGGACATTATATTTCAATTTCTACTCAGAATTTGTCAGTTCTCTCTTGTGAGGTGGATAGGATTTATTCAACGTGAGTCCTTTGTAATTGTCTTGGATCACAGAATTGATCAGAATAGCAGACTTTCGCAGATGACCGTCATTACAATATTTCTGTTACTGTGCACAATGATCTCCCAGTTCTCACTTCACTTTGTATCAGTTCATATGGATCTTGCCCTATTTTTTCTGAAACCACCTCCATCACCATTTCTTATAGAACAATACCATATTTCACCACATAGTGATCACAGATTTTACGCCAATTTTTTTTTGCAAAAAAGTGAGTGCAACCATTATGTGAAGTTTTAAAATTATGCTAGTATTAGTTAAAAACCTTTTATTACTAAACCAACTTCGGTGCAAGATTAGGATGCATGGAATACTTATGAATATGTGTTAAAATTGAATACTGACAATGCGCATGCACTGAGAGTTCTAGATACATGACTCACAATGCAGGATTGATAAGTGCCTATCCATATACCACTGATAAATACATTGCTACTCTGTTTACCTTTTAAGCAGCATAACAAACAGAATTATACCATGAAATGATTATGTGATGAAAGGTTATAAACCAATTTTTGAAATGATAAAAAGAGTGCGATGATTATGTGGTGAAATACGATATATTCCATCCTAATCATATGCCAAAATTTATTCATCCATTCCCCAAATGATGAGCATCCCCTTGATTTCCAGTTCTTTGCCACCACAAACAGAAATATTACAAGGGATTTTTCTTTTTCTTTGACTTCTTTGGGGTACAGACTCAGTAATCAGTCAAGTAATAACCAAACTGTAGTATATGGATGTAGTGGAATACTATTGTGCAGTAAGAAATGATGTACAGGCAGATTTCAGAAAAACAGGGAAAGATTTGTACAAATTGTTGTAAAGTGAAATGGCAGAACTAGGAAAACAGCGTACACAGTATCAGCAACATTGTATAATGATCAACTATGAATGACTCAGCTCTTCTCAACAACTCAGTGATCCCAAGACAAAGGCAAAGGAAAGGAAAGATGCTATCCTCATTCAGATAAATAACTGATGGGTTCTGAATGCAGACCAAAGCATATTTTCTTCACTTAACTTTATTCCTTTTTGTAGCCCTCTCCTTTTGATCTGTTTCTTCGTTCACAACTGTGATTAATATGAAAATGTGTTTTATATGATGGCACATGCATAACCAATGACATATTACATTCATATACTGTAGCTAGGTCAAAGGGCATACAGAGTTTTATAGCCCATTGGACATAGTTCCAAATTCTTCTCCAGAATGATTGGACCAGTTCCCAACTTTGCCAACAGTTTATTGATGTACTTACACCCTCTCATCACCTCAAGCATTTGTCATTTCTTGCAGGTGTTAGGTGTTTTAATTTGTTGTTATAATTTTAATCTGTATTTCTCTAATCAATAATGGTTTAAAACATTTTAGATGACTGTAATTAGTTTTAATTTATTCTTCTGAACCTGTTAATATCACTTGATCATTTATCAATTGGGGAATGACTCATAATTTTGTTTTATAAACTTGACTCAGTTCCATATATTTGAAAAATGAGGAGGAGCGAGGATGGTGGAGTAGAAAGATTCACATATGCTAGTTCCGAATCCACAGCCCATAAATTTCCTGTAAAAAGAAACTCCCCACAAATTCTGGAGCAGTGGAAGCTGCGCAGCAATGAAGGGAAGGAGATTTCCATTCCAGAGAGCCCTGAAAAACCAACCCCAAATGTCCATTGCAGACAGTGGAGCCCAGCCCTGCCCACATGGCCCCGAGAAGAGCAGATTCAAGCAGGCTTCAGGGATGGAACCTCTGGCGGCCACGAAGGTCCCTCCACCCACAGGCACTACAGGTCAGTGAGAGAGACTTCTGTGCTGGCTGAGAGGGAAGCAGGGAGTCTCCAGAACTCAGGGCCCCTCGGGAGGCAGCAGCAGAGGCAGCAGCGGCCAGTAGCTCCCAGAGTAGGCGGGAGCTCCGCTCCATTACTGAAGATGTCCGCATAAACCCCCCTGAGGGAACTGAGCCTGGGAGGTGGCCCTGCCCCCACCTGAGCACCAGAACTTAAGCTCACATTGAATAGCAGCTGTGCCTGCCACTGAAAGCCCTGAGGCTGGGGAGCAGCATTTGAATCTCAGACCCCAAGCACTAGCTGGGTAGATCTAGGCAGGGGTGGAGAGGAATCTCAGAAGTCAAGTAACTGTCTGGGAAAATGACCAGAAAAGAGGAAAAAAAGACCATAGAAGGTTACTTTCTTGGTGAACAGATGTTTCCTCCTTTCCTTTCTGATGAGGAAGAACAAGGCTTACCAACAAGAAAAGACATAGAAGCCAAGGCTTCTGTATCCCAAACATCCGAAACAGATATCCAATGGGCTCAGGCCATGGAAGAACTCAAAAAGGATTTTGAAAATCAAGTTAGACAGGTGGAGGAAAAACTTGGAAGAGAAATGAAAGAGATGCAAGAAAAGCATGAAAAACGGGTCAATACCTTGGTAAAGGACACCCAAGAAAATGCTGAAGAAAATAACACCTTGAAAAATAGGCTCACTCAACTGGCAAAAGAGGTTCAAAAAGCCAATGAGGAGTAGAATGCTTTCAAAAGCAGAATTAGCCAGATGGAAAAAGAGGTTCAAAAGCTCACTGAATTTAATAGTTCTCTCAAAATTAGAATGGAACAGATGGAGGCTAATGACTTTCTGAGAAACCAAGAAATCGCAAAAAAAAACCAAAAGAATGAAAAAATGGAAGATAATGTGAAATATCTCATTGGAAAAACAACTGACCTGGAAAATAGATCCAGGAGAGAGAATTTAAAAATTATGGGACTACCTGAAAGCCATGATCAAAAAAAGAGCCTAGACACCATCTTTCTTGAAATTATTAAGGAAAGCTGCCCTGATATTCTAGAACCAGAGGAAAAAATAAGTATTCAAGGAATCCATCGATCACTGCCTGAAAGAGATCCAAAAAGAGAAACTCCTAGGAACATTGTGGCCAAATTCCAGAATTCTCAGGTCAAGGAGAAAATATTGCAAGCAGCTAGAAAGAAACAATTCCAGTATTGTGGAAATAAAATCAGGATAACACAAGATCTAGCAGCTTCTACATTAAGGGATCGAAGGGCATGGACTAGGATATTCCAGAAGTCAAAGGAACTAGGACTCAAACCAAGAATCACCTACCCAGCAAAACTGAGTATAATACTTCAAGGGAAAATATAGTCTTTCAATGAAATAGAGGACTTCCAAGCATTCTTGATGAAAAGACCAGAGCTGAAAAGAAAATTTGACCTTCAAACACAAGAATGAGAAGAAGCATGAAAAAGTAAACAGCAAAGAGAAGTCATAAGGGACTTACCAAGGTGAACTGTTTACATTCCTACATGGAAAGACAATATTTGTAACTCTTAAAACTTTTCAGTATCTGGGTAGTTGGTGGGATACACACACACATACACACACACACACAAACACGTGTGCATGTGCACACACACATACACACATGCACGTGCACGCACACACAGAGACAGAGTGAATTGAATAGGATGGGATCATATCTTAAAAGAAGTTAAGGTAAATGGTGAGAGAGAAATGTAGTGGGAGGAGAGAGGGTGAAATGGAATGGGGTAAATTATATCTCATTCAAGAGGCAAGCAGGAGATTTTTAGAGGAGGGAAAAAGAGGAGAGCTGAGAAAAAACATGAAGTTTATTCTCATCACATTCGACTAAAGGAAGGAATAAAATGCACACTCATTTTGGTATGAAAACCTATCTTACAATACAGGAAATTGGGGGAGAAGGAGATAAGCAGGGTGGGGGGATGATGGAAGAGAGGGCAATGGGAAGAGGAAGCAATTTGAAGTCAACACTTGGGGAGGGACAGGATCAAAAGACAGAATAGAAACAATGGGGGGCAGGATAGGATGGAGGGAAATACAGTTACTCTTACACAACACGACTATTATCGAAGTCATTTGCAAAACTACACAGATATGACCTATATTGAATTGCCTGCCTTCCCAAAGGGAATGGGTGGGGAGGGAGGAATGGGGAGAATTTGGAACTCAAAGTTTTAGGAACAACTGTCGAGTATTGTTGTTGCTACTAGGAAATAAGGAATACAGTTAATGGGGAATAGAAAGTCATCTGGCCCTACAGGACAAAAGAGAAGATGGGGATAAAGAAG
Source organism: Bettongia penicillata ogilbyi (assembly GCA_023548195.1). NCBI lineage: Eukaryota > Metazoa > Chordata > Mammalia > Diprotodontia > Potoroidae > Bettongia > Bettongia penicillata. Next base: position 1,709,537 of record JAJHZJ010000482.1, on the reverse strand, counting down.
GGAAGGAGGATAGAAGAGAGGGCAGATTGGTGATAGGGGAAATTAGAATGCTTGGTGTATTGGGGTGGGGGGAGGGGATAAATGGGGAGAAAACTTGGAACCCAAAATTTTGTGAAAATGAATGTAAAAAGTTAAATAAATAAATTTATATTAAAAAAGGAAAGAAAAAGAAAAGAAAAGGCTACAAGCCAAAACCCAAAAAAAAGAAGAAAAAGAAAAATGAGACCTTTATCAGAGAAATATACTGAAAAAATTTTTGATATTACTTTGTTTTCTATGGTGCCTTTTAGCAAAATATAGTTTCCCTAATGATCTTATTTTAATTAGGTCTCTTTTTTATTTTGCTTTGGCTGATATCGTAATTGCCACCCCTCCCTTGTTTTACTTGAGCTAAAGCAAACAGATTCTGCTCCACTCCTTTATTTTAACTCTGTGTGCGTTTCTGTTTCAGCTGTATCTCATGTAAAAATCACATTGTTGGATTTTGATTTCTCATTTATTCTGATTTTCACTTATGTTTCATATATTGGTGATATTATATGATTACTGTGTATTTCCCCTTCCCCCATTTTATTTTCTTCTGTTTACCCTTCTCTTTCTCTTTGTCCTGTCCCTTCTCAAAAGTCTGGTTTGCTTCTGACCACTATTTCACTTAATCCACCCTCCCTTTGACCATTCACCCCCAATATTTCTTATCTCCTTTTCCTTTTTCCCTAATAGGTAAGATAGATTTCTTAGGTTTCAGCTGAATGTGTATATATAATCTCCCCTCTTTGAACCATTTCAGCTGAGAAGTTCAAGCACTGCCCACCACCATTCTCATTTTCCCCTCTTCCTTATGCATCAATTTTATGTGAGGACATTTTTCCCATTCTACCTCTCCTTTCCCCCTTTTCCTAGTACATCCATCTTTCTCATTCTGGAGATCATATAGTCTACTCACCATGTCACTTGTTAGATTTCTTATAACTACCCCAAAATGATAAAGTTCTTAGGAGTTACATGAATTATCCTCCCATATAAGAATGTAAACAGTTTGACTTTATTAAGTCTCATGATTACTCTTTTATGTTTACCTTTTTATGATTCTCGAGTATTTTTTGAAAGTGATATTTTCTACTCAGTTCTAGCCTTTGCATCAGGAATATGTGAAAGTCCTTCATTTTACTAGATGTTTATTTTTCCCCCTGAATAATTATGCTCAGTTTTATATTGTTTTTATTTTATATTGTTTAGAGTTATTTTAAATGGAATTTCTCTATTTCTTACTATTGGGCTTTATTGGTCATATAAAAATATTAATGATTTATATGGGTTTATCTTATATTCTGCAATTTTGCTGAAGTTGTTAATTACTTCAGGTACTTTTTATTGGTTCTCTAGGACATCTAAGTATACCATCCTATCATCTGCAAAGAATGATAATTTTGTTTCCTCATTGCCTAAACTTTCTATTTATTTTTCTTCTCATTGCTATAGTTAACATTTCTAGTACTATGTCAAATAATAGTGGTGATAATGGGCATCCTTGCTTCACCCCACAGATTATGCTTACTAATGGTTTTAGGTAGATACTGCTTATCATTCTAAGGAACTCTCCCTTTATTCCATGGTCTCTCTTGGTTTTAATAGGAATTATCAAAAACATTTTCAGCATCTATTGAGATAATCATATTATTTCTACTGTTTTTGTTATTGATATGGTCAAATATATTAATAGTTTTTCTAATATTTTGGTTTAATTCTTGTCTCCTCCTTATGAAAGCTTGAAATTCTTCTCTTTTGTTGAAAGACCATTTCCTCCTTGATGTATTATATAGCTGCCAAGTCCTATGGGATCCTGATTGTGATTCTTCAGTATTTGAATTGTTTCCTTCTGGCTGCTCACAGTATTTCTTCCTTTACCTGATAGTTCTGAAATTTAGCTATAATGTTCCTTGGTGTTATTATTTGGGATCTCTTTCCTGAGGTGATAGGTAGATTTTTTCAATGCTTATTTTGTCCTCTGGTTCTAGGACATCAGGGCAATTTTCCTTGATAATTTCTTGAAAGATGCTGTCCAGCTCTTCCTTTTGATTATGGTTTTCAGATAGTTCAGTGATTCTGACACTGTCTCTTCTTTATCTATTTTCGAAGTCAGTTGTTTTTCCCATAAGGTATTCTACATCTTCCATTTTTTCATTCTTTTGAATGTGTTTCATTGATTCTTAATGTCTCATGTTACTAGCTCATGTCTCAATGTTGTTAGCTTCCACTTGCCCAATTCTGACTTTTCAAAAATTGTTTTCCTCAATTAGTTTTTGCACTTTCTTTTCCATTTGACCAATTATATTCTTTAAGGAGCTGTTTTCTTCAATGACTTTCTGAATTTCTTTTTCCTTTTGACCAATTCTATGTTTTAAGCAGTTTTTCAAGCTGTTGATTCTTTTTTCATAATTTTCTTGCATCATTCTCATTTCTTTTCCCAATCTTTCATCTACCTCTCTTCTATGACTATTAAGCTCTTTTTTGAGCTCTTCCATGGCTTCTTCAGCATCAATAGGACTGGCATCTATCTGTTTGAGCAGGGCTATTTTGAAGCCCATGAAGTCTGGGTGCTGAAGGTTGTCTCTGCCTGGGGCTGTCCTAAGCACAGGGAAGTTCTCAGTGCTGGGGTTTGCCCATTTTCCTAGCTATACTGAGGCACAGGTGGAGTTCTGGTACTAGCACTGGCCTGCTCCACCACAGTGGGACTTAGGTTTCACCACAGGTTTGCTGAGATGGGACTTTCTGATTTGATGGGATGCTTCCTGTCCTGCACTGTGCTCCCCTTCTACCTGAGTGAAACAGACCTTTTCTGCCAATCTTCCATATTTCTGGGGCTCAAACATTGTTTCACTCTATCTTTTTATTGGTTCTGCAGTCCTAAGATTTGTTTTGGGAACTTACTCTATGGTTGTTTGGAGGTGAATGTGGGAGAGTTATGATGATTTACTCCTTACTCTGTTGTCTTGGCTCTTAGAAGTCTAAACCAATTTTTCTAATTTCTATTTTACCCTTCAGATCTAAGATAACTGGGCAATTTTCTTTGATAATTTCTTGAAATATGTCTATGTTCTTTCTTTGATTTTGGCTTCCAGGTAGTTAAATGATTTTCAAATTGTCTCATCTTGATCTGTTTTCAGTTGTTTTTCTCATGAGATATTTCATATTTTCTTCTAATATTTCATTTTTTTGTTTACTTTTTAAAGACTGTTTCTTGATGTTTCATGGAGTTAGTTTCCAGTTGCCCAATTCTAACTTTTAAGGAGTTATTTTCCTTAGTGAGCTTTTACACCCAGAATTCTTTTTTTCAGTGAATTTTTGTGCCTTCTTTGCTAATAGATCGATTCTGTTTTTTAAGGTGTTTCTTTCTCCAATATTTTTATGTCTCTGTTATCAAGGTATTAATTCTGTTTCTTTAATTTTCTTGCATTATTGTTATTTCTTTTTCCCAATTTTCCTCTACCATTCTTATCTCTTTCTTTAATTCTTCTAAGAATTGTTGTTAGACTTGTGTTCAGTTAGTATTTTTCTTTGAGACTTTGCTTAGAGTTGTTTTCACATATTGTCCTCTTCTCGGTGTGCTTTTGTTCTTCCCTGACCCTATAGTAGCTTTTTTATAGTCAAGTTCTTCTTGTTATTGTTGTTTGCTCATTCTTCCAGCCCATTTTTTGACTTTGTATTTTATGCTAAAGTACACCCAGGCTGGGCAGGTAATACCTGAAGCTTCAAGGTTTTTCATGCTGCTATTTTCAAAACTAGTTCAAGAAGGTCTGCAAGTTTTTGATGCTTCCAAGGTAGTATGATTTGGGGAGAGGTATTGTCACTATTTTTCCTCTGATCTTTATCTAGGAAGGCCCCCTGCTCCCCTGCAGCTGCAAGCAGTAGTTTTCTTCTTGGGCCTGGAACTGTGACCAGGTCTTCTACTCTACTGCAGTCATAAGTCCTAGTGCTTCTCTCTGCCTTGGAACTGCAACCAGGGACCCTGCTCTCTTGTGACCAACCCACAGCACTTCTTTCCAACCTGGAACTGTGATCCAGAACTGCATATGGTAATAGAGTTGCTAGTCAATGCTAGTTGCACCCAGTGCAAGTGAAGTGTCCCCTGAAATATCTTTCTGAGTTGTCTGACCCCATTCCTATCTTTGAGTTGAGAGCCCCTAAAGCTACTGCAGCCACCACCACTGATGCTACTATGCTGTACTCTAGGATGAGGCCTACACTGCTGCCAAAGACCTCTCCTCCTGACCTCCTAAATTGTCTTAGGTTGGGAAAAGGTCCCACTCTGATCTCTTGTTTGGCTCTGCTGCTCCAAAATTTGATTTGAGGTATTATTTTAAAGTTGTTTGGAGGGGAATGTTGGAAGAAATATTGGAAGAAATGTTGGAAGAATACAGGATGAGGCCTGTGTTCTGCCATCTTGGCTCCACCTCCATCCAGGGGGCAGCTAGGTGGTGCAGTGGATAGAGCACCAGTGCAGGAGAGGAGCTGAGTTCAAATCTCATCTCAGACCCTTGAAACTCACTAGCTGTGTGACATTGGGCAAGTCATTTAAACCCAATTATCTCATCTCCAGTCATCCTGATGAATATCTGGTCACTAGATTCAGATGACTCTGGAGGAAGAGTGAGGCTGGTGACCTGCACAGCTCTCCCTCACTCAAAACAAAGTCAAGTAAAGTCATGTCATTATTTCTCTGATGGCATGGTCTTCTTTGGCAACGAAGGATGAACACATGCACCTCCATCCAACTTCTTAATACCCTAAATATAATCCAATATACTAGACATTTCAGATTTATAGAACACAATTTTATGGAAACCAATGACTGAACGAATATAAAAATTCTAACAGTGACCAAGCCTTTCTTTTATGAGTAGTTTGATAATGTAAGCACCATTATTCAATTCAATTTCAAACATTTATTAAACAATAACTGTGTACAGAATACTTTGCTACATAATGAGAGAGATAAGACTCTTAAAATTTGTCAATTCTACACATAAGGAAGATTTAAACAACAAGAAATAAATAGATAGATAAAACAGAGGTGTCAAATATATGATTATCAGGTCACATATGGCTCATAATACTCCCATTAAACTTGAGAATCAGAATAAATTTTATTGGGAAATATTTAACAAAAGAATCAAAAATATAGTAAAACATAAATGTTAATGTATGTTTTTCTTAAGTAAATATGCACCCCTCTCCCCTGAGATCCTTATGTGTAGTTTAGTGGTCCCTGTTTCTATTTGAGCTTGAAACTAGTGGCACAGAAGATAGGTTAGAATAAAGAGAGTAGATATAAGAAGATATATTAGTGTAACACTTAGCTCAGAGGACATTTGCATAAGACTCCTCTTATTGTTGTGCTCCATGCCTTTGTGAGGGACATAGTTTGTGAGAACTAGAGAGAAGAAACATTCTGATCTTCTAGGGTCCAGCACTGAGAGAAAAAATATGGGATTGCAACCTCTTTTCAGGTCCCTGAATGGAGAGAAATCTGGGAAAAGCTAAACATAATCAAAATGCTGGCTTCTTTGTATGTATGCTTCTAAAAGTCATTGCAGCAAGCAGTCCATGTGGATTGCAGTTAGAACTTTTACTAAGAAAAATGGCTGTGAGAATAGATGTTAGGGTGGTAGAATGAATGGGAAACGTTAATTGAATTAGGAGAGAGAAAAAAAGAGTTGGAAAAAAAATACCAAGGTTTCAAATATGAGAGATTGGGGGAATAGTGAAACCACTAACAATAAAGTGAAGCCTTAATGTAGTCTGTCAGGACAGAAGCTTCAATTTCTTTTCAGAGGGGGATTTAAATTCTCCTCAAAATATTCTTCTCTGGCAAAGGTTATTTCAGAGTATTTATAGAGAATATGCTTGCTGAAGCAGTTTTTAAAACCTACTGGTTTCATTTTGTTGTTGGGATAGCTTGGCTTGGAGTGAGTTAAGTAAATAAATACTATATGCAAATTAACTTTGGGACCTCCCAACTGGAAAGAAAAAGAAGGGCTGTTTCATTCATTTTTGAAAACCAAGAGGGAAAGTTATCTCCTTCCATTTGAAGAAAAAAAAGTCATGGTCTAAAGGTGAAGAATAAGAGGTGGCAGAATTTATTTACACTTTTCCTCCTACTGTACTATATAAGAGAGGAAATCTCCTGTGATATATATCAAAAGTAGGCTAAGAAAGCGAATAATTACAGATAATGCTATTTAAATCAGTTTGCAGATTTATTGCCATACCAATTCAACTATCAAGGGAGTACTTCATAGAGGGAGACAGAATAACAAAATTCATCTGGAGGCACAAAAGGTCTAAAATCTCAAGAGAAGTAAGGAAAAAAGAAGTAGGAAGGAAGGAGGAGTAACATTTGTAGGTGTCAATTTATATTACGTAGCAAGTCAAGCCAGACCACAGGGACCCAGGATGCAGGTAATAGAGATATATGTATGGATTAATCTGGACTGCTCAACTCCATATCTCCAAGAGAAACTACAGTTGACATGCTTGTGTAAAGCAGGAGGATTGCCATCACTGGGTTAACATCTCCTAGATCTGCTATCTTCCAGAAGACTCTCATGCCAGAACTCTATCGATCTAGTAAACGTTAGATATTTATGGCCTAGAGGTATTATTCTTTTTTGAGATTCATAATAAAAACCACTTTCCCTGATGGGGGTAGAGTGGTCTTGCTCTAGAATAAGCGTGCACTGGAATCACTTTCTACAATGGTTCTCCCTCTCCTACAATGTAGATTAGCTTAGTCTGTTTGCTTGTTTGTTTGTTTTTCTTAAAAGGCAGCAGAGCTATCCCAGGTTATGACTGACCCTTGCATCATGGCTCAGGCTGTGCTTCCATTAATATAACTTCCTCCTAGACTCTAGCCATATGACTGCTTTGTAGCCTAAGGGCATAAAAGCATCCATCAACATGGAGCCAGGGACCTTGACACTTGGCAGATGTCTTGGTAACATACAAGTCACTACACCTTGCCCTGCTAACCAGATGGTTTTCCATACAAAGGTAAGGAAGTATATATCTAAGCAAATTAAGTGCTGGAATAGTATTTTTGAATATCTTTTCTATGTGATGGCTAAGTTAATCCCCATTTGTTAACTGCGTGATGACCTAGGAGTGCCTCATTGTGTTCTAACATATAACCTAAACTAAAAGGGTACCAGCCTGATTTGTATCCATCTTGACCAGTTCAGAGCCATTCTCACCAAATGATTAGTACAGAAGAAACAGTCACTGGTACCAAGCAAACATAGTCATCAGAGCAGCAGTTAAACAGTACCTGGAACAATCATACAGATCAATCTAGGCAATAACACCCACAGGAGTAACGAGGCTCAATAATTCCAGAGCAAGATGGAATCACAGTTCAACCAAGGAAAGGATGGTCCAGTCCACTCTTAGCAGTCTTTGCAGAGCAGGCAGGCACTGAGAATCAAGGGACATGTTTGGATTTTAGCTCCTCCACCACATGTCCATGGCTCTAGGGCCTCCTGTCCCTCATTTCAAGTATGGGCCTTCTTTCTTGTCCATCTATCCCATTTTCTGTCCTTCCTCAGCAAAGCAGAATTATCATGTCTTTCTGAAGTATGCATCATTACAGGGTTTTTTTGAAAGGACTAACAAAATTCCCTAGGTAAAAGTCTACTATAAAACCATAATCACTGAAGCTATTTTGGATGGTTAAAGTAATAGAAAAATGAATCAATGAAATAGATGTAGGTAAGGAAGACTAACAATCAAATTCTAATCATCTAATGCTCAGTAAAGCTGACAACAAGGATCAATGGGGGAAAATTACTTATTTCTCAAGAATTGCTGGGAAAATTAGGAAAAATTTGGCAGAAATTATATTGAGGGTGACATTTAAAGCTATATACCAAAATAACCTCGAAACAGGTATACAATATGAAAATTAAAAGTCACACCACAGAAAATTAAAAGAAGCCACAGATATTGCTAGACAGAAACTTCTTTACCAAAATAACAAAGTGGTCACAAAAGATAGATAATTCTGATTACATAAAATTGAAGAACTTTCAAAGAAACAAAATCAATGCAGCTAAAATAGGAAGGGAAATTGTAGATGGTGACAAGGGGAAGTCTTTCATCAAATATTTCCAGTATAAGTCTTAAATCCAAGATTCATAGGGAACTAACACAAATAAATGAATACAAGAGGCATTGCACAATAGAAAAATAATAAAAGTACATAAACAGTTCTCAAAAACTGTTTAAACAATTAACAGTCACAGAAAAGATTGCTCTAAATCACTAATAACAAGAGAAATGCCAATCAAATTAATTTTGCTTCACAACTCATAAACTGTCAAAAATGACAAAAGACCAAGAGAGTTGCTCATGGAAGGGTTGTCAAAAGACTGGCATACAAATTCACTATTATAACAACTCTCTCTTGGTTCCAGTATCATATTAAAAATAGAATTGTGTTAAAAATAAGTGACAAAGATGTCCATACTCGTACATGGATTTTCTGCTGTTAGGCATATCCCCCAAGGATATCAAAGAACAGAAGAGAAGTTCCATATATATATCACAAGATTCATAGAAGCACTTTTTTTGGTAGTAAAGAACTACAAAGAAATTAGATATTCATCAACTTAGAAGTAGCTAATCAAATTGTAGTGCATAATTCTTATAGAATATTGCATTGTCATAAACAGCAATGAATATGAAGAATTTGGAGAAATGTGAGAAGAATTCTATGAGCTTATATGAATGAAATAAACAGAACCAGGGAATCAATATATTCATTGGCTATAACCATGTAAATGTGAATAAGAATGGTAATAAAAACCAACCCCTGAATGACATATAATGATAATGAAAAGAGATGAAAAAAATCATATCATCTCAATGATTTCCAAGTTGAAATATTCAAAGTACTAACATTCTGAAATTAAAAGATAAATAGCTAGCAAGAGTTCCAAACAAAGTGAAGTGATTTACAAAGGAACTGTGTACAAGATGAGTCTTAGAATTAGTTGATAATAATTGACATGGTTTCAAATGATCTCAGTTGGAATTTAGACTTAGCCACTTACTATTTGAGTGGTCTAAGGCAAAACTTTATTTCTCTTGACCTCAGCTTCCTTATCTGTATAATTTGGGCATTGACCTAGATGGAATAGGATCTTTTCGAATTCCAATCTTATGATTAGATATTAGCAACTAAGACATTTCTATTTTCTAAAACTTGCTCTAAAATAATTTTTCAGAATAATGATTAATTTTGCTTAAGTTTGAGTATTTTAATAGAGATCAACTTTAGGTAATGAAAACCAAATGGAAAGTTCATGGCTATAAATCTCTTGGGATTTGAGCAAGGAACCCCATCTGAATCTCAGGCAAAATTGTGCCTGGTAGTGCAAACTATGCCTAGTATACTGGGGGAAAAAAAATCCATGGTAGAAGTCTATGTTTTTGATTGGTGAACAAACCTTCCATGAAATTTAAACTGTATATGTCAAGTGATGTCACAATAATCAATGATGATTATTTTAATCATCCTTAACTTAGAATTGTCTTCCTATTGACCTGCTAATAATGCTGTAAGGAGGAAAGATGTGAATCCCCCAGGTCCCTTGCTCCCCATGCCTAGCTCAGTAGATGTAGTCACAGAACACAGTCATGGACTCCAGATGAAGTTTAAATGCACAAATAAGTTGGGTCTAAGTCCTGGAGTCTTTACAATATATTCCTTTTATAAGGAGAACTCCTTTCTCTAACTAAATTCAGGAAACAATGTAATTACCTAAGTAAACAAATAGCCATGCTCCTCAGGGCATTATGTAGCTAAGCTTTGAAAGAGAAAATAAGTTAAAGTTTGGAGAAATTGTAGAGTGGGAAGGAGATTGAGAGAGAAGAGAAATTCTCTCTTCCCCTATATTATAAGTCATAGCATCTAATAGTAGATTAGGAGACACTATCTATCAGTTCAAGATTTGGAAATATTGCAAACTAAGGAAATACCTATAGGGGAGTAGAGAAAATTTATCTCTTTTTCCTCCGAGCCCATCGTCCATATGGTTTTGAATGGGAGCTTCTGGAGCCTACTGCATCCAGCAAGGGGTAGAGATATAATCCAGACAGAGCTGCAGGAAGAAAGCCATCCACAAGAGGAAGCAATTTTAAGAAACGATATCTCTCACAAACTATTGACAAGATGATGAGAGAAACAAACCCTGAGAACAATGAATGGGAACTCTCATTCTTATTTTTTATTTAAATTTAATTTTTAAGTTCCAAACTGTCTCCCTCCCTCCTTACACTAGAGAAGGCTACCATTTAATGTACACATATGCACATATATATATATATATATATATATATATATATATATATATATATATAAAACTATACTATGCATACTTCTTTGGAAGTGGATAGTATCTTCCTTCCTAAGTCCCAGTTGATTTGAGTATTTATGATACTCAGAATAGCTTAGTCATCCACAGTTATTCTTTGAACAATATTGCACTTACTGTTTACAACACTGACTTGGTGTTGCTCATTTCAGTCTTCATTGTTTTATGCAAGTCTTTCCATGTTTTTTTTTTTCTAAAATCAGCTTACTCATCATTTCTTATAGCACAGTAGCAGTCCATTACAATCATATCCTGCAACTTGTTCAGGCATTTCCCAGATGATGGGCATCCCCTCAATTTCAAGTTCTTTTCAACCACAGAGTCACTATAAATATTTTAGAACATAAAGCTTCTTTTCCTTTTTCCATGATCATTTTGGGAAATAGACCTAACAGTGATAGTGCTGGGTCAGGAGGTATAAAAAGTTGCATAACTCTTTGGGTATAATTAAATATTGCTCTTCAAAATGGTTGGATCAGTTCACAGTTCTGCCACAATGTATTAGTGTCCCAATTTTTCTACATCCCTTACAACATTTGTCATTTTTCCATTCTAACGTTTAGCCAGTCTGTTGGTGTGAGAAGATATCTCAAAGTTGTTTTAATTTGTATTTTCTAATCAACAGTGATTAGAACTCACAATCTTTTAAATGTGAATGTTGAAAACTTAAAAAAAAGAGGTAGTAAGAGATACCCCAATTAAAATAATAGCAGACATAATGAAATGCCAAGACAAATTCAGGAACTACATGAACATAATTATAAAACACTTTTATACAAATAAAGTCAGAGCTAAATAACTGGAGAAACATTCATTGTTCATGGGAAGGCAGAGCCAATATAATAAAAATGACAATTCTACCTAAACTAATCCATATATTTAATGCCATCCCAATTAAATTACCAAAAAATAATTTATTGAGCTAGAAAAAATAATAACAAATTTCATTTGAAAGAACTAAAGGTCAAGAAAATTATAGGGACCAACAAAAAAAATGTAAAGGAAGGAAGTTTAGCAGTACCAGTTATTAAGTTATAATACAAGACAGTAATTACCATAACTACCTGATAGTGGCTAAGAAATAGATAGGTGGATCAGTGGAATAGAGTTGACATACAATACACAATAGTAAATAACTATAGCAACCCAATGTTTGACAAATGTAAAAATTTAAGCTTTTGTGATGAGAATTCACTATTTTGTTACTTGCTGGGAAAACTGGATATAGACTAATATTTTTCATCATTTACCACAATAAGGTCAAAATGGATACATGATCTAGCTATAAAGGGAGATATCATAAGTAAATTAGAAGAACATGGATAATGGTACCTATAACTTATGCACAGGAGAAGAATTATGAATGAACAAGAGCTAAAAAGTATTATAAGATGTAAAATGGATAATTTTGATTACATTGAAATAAAAAGGTTTTGTACAAGTAAAAGTAACATAGAAAGTAGAAAATTTGGGGAAGCTTTTACAGACAGTTTCTCAGATAAAACATATTTTGTTGAAATCTTTTTCTGCATCTATTGAGATACTCATTATTTTTATTACTTTTGTTATTGATATAATCAGTTATGTAAATAATTTTCCTTATCTTCAACCATTCCCAGATTCCTGGTATAAATTCCATTTGGTCACAATGAATAATTTTTGTGATATATTGTTGTAATCTCCTAGCTAGTATTTTACTTAGGATTTTTACGCCCATATTCATTAATGAAATCAATTTATAATTTTCTTTCTCTCTTTTTTTGCTCTTCCTGATTTAGGTATCCGCACCACATCTTTTTTTCATAAAAGAGTTTGCTTGGACTCCTTATTTGCCTATTATTACAAGTAATTTATTTAGTATTGGAATTAGTTGATCTTTAAATGTTTAGTAGAATTTACTTGTAGATCCCTCTGGTGCTGATTCTTTTTTTTTTTTAAAGGAAACTTGACAATGGATAGTTCAGTGTTTCTAATCTTTAGTTCTACTGATCTAGAAGAAGTTTGGGGGTGTAACTCTTCATCGTAATATGTGAAAACCAGCACAGTGTTGGAGGATTAGACTACTGTAATCTGGCAACTATTGAGAACTGACATATTCTGACATCTGTGGTATTTCATAGCTTGCCAATATGAATGAAATGTTATTATTACTGGGAAACTCTCTTTCTCATCAGTAACTTTAACTTGTTAACTTTAAACAAGTGCTCCAACACTATGGAAATTCAAAATTTTGGAAATTTTCAGTTGAGTTATAGACATAATATAAACTTGTATAGAGGCAGCTAGTTGGAATAATGGATAGAGAAATGGAGTCTGGAAGAGCTGAGTTCAAACACAGCCTCAGATACTTTCTAGTTGTGTAACATTGGCCAAGTCACTTAACTTCTGTCTGTCTTGGTTTCTACATCTGTATAATGGGGATGATAAGGACACTTACCTCCCTGGGTTATTATGAGGATAAAATGAGATAACATATGTAAAGTATTCTGCAAACCTTGAAGCATTCTTGCTACTACCAGTACTACTACTACTACTACTACTACTACGACTACTACTACTACTACTACTACTACTACTACTACTCCATCAGATATTTATGATTTTCTGTGTATCATGTATATGGAGAAAATATTTTATTAGTTACCACCCACAAGGAACTACAGAATATTGACAGTTTATTATTTTTCTCTATATATCTGTGATGGAAACTTTAAAAAAAAGCCCATTATTACGCACATAGGAGAGAGAGACATCTTCAAGGTTTTGAAACTTGTCCATTTTCCTCTCTCAGTTTAATCTGCATGGTTCAATTTCCAAGAGGAAATACAGTTTTTTAGAAGTGTAAACATACCCTAAATGAACATAGCCTTCCATTGTGCCCCAGGGTTAAGAGCAGTATAAGATATAGGATCATGGAGATTCCTCTACATTGGTATCTGGGCAAGTAGTCAACACATGATGGTGTCCTAAAGTGGCACATGAATGGACATAAAAGTTCCATGATGAACCTTTGGACTTTTTAAAGCCAGAGTTACTTGGGCAAATTTGTAATAATGCCTGAAGTAAATCCTGACCCATAGAGGATTTACTCATCTCTTTAGTCAAGCTGAGATATGGTATAACAAAGATGTTAATGTGAAGATACAGAAGGATCTCTGATTTTCTCACAATTGAAAGATGATAGAATTTCAAAGTTGAAAGGTATCCTAGTGGTCATTCAAAAAATCATCTACCTAAGAAAAATCCTCTCTCTAACATGAATGACAAATGGTTATATGCTCTTTGCCTAAAGACCTCCATGGAAAAGGAACCTACTGTCTCTCATGGCAGCCCATTTTATTTCCAGATAGCTTTATTTGTTAGAAAACGTAACTTTACATCAAGGCTTAATCTCACTTCTTATTTTCACCCATTTCTTCTTGATTTGCCCATTACGACCCAGAAAAAGCACGTTTCATCCTACTTTTAGCGATGGTTTTTCCATTACTTAAACAGAGCCATCATGTCACCGCTTAGTCTTCTCCATATAAAAAATTCATAATTGCTTCCTTTGAAGTCCACATGACTTGGACTTGAGATCCTTTACTATATTGATATTCTTCTGACCACTCTTCAGTTTCTTAATGCCATTACTAAACTATGCCTTGAAAAACAGACTACCATATCCCACATGTTATCTTACAAAAAATAGAGTAGGATTATTTCTTCCCTGGCCCTTGACATGACATCTTTCTTAACGCAACCTCAGATCATACTAGATTTTTGGCTGCCTTGTAACAGCATAGCATAGTGAACAGAGAGATTGTCTCACGGTAAGGTAGACCAGGGCTCAAGCCCCACCTCTAACACATACTATAGCCTGAGGAAGTCATTTAACCCCACAGTGCTGTAGGTAATTTTCTAAGATTATAAATTACAGAGAAGGGACCAAACTTCACTGGTAGAGGAAGTTCCCTACATCAATGAATTCATAGGTCCAGTTCCTTTGCACATCACACTGTTGGCTCACATTAAATTTATGACCCACAAAAACTATTAGATCTTTTTAGACAAACTGGTACCTAATCATACCTCTTCCATCTTATATTTATGAAGTTGAAGTTTGTAACCTAAGTAGAATTTGGGGATTTGCTTATCTTCATTAAATTTTATCTTGATTTAGCCTATCCAGATAATTTTGAATCAATCCTACTTCTATCATATGATGTGTTAATTTTCCTTCCCAGCTTTGCCATCTGCAAGTTAGATAAGCATGTAATCTAGGACTTTAACAAGCATTATTTAAAATGTTAAGCAGCATGGGGGTATTTCTCAGTGACTGAAAAACAAAGTATGCCATGGATCTAATACCACAGAGCTTTTAGAAATAATCTATTAGGCCTCCATTTACTAATATGTATGCATATTAGCATTTCATTTCAACAAACACATTGATTATGAAATTATCTATAAAGAGGTTATATGCCAGTTCCAAAATATTATAATTCTATGAAGAAATGCTGAATTATTTGTTCTTCAGTACTTTATTGTATTCAGTGGGGTAATGGCCATTTATTACATATTTTTCTCTTTTGTCTCCATGCCACATTTTTATTCTATTCATGGATCACTCTTTGATCTTCTTTCTTTCATTTGCTAGAGTGATATGTGAAATTCCAAGCAGAATGGAAATCTGGTTACTGACACATGAAATAACACAGACACATATATTCTAGGTGATGTTCAAAACGCAGCTGTAGCTAAATATTTCATTCTTTGGGTAAATTTGATGGTGCTATGCAAAGATTTTGACGAAATACAGACACAACATCACCCAAAACAAGTACCAGAGAGAACAGATGGACTTTGGAGAAAGAATCCCATATCTAAATTAATTTCATTGTGTAAAGATTCATGCAGTTCTTTTGATATGGGACATTCTTTTATTAGGTCACTTTTTATTTACTACCCCCATCAAAAGCAGCCATGCATCACTAGGACCACATTGTTTTCCTAATATATCTGGATAACATGTTGTTACCAGATGACTCATTCAAGGATTCTTGTACTTTAACAGGTTGAGAATCATACTCTTTATTTAGCTTCTTCAGTGCTACAAGTGTTTATAATGTATTATCAGAATAATTGCTGGAAGGTCATTTTGTTTTAGTGAGTTCATAAGAAATCAAAGATTCAGATTAAGATAACAAAAGGCAACATGTAGATTATGTATCAATGACTAGTTAAAATGTTTTTAATCAGCCTAAAAGTCTATTTTTTTAAATCTAAAGAGACTAGAACAGGGAACAGAAGAATCTCTCAGGTCCAGTTTTCCCCTCTAGAGAATCTATGCATTTTCAGTATTCTTCTGGAATAGAGAGGTTCATGTCTTGATTGCCTAATCCAGAAGAATCTCATTATATTTCAGCCCTGAAGAGGGTGGTATAGTACCACAGTTTATAATTGCAAGATCTTTCTTAATGCAGGCTCCCCATATCATATCATCTGGGCTACCAGAGTAGGAATAGATCCTTTGAACAGATCCCATCATCAGACTTAGTTCACTACTCATAAGAAATATTCATCAAGCCAGGGTCTTTACTCAGGCTATCAGTAGCCTACCCTCATGTAGAAGATATGTTCTTTATTAAAATACCATGGTCAAGTTATAATTGTTTCATGTTAAAGCTCACTGTGGGATGTTCAGGAGGAAAACTGAAAGTCCATTATTATTCAAATAGGCAAATCTTGGAGAATGTTAAGGAATGCCAATGAAGTCATGGTTTGCTTAAGTACACTATATTTACCACTGACAATTTGTTTGGAGTTCATTCTGTGAGAGTTGCTACAACGTAACACTGCTTTGCATGATTCCTTTCATAGGCAAGTCAGTAAAAATGTAAATACACAGTCTTGGGACCCGTGTTACACATAGCAGATGCAATCAGCCCAAGTGAATCAAGTCTAGTCTGGGTAGAGTCAAGGGAAAAATTGTGAAGTATGTGAAATTTATCTTTCTCATTCATTCCTGATACCGACATTTCTGTACACATACCCCAAACTCCCCCCTCCAAAAAAAATCTCTATAACATGAAATAGCCATTCAAATTGGGTTGTTAAATAAATTGACTGATGATTCAAATCCAGAGTCAAAGGACCAGAGATTAAATCTCAGCTTTGCTATTTACTATATGACCTTAAACAAGTCAATTCATTTTTTTGGGTCAGTGTTTCCTCATCCACAAAAGTAATGAATAATACAGCAAAATTTCAACTATCTGTGATTTTACTTGTATAATGATTCTCTCCACTAATGCAGTTTTCAACCTTTCTGTGTCTTAATAATCTAAGTTCAGGAGTTGAAGTGTTTTAAAAGAAATTATCATGGTGAAGCCAACATAATGATCTTAGCTAGAGACAATAGTTCAAAGCCTTTACAATTTGGAAGAAGCTGCCATAGCTTGCACTCTACTGGTGGTTTTCAAGAACCTATAGCCTCCTCTGTCTGCCTTTTAACCTCATCATGCCACTAAAACTTCTCTTTCCAAAGTTACCACTGATCTCTCATTGCCAAATCCAGTGGCCTTTTCTCATTCTTCATTCTCCATGACCTCTCTACCATCTTTAACACTGTTAAATAATCCTCTTTTCTTTTACACTCTCTTTTCCCTAGGTTTTTGGAATACCACTCTCTCCTGCTTCTCCTCCAATTTATCTGACTGTTCCTTCTCTGTTTCCTTTGCTGGATCCTCATCCAGATCACACCCTCCAATTCAGGTGTCCCTCAGGTTTGCATCCTGGGCCATCTTTCCTTCTCTCTATATACTGCTTCATATAGTGATTTTATCACCTCCCATGCATTTAATTACTATCTCTATGCTGATGATTCTTAGATCTTCCTGTCTTGCCCTAACCTCGTTCCTGACTCCATTCTGACATTTCAAATTGATTGTTCAGTAGACATCTTAATTTCAATATGTTCAAAACCAAACACATTATTTTTCCCTCTAAATGCTTTCTATCTCCTACCTTTGGTTTTACTGTACAATAACTAGAACACCATCCTCTCAGTAAAATATGAGTCAAGGTCCACAGCTGAGTTGGAAGAGGGGAAGGAAAATCCATGGGAGATTTGAAGAGGGATAAAAAGGCCTGGAAGAGCCACTATGGAGAGTGGGATAATTATTAGCATTTCTAGAACAGTGGAGAGAGAGAGAACATCTTTTCTTCCCTCCAGTATTTACTAGAAAAGGTTCTATTGTATTCCCATTTTATATGATGCTTGCTTTTGGTTTTAGATAGATTTTTTGGTGATATTAATGAAAGATGTTTATATGCTATACATTTTAAGGCTTTGGGCACTATACATTGTCAAAGATCTTGTCTGCATCACTTGGGATTACATATGCTTTGAATATTTTGGGTTTCTAATATGGTTAATTATGTTGATTATTTTACAGCTGTAGAATTATCCTTGTATCACTGGTATAAATCTCACTTGGTTGGTCTTCTGGTGCCAAGATGGCATAGTGAACAAGGAAATCCCTGGAGCTTTCCAAAGTTCCCCTCTAAAAAACCTTGAAAAATACCTCAGAATCAATTTGGAAGTAGGGAGGCAACTTACCAGTACAACAGCAAAAGTATGTCTCCTTTATATGAACTGATGCTTAGTGAAAGGAGCAGAACCAGGAGAACTTTAAAACACAGCAACAATCACAGTGTGAGGAATTTTTCTGGTAGACTTAGTACTTCATTGCAATGCAAGGACTGAAATAATTCCCAATGGTCTCTTAAGGCAAAATGCCTTTCACATCCAGGGAAAGAACTATGGAATTCGATCACAGAATGAAGCAGATCATTTTCTTTTGTATTATATTTGGGTTGTTTTATGATTTCTCCCATCCATTTTAATTCTTCTATGAAACATGACTAAGGTGAAAATGCATTTAATAGGCATGTTTGTGTAGAACCTATATAAAACTATATGCCACATCAGGGAGGGAGAGGAAAGGTAGGAGGAAAAGGGGGAAGGGAGGGGGAAAATCTAAGATATATGAAAATGATTGTAGAACACTGAAAACAAATAAAATTAAAAAAAGAAATATGAAAGAGTTATTACAGTGGAAAGAAAGATCGGTAATGGTGGCAGGCAATACTTGACCCTTATTCTCATCATAATTGGTTCAGAGAGGGAAAAACATGCACATTCAGTTAGATATAGAAATATATCTTACCCTACAGGGAAGTTAAAAGGGACAGGCACAAAAGAAGCAGTGAGGAACTGATAGAAGGAAGGATGGAATAAGGGAGGCAGTGATCAGAAGTAAAACACTTATGAGGAGGGACTGAGTGAAAAGTATGATAGAGAGAAGAATAAAGAAGAGGAAAATAGGATGGAGAGGAATGCACAGTTAGTTATAAATGTAAATATGAATGGGATGGACTTATTCACAAGACAGAAATGGATAGCAGAATGGATTAAAAAAAAACCAAAATCCTACAACATGCTGCTTCCAAGAAATACTTTTGAAGCATAGAGACACACACACAGTAATAATAAGGGACTGGAATAGAATTTACTATGTTTCATCTGAAGTAACAAAAGAGCAGGGGGAGCAATCATGATCTAAGACAAAGCAAAAATAGATTTAATGAGAAGAGATAAGGAAGGAAACTATATCTTGCTAAAAAGTACCATAGGCAATGAGGAAATATCAATAGTAAATATATATGCACCAAATGGTATAGCATCTAAATCTTTAATGAAGTAAAATCAATTACAGGAGGAAATAGACAATAAAACTATACTAGTGGGGGACCTCAATGTTCCGCTCTCCAATCTAGATAAATCCAACCAAAAAATAAACAAAAAAGAAGCAATAGAATTCCAGGAAAGTTAGATATGATAGATCTCTGGAGAAAACTGAATGGGAATACTTTAAGAATATATCTTTTTTCAGTGGTACATGACACCTACACAAAAATTGACCATGCATTAGGGCACAAAAACCTCACAATCAAATGCAGAAAAGCAAATACATTAAATGCATCCTTTTCAGATAATAAGGCAATAAAAATTCAATAATGGGGCATGGTAATAAAAAAATTAGTTGGAAACTAAGTAAACATCCTAAAGAATGACTGGATAAAAAAATAAAGCATAGAAACTGTCAATAATTTCATTAAAGAGAATGACAACAATGAGACAATATACCAAAGCTTATATAATATTAGTTTGTTGCCCAGAGTTCTTTTTTTAGCATAATGGAGTTTTCTTGTTTATCTTTTTTATTTTTTGAATGTTTAATTTTGTTTTGTCAGATAGCATGATTATCGCTTCTAGGGGTTTTCTGGCTTCATTTGATGCATAGAGATTTTTTTCCATCCTCTCAGTTTTATTTTGTGTGTGCGTGTTTCTTTTTTTTGTTTAGTTCTTATAAATAAAAAAGTAGTATTTTGTTTTATTATTCATGCTGTCATTCTTTACCCTTTTATTCAATTGTTTAATTCATTTACACTTAAAGTTATGAGGGGTTTATATTTTCTTCCATTTGTCTCTAATATTGGATTTTTCCCCATTATGATTTTTCCTTTTTCTGTAAAAATAGTACTGTATCTCTTCATTTGTTTTAACTTAATCTTTTTTTTACAGTAACCCTATTCCCAACTGGCTCTCTTTCCTTCATTTCTGATCCCTCACCTCCCATTTGTTACCCTCTGCCCTTTGGAGTTTTGCTTATCAAGTCCTTTCTCTTTCCTGATTTTATTTGATTCATCCCTTATTTCTCTCTGTTAGTCAAGTAAATTTCCCCTTCCTCTCCTCCACTTAAACTAAGTCTGTTCATCAATTTTTGAAATGTAATTTTTGGCACTCTTTTCCAGAGAGTATTTCTCTTACTCTATTCCTTATTCATCCTCCATTTTTATTTACTCTGGACTCTTATTCTTTGTTTCATGACTCCAATACTTAACCCATGCCTTCCTATTTTATGTGTTCCTCATGACATCAAAACTTCCAAGCTATCCATTCTGGAATCTTTCCTCTAGGGAGTTTCTGTCACTGCCTTGTAGAGCTTGCCTCTCAGATTTCCCTTTTTCCATTGTGCCTCACTCCCAGAACAATGTCACTTCCTACAAATGACAGAGAGGTCATTGCCCTACTAATCCATCCCTCATTGTGCAAATTATCATTGATCTATACCCACCTTTTGGTTGCCTTCTTTCTCCATTTGCCCCCAAAGTTCTTCCCTGAGTCCATGCCCTCCCACTCTCCCAGGTGCCAGTTGCCCCTAGAACCTCCATCTACTGGTTTTTCAAGATGGTATTTTCAGGCACCAAATCCTTCCTATGACACTCAGCACAAAATCCCTACTTCACATGACAGAACATTTCTCTGTATTCAAAGAAAAGCTCTTCAGTGGAACCCTATACTACCCCCAAAGCAAGCCTCCTTCTTTCCCTTCTTTCAATCCTTTCCCTCTCCTCCTCACCCACTCCCCTTCAGGCTCTTCTCTTCCCTCAGCACCAGCCCTTAATTTGATCTGAGATCACCCTGCATTCCACTGTATCCCCATGTTCCTTGCATGAACTCTACCTTTTTGTAATGTAGTCTCACATAAAAGTATTGGTGGAGAGCATGGACAGGTTCTGCCCATAATACTCCAGACCCACTTTTCTCCTCCTTCACTCTCAGATCCATCTGATTTCTGCTTCCCCACTGTGTCCTTGCAAACATTTACAAAGTCTCTTGCTAGTTTCTCTTCTATCATTCTGTTGCTATGGCTGTTCTAAGATGCTGCATTTGTTCACCCTCCCTGCATTTCTGTTGTCTGAGATGTTTGGGAAGGCAGCGTTTCCTTTCTAAAAATGTTTCAAATGACTCTTTGTTACTGAATATCCACCTTTTTTTCATTTCTGGTTACAGTTATAATTACAGAGTGGGTTACCCTGGGATGCATCCTGAATTCCTTTGCTTTTTAGGACACATTATTCCAATCACTTGGAATACTGGCCAAAAACGGCTTTAGCTGGACGTGGGGTTCTTTTCCTTTGTGCGGTACCTCACAGTCCCCATCCTGACTTATCCCACATATATGGCATCCTGTCCCAGCATCCTTTCCTGCTCCCTCTTTCCCTCAGTTCTCTGGCCAAAGTTCAGAACAATACAATATTGTTGCTATTAAAGCCTGAAATTATTTATGTAATTTGGAGGTTGTGTCTCCAAGGCTCTGGAAGGAGGGTAGGGTGGGTTATGGGATTAAGTTCTATTTCAAGCTAAATATATGTCCTACCCTTTCATACTTTTCATTCATTCATTCATGAATGATTATTAAATTAAATTTACCTTCCTTAATGATACTTTCATTCATTAAAATGTTAAATTATTTATTTAATTTGATGCTCAACAATAGAAAGGAATTACTTTCTGAAAGTGGGAGAGATAGGTTGATGGGAACCTTGGTATTAAGTGATCATTTTCACATAGAACTTTATCATATCTGTTCCTCTCTAGCTTTTTTTTTCTCTTTCCAGCACAAAATGCTGCCATGATGAAACCATGGAAGTACTAGCAAGCTTCTACATTCTTGTGCTGGATTTCCATAGCACTGGAAAGAGAAGGGTTAGACCAAGGACGCATGAATCTAGTCCATGGAACAACTATGGTAGTGGGAGAGGGAGTGCTGTGTGACATCATTTCATGAAATTTTTTTAAGCCAATGGACAATGGAGATAGCTCAATTTACTCTATCTTGGTGCATAATTTCTGTGGTGGAGTTTAAGGGGTCAAGAGGATCAGAGGAAAATGTCTAGTCCTCCATCTTATTGGTCATGTCTATCAGTATTTGTGAAAGCTAAGTTGGTTGATGAGTTTCCTTTCCATCATTCCACACCAGTCTCTTTAACCTACTTCTTCTTAAACCTCCTCATCAGAATCATTTTTCTTAGTGTCTTCAGAATTTTCATTATGAAAGATTCTCAGACTTGAGTTCTTTATAATTTTAACCAAACATATCTACACATTCTTCTTCTAACCCTTCTGAAATCTGCTCTCTTAAAATCTAGGGTGCCTATCACACTATGCCTGACTTTCTAGCTCTTCCACAAATTCTACAATAAAGTGATCACTTAATACCAAGGTTCCCTTCTTCCCACCCTTCCCATTCCCAGAAACCAATTCTCCCTTGTTGTTGAGAATCAAATACATTAAATAATTTAACCTTGTTTAACCTTTTGAAAGATGAAATTATAATTAAGTAGGTCAATTCAATTTGATAATCATGAATGAATGAATGAAAAGTATGAATGAAAAACCATTTTAGTACTTACTGTGAAAGCAGCAAGATGTAGTTCATCTCCAGTTGCTCTGGAATCAGAAAGTCCTGTGTTCACTTTTGAAACATACTGACAATGCAGCTCTGGAGAAGTTATTTAATTTTTCAGTGCTCCAGATTCTAACATTATAAGTTGTAGAGACACTGCCAATCCACATTAGTATAGGGACTTTCCACATTCAGGAGTTTCTCATGTAAGAGAAATCATGGTTCCAGTACATATCTCTATCCCGTGTGCGAGCACCATGTTAAGTGTTGAAGATATAAATAGAAAAGTAAGAAGTGTCTACCCTAGAGAAGCTTAAATTCTAATTGAGTGACATAATATGTCCAGTAGATTTCAATTGATGCTAGAACTAAAAGCTCAGTGGTCCAGGGGAAGTCCTCTATCAATACATTGCTTTACACTAAGATTATGAACTGTTTCCAAAACTCCTCATTTCCTTTTTGTCAAAATAGTCTGTAGATACATACAGTTATGATACCACTTCTGTTACTATCTTCATGTTCCTTTAACCAAGTGTTTTCACTCTTGTTTTCCCACTCTGAATCCAGAATTTCCACAACTTAGTATGTCTTCATATGATGCTAATCCTTACAACCCACTTGACACCTCCCTTTTATCTTTCTTGTGAACAAGTAAACCCTTCCAAGGTAACCCTCTAATGTTCATTTGTGTATAGACATCTAAGGTATTTTTTTATATCTGTCTCAGATGTCAGATTATTGTCTCCTGTGAATTTCTGAGTATCTCTACTGTTATTCTTCTTATGTGGTATTTATCTTCTGCAGTAACTAGCTTGGAGGATAAGCAGTTTTTCCTCTAACACTTCATTTTTAATTTAAAATCCTTTTGATTAAATTTGTAAGACTATAAGCAAATACATTTTTACTTTTCCTTGTTAGGTTTACTCCAACTTTGACCAGAAAACTTTAATTCTTGTCTTTTAATCTATGATGCTAAAATTCGAATCCTGACTTTTGAAATGTCTTAATCAGGTGTTCACTCCCCAAATCTGCCTTTCTCTTCTGAACTCTTGATCTTTAACTGACAGCATAATGAAAACAAACAATCCCTATGCTCCATAAGAGCTTGATTAAAACAATTTCTGTGTTTCTACTTATTAGAAGTATTTATATATTATTTGTGCTCAAACAAATCAACCTAAGTTGGCAGTAGTCATCTATAAGTCTTAAGAGATTGTTTGTCTTGGATACATGGCCATGGAAGAGAGTAGACTTCTTCACTGTTATTATCAGGTTCAAAAATTTTTCTTTCTCAATGCTCCTTAACAGGGAATCTTAAAGCACCACTACTCACCTCTTACTTCTCGGGCCTCTACTACATGACCTCTCATCTGACAGCACCTGTTAATTAACATCACCATTGCTTGGAAGCCAGGTAGTAGTTTTTTCCTTCAGGTGTTCCTCCCCCAGAATGATCTTTGTATCAGTTGCTTAACTCTAAATTTTACATTCCCTAGCTCCTCTATGTCACATCCTTCCACTTTAATCTATTAATGCAGGTTAGTATTTCCTTGTGCCTTTTCAGTTGCTTTTCATTTGGTATTTTTACATTGAAACCTTTCTATTTTTTAAGGAACTGTCAGAAGAGCCTACCAAATGAAATTAGTCATCTCAGATTAATTTCATTTCTTTTTTTGACAGTTACCAGATATAGAATGTCTGAATTTTATCAATCATTTGAGAAAGTCTTTTACAAGATGTAGAGATGATAGTACAATTACTTGTATATTGAACTAGTTGAATGGTGCAACCCCCCCCAAAAAATGTTGATTATTTATCGATTGTATTCTTAAGGGAGATCTCAAATGGCATTCCCATAGGGATCTGGATTTTATTTTGCTTAATATTTTTATCAATAAATATGATTAAGATGCAGATGGCATGCTCATCAGATTTTTACAGAGAGATAGCTCATTCTTGGAGGAGAGAATTAGGATCCAGAAAGATCTTGACAGGATGAAATACTAGACTAAATATTGAATAAGATTAAAGGCAGAATCCTAGACTTAAGTTTTTAAAAAATTCAAATTCACAAGTACAAGATAGGAAAGACACAGCTAGTGAATAACAATTAGGACTTTTAATAGAATGGAAGCTCAGTGAGTCAATAGTATGACCTGGCAGCCAAAAAACCTAATGAAAACTCAACACTGAATTAAAAGAAATATAGCAGACAGAACAAGGTAGTTATGTATCCTTACCAGACAACATTTTGGGTCTTTAACTCCGGATGCCACATTTCAGGAGGGACAAGTTGGAGTATGTTCAGAGGAATGGTGAACACCATGGTGAGTGGACTTAAAATTTTCCACAGAAGTAGCAGTTAAAGATCTGGAGTTTTTACATTGGAGGAAAAAATATTTAGGGGATGAGGGAGGAAGTAAACATTCATATAGTGCCTACTGTGTTCCAGATCCTGTGCTAAGCCCTTTTACAAATACTATCTCATTTGATCCTCACAATAACTCTGAAAGGTATGTGCTATTATTATTTCCATTTTATAGCTGAGGAAACAGAGGAAAACAGAGATGAAGTGATTTCCTCTGGGTCATATAGCTAGTAAATATCTGAGGTTTGATTTGAATTCAGGTCTTTGACACTTGAGCCCCAGCACTCTATCCACAATGCCACTAACTAGGTGAGTAACTTACTTACTGTCTTAACATATTTGAAGGATCATGTGACTGAAGAAATAAATTTATTCTGATTGGCTTCATAGAACAAAAGTAGAATAAATGGATAGAAGTTACAAAAATGCAAATTTGAGCTCAATGCAAAGAATCCCAAATGAATTAGAGCTGTCCAAAAATGGAATGTGTTGCCAGAATCACAAACTTCTAGTCACTGGTAGTTCTCAAGAGGGAACATGATATATTGCCTCGTGTAGGATTTTGTGTGACTCTTCAGGATCCCTTTTGGAGCTTTCTTGGCAAGGATACTGGAGTGGTTTGCCATTTCCTTCTCCCTTTCATTTTCCAGATGTGGAAATCGAGGCAAACAGTTATTAAGTGTCTGAGGCCAGGTCCTAACTCCAAGTTCAGTCTTCTCTCCACTGCACCATCTAGTTGTCTAGATGAAATTAGCAATGTATAAGTTTAAGACCAATTTTATGATTATTATGATTAATATGTATATATTGCATTAAGGTTTGTAAAGTGCTTTACATAGCTTAACTCGTTTGATTCTCACAACAACCCTGAAATGTAAGTGTTATAATTATTCCCCATCTTACAAATGAGGAAATTGAGGTATACAGAGGTTAAGTGGCTTACCCTGGGTCAAATCTAGTAGATGTCTAAGTCAGGATTCAGTGACTGACTCCAAGTCCTAGCATTCTGTCCACTGTGATCCCTATCTGCCTCTTTAGTTTTCTCTAGAACCTATTCTGCCCTCATCTATTCAGCTCCAAATGTCAATAATCTGGTGAAATCAGTCAGAGATTTAGAGTTTTAAGGGTCCTTAGTTAGACACTATCTAGTCCACACTTGTCATTTTAAAGATGAAAAACTGAGATCCCCAGAGTCACACAGTATCTGGGGTGTAATTTAAACTAAGTACTTCCTGATTCTAAGTCCAATATTCTCTCCATTACACCACACCATCTCTACACTGGAAGTTGGTCAGTCTGACTATTTTAGGAAAAAAAAAACTAATGTGTATGCATTTACGTATATGTAGATGCCTGGTCATGGAAACATATGCATTTACGTATATGTAGATGCCTGGTCATGGAAACACTTATTTAATGGCCAACTATTTCTCACAGGATTTCTTACAATGTCTATCATTTTCACATCTGTATGGCTACCATTTTCTCACAACAGCTTGAAAAGTATACTCAGCTACTTTTGTTTTGTAATTTAGGAGGGTAAGATTTTTCTATAGACCTGAAGAAGCAATATGTGCTTCTTAGGTTTTGATTATTACATATATTTTGGAAATGTAATGCTAAAAATTTAATTGATAACAAAGTTGTTCAAACTCATTTAAAATCTAGTTATGACATTTAATAGAAAATTTTCAATAGTTGAGAATCCCAAAGGTTGGCTTCACACTGTGTGAAGAAGTATTTCTTTTTGTTGGTTTTAAATTTATATGCCACTAATTTCATCTAGTGACCACTTTTCCACATATTATGAACCCTATACAAAGAAGACACTAATCAGTTTTTACTATATCTTTTGTAATGTTAATTACCTTCTCTTGACTTCTCCTTTGAAAAGCTAAGTAACCTTAGCTTCTTTAATTTCTCATCAAACTGTGTGAATCCTACATATCTCTAACCATATTTCTCTTCCTCCCTGGAACTTTATATTTTCAGTTACATACTTAAAGTAAGATGAACAAAATTGAGGCCTGGCCTTGCCTGGCTAATAAGGTTGGACTAATTCATAGCTTGAGGTGATTTGATTTGCTAACTTTTTCAAAAGGAAGAGTAATAGTTTCAGGGTTCTGGTAAAAAGGAGAAATCTGAGAAATATATCCACTTCAGTTTTGGAACTTGGAATTCAAAAGAAACCAACTGGACTCTAACTGAATATTAATTCAATAATTAATGAGCAGGACAGAATGATTTTAAAAGACCTTCCAAAACACTCCCAATTCATCGCATTTTTTACAATTCTCAAATCTTTAATTTGTACAAAGTATGTGTCATCACTCTTCAAATTAGTCTAGACAGTGTATCATTATAAATGTTTCCACTTCATTAATATTGCCTAAAATGTATACAGTAGCCAAATGCTGCGTACAATCATTTTGTTTCATCAGTTCTTATTTTTAAAAAAGAATATTAACATGTCCCACAAAATCATACTTTCATTTCAGCATAGCAAAAGAATTTCTGCAGGCAATTATAGCAATATGCAGTGATCAACTTATTAGCATATATATATATGTAATTATTATAAATTGTTCTGTAATTTCTCCTAAAATTCTGTAAGGTGAGACTTTATTATGTTATGAAAGTTTACATTCCTGAAAGTGGTGCCAGACAACAAACCAACATAGTCCCAGTAAAAAGACAAACAACTTTTGTCTGCTGTCCAAGTACAAGTCAAATTATGAACAAAGTAGATCATTTGAAGATAGGTTGTTTTTGTTTGAGGTTAAAGCAACCCATGAAACCAAATGTATATTTACACACGTGTATATGTATATATACACATACATACATACAATATACATTTACATACACATATATATACATAAAATATTGCCCATATACACATATGTATTTATAGATTATAAATATATTTATATACACACCCCAATTTCAAGGTAGTATGAAGAAAAACTATAACTTGTTACTTTGGAAAAGGAAGATTGTCAACAGCCGTTGAGTGGCAGGACCAAGTGGAAGGTCTTATTGTTGGGCTGAAAGCTGACATTAAGAGCTGGCAGGACTTTCTGCACCCACTGACCAAAAGTATTCCATTTGGCCCCCAATCCTCTCTCTCTCTCTCTCTCTCCCTCTCTCTCTCTCTCCTCTTTCTCTCTCTCTCTCTCTCTCTCTCTCTCTTTCTCTCTCTCTCTTTCTCTCTCTCTCTCTCTCTCTCTCTCTCTCTCTCTCTCTCTCTCTCTCTCTCTCTCTCTCTCTCTCTCTCTCTCTCCTCTTTCTCTCTCCCCTCTATTTTCCCCATCCTCCTTCTCCCTACCTCTCTTCCACTTTCTCTCACTCCAGTACTCTTTCTCCTTCCCTCCCTCTTTCATAGTAACAGTGGCAGAAAAAGTTGATAATGCTGAGTCACATATTTCTTAGAATGCCCATAAACACTCATTGAACTGTTTTCACTAATTCTGTATAATTTTTGCCCAATGATCTATAAGAGTAACATACTATTTATGGAACTGAATGACATCTGTACTGATGGTCTCACTATACAGGACATCCAAAACACTTGTTGATTATAGCAAAACATAGATAGTTAGACTTGCACAAAATAATGAAGTGCAAAATATGTAGAAGTAAGAGAATGTTATATATAGTGACAGCAATACTGTTTTAAGAAGAACTTTGAGCAGCTAAGTCACTTTAACTATTATAAATACCCAAATTAACCAGAATGGACGTATAAAGGAAGATGCTATCTGAGTCTAGAGAAAGAACTGATAAACAGAAGTATGTATAAAATGATTGTATATGTGCCTAAGTATGAAGAAAGGCCATCACTAGAAGACAGGTTGTTTTTGTTTGAGGCTAAACCAATCCATAAAACTAAATGTATATCTATACACACATCCGAATGTATAGGTATATACATCTACATACACACATACATTAGACATTTGTGTCTAACGGTAACCATCTCTACAATGGGGAAAAGGGAAAGAAAAAAGAAAATTACATGATAAATTTATTATATATTTAAAAGGAATAGCAAGTAGTACATAATAGATTTGCAGTTTCATGTACAATTATCTTTTTATTATTTTGTGTTATAGAAATGATGATTTTATTTCATAAATTAAAAATAAAATTTTAAAAATAAAATACAAGACACCAAAAGGCAAGGTCTTTGGAAGACAAAGAGGTGAAGAAATGAGTTTTGAGCAGTTGATTCATCATGTGCTCAAAAGCAAAAAAAAATAAAAAATAAATAAAAAATATATATATATCTTTACTACCTAGGACAGTGTACATAGTAAGCACTTAATAAATGTTTGATCATTGATTAATTCCATGGGGAATCTGTTAGTCTTGCTATATAGTATTCAAGATGAGCAAAAGGAAAGAGACGGTCATGGAGCCAACTGTACCTTGCATGACAGCCATATATGTGACAAGGACGAAGTAGAGAAATATTTTGAAAGCCTTAACAAAATCTCTTGCTGCTCAGTGGTTTTGATGTAGTGATATGCACAGTGAAGAAAACAGGAAGAAATATACGTTCAGTTCAAGAAATAGTATCATTGATCTAGACTAGAAAGGGGCCTTAGAGAGTCAGTTAGTTCAAGCCTTGCCCCTCCCTTGAACCTATTTTGCAAATAAGGAAAACAAGGACTTGGAAAGTTAAGTGATTTTCCTTAAGTCACCTAGGACCATATGTTTCAGGTAGGAGATATACATCCAGGTCCTCATTTTCCAGAATCAGTGCTCACCACTGAACCATGAAGACCAAAAGTCCAACACATCCACATACAATGAATATTTTCTTCAAGAAAAAAGCCTGATTAACAAAAGCCCGAAACATAATCACAAAAATGTAATTAGCTATATCTTGATAGAAAACAAATGGTTATAGATGTGGAAACCATGTTAGAATCAATAGTCTCTGCAATTAGATCATAACTGGGTAGTGCAAAAATAAAAAAAAAAAAACAAATTAGAAAAGAGGACAAAGATGAGAAAAGACAATTGTTTTGTTACTACAGATCCAACCTGATGAATTTAAAGAAGCTCTCAACTCAAGAAGTCAGGAATGAGTAGAAGTAAAAACAGTGACTCTGGCTATCACAACATCTTCAAGAAGTTCGAGCAGTGCAAAGCAGCCAGCAAACCAAAGAGACTGAAAGAACTCAGAAAACATCTCAACCAGGGACATGGCAAGCAGGGGCAACACCTTACAAATGCTTTTATGAAACAGTTTGCAAGAAAATTACAAGCAGTATCACTGCCAGGAAACAGTGAAAAGTAGCTAAGCCAAAAAAAAAAAAAAAAAAGCTTAAAGGAAGTGAGATACCCCCTGAAACCAGTTATCCTTGAAGTATTTGGAGATCAAATTTTAAGGAAGAGCAGGAAGAGAAGACTGTGTGATCAGAAAAGACACTGTGTGTTTTTATTTATCAGTGATGACCGAATAATTACATTTGGATCCTAGTACTTGAAGTCATGAAGAGCTGCTAAACCTGACCAAATACAGAAAGGCCAAATTTGTGCTGAAGTTATAGCCATTGTTTTCATTTACGCAGTGATTATGTGTAAAGTTGTTATTTCTGCTTATTTTACATCATTTTCTATGTCTTCCAAAAGTTCCCTGATGATCTCATGTTTACAGCGTCTTTTGGCTCAATAATGCTCAATTATAATTTATCACAATTTATTTGGTCAGTTACCAATGAATGGGCACCGATTTTGTTCCTAGTATTTTTGCTACTGCAAGAGTAATATTATGGATTTGTGGGCATATATGGAACCTTTCTACCTTTGACCTCCTTGGTCAGTACTATTTTCCCTGTTCTGGAAGTAGCTAGAAGGATAGGAACATCTTAGATTTTCTCAGGTAAATTCCAAGTCACTTTCCAAAGTGATTAAAAATACTCACAGAGTGTCTCTTTTCCTATCTATGTGACCTATTTCCATAGGTGAGTGTGGGCTTTGAGTGTGAGACTATGTCTCAGAGTTGTTGTAATTTGTATTTCTCTTAGCATTAGTGATTTGGAGTCATCTTTCACATGGTTCTTGATAGCCTACAACTCTTAATTTAAAAACTTTGTACCTTTTTTTATCTATTAGGAAATATTTGTACCTTCTGTATTTGTGTTCATATCTTATATGGGCAGCTAGGTGGTGCAACAGATAGAGCACCAGTGCAGGAGGACCTGAGTTCAAATGTCAACTCAGGCACTTGACACTCACTAGCTGTGTGACCTTGGGCAAGTCACTTAACCCAATTGCCTCATCCTGGGTCATCTCTAGTCATTCTGATGAATATCTAGTCACTGGATTCAGATAGCTCTGGAGGAGAAGTGAGACTGGTGACCTGCACAGCCCTCCCTCACTCAAAACAAAGTCAAGTGCAAGTCATGTCATCATTTTTCTGATGGTATGGTCTTCTTTGGCAAAGAAAGATGAATACGTACACGTAATATTCTATAAACCTTGGGTATCAGACTTCTATCAGAATTATCTGATGCATATTTTTTTCCATTTGAGCCTTTTAACATTCTCACTGTATTGATTTTTTTGTGTAAAAATCTTTTAATTTTATCTCATCAAAATACTATATTTTGTAATCTCAGACCTCTTTGAGAACAGGAAATTTCTGTTCTCTTAACCATAGTCTTTTTTTTAACTCTTTTAAAATACTATGATCTTTTATATTTAAAATAAAAATATCTGATATTAGTTAAAAATAGAAAATTAGATCAATAGCTTTGATTAGACAAGGAAGATTTTTTAAAATAATGGAACTCAATACACCAATGTTCAATAAATCTGAAAACATAAATTACTTTAAAAAGAACGTACTCTTTGATAAGAACATGAGGAAATTGAGAAGCAGCTAGACTTAGACCAACCTCTTATACCACATACCATAATAAATTCAAAATGTATACATGCTTTGAATATAAAAGATCAGACCGTTAAAATTTTAGAAGAGAAACATTTGTGTATCTTTAGCAGCTATGAGTATGTGTACCTGGGGGTAGAGGTAGGGATTTTAAGTGATGAAAGATAAAATAGATGATTTTGACTACTTGAAATTAAAAAAAAACAAAATTAATGTATCTAAGATAAGGGAAACCCTTAACTGGGAGTATATCTTTTTATTAAATATTTCTGATAGGAGTTTGATATGAGATATCTAGACAATTAAAAGAAATATGTAAGTCCAAAATCCACTCCCCAATAGAGATCAAAGTAAAGGAAAAAAAAAAACACTTCCCCAAATAATAGTTCCAAACTATTAATAAGCATATTAAAGAATATTACAAATCACTGATAAAATAAATACAAAACTAAGCAACCCTGAGGTTGTACCACAGGCACAGCAAATTGGCAAAGATAACAAAAGCAGCAATAGTGTTGGAGAACTATGGATACACAGAATTGCTAATGCATTTTGGTGTAGCTGTGAAGTGGTCCAAACATTCTGAAGGACAATTTGGAACTATGCAAATAAAGTGACAAAATTGTCTAGGGTTTCCAGTACAAGGCAGCTACACACCCCAAGGAGGTCACTGACAAAAAGGAAGGCTCCATTTACACTGAAGTACTTATAGTAGCAATTTTTGTGGTAACAAAAAGAAAAAGAAAAACTGGAAGCAAAGCAGATTCCCCAGTTTAGGGGATTGGTTCAATAAAGTGGTGATACATGAATGTAAAGGAATGTTACTGGAATGACAAATATAGAAAAATATGGACATTGCTTTTATACATGCATACATAGTTGGTTGGTTGTTGTCTGTTTTCAAAGAGGACCAAAATGACATTACCTTGATAAAGTGAAGTTTCAATGTGTCTGACTGTGACCGATCAGACCAATACAAGCCGGGAATGCTCTACCACAGGTTGGGCACAGATAGTCTGTGTGAATATTTGGGGTGGACACTCCAAATTTACGCATCCACCATTTACTTTGTGCTGTCTCAATTCTGCTTTGCTCACAGAGCACAGCATCCTTTCTCACGTGGGCATGCCATGCTGCACAGTCCTGTGCCAGTGTTTCCTGTGTTGCACAGTCAAATTCAAACTGAATTTGAGAGAGACCTTGAGAGTGTCGTTGTATCGCTTCTTCTGCTCACCGTGTGATCACCTGCCCCATGCGAGTTCTCCATAAAATAGCCTTTTTGGCAACCATACGTTTTGCATTCAAACAATGTGGCCAGCCCATCGGAGTTGTGCTCTCTGAAGCATAGTTTGAATACTTGGCAGTTCAGCTCAAGCAAGGACTTCAGCGTCTGGTACCTTATCCTGCCAGGTGATCCTCAGAATCTTCTAAGACAGTTCAAATGGAGACGATTCAGTTTCCTGGCATGGTGCTGGTAGACTGTCCATGTTTACAGGCATACAACAATGAGGTCAGCACAACGGCTCTGTAGACCTTCAGTTTGGTAGTCAGTTCACATGCATACATACATATATTCGTATATGTAAACATGCACGGTGAAGTAAAGGGAGCCAGGAAAACTAGATGCATAAGGACTACAACCATGTAAATGTAAAGAATGACAGCCATAAAATAATTGAAAAATAAATGATGTGAAATTATAATAACCAACCTTGACACCAAAAATATGAGAATACATTTACTCCAGCTTCTTTGCAGAGGTCACACAATCCACAGTTACATAATAATGCATAGAACGTTAGACTTATGTTAATGTAAATGCTGACCAGTTTTGCTGATTATTTTTCTTTATTTGCTTCAGTCCTTTCTTGTCCAGCACTCTCCTGATATAATTTCTATAGGTCCTTTTTTTCTATCTGTCTCCCTTTGTCCTACCCTCTCTACCCTTTGTCCACCCCAGGCATTCTCTCTTCTTTTTCTGAGTCTCTCCACATAAGATAGAGGCTTGAATTTTAAAGTATTTTCCACTGACTTTCTTCAGTCTTATTTTGGATATAAGTCCTGTCAGATTCTTTCTTCAGGACAAGAAGAATATTTCTCAGTTTAATCACCATCGCTCATTCCATACTAGTATGCACTTATGTAATAACCACGTCACAAACTCTGCGTACATACACATATCCATAAATCTAAGTGAAAGAATTCCACAGCAAGCCACATGGAAGCTGAAGGTACCAGCCCTCTGCATTTGTCTGCCAAAATGTAACATCTTGCTCCCCATTGCGCCTGCGCTCACCTGACCCCAGCCAACTTTCAACTATCCAAATGACATATATACTTACAAGCTGATTACTTATTGACACTCCTAAATATCTCCTTCAATAGTTTCTCTTTCCAGTAGTCCTGAAAAAGTGAGAAGGGAAATATTTATTTCTGTTTTTTCTCTCTCATTTCCATTGCATCCTAATCTTTTAATATTTTGGCAACTTTTCCTTCCGTGGATTCTTTGAGAAGAAAAGTTCTTAAGGGTTGACTTCTAAAAGAAAGATGGAAGGTGGTATGTAAGCTACTTCACTTAATTCTCACATCTTTCTTTCCCTAATAATCACTTTCTCTGTAAGGAAGATATGGAGTTGGACCAGCTGCTCTGTTTATAAGATTTAGGGAAGCAGAATTGAAAAAATATGCTAATTTCTCTTTCAAAGGATACCAAATAATGACAACCTTTGGCTATTTTTGTTTGATGCTGGTTTAAGAAATATAATGCTCTATATGATACGCTCATGGAACATTTAATCTTTCATGATGGGCGTCAGTAAAATTTCATTCCTTCGAAAGTTGTAACATTTGTTCACCACATTTTCTTGTTAAATTTTATCCAGTTAGACCATATTCTACTACTTATATTTATTAGGTAGAGTTGGTCTTAGTAGACAATGTCTGAATATAATAGCACTATGTATGACTCAACAAATAGTTTTTACAATTTTATTACCTCAAATGAAATTATAGAACTTTGGAATACTGAACATTGATTTTTGCTTAACAGAACATTGTATTTTTCCAAGCTAAAATATTTTATGATTCTTAATGACCCAGTTATTTGAAACACTGTGAAAAGTATCAATGAATTTTTCCAACTGGTTAAAATATCATACATTTCTTTCACCAGTTCAGATATCTTTGTCTTTGATCTTTACTCATAGAATTTAGTGAGGAGGTGGAAAAGATGATTGTTATAGAAGATGAATCAACAACATGATGGAAAAAGATCACATAGAAGTAATAAAAAGATTTTTTTACTTCAAAAAAACTCAGAAAAAGTAGGATTCTTTAGATAAGAACTTTAAAAATCCCTTTAGCAAAATTCTGCTTAACTCACATGATGTTATTAAAAAAGCAAGCATATCTACTTGCATGTACACAATGATTAGTTTGTTATAAGATAAAGTCAACTGAAATGAAATCAGTAATAAACTTAGAATCCACAGTTACTTTAGAGACAGTAATATATTTAGTCAATAAAGTCATTTGAAATATCAAAATTACTAACATCTTTTTATTTTTAACTGTATGAATAGTTTATTATCAATTTTATTTTATTCCATTTAAGGGAAAAAACTGGAAGGAAGCGTAAAATACTATGTACATCAAGCTGAGAACTGAACAGGAGACAGAGGGTGGAAGAGATTGCCTTTAGGAAATTGTGTGGTGTTTGAATGAACCAAAGCATCTCTCTGAAACAAGAGCTCATATTTTCACCAAAATTACTATATTGACAATAACTATAAGGACAATGGATATTTATATTTTGAACTGAATGTGTAATTCCATTAGTATAGGAAACTCCTAGTGAGAAATTTTTTTTTTTTTACCAATTCTCTATAACTTACAGTTTTGGGAGTTTTGGCAGTGAGAGTTTAAGTGCCTTGTGTAGATTCACCTAGATGGTATTGTATTGGAGGAAGGACTATATACATCTCTCTCTCTCTCTCTCTCTCTCTCTCTCTCTCTCTCACACACACACACACACACACACACACACACACACACTTTATATAATGCAGAGGAGTAATAGAGAGATAGAGAGTATAAAACCATCTTCTGAGGTGGAAGAAAAGGCACAGTAGAGGAGTTGTGTTCTTTTTTCCTAGTGCTAGCCACCAGGTGGTGTAGTTATCCTAGGAGAAAGTTCTGCTTACCTTTCTGAAGGGAGGGGATTAGAGAGTAAAGAATGTTCCTGTGGGGATCAATGAAGGGAGGGAGGCAAAGGAACTTCACGTGAATAGGGGAAGAAGTTCATATATATAAAATATTAATAACTTAGTTATTCATAATTCAAGGAGTGCTTTTAAAGGATGTGTTAACAATATCTTTCCTCTTTTCTTTGTGTATCAATAGAACTATTTTTTCTAGTGATTTGAGTATACTTCTTTGATAAATAGTAACTAATATGTTAGCTAGATTCTAATTAGTGCGAATAATGAATTCCCCAAAGTGGTCACATGTATTTGAATTTTCACTATTCAAAGTTATAATTACATATAAATATGGTAATTGGTTTAGCCCAATGGAAATACGTAGTGTGAATTCGAATAATCCAACCACTTTAAGAGATTCAGTATTTTTTACTAATGTGGATCTAGTTTAATAAATGTATTTTAGGCTTAAAACACTAACATTGTGAGATATGATGATTTAAAAACATTTTGTCAATCCAAAGTCAGTCTTTGATATTAGCAACAAACAAAATCTGTCTGCAACTATGCCATGGA
The DNA here is from genome assembly GCA_023548195.1 of Bettongia penicillata ogilbyi. Classification (NCBI taxonomy): domain Eukaryota; kingdom Metazoa; phylum Chordata; class Mammalia; order Diprotodontia; family Potoroidae; genus Bettongia; species Bettongia penicillata. The sequence continues at coordinate 1,672,761 of JAJHZJ010000482.1, read as the reverse complement.
ATTGGTTGTATAAATAAATTCTTACTGGGGCAACTAATTTGTCATAGCAGGCAAAGGTTTCACTGGATTTTGCTTTAGACTAATTTAAACTGACCATCCCAACTCATGTCAAACAGGGACACATAAAAGTTCTCTGAGAAACTGGGAATAAATGGACGTTTAGGAACTTTAATGCCATCTGCTGTATAACTCGTACCCATTTTCTAAACTTCTACCTGAGAGGTGATAAAAAGCGGAAATAGTAGCATCATTACATGGATGGTTGGATTTGGGCAAAAAAAAAGACAAAAGCCTCATGCATCAAATTTTGAAAATGGCACAGAATTATAAGCTAACAATGTACCTTTCTTTTTTAAGACTCTGTATCATTCTCTTTCTAAAAGTCACATGTGAAATTCAGAAGTCATACCTGATAGTTTTTACTATGGAACAAGTTGATGCATTCTAAATATTCACTGACTATGGGACAACAATCAATGTCTATCAAGTTCTGAATCAAAGTAAAAGCCTCTCTTGCCAAGCCTTCTTTAAGAGCATGAGAATATATACTGGTTGAAATTTTTTAAAAGTAAATCAACAGAACAAGTTTATTGATAAGGAAGAATCAGAAATAACTGAACTCAGTAACAGTGACTGATAAACCTGAGAACAAAAATTACTTGGGGAAGAACTCCCTTTTTGACAAGAATTGCTAGAAGAATTGCAAAGATACGTGGCAGAAATTAGACTTAGATCAACATCTTACACCATCTACAATAGTAAGTGGAAAATGAATATAAATATCCTGAATATGAAATATCCTGAATTATCCTACCATAAACAAATTAGAAGAGAACAATATCAGGGACCTTTTCCAGGTATAGCTAAGATTATAATCATCTAAATCAAAAAAAGGGAGAGTTGATAACAAAGAGCAAAATAGATAATTTTGATTATATAAAACTGAAAAGTTTTAGCAATAATGAAATTTGTACAAATAAAATAAAAAGGGAAACAGTTGATTAGGGAAAAATCTTTTCATCACTTATTTCTGACAAGGATTGATATCTCAGATACATATATATAAAACTAACAGAAATATTAAGACCAAAACTATTCCCTAGTGGGTAAATGGTCAAAGGATCTAAATAAACAATTCTAAAAGAACTGCAAACTATTAATCACCATAAGATAACTATAATAATATGAGAAATGCAAATTAAAACAATTTCATTGTGATTTATTTCACAATAAGCAAGTTAGAAATGAAAAAAGAAGGGAAATCAATATTGCAGAAGTTGTGGCAATAAAGGCAAACTGATACCTTGTTGGTGAAACTGTGATTACTCTGGAAAGGACTTTGGGATTTTCTCAAGAGTGATTAAAATAGCCATACATACCCTAAAGTATACTATAAAGCATTTACCCTAAAGAGGAGGGCAATGATACAAAGAAAGGGCCCATATGTACTAACATATTTCTATTTATAGAATTATTTTTTTTTAAATCCAAGAACTGGGAACAAAGTAAATGTCCACTGTTTTGGGGTATGGTAAAAATAAATTGTGGTACATAAGTGAACTGAATACCATAAAAATGATGAATATAGAGAAGAATGTGAACACCTATATAAACTAATATAAATGTATTACTGTAATAATATAAACAGAATCACTAAAACAATGTACATAATGACAACAATGTAAATGAAAATAGCAACAAAATCAAAACTGAGTGCTGTGAAATTCCACTGATCAAGTTTAATCCTTAAAAAATGATGTATAAAATGTTAAAATTGTTTGATTTACATTTCTCACATTATTATGGTAATCTTATGCTGATTAATATTTTGTGATTCTTTTAGAACTGTTCATTTGAATCCTCTAATCACTTACCCACTAGGGAATAGTTTTTGGTCTTAATATTTGTTTGTCTATATATATATATATATATATATATATATATATATATATACATATATACATATATATACATATACACGTATATGTGCATATATATATATCAGATCCTTGTTAGAAATAATTGATGCAAAAATTTTTCCCCAGTCAACTGTTTCCTTCCCTTTAGAGATATTGAGGTTCTATGAGTATGGAACATTGTATACAATGTCAGACTTGGTTGACATTTTAGTTAGTTTTGTCAAACCATTGGTTTATTTCTTTCTTTGTTATAAGGGAAAACTCTCAGGTAGGGGAACAGATATTTTAAGAGATATAAAAATAAAAGATATTTATAAAATTTTTCAAAAGAATATGGGAGCTCTTTTTTGTGGTGACGAAGAATTGGAAGTTGAGGGGATGCCCATCAGTTGGAGAATGGCTGAACAAATTATGGAATGTGGTTATAATGGGATATTACTGTGCTATATGAGCAGGGTGATTTCAGAAAAACCTGGAAGGACTTATATGACTTGATGCAAAGTGAATTTGGCAGAACCAGGAAAACATTGCGTAATGTCAATATGGTGCAAAGGTCAACTGTTCATGACTTAGCTATTCTCAGCAATACAGTGATCCAAGTAATTTCAAAGAACTTATGATGAAAAATGCTTTCTACCTATGTAGAAAGAACTGACAGAGTCTGAATGCAGACCAAAGCCTACTATTTTTCACTTTCTGTATTTTTTGTGTCTTTTTTCCTTTGTGTCTATGTCTTCTTTCACAACATGACTAATATGGCAATATATTACAAGATTGAAAATGAACCTAGTGAAATTGCTTACCATCTCAGGGACGGGGGAGTTGAGGGAAGGAGAAAGAAAATTTGGAACTCAATATTATAAAAGTGAATGTTAAAAATTATTTTTACCTATAAAAGGGTAAATATAAAATGTTATTTTAAAAAAGAATATGAGAATTAATTAGTTGATGTTACATTCACCTATTTGACATTTTTTATCAATTGCATCTACCTAGAAAATTATGAAGCTAAACTACTTTTTTTAATGTATATAACAGTATATCTAACATTTTCTAAAACCACAAGACTAATAAGAGGATGTGATTTTTGTCTCCTATGAACCCTTAAAAGAAAATTCCTGGAAGGAATCTTAAATTGTGGATAAAGCTAACATTCATTATTAGTTTCTCAGTGATGAACATTTATATTCAGCATTTAGGTGCTATTTTAATGCCTGTTGTAGAAAATATATATGTATTTGTGGCAAAGATAGACTTCCACAGTAATAAGTCATCAAGAATATATCCCTTATCTATTCTGTTGAATGCCACATGACAGCTAAGAATCTTTAATACTGTACTGACATCCAGAAGTACTGTCACTACTCAGCTATCATGGTCAGAACTCTATAGCTCCTTGGAATGGCAGCTTATGTGAAGAGAATGGAAGGTAACAAAATATTTGCTAAGAAGTAATTAATTTTACTGGGAAAGTAATTTATTTGCTGAAAAAGAAATTATATCAAGACAATGCAGTATCCAATCAATCATCAAGCATTTCTTAAGTGCTAACTATGTGCTAGGCACTGGGGATAGAAAGGCAAAAAAATGTTTCATCCCTCAAGGAACTTGCATTCTAATTGGGGAATTTTGGTAAACCAATCAACAGCGGCTAACAAAAGATTCTGGCATGTGAAGCTCAGGTAGATCAATATTTTCTAATTTAAGGTCATAAAAGCACTAGGCTGAATTATAAGGTCAGGGAAATAATCTTAATTTTTAGTTCATAAACGGCATCAATTGGAAAATATACCATAACTACACTAATTGCTCTTACAAATTGATCACTGTTCACATCTGAATCTGTTGTCAATCATTATGATGTGAATGAAGATCCACTGAACACTACAGTGACATTCCAATATTTCCATTTCTGTCCATATTTTCAGAGCATTGGCTCATCTCTTTAAGTTTTCTGTTTCCAAGTTGGTCATTTGTAAAATTAGATCAGTTCTTAGTGAAGTTGTCCATCTGGTGTCCAGAAAACTGCTACTGGATTTAAGATTTAACTGTCAGAAAACTCTAGATTCTAGTAAAAAAAAAAAATTTATTTTGCTTAGTGTATTACTAGGGGGCAAATCATTAAGCTTCTTAAAGTTTAAATTTTCTATTTTATAAAATAATGGTTTTATAATCTGCTACCAAACTCAGAGGAATGTCAAGAAAGCTAGCCATTTAATACTTCATTGAGTGCTTTGGGTTCCTCTGAAGAAAGACACTTGAAAGTTACCAACTACTGTAAATACAAACTACCACTAAGTTCTTTTTCTCTTTTCCTTCAATCTCACCCTTTTTTCTCCCCTCCCTCCCTTCCTTTCTTATTCTCTTCCTTCCTTCCATTTTCCTTCTTCCTTCCTTCCTTCCTTCCTTCCTTCCTTCCTTCCTTCCTTCCTTCCTTCCTTCCTTCCTTCCTTCCTTCCTTCCTTCCTTCCTTCCTTCCTTCCTTCCTTCTTCCTTCCTTCCTTCCATAGAGCTTAAGGGAAGACTTGTGTTGGAATTCTTTATTCAGTAGTACCTACATCTCTATATTCTTTCAGATAAAGGTTTCCTTGGTGTTGAATCTACTGACTACTGATCCTGCAAGATTCTTCCTCAGAGTAATTGATCTTTGTCTCTACAGCAATATTAACTAGTACTAGAACTTGATATTAACTGCCTTTTCAATCAATTTCTTTTTTTAGACACTCACAGGCAGTCTCTTAGGAGAGATATGCTGCGTTTACATATTTCAAGATTAGATATACTAACAAAGAAGCAGGTTACATACTAGAGAGAATTAAGAGTCTATTATTCACTCCAGGATACTGGTGGCCCCTGTAGTCTATTTCCTATTGTTCATAGCAGCAGCCTACTACAGGCAGGGAGAAAAAAAAAAAACTGAGGCCCAAAGCACATTTGAAAAGACTTTACTGAAGGCTAGCAGATGTGGGGCATTCTTTATTTACTTCTGTTTACAGGGAAATTAGAGTAACTCTCTACAATTGCAAGTTTCATATTTGTCTTCAAGATCTAGATTGTAGGCCAATGTACATTTTTTTAAAAATTAAAAGTATAGTCTGCTTACATTAAAAAAAAAAAAAGTTGGCAAAGCTCATTAAGATTTATTACATGTCCCAAATTTTGTAGTCCCAAAGCTTAACGACAGATGGTGGTGTAACTCCACCAATTTTGCAACTTCTGCACTCAGTTTGATGTAATATAGATTAGCCCTTGATTTGACTTCGGGAAACCAGTATTTTCTTCCCTTTCTAAACTCTAAGAGGCAGGGGAAATATGTATGTGTGTTTGGGGAGGGGAAGGGGGTTAGGAGGTTGAGAAGGTAGTGGGGGTAGTCACTTGTATTTACGAGCAGTCTGTTTCCCTTTCTGAAAACAGTAGTCATGAAAAATAGAAACCTGATCTGTGCACAGTTCTGTGATCCGAAAGGAAAAACACATTACAATAATTAAAAGAAGACGTTCGATAAAGGGTTATCTGAAGCGAGTAATACAATACAACTTTGCAGATGGTAGCTCTAACAGGAAACCGGGAATAAACAACCATTTGGTTAAACCTTTTCTATTCCCTCCTCTTAATATCTCAACTATATTAAACAAAATTAAGAACAGTAACATTAATAAAAGGCATTCATAGAAAAAATGTAGTTAATATTTGACTGGAAAATTTTCTAAAGACAACAGTTCAGCATCAGAAGAATCGTACAATTTTGTGGCAAAGCAATTAAGTAGAAGCAGGGGAACAAAAAAAGTGCTGTGAATGAAGTACCATTAAACAATACAGATGTTTCTACTATGTGTCATTCACAGAGATTTCCTTCCTCCTTTCTCGCTTGAGTGTCTCACTTGGGTTGCTTCATTTCCCGCAAATAGCATTGGCAAAGACCCTATCAAACGAACTTCACTGGTACCTGGCTCCCTGATGGAGCACTGTCACAGATTTTGTTGTTTTGAGGATTTTTTGTCCAACAAATATTAAATCATGTATTTCTTTAAGAGGGATTTATGGAGGGGTACACTTACTCAAAGATCTTTTGTTTCAGAGTAATGCAGTTCAAGTTTCGCCCGAATTATCTTTGAATGACGGGCTGACCAACGTGATACAATTGAATGGAGACCAGACCTATGCAACAGGAGCAACCAGGGACGGAATCCTAGAAACAGGTTTCGGCTTTCCTCCCCCTTCCCCAATGTATTGCTTTTCGTTTAAAAGGCTATACTGAGCCTGTTGAAGAACTCCTGGCGTGTGTAAAAGACAAGTATTCGTTCGCTTTTTGCCCTTCCAGAGTTTCCCTGAGCCTCGGAAACCCAGCTTGTCAATTATGATTTCAACTTTCTTGAATTCTGTTAGAACTGCGCCCTTCAAGCCTGTTCCAGTAACTAACCAACGTGAAACAAAGCGTTTAGTGTTTAGCTAACATGATGGGGGGGGGCGGGGTTAAAAGAGTAGAGAGTAACCAAATAAATATACTTTATGGCCACCCATCAACAAAGAACATGCCACCGTGGCAGTGAATGGTAGCGTGTATGTGCGTAATGTGTGGAGAGGGAGGAAAGAGAGAAGGAGAAAAGGGGGGGTGGGGAAGTAAGTAGAGGAAGAAGGTGAATAGAGAGGTAAAGAGAAGTGGGGGAAAGAAGGTGGAAGAGAAGGGAGTAGAGAAGGAGAAAGGGAAAGAGAAGTCAGAGACAGAAGAAAGAGTCAGGGAGAGAATAAAGAGGAGAGGGGGAGATAGAGGCAGTGTAGAGAAAAGAGGAGACAGGGAGGGAGAGAGGGAGAAAAGGAGAGAGAGAGGGAGAGAGAGGAAGACCTGGGGCTGAACTTTCACCTCTCGAACCCGGGCTAACCCTATTGGTTGAGAGTTAGGAATCAGAGAAGCAGCTGAGCTTTGCTGCTTCCAGTAGAACCTGCAATTCTCACCTCGCCCTTCTTATTCCCGGGGGGGATGGGATAGTGGTAGAGCCACTCCGCCTCAGAGGAAATATATGCAGGTTTGTAAAGATAATGACTCGAAGTACAAAGGGAAGCGTAGTTCCAAGTGCGGACAGCCCAGCAGAGATTGATTTGTAGTAAAATTATCCCCTCACTCTAAGATAGGCAACTCAAGCTGCAACTTCCCTTTTGCACCTTTTACCTCTTGGCTACTTTCACACACAGCAAAGAAACTTCAGAGGCTAACAAATTTCGCAAAAACGTGTGTTTACGTACAGAAAGGGCGGAAGGTGAAAGACTAAATCTATTTCTCTTAGAGTCTCCAGCTTCTTTCCCCCTTTGTCTTTTTTGGAACCTGAACTATACCGTCAGGTTGACCCCAGCTCCTTTATATGAGCTCCCTCCCTCTTTTCCCTCCTCAGAACACCAAGTGAGAAAGAGAATACAGTTAAGCAGGGGAAAGGGGTGGGGGTGGGGAGAAAAAGAGTAGCAATCTGTCAGCTCTGTGACCGCTAAGCTACCTTCATTCATAAACCTAGGGAAAAGAGTATGCAACCAGCTTTCCCTGGATTTACTATCATTTTCCCTTTGTTTTTCAAATTGGTTTCTTGTCAGTTCTGACCGGCATCCACGTATGGTTCAGGTCTGTTCGTCACAGAAGAATGTACTTAAACTGGACACAAAATTATCCCCAGGATTCTCAGGGCGAGGAGATAAGTCTAGTTTTGATCAGGAGAGTCTGAAACACAAAGAAATTTTCTTTGGGTATTGTTAAATGTCCTTTAGCTCTCTCGCAGTTAAGGTAGCATTTCCAAACAGTAAATATTAAGGAGGGCACTTTTATGCCTAGGTAGAGTTTAAAATGCATCCAGAAAGTGAAACAATTAGAATTGGTTTGGAAGCAAAGCCCACCCTTCTTCATTCCTAGTTCCATTGAATGAACGGGCTGACTTGCTTGGACGTGTAGTCTAGCTTCCTGATATATTAAATTGGTTTTAAAGGAAAATGTGATGATATGTTTACAAATGTGGGTGCCAGGGGTTGATATTTCCCAGAGATAACTTGCGATTTTGGTGGGAAAGAGGAGTGCGAACTGTGTATGAACCCGCTCCTTCCTTTTTGGAAAAAGGGCTCTGTTGCTCTTTGCGGAAATGAAAGACACTCGAATGCTGAAGTTAATGCCTGTCTAGTCTCTTGAATCACTCTGCCTGCCATCAGAGACTTTAAAACTTAGCAGTTCTTTCTCCTGGGAGGGGTGGGGAGCAGCGAAGAGCTGGGCTTTGCTTACACCAGCCTCCCAGTGCCTGGAGATATTTGGAGTAAAGTTTCAACGCCTTTTTGGAAAACAGGCTTTACAACTGAGGCGACTGCAAGGAAATGAATGTACAGTGTGGGTGATCAGAGCAGTCGTGTAAACCTGGAGGGAAGGAGTAGAGAGCAGGGTTGGAGAACTTCGCCAAGAGTTAGCAAGGAGAAGCACAGCCCCGACCGCTACCAGCGGTTGAGAGGCGGGGGGAGGGGGAGACAGTGGTCCCTCTCTCCCCACCTTTGTCACTGGCTTGAATGAAGTGGGCCGAGATTCCAGGCGAGTCCTCTATCCAGACTGCCCTTCCTATCTCCTTTACCTTCTCCTCCACTCCCCGACCCTTTAAGCCCAGCGCAGCCCCTTTTCCACACGCGGAGGAGAAGGGTTCAAGGGAGTGTATCCACCCCGCCTGCAACATGTGCGAGCTCCTGCTGCTTCTCCTTCCTCCGCTGCGCTCTTTGAAGTGCACACGCGGAGCAGGGTACTTGCAAGATTGTTTTCTTTCATATGTGTTACTTTTTGCTCTCCATTCATCACTAGATAGGAGATATCACGGAAGGATTCGGAACCCTAAAAGGCCAGACTGGTACCTGTCTTCCGAGTTTTCACCTCTCTCACCCCCCACACCCCCGCCCATTTCCCCACGCACGATCCCTTTACCATCCCTATTCACTTCTCCAATCGTCCAAGTGTAGAACACCTACAGGGGCTATCGTAATTGTGGGGAAGTCAGAGCAAAACAGCTACTAAGGACTGCGCCCAGAAAAAAAAAAGGAAAGTCAATTTCACCCCAACCCAGGCAGTAGATGCACAAAAACAAAAAGAAATTAGCATCTGAGCCAACGTTTCAGAATCCCCCCTTCTGACTACATTGTACTTTTCAGCTCCTTTCTACTGATGGCTTTGGATCCCTTCAAGGCTTTTTGCACTTCACATGGAATCCCCTATTTCATTTGCCAGCAATTCTGTCTGCATAGGACTGTACTTCGGGGATTGCCAAGAAGCTGCAGACACCACTCAGCATTGCCAATACAGCATAAGGTTTTGTTCTTCCTCCTCCCACACCCCTACTCTTAATGCCCCACCCCCCACTCCCAAGCCCTAACCCCAAACCTACACTCCAGGTCTAAGTGGAGCAGGAGGAGTTGGCGAAGGAGGCGCGCAGGCGGGTGGGGTAGGGGAGAGGAGTGGCCGTGGGGAAGTGGGGGGGGGAGGGGGGAGGCGTGTAGAAGAAAGATCCGGAGAAGAACAAACAACTTCTCCCAACTATTTGTTTACATAGCAGGTGGACTTGACGTCAGCTAGGACGCTTTACAGAAAATCATAACAATATCCTGCTCCGCGTTTTCCCCCTCCTTAGAACTAGGAAAGAGGTGGGAAGGGAAGGGAGGAGAATCTAGTCCCAAAACACTTTTTATGGAGGTGGGGTGGGGGATGTTCTCTCCCCTCTATTTTTTTGGGGGGGAGGGTAATAAACCATAATAAACAATCCCCACCCAGCAGCCTCTGGTAACCCTGGGGAAGAATCCGTTGACGACTGCCCCCCAAATTCCCCGCCACCCCCCAACCTCTGGCAAGAAGAGGTTGTAGCGAGTGGTGTGTGTACATTTCACATTGCCAATAACACACACACACACACACACACGCTCTCCTGTGCGCGCGCGCACATACACATACACACACACATACACTCCGCACACATACACACAGACACGGCTTGGGGAGAGAGGAGAGACAGCGCGAGACAGCGCGAGCCTCCGAGAAAGCGCGAGACACGCCGGCGCGTGTAGCCGCCGCCGCCGCAGCCTCGGAGCTCCCGGCGCTGCCCAGCGCCGCCAGCGGAGGAACAGTCCCAGTTATTTATGCCGCGGCTACGTCCGCCGCTGGTAGTTCAGTCCGACCCCCCCAGTGACTCCCGCGGCCGTCCCCTCTCCGCCGCGCGCGCGCACACAACACACACACACACACACAACACATACGCACGCCAATACACTCTCCCCCCACCCCCCCACTCCAGGCGGCAGCTGCAAAGACTGTGCACGGTTGCGTGGGCTGGGGCTTTCGGCAGCTCCTCTCCTCTTCGGGGGTCATCTCTGGACGCCCCGCTCCGCGTCTCGCTCCTCTTGGTAAGTTTCTTCTCCTTCACTTTTTCTTAACCCTCTCCCCTCCCCTCTCCTCTCCTCCACCTTTTCTTAACCCCCCACCTCTTCCAACCCTCCCTGCCATCCCCCCCGCCCCCCGCCACTACCATCCACCTCCAGCCCCAGACTCCAGGCTGGACTTGACTTTCATCCTCTCCTGCTACTGTTGCAGCAGGAAAGTTTCACCCCAGCGGCTGCTCTCCGCGCCGCGGTGCAAATGTGACATGTGTCAGATTTCGGCTTGGCATCTGGTTCGCGTTCCTGCCTGCCTTCACATCACCACTTGTTGTCTTTTTTAAATTTTTATTTGTGATTTGAGGAAGAGGGGGAGATTCGTTGCCGTTGGCTTTTTTTTTTAGCATGAATTTTAGCTCTAAGTATGCAAAATGTTGCCTTGCCCGGAGAGACTGTGTTTGAGAAAAGTATGTGTCGAAACACCAGATGTGGGTGTTTACCACGGTTTGGGGAGGGGAAGGGGGTTTGAATATTGTTTGTTGCTTCTCTGTTCCTATTCCTCATCTCTCTCTTCTTCCCCCTCCCCCTCCTGAAAAACCAAACTAACACACATCTGGTGTTTAGAAGCACACACTTTATGGATTTATCCATTTGTTGACCCTTATTTACTAAACTGCACAAAGTGCATGCTTCTCATTATAAGTTAGGAAAACTTTAACTTTTATTTAAAAGTACTTCTCTAGAAATTTAAAAAGAAAAAGCATAGGAGAGGGAAGGACATTTTTTCCTATCTCAGGAAACCTTGTTAAGTTGAATAAAGAAATTATCCTCCCAAACCAGGAAGCTTTGGGATAACAGCATTTCACAACAATTGGCTCTTAACATTCTTTACCTTTTCCTAACGGCCCACTTTCTCCCTCCCACTGTTTTTCTTCTTTGGAAATTTCTTAGTTTAATTCCGTGTTTACGTGGGGGTTGGGGTAGTGTTGCTAAATAAATTCCCCCCCCCCTCCCCCCGGTTCTTTTACTAGGTCATCTGAGAGAGAAGCGAAACCCTCTTCATGTGTGTTTGTTTTTGGACGACCGTGAATAGGAAAGAGAGGGGAGAGACTTAAGTTGTGGCATACATCTTGCGGTTGGTACTTTTGTATCCTTAGTCCCTTTCGCATCTCGCCTGATGCACGTGCAAATGATGGCGTTCGCCACCCACTCTCACTGGCCAGGGGAGGTTACTACACTGTATTCACGCCGCCTCTTAAACGCTTAGCTCTAGCAGGTATTCAGCCTCAGCCACAGCTGTCCTCTCAGCGCACTAATGGAGAATGCTAACTTTGATCCAAATGCCCCAAACAATACACTGATAAGTGGTATGTGAGACCCGGGGAGTTTCTGAGGACAGTTAAGTATTGTTGAGGGTAGCTGTGTTGACATTTACTTGAAATTCATAAGTTGGAGACACTCTGGTGGGGGGAGGGGGGGTTATTGAAAATATGTATGTTCTGAGACTGAAATATTTGGTGTTTCCTGACTGAAACCGATAGTAAAATTGTAAAGTTGGAGGTTTTCTATAAGCAGAATCAAGTCTAGAGATGATTCAACAGTTGTAGACATTAGTCATAGCTAGGGAAAATGTAGAATACAACACAACCTAGGAACTAGACCAGTCTTAAGTTTTCATTAAGCATTCTCTCAAAAAATTTTAAACAATTAATGGGCAGCTGTTCTCTACAGTATTTTTTTTAACAGTCTCTCCACATGTTGAGTTTCAATCAGTTTCTGAAGGATTACACTTAAAAAAATACTAGTTTCCTAACAGGTGGTAAGCCAATCAAAAGAAAAAATGAGGTCCTTTTTGACCTTTTCTGACATTTCCTAATGGAGCTTTTTTGAGAAGAATAGAGAGAATGAAAGGAGTTTAGGTATAGTGGAATTAGGACACATATATGTGAGTGGGTGAGGGTAGTGTTTGTCTAAATATATAGTTGCAGTGGAAATCAGATTTTTTTTTTCGCAGTGGGATACTTTTCGTTGAAAAGAGATACAAAATACTCTTACTCTTTCTACAAGATGAAGGCAGAAACAGCAGGTCAACAGGAGGTAGAAAATGAGTATGAGCATGTTAAGTGGTCGAAGTGGAAGTTTTCCAGCTGGAAGTATTCAGACAGCTTTACTTTTTGAAAGCAAAAGTTTGCCTGGAAGGCATACTTTTTTTTTTTTTTGGCGTGCTCTTATAAGATCTATTAATTTGATTAAAGAGTAGAAACTAAGAAGAGGTGTGTATAATAGTGTGTCTGTGGTATTTGTCAAAATTAAGACAAAAAAAAAAGATTAGTTTGGAGATACTTTGCCCTTGAAGTTTGGCACTGTAGCATCCACTAAAGCTAAGGTCTTCTATTTTATCAAAAATACTATTTATCATTATTGTCACCAAGAATTTTGGAAAAACTGTTTTTTCTCATTGTGGCAACTTTGGAATTTAAAAAACTCAATATTTGTATAACATTGCTAAACAAATAATATTACAGACTTCTAGGGTAGTATTATGTACCACAATTGACTGTACTACTCTCTAGAAGAATAAGCTATGTGCGCTGTCTAAGAAAATGTAACTTGGATTTTTAGATATTTAGATTTTTTTAAAACAAAATATACCAGTGCTTCCAATTTCATATTAGGTCCTTAAAGGAATGAGTATTGAACTATTGTCACTTAAAGTTGAGCAAAAGGAACACCTCATATTTTAGGTTACATTGAGGTCAGTAAATCTTAAAAAGGAAACAAAAACCTGAACACACATCCTTCTGGAAGGTAAGTGGAAAGGGGGAAAATATTCAGTTTTTTTAAAAGAAGTTATTCCAAAAGTATACCTTTAGGTGCTGTGGTAACAGACTTTTTAGGTGGATAATGAAAAAAAAAATCCACTACCTAAATGCAATGACATTTTTATGTCTATGTTATTAAAATGTTAATAGAATATATAATAGAATACATTAATTTGTAATCAAAAATAAATTTAAGGAAATCTACTGATCAGGGAAAGGAAAGGATGTAAATAACCATTGTAGACTGTTTAAAATTGATTCTGTTATATTTTGCCTTCTAAGGTGATATGCAAGCTGGAACTGAACATCATTTTTAGACTGCATAACCTGAAATGCATGCTGGGGAGGCCTTTAGTTACATTATGCTTAGTTGTATCCCTGTGCAAAACTGTTGTTAGTACATGAGTTTTGCTTTCTTACACTGATATTCTGAGGGATTAGGAGGTGAAGGGGAATTTGTATTGTGTGCATGTTTTTTTTTTTCCTTCTAGACACATGAAATAAAGGAAAAAGAATTGTTGACTGAGGATCTAGCCTACACATAATATAAATTCTTTTTAAAGTAAAAAAAATTGTGAATACTGTTGCACTATTAGAGCTAGTATATCCAGATCTATTCCACTGTAAGGTTTCATTCCTTTTATATGAAGGACATTTTTTTACACAGACAATTATGTGTAATGTAGCCTAATCAGAATTATTCCTCATAAGAAGCACACTTAAATATGTTAAAATAGATATTGTTTCATACTAGAAATACCTTGTTTTGTTGTATTGAGAAACATGAAATAACCATGGCAGTATAATGAATGTAGCAAGACATCTTTACGTTTTTTTCTCCGAGAAGATGAGTAGGGTGCATAATTTTAATTATGCTAAAAGACAATTACATGTGATCTTAAAGGATTTATGTTTAGGGCTATATCATCCCTGTATGTTTTCTGTGTTGACAGGCTTATGTTAGAACAATTATGTTCTACTTCTGGTAGAAAACTGAGTGATGGAAGTCTCCATGTGTTTTCTGCTTCTCAAAATGAAATAATGAAGATGTCATTTACTTGTATGAAGGAGAAGTGAATTAGGACATAGGTTACTAAGAAGTATTCAGTGTGTGATTGCTAATAGAGAGAATTGCAAATCAGAGTTAAATTTTTAAATGATATCAGTTCTGTTGCAAAAACTGAATACTAATTTTCGATATTCTCAGCATCCACTTGATTATTTTCTGAATTTGGTGATAGCTAGTAGTGCTAGTCACGTAAAAAATATTAACTGTTTAATCCCATATGGAGAGTTAATTTACTATTCCTTGTTTGGAAAAAATAACATTCCTTTAATTTCGATTGAATCATGTAATTATAGGATCATAAACTAAGAAGAGGTTTTAACCGTAACCTAGTCTTATACATATATCTAACGAGTGCATAGTGTTCAAATGAAACTTCACCAAACCCATTACAGAAAGATGATTATATACTTAGATCTTTTGGGAAGGCAAACTGTCTTAAATGTCTTTGAAAACACTCTGTTGTCTCTCTCACAATTCGTAGACTTCCTAATTCCTTCCCTAAATTTCCTGTGCTTTTATTTTTCTTCCATTTTTAGTGGAAAGAAAGCAACTTCTTGTCTATTTCTGTATTTTTTAATACACTTGGATTGTTGTAGTGTCTCTTCTTATATGCTTTTCTTCTCCAGGTAACTCTTCAGTTTCTCTCTATTTTCATAGGGTTGAAATAATTTTCGTTGTTGTTTTACGGAACTTCCAACAGAGTCTCTCTTCTCTGTTTCAGGACCTCAGATTGGACTTTTGCAAAAGTGTTAGACAATGTTGGATGAAATGGTAATGAAAAAGCAATTTTACAGTTCTTACAAACTCTCTTCCTTGAGCATAGGTGAGCAGAAATATGTGCAGAAATTCATTATCACAGAACTTATGGCCCTAGAAGTTGCATTTTATGAAAAATCCTATTAGAGGTTTCCCAGTTATCTTCATGTTACAAAAAATATATTCTTCGGTTTGCTAATTTATGCCTGCCTTTTGAGTCATTGCTTCTACTGTGTTTTTACATGTCTTCTGTTGATCTGCCCAGACAACCTATCTTTCTTAAAATGTGCAGCTTCCACACAGTTTAAGGAAATGGATCTGAACATTTATTTTTAATATAATGTCATGGAGCAGTCTTCAAAGAAGTTGAGTGATTAGTGTATTGTCAGTTTTTTTCTTGAGATCTTTTTAACTTTTGTTACAAACATAAAAATATGTTTAATTACTTTATATTTATATATAAAGATATTTGAATAATTTGACATGGAAAAATAATTTTATAACAATATTTGATATTTAAAATACTTGCTGCATTTTAAAATGTCATTTTATCAAATAGTGGGCTTAGTTTTTTGAGGAGACTGTAACTCCAGTTTTACAATGTAAGTCAATAAAAATGAATGTACTGTACAGAAATTTTCTATCTGGTCAATTTATTCACTTGTTCATTCCATAAATATTTGGCCAATTTATACATAGCATTCTACCAAGCATGGGAGGGGGGTGCAAACACAAGCACAATCTTGTTCTCTAGGAACTTGCAGTCTATTTGGGGAGATAAGAAATTGAAATCAAATAGTTATGAAAGTGAAAAATCACATATGATTCAATGCCAAAATAGTTGATACAGAAAATGCTATATCATAAAGGAGAAACACTTATTAGTAACGCTGTCATGTCGAAAGCACTCTGCCTGTGTCACCTTTCCCAATTCCTCTTATGTAGTGCATGGTAAGCTGTGAATCTTAATCCTGACTCATTTTGAATTTGTGGAGTTTGTTTATATACTCTGAATTAATAGACTTGTTAACATTTACTATTTATAATAGTTATTTTGAAAGCTAGACTTCCTGCCTTAGTGAGAAAGTGCATTCTTCTCTTATGTAGAATATTAAAAGGAATGTAGTGTGATGGAAAGTACAGTGAAGTAGCAGTCAGGAGACCTGGGTTCTAGTTTGAACAGTGTTGCTAATTGATTCTTGCACAGGTCATTCCTTTTCTCTAATGAAGGGGTCTTAAGTTTCCATTTTTCTTGCAAAGAGAAAGGGTACTAAACAGTGTAGTACTAAAGGGTACTAAACAGTACTCAGTCCAGGATCATTTATGAAATTATATACTGTATGTTTTCTTATATTCATGTGTTGATGACTGCTTTTTAAATTTGGTCTTCCTCCACCTGTACAACTGTCACTGTTGATACAAATCATAATTTCTTAGTACTTTGAGGGATGTGAGCATGTTCCCATTTTGACATTGCTTGAATTTGGGATTGTACATTTATTTTCATTAGCATGACAATGAAATTTATATGTTAGAAAAGTATGTTGCTGCTAAAGAAATGAATACCATAAAATTTCAAAGCTTTCAACATTATTAAGTTATTAACAGTCTTCATTTTCTCCCAATTTGTCTTAAGGAAATATTTTAGATTTCTAAATAGGATTCTAAGATTTTTTAATATTTTTGTTTTAAAACTTTTCCAAGCCGAAGTCTCAGTTAAGTGAGAATAGTCCATCAAAATTTTGTTAAAGCTTTTTATTATTTTTGGAACTTTTATTTGAATGCCTTAAAATGATGCTCCATAATATAATTTAGACTTTATTGATAATACATTGTTTTTTATTTCTTTTCTCAGTCATTTTTATCTTTTTGTACTATCTTTAATGGCCTATTTTTATCGGTTTGGGAAGATTTCAAACACAAAAATTACATTTTTTGCTGTACAGTTGTTTTCAACTCTTAAGAAGAAATCAAAGACTTATGAGTAGGAGAAAAATCAGTGGTACTTATATCTGAAGAAATATATTTTCAGCTTTCCAGTAGTAGATGTCTGGGGAAAGAACTTTCTAATTTGAATATTCAAACTAACAAAAAACATTTCAGGTTTTTTTCTTTTCATATGATCTCTAACTGTTCACTGAAATCCTAACCTCTTGATTTCTTGTGGCTTGAAAATGACCCTGTGTTTTTGAAGGATTTGTCAGCAATGCATAGATTCTTCTAGGACAAAAGACAAAAGAAGCTCAAAAGACTTTGAGTATAGGCCAGATGATGAGTTCTCTATCAGGTGTGTGTCAGGATCAGCCCAGCCAAAGTCAAAGGCTCATCTTCAGGTTAACTGCAGGGTGACAGATTTTTCCAGGAACCCATGAAAACTGTCCACTCTAACATTTTATGTCAATGGAAGGAGTTATCCACACTGACAAAGTGACAGATGCTTGAAAGTAATGTCCCTAAGATCCTCTTCCTAATCCTATTCCTCATTATTTCCACATCTAATTTTTTCATCCTATCTGAATGTTTTAATTTTTTTCTTTCTTTTTTAACTGTTCTTTGCTCTCAACCTTTTAGCTTCTTTATGTTCTTCAAAATATATTTCCAAATAACCTTTGTTCCATACTTTAACTAGATTTTATTTTCTGTATGATCATAGCCTGTTGTGAAGTAAGCTTCCTGGCAGAGTTGTACGTTCAAGTCTTGTAACTGAAAGATACTTTGGCTGTGTGACCTTGGGCAAGTCACTTAGCATCTCAGCAGAGACAACTGCCAACTACTTTAGGTTGCTGAGAAAGTAGGAACTTATGTTGGTCCAGGAATTTACTCAATTAGTATAGGTCTCCACTGTAATGAAAACATAGCACCAGATCCCTTCCCCTGTGTTCTAATGCAGTGCCCCCACTGATTTCTCATTACTGTTAGTAAAAGATTCTTGATTTCAAGGCCATCCATTAATGAGTCTATACTGCCTCCTTTATCATCCATAGTGATGAGTAGTTGGACTGTTGGGTTTTTTTTTCTCTCCATTTTTTCATTACATGTCTTTTTTTGGGGGGAGTGGGTGAACCAAAACTTGATTTCACCTTGGGCAAGTTACCTCCTCTTAGCTTCCAATGGTTACTTAAAATTCCATTTCATCCAGGGATTATCACCTAACTACTTGATCAGAGTAAGG
This sequence comes from Bettongia penicillata ogilbyi, assembly GCA_023548195.1. Taxonomy (NCBI): domain Eukaryota; kingdom Metazoa; phylum Chordata; class Mammalia; order Diprotodontia; family Potoroidae; genus Bettongia; species Bettongia penicillata. Next base: position 1,654,656 of record JAJHZJ010000482.1, on the reverse strand, counting down.
ATTTTCTTCTTTCCAAATCAGTGTTCTAACTTAAAAAACAACACACACACACCCCATCTATGAATGGATAGTTTTATTCTATGAGCAGCAAACTTAGAAAAGTTGAGTGCGTAAACGTTTTAGTATTGTGACCAAACAAAACTTGCTGCAAAGCTAATTTGACACATCCAATGATACATATAATTACTGTTGCCCTTTATTGTAATTAAGTATAAATTGTAAATCTTGTAAATTAGTCTAATAAGTGTTGACTATAGAACTGTAGGGAAGAGATCACTCCATTCTTGATGGATGGAATAAATGAAAGAAGTGCCCTGCTATCTCTTTTGATGGTCCCTTGATCCATCATCCAGGAAAATTATCCAGCTCTTCTCCAGGGTATAGACATATTTAATCAAAGGATTTTGGAAGTTGGGTCTTAGGAATTCCCTTTCCCTTACCTAGGACTTAAATTGCCCAGGACTCTCTTCTTAAATAAATTAGGCTAAGAGGTTGAATCAAAACTTCCATTCTCTTAGGATGGATGACTAATCATTTTCCTTTTTTTTTGTTTGTTTTATAACGACTATTACTGTAAGGTATGGCTGACTTAGAAATATCATTTCCCCTCTTTTTTCCAACCATCTTTGGGAGGTGTATGACCAAATGAATATCTTATTAAAGGCATTTTAGGCAGTAGTATTGGAGAGATATATAATGAAGATTTTGGTGGCAGAATGACAGATAATAACTTGTTTCCTGAGAGAGAAGTGATGGAGGAAGAGCAGACAAGATTTTAAATGGAGTTTCTCTGGTGCTCTTTCACCTTTTTAGTTGTTTATTTCCTTCCATATTATGCTCCTCCCTACCCCACTTCCTTCCTTCTAGTTGAACACAATCAAAGCAGTGAGGATCTCAATTACTGTCCAGTTTAACATAATTCTCTTACAGATGAATAAACTGAGCCCCTAGAGAGGAAGAGATGGGCTTTATTCAATGTCATTCAGTTACTAAGTAGGAGGACCAGTATTCAAACCCATATCTTCTAACTATGTGTTAAGTACCCCAAGTTTGTGAATTATAGCAAACCATTTTGAGGGCTGAGCTCTTCAAGGTGCTTGGATTAAGGAAATAATACTACTGTACTTTGCTATGCTGTTAATATTTCTTCCACTTTTTCACAGCATTTTTCCCACAGGTGGAAGACTGGGAAAAATTCAGATTTGTGACCTTCCATACTAGTTCTGATCTATTAATGCCAGGAGGCTATACATTTAAAGCCTTGAAATAAAATGACAAAATTTGTCATCTCCATTTCAGAACCTTTATGCTTACTCTTTCCCTCTTTCCTTTTGCCTCCTCAGGCACGATGTTTTTTACATGACCGTAGTACTCCCTTGATACTCCTGTAGACCTTCCCCTTCACAAATGTTTGCTTTTCTTCTTTTCCTTTAAAATTTCTCTTCTCTGAGTGCACTGCAGCATTTAAGTGTTAAGGGCACTAACAGGGTATAGTAATTCACTCTCAGGTGTGGATTATCCTTCATTCTCCCAATGGCTGTTTATTTGTTAAAGTAAATAAAGTTCTACTTGGTGAATTTATGTGGAAGATATTTGTGATTGAGCCTCTGTTCCTTCTCTAGTTTGTCAGAATTTAAAACTATAACATTAGCCACCTCTATCCCCAATACACATACTTTGGGGAAGTAATCCATAAATCCCAGTTTAGACAAAGAATTGATCCGGTTTCCATAGACATGAATTTCCTAATTCATGAAAAACTTCCCAATTCATAAAAATAGAATTGAAGAGGGACTCATGTAGTTTAATAGGATTATTGGAGTGACTAAGTGACAAGACTGGAGACAGGCAATTTGACTTGATACATGTGGAGGCTTGGAGATTTCCTTAGATTTGTGTAAAACGAAAGGATGTAAAAGCATATTGCATAGGTATAGACCTTACTGGAATTATATGCTCTGAAATAAACTTGATTGTTGGAATTTCCCTACCCAGTAGAATGTTGTGTGGGTTATTTCACAGATTTCATTCATTTTTCAGTGACTAAAGAAGACAGCTATCATGACCTCAAATCTTTGTTGCAGGTTGAAATTACCTAGATCCTTCAACCAATGCTCATATGGCATGGTTTTCATTTTCTTCAAAATTTTGTTCATCCTGTGCCAAATAGGATCCTTTCTAAAATATAATCAGTATTGAATATATTGTTTTTGATGATAAAGTAAAACTATCACCACACATTCTGGCTACCTTGTCATATTATTGGGTTTGTTTTGAGTCTACTAAAACTTCCAGGTCTTTTTAACAAGAATTTTTATTTAGCCACCGCCATAATATATTGCTCTTGTGTGGTTGATACTTTAAACCCAAGCCAAGGATATTACATTAAAACCTTTTACTGTATTTTTGAGTCTTGTTTCTTTGATCTAATATGTTAGATATCTCAACTAGTTTTATATCATTTGAAGATTGGATAAGAATGCCATCATGTCTTTATCCAAAATATTGTTTAAAATGTTGTACAGTACAGGGTCAACCTGAGAATCTTTTGCCACATTACTGTATAGACTCTCAGTTCATATCTACCTCTTCAAGACCACTTTTTGGGTCTGGTCATTCATTCTGTTCTGAATTCAGCTAACTGCATTTTGCTAAAGAGAATAGAATAATAAATTTTGCAAAATGCCTTGATGAAATTCAAGTATATTGACCCACAGACAATTTCATGGTCTGTTTGTCTAGCAGACCTGTTGTACACAAGAATGAACTGTTCCTCATAGGTTATCCTCATTGAGGTCATGCTGACTCTTAGTGACAATTGTTTCTCCAGTTAAATGATTACAAATAATTCTTTTAATAATGTTAGAATTTTGTCAGAAGAAAAGACATTCTTATTAGCCATAATTTATAGATACTACCTTCTATCTTTTGTGGGGAGAAGGAGAGTGGAGGAGGTGGAATCAGGACACTTGTCCATCTCTACTGCTGTTGTGTTGGAGCTACTTGCTTTTTGTTGCCCATCTTCTCACTTATTTTAGGTTTTAATTCCTGTTATCACTTTTTTAAAAAATCTGTCTTTCCTCCAAAGGTCATCTTCTTTCTTGTCAAAGAAAATAGAATCAAATTAAGAATTGAATGGCTCTTCCTTCTTTTCAGTGTTCATTGTTTTGCAAAGGAAGCAAGCCCAACTAGCAACAGTAATATTGCTATATCAATTCTGTGCTTCATTTAACATGTTGTAAATAATTCATCTTTCCATAATATTTTCCTTGGCAACCTTACCTTATGCCTTTTGTTCCTGGTTGTTTTTAACTATGAAACTCAGTGTGGTGTTAGGTTTATATATTTGGCAGTTTGTTTTTAAAAGACCTCTACCCCAACTCCCAGACTCCTTCCTTTCTACTCCCATGAATCTCATAGCTAGATCTAATCCCATTAGATTGTGAGATTCTTGAGGGCAGGGACTCCCTTTTGCCTCTTTTTGTATCTGTAGCACTTAGCATAGAGCCTGGGACAGAGCATATGTTTAATAAATGTTGATTGATTGATTGATGGAGTCTGGAGGCTAACTCTGCATTAATTGGGGCTGAAGTTCAGTTCCACTTGATGATGCAATATTGAGTTACAATTCCAACGGGGAGGGCTAAACTTTTCAAACTTTACAAACTGACTTTACAAACATTACTTTCTTTATCAGTTATGAATACTTTGTTTCCAAGGGAGGACATCTTCCTTCCTTCCTTCCTTCCTTCCTTCCTTCCTTCCTTCCTTCCTTCCTTCCTTCCTTCCTTCCTTCCTTCCTTCCTTCCTTCCTTCCTTCCTTCCTTCCTTCCTTCCTTCCTTCCTCCCTCCCTCCCTCCCTCCCTCCCTCCCTTCCTCCCTTCCTCCCTTCCTTCCTTCCTTCCTTCCTTCCTTCCTTCCTTCCTTCCTTCCCTATCTCATGTGCTTTCAAATGCTATTTGTATACTTATGACAGCCATACCCTTGCTGTTTTTTTAAAGGGCTTTTTATACCTATTACAAGCACCATTTTATAATCCAAGAAAGAAACAGTCCATTAAAAAGATACTGTATTATTACCTTGTGTTATTTGTCTTCACTGACCTATCCATCTTTGATCTGTTCCTTAATTGTGCTTTGAATGTCTTTCTGTTAGTATTACATTCTCAGTGGGCAGGAATCATGGCAGATTCTGTATTATGGGTGTTATGGCACTGAGGAAATATTTACTTTTATTTCTCTATAAGGACATCATTATTATTCAATCACAGATATCTGGGCCACACTGATCCAAAAAAGTGTATTTTTCTTAGTTTAGGAAATTTCTTCAGTTAAAAGATTTTTTTTTTCAAAAAAAGTATAATAGTATATTTAGTATGTATTGAAAAATGGAATAGAATCTAAATACTCAAATATGTTAAAAATTAACATATTTGTTTTACCTAATAATTTGCTTGACATAATTGGAAATAAGATTTTTACTCAAATAGGTTACCACTTAAAAAGTAGAATGTGACTCATCTTTTGTCTGTTAAATATTTATGAAATAATAAAAAAGTAAAAAGTTTAGTGTCTGCATAAATTTATGTTTTTATGTATTTATGATATTTCTGTTTTTAAGTTATTTCCTTCTTATTATTGCATGTTGATTCCTTCTCTCTAGAAATAAGGCTCAGTACTTAGAATGTCAATTTTTTTATTTTGAATTATTAATTACATGTCATCTTAATTATACTCTGACTTCTTATTAAAGTCGTTGTAACCTCTTCATCTTTTGAAACATATATCAGTTTTTTTAAAAGACAACTACTTTAAAAATGCTCATTTGTGTCATAATTCCTTGGGGAGATAATTTAGAACTAGAGCTGTCACTTCTTTTAAACAAAATTTTACATGCCTCTCAACTTTGTTTTGGTGTAGAGAGAGATGCAAGTTCCACAAAAAAAGTGAGAGACATTTTTAGATATTTATCCATTAAAATTAATGTTTAGTTTCTCCCCGTTGTTTATTCTTCTTGTTGTCATGCCTATCTTTCCTAACCCTCCACCCCCCATCCCTTTTTTACTACCTTGGAATTGTGCAGTTTTTTTCTTCTTAATTATTACCTGTTTTATTGACTAAGGGAAGAAGTAGTCAATAGATATTTATTAAGTGCTTATGAGTGTTTGGCATGTAGTGTGCAAAGTGCATAGGGTAAAAAAAAAAGATGAAAAATGTCTCTGCCCTTAAGGAGCTTACATTTATATGATATTTGGTGTTTAGTTACAAAGATTTTTAAGTACTTTTCCCCATTTCATCCTCATTACAATCCTATATGGTTGTAAAGTAGTGGAAGTAAGAGAGCCAGGACTTGAACTCAGGTATTTCTATCCATTCACGTTCTGATGGAGTAGTTGCTGTAGGAGTAACAAGAGGAGGAGGAGTAATCCATTGGAAGGATGGTCATGGTAGTGAGGGTTGTACATTAAATGAAAGCTGTATTCTGTAATTGACAATTTGTTTCTTGGCCTGTGCTCATGTGCCAGACACTGTGCTAAGCATTGGGAATATGGAAAAAGGCAAAAACATTACCTTTGCTCTCAAATAACTTTTGCTTTAATAGGGAAGGGAAGATGGAAATAACTGTGCACATCTAAGATATGTACTGCATAAATGGGAGGTAATCTTAGCGGAAAGACTTGGGCTGAGGACAGAGAAAAGTCTCCTTTAGATCTGTGAGATCTACCCATTTTTGAGGGAAGTTGGAGGGAGTTGGAGATGAGGAAGGAGAGCTTTCCAGGAATGGGGCATATTCATACCAAATGCTCAGAGCCTCAAGAAGTGTCTTTAGGAACTTTAAGTAGGTCAGTATAACTGGATTGGAGTATGGTATACAGGCTGGGAAAGGTAGAAAGGGCCAGATTGTATGGAGAGTTAATCACCAAGCAGGATTGTATATTTGATCCTGGAGGTAATAGGGGGACCATTGGAGTTTATTGAGTAAAGGAGTGACATAGTCAAACCTGCACTTTATTTAGGAAGATCGTTTTGACAGCTAAGTGGAAGATGGACTGGAGTAGGGAGAGACTTAGAGCAGTGAGACCAGGAAGCAGGTTATTGCAATACTTCTGGCAAGAGGGGATGCAATACCCTGTATTAGGGTGATGACTGTGAGTGGAGAGAACGGGATATGATGATGTTATGGAGGGGAAAATGAAAAAGTTTGACTACTTGCCTTAGATGACTATAAATAGGAAATGGAGAAGAATAATGAAGTAAGTTAAAGGTGTCATGAGGTAAACAAAGGGCTCAAAGAGTCGTTTGCCTACTTCCTGGGCAGAAAGGATGGAGGAAGGTTCCAGAAAATATAGACAAAAAGAAAGATTGTTTCAAGAAACCCTGCCTCAGGGAATAATGACTATATTGAGAAGATGCTAATTACTTAGCGCTCCTTTTCTTCCAAGTAATGGTCTCTAAAGTTGGGGTTGTGGCTTTGACACCAAGGGGAGTTACGCTAAACCAGTCAGAGGATGGGAAGATGAATCACATCTCATTCATGGCAGCCAGTCATGAGCTTTTTTTTTTCTGGACAACTCTATCACACACACACCCCCCCCCCCCCCCCCATGTATTAAACTCATCACTAAAGAGTGCTTTGCTCTTTCCAGATGGTTATAACCTGCCACCTCCACACATTCCACCATCCCCACTTCCAAGATTTTTTTGTTTTTGGTTTATTTGTGAAAAAGAGTAAGTAGCACAAAATGAACAGGTATGGATGGACTGAGATAGGCCTTGCTGATCTTAATACTTTCGCCAAACACTGTTCCCTGTATCTATGGAGAGAACTGTCTTCCCAGTCTCCATCAGCCTCATCTTTAGTCTTAACTCCTCACTCAGCTAAAATTGTCCTCTTCAAAGTTACCACTCATCTCTTGATTGTCAAATATAACGGCCCTTTCTCAGTCTTCATTGTTCTTGACCGCTGCAGCGAATGTTTAGTTTTAGTGAATGTTCTCTTTTCAGAATATTTAACACTCCTCTCCCTTAGTTGCTAAAAATGACATGTTACCTATAAAAACTGTTATTTGCACCCTTAAACTTGGAAACAGATTTTTCTAACTTGTATGAAAATCTCCTATAGAGAAGTTTCAGTGAATTTTAAACCCATTTGTTTAATACTAATACCTTCCTATTAGTTTTCAAGAGCACATGATTGACTTAAGAGAAGATGGAAATTTTAAAAACCCCAACAAAAAATGTTTGCATAATTGATGGATGTGATCAAAATGATGCTTAGCACAGTTATGTGTTTCTTTCATTTGTTGATACATATATATATATATATGTCTTTGTGATGTATTTTTATACTTTGACAGCTATTAAAATCTACTATCTGTTTAACCAGTTTTTGCTTGATGACTTCCACTGATAGAGATCTCACTGTCAAGACAATCAATTCTACTTTTCCACATCTCTGATTTTTGGGAGCCTATGAATACCTCTCTAACTTCTACCCATTGACTTTAGTTTATGCCTTTAGGGACAAGCAGAGCAAATCTCATCTTTGTTCTACATGATAGCCCTTTGGATGGCTAAAGACAGTTGTCATGTTCCCCTGAATTGTTTCTTCATTAGGCTGGCATTTTCAGGGGAACTATCACTTAACTTGAAGTCACAGAACTTGACTTTGGATGCTCTGTCTGCCAGTGTCTCTGTGTGACATAGGGTAAACTGTTGAACTTTAGTAGGCTTCATCTTCTTCATCTCTTAAATGAAGGAATTGGACTAAATTCATCATTAAGGTCTTTAAGAATGTTAAGTTTTAAACATTCTGTGAATCTGAGTTCCTTAAGCTCATCCTCTCATAGCATGGTTTTTAGTTCTCTCACCAAGCTAGATCCTGCCATGCTGTTAACATTCTTCTAAAAATGTGTTATACTCAGAAGTTTATGCAGTACTTCAGGTAGGGGCTCATGAGGGCAAAACTCATTGGGACTATCGCCTCCCTTACACCATACCTTATGGTTCTGTTAATGTGGATTATATATATATATATTCACCTTAGCTTTTTTGACTGCCATTTTGCATTGCCTTCTCATGTTGAGTTTGGAGATTACTAAGTTATACTGTTTTTCTTCTGCATGAAATGTTATGTAAGCCTAGTTTCCCTGTTGTGTACATGTGAAGCTAGACTTTGATCCCTGTTAAATTTCACATTGCTAGATTCAGCCCATCATCACAACTCACCAATATCCTTTTGGATTCTGATTCTGTCATTGATAAAATTGCAATTCCTCTCAGCTTTGTGTTCTTCATAAATTTGGAGGGAATACCATTTTCCCCATCACTAAAAGTCCCAGAAGCTATTAGTTGGAAGCCAGGATTTAGGTGACCTTTAGAAAAAAGTTGGCAGCATCTTTGCTCTATAGCTTCACCCCTTTGGCAATGACTAGCTTAGAACTAAGCTAAATGGATTAAGTATTCACCAAAGGGATGTTGTTTGAAAATTTGACTTGGAATTTCCCACTTCCAAATTAAAGTAAAACCTAGCATCTATAGAAATGTTTTTTTTCATATTTGGCTTTACTGCAACCCAGTTGTTTCCATAAGAGCTTACTAGTCACACAGCTGGTTGGTAGAATTGGGTTTAGAGTTCGGGCCTCTTGTCATTAGGGCTTTACTAAAGGAAACCATGTGATGTAATGTAAAGAACAACATAGTAGTTGTCCAAAGACCTGGCTTCAAATCTTAGTTCAGCCTTTTTCTGTGTGACTTTGGACAAGTCATTTATCTGGACCATAATTTTTCAGCTGTAAGATAAGAATATAGAAGTCAACATGAAAGATCAGCAACTCCAAGACTGTGAGGCAATTTTAGTACTGACAACTTTGACCTTGCCATAAGTTTTCTATATGTTTTCACACAGACTATCTGTGCCCATACTGTGGTAGAGCATTTGGAGCTAATACTAGTCTGATCAACCTCACTGAAATTTCATTTTGGTCCTCTGAGAATGAAGGACAGCAACCATCCAACCAACCAGTATGTTTTATGGCAGGAAAAGAACCAGTTTCAGTCTATGTGCATCCTGGAACTCATAGAGCAGAATAAAATAATAGAGCCGGCTGGAATTGGGGAAATGAACGAGTGGTATCCAGAGCCTGATGAAAGGACCCTGGCATCTAAAGTAGAGGTGTAAGTAAGTTGGTATGAATCTGTATGCAAAGACCACCTCCTGGTAAACTCAACCAATTCTAGCTCTCCACCAGGCTCAGTTTCAGATGGCCGCATCATTTAGAATTTTTCCTCCCTTAGGTAAAAAAAAAAAGTTGGCTGTAACAACAGTGTGCAGCAGCAGCTTTTCTGGTGAGTGCTCCTGGTCGCTCTGGCGCACCTGGAGCATGTGAGGTAGATTAATGAAAAGATGAAGAACCCTAAAAATAGAGAGTTTATTTTCTTGTGTTCTCTTCTTCCTTACTTTGGGAAGATCCATAATACGCACCTAGAAGCCTATTTTACTTTTTTTTTTTTTAAATTTCAGAGCCTTGGTCTTTTCTTTTTGACTCTTAGTTTTTGTTTTTGTTTTTGTTTTTTTCCAGGCTTCCTTATGACCTCTCTGTTGGAAAGAATTATTAGACTGATATCCGTTTTCTTTAAAAAAGAATTCACTCCCCTTCCTTTTACTACTTATCTATTTGGTTTAAACATCTATGACTCACAATTCCCCTGAAATATCATAATGTGTTTTGTTTCTTTTTAAAAATGTAATCCCTTCCTATTCTTATTATTTTGATTTTTTTCCTTTTTTTGGTATAGCAGAGGGAATATTTTGTATGAAATCTATCCTTTATAATTTTTTAGTTTAATAAGATTCATTAGTTGTTGCAATTTATGTTCAATTTATGTTTGAATCATTTAAAAAATTGGTTGTGCCTTTGAATTGTCATTTGGGGGCATGTTAACTCCTTTTATTGTATAGCACAGCTATGTCACTTCGTTAGAAAGTCATGACAAAGCAGGCTTTTGGGAGGCAGAAAAAAAAGTTTAAAACTAAGCATTTATGAAAAACACAGGCTAATCTCTTTTAGAGTTAAGACAACATGAATTGAAATATTTATGATTCAGGGCATAGCCATATGAGAAACCCAGACAGGGCTGTGGTTTCATTACAGTACTTACAGTATTTACATGACCCCCAAAAAAGGAAAAGTACAAAAGATCTAATGTAGTCAGGTGTGCAGATGCTGCTGAGATGTGTATAGCTCATGAATTGTTATATTTTTCTTCAAAACCAAGAAATTCTCAATTATTTGTGTCAAAGTATTAAAAGTGGATGAGTGAATACAGATAAAGAGAAAACTAGTGATTATCATATGTAAAGTATAGGAAATGTCATGTAGATGATGTTGAGTAAAGGAAATTGAAAACTGGAAAACAATTTTATAAGACTTAATCTTGCTTCATTTCTGTAGTCTCTTCCCCTTTTGATCTGTTCTTCTCCAAGCTGCCAAAATAATCTTCTTAAATGCTTAGGTTTGACCATATCACTCTTTGCACAAATGCCCTTAGTATCTGCCTGTTGTTTATTTAGCTGCAATTTAAAGAGCACTTTAAGGTTTGTAGTGTACTTCACATATGTTATTTCATTTTATCCTTACAGCAACCCTGTGGTGGGGGTAAGTTCTATTATTTACCCCCTTTTACAGATGAGGAAGCTAAACCACAGAAAGACTAAATGACCATCAAAGGCCACACAAAGAGTGTACAAGGTGGGATTCAAACTCAGGTCCTCCTTACTCCAAAATCTGGCACTCTGTCCACTGCTGTCACCTAGCTTCTTTGCGTAGAATATATAGAATTTATAGAATAGAATACAAAGGCTTGAGCTAGGTATTTAAGGCACTACCAGTTTAGTTCCTGTGTACTTTCCAGAGAGCTATTCTTTTCATTTACTTTACAGTCAGTTTGGACTACTTGTTATGTCTTACTCTTCTTCTGTACGCTGCCTTACAAATCTTCCCCATCCCTATAATATATTTTCTCCTCACCTATGCTTTCTGATCCCTTTGCCCTTTCTAGATTTAACTTAGGAAACCATCCCTGATTTTTCCATCTAAAAGTAATTTCTCCCTTTTCAAATTTTCTTAAAACAGAGGTTCTAAGCTTATATAATTGACTTCCTTTGTGATCTTATGTATTTTATTTTATGCATTTAAAATATGATTCTGAGAAAGGGTTCATAGGCTCCATCAAACTGCCAAAGGGATCCATGACCCTCAAAAGGACAAGAATTCTTGTCCTAGAGATTTTTGTATAGTTTTCTTTGTCCCATTGTATTTTACCTTACATAATAATTATTTTTGCATATGTTGTATCCCTTTAATAAATCTCATAAGCTTCTTGAACTTAGGCATGGTGTGATTTTTCATCTTTGTATTTCTAATACCTATCACAGTGCCTTTTACATTGTTGGTGACACTAAATGTTTGCTGAATTAATTGATATATATTTATATATGTATAAATGTTTTTTGAACATGGAGTTATTGAAATATTAATTTGCCAAGAATTTAAATTTACCAGGAGAGGTCAAATTCATTTTTTTAAAAAAATTGATTTTTTTTTGGTTTTTTTACAACACAGTAATCATTCTGCAGAACAACACCCTCCCCCCCATCTCGAATCTGCCCTTATAACTACAATAACAGAAAAGCAAGCCAAACCCACCAACAAAGCAATCACATTCTATCCCTAGAGGTCCCTTTGTGTTTTGTGAAACTGTGCTGGTCATCACAGGTAATCTGAGTTTGGTTGCCTTTTTAAAAGATGTTTTCTTCTTCCTGTTTTGTAGTCCTTGTGTGCTCTGCATGATCACTTACTTGTATTTTCTCATATTTCTTTGTATTTCTCACATTCATAATTTCTTATGGCATGATACTATTCTATTATATTTGTATTCAGTACTTTGTGCCGCCAGAATCTAGTTGATGGGCATCCACTTTCTTCCCAGTATTTTGCTACCACAAAAAGAACTGCTGCAGATATTTTGGCATGGCTGCCCTCTCTTACTGTATTTCATACCCTTGGGCTATACATCCAGCAGTGGGAAAGCAGAGCACACTATTACAAACTGTGTATTGACTTTCTCACATAATTACAGATTATTAGCTGCTCTTAAGTTAAATTTAAATAAAATAATGATGCCTGGAAAGTTGAATTTCCTATACTTTCTGAGATATATGCGAATTAGACAGTAATATAAACTGAAATGTTTGACCTTCCTATTTTTGCCCTTGATTTCTTATCTACTTGCTACTTTCTCTGTGCAATGTTTCCTGATCTCACTTGGTCAATAACAACCTTGTCCCTTGGACTTCACATAGCACTTTGTTTTGGAATTTGCTAATGCACTTATGTAATATTGTTTATTAGAATGATCTGTGTTTTATGTCACTACAATAAAATGTAAATGATAATATTAAGCTTGATGTAATAATGATAATGGTATTTATATAGATAGCACTTTAAGGTTTGAAAAATGTTTTGCAAATATTATTTTATTCCATCCTCACAACAACCCTGAGAGGTGACTAATTATTATTATGTTCTGTCCTGCCTCTATTTTTTTAATCAAAAGAACAAACCAAAGCTATCAGAAAGAAAGTGATTTGATCAAAGTCACATAGCTAGTAGGTGTTCAAGACCAAATTTAACCTGAGATATTAAGGACTTGAGGCCCACCATGCTATCCACTTTGTGACCTAGCTGCTGCAATATAGCATTTGAAGGTTTGTGAAGCATTTCACCTACATTGTCATTTCATCCTTACAACAGCCTTCTGGGGTAGGTGCTATTGTTATCATCCCTATTTTATAGAGGAGACTAAAATTGATACAGGTTAATTTGCCTGGAAAGGATCAAACATAGTGATTTTCTGGGGTGTGATGTGAACTCAAGTCTTTGTTAACTCCAGGTCTGGTATTTTGTCCACCTATACCACCTGTTTCTTGACAGAAAGGGCTGGATCAGAAGTTGGTGTCTACCCTAGGAGGATACAGGTGGGACTTATTAAAAGTTGTATTTCTTGTTGTTATGTAGTTGTTTCAGTTATATCTGATGTTTGTGATGGTTTTCTTGGCAGAGATACTGGAGTCGTTTGCCGTTTTCTTCTCTATCTCCTCTTATAGGTGAGCAAACAGAAGCTGACGGTTATGCTACTTGCCCAGGGTCACACAACTTTAAGTGTCTGAGACTGGATTTAAACTCAGGAAGATGGAGTCTTCCTAACTCCAGATCCAGTACTCTGTCCACTGTGCTACCCAGTTACTTGTTGTTACATAAATGAAAGTATAAACAGTTTTAAAAGAAAATTTTATAAATAAAGGGAATTCTTTAAATTGATGTAATTATCCTAGTACTAGAAAAATTAGTTTGTATATTTAACATTGTCTTACAATCTAAATAAATATTTGTTTTTAATGTGCATATTAAGGTAAGAAGATAAACATATATGTGGCAAGAACCTGAGCTAATTTCTAATATTTTCCAAGTCCTGTCTCTGACACGGCCTCTGTAACCCTAAATGAGTAACTTTTGCTCTCAGTGGTCAAGGCAACTCTAATACTATAAGTTGCAGGGAAGGTGCAGACCTGCATTGGTAGAGGGGATTTCCTCATCTAGGATGACCCCTTTAATTCAGTGAAATCACAGGTCCAATTCATATCATCTCTCAGTATTATCTCTGTGGAATTGGAAGGAGGAGGATAGTTTATACTGCAAAAGAAAAGTATCATTAAAGGGCCAAAATAATTATTACTTACAGATCGCCTCAGAAATCCTAACAAGATTTACCAAGCTTGTCCTTCGGGTCTTGATCAGTTCTAAAACTGCTTTTGCTCTTTCTCTCATCCCTTTGAATGTTTAGATTTAAAGTGCTCTCCCTAGTCTTTCCTATTGTACTGCCAATAATCCTTTCTTTAGGGGTTAGAATGGCTAGGGAAGCTTTTCTAAAGAGGGTGGAACATGAACTGACCTATTAATGGATAGACTGTGGATCGATCAGGGATGGGGGTGTCATGCTGGGGGTAAGACCAGGACAGTAAAGATGAAAATATGAGCAAAGGGGCAAAGATGAAAGCATGTAGGACTGTGCTAGGGTTGGAGTAGAAAGAGTACTGAATTTGGAATCACTTGACTAGGGTTTAATTCCTACTTCTACTTAATAAACATTTATTAAGAGCCTACTATGTGTGAGCCACTATGCTAACATGTGACTTTGGCTAAGTGACTAAAAATCTCTTGGCCTCCATTCTCCTTATCCATAAACTAGATCAGTGATTCTTAACCGTTTTCATGTCATGCATCCCTCTGGCAGATAGATGACGCTTACAGATCTCTTCTCTAAAGAATGTTATTAAATAACAGAAAGAAATGCAAAATTTCAGTTAAGCGTTAATGAAAGTAAATATGATTATTTTCCTAATCCCAGTTCATAGATCCCCTTCCACCAGTCTATCCCATAGAGCCTTTGGTAGTCTGGAATCTATAGATTTCAGGTTTAGAACCCCTGTTCTCAATGGTCTTTAAAGCGTAAATATAGTTTGTTACAAATAGGAAAGCAAATTTTTTTTGCTAACATTTTTATTAAATATAAATTTACTTATTTAACTTTTTACATTCATTTTCACAAAATTTTGGGTTCCAAGTTTTCTCCCCATTTATCCCCTCCCCCCACCCCAATACACCAAGCATTCTAATTTTCCCTATCACCAATCTGCCCTCTCTTCTATCATCCCTCCCTTCTCTTGTCCCCATCTTCTCTTTTGTCCTGTAGGGCCAGATGACTTTCTATTCCCCATTACCTGTATTCGTATATCCTAGTAGCAAGAACAATACTCAACAGTTGTTCCTAAAACTTTGAGTTCCAAATTCTCCCCATTCCTCCCTCCCCATCCATTTCCTTTGGGAAGGCAGGCAATTCAATATAGGCCATATCTGTGTAGTTTTGCAAAGGACTTCGATAACAGTCCTGTTGTGTAAGACTAACTGAATTACCCTCCATCCTATCCTGCCCCCTATTGTTTCTATTCTGTCTTTTGATCCTGTCCCTCCCCAAGTGTTGACTTCAAATTGCTCCCTTCTCCCATTGCCCTCCCTTCCATCATCCCTCCCTCCCTGCTTATCTCCTTCTCCCCTACTTTCCTGTACTGTAAGATAGGTTTTCATACCAAAATGAGTGTGCATTTTACTCCTTCGTTTAGTCGAATGTGATGAGAGTAAACTTCATGTTTTTTTCTCATCTCTCCTCTTTTTCCCTCCACTAAAAAGTCTCCTGCTTGCCTCTTAAATGAGAGATAATTTACCCCATTCCATTTCACCCTCTCTCCTCCCGCTACATTTCTCTCTCACCATTTACTTTAATTTCTTTTAAGATATAGTCCCATCCTATTCAATTCACTCAGTGCTCTCTGTCTCTCTGTGTGCGTGCATGTGTGTATGTGTGTGTGCACGCACGCATGTACATGTGTGTACGTCTCTGTGTGGTCCCACCAACTACCCAGATACTGAAACGTTTTAAGAGTTACAAATATTGTCTTTCCATGTAGGAATGTAAACAGTTCACCTTTGGTAAGTCCCTTATGACTTCTCTTTGCTGTTTACTTTTTCATGCTTCTTCTCATTCTTGTATTTGAAAGTCAAATTTTCTTTTCAGCTCTGGTCTTTTCATCAAGAATGCTTGAAAGTCCTCTGTTTCATTGAAAGACCATATTTTCCCCTGAAGTATTATACTCAGTTTTGCTGGATAGGTGATTCTTGGTTTGAGTCCTAGTTCCTTTGACTTCTGGAATATCCTATTGCATGCCCTTCAATCCCTTAATGTAGAAGCTGCTAGATCTTGAGTTATCCTGATTGTATTTCCACAATACTGGAACTGTTTCTTTCTAGCTGCTTGCAATATTTTCTCCTTGACCTGGGAATTCTGGAATTTGGCCACAATGTTCCTAGGAGTTTCTCTTTTTGGATCTCTTTCAGGTGGTGATCGATGGATTCCTTCAATACTTATTTTGCCCTCTGGTTCTAGAATCTCAGAGCAGTTTTCCTTGATAATTTCATGAAAGATGATATCTAGGCTCTTTTTTTGATCATGGCTTTCAGGTAATCCCATAATTTTTAAATTGTCTCTCCTAGATCTATTTTCCAGGTCAGTTGTTTTTCCAATGAGACATTTCACATTCTCTTCCATTTTTTCATTCTTTTGGTTTTGTTTTATGATTTTTTGGTTTCTCAGAAAGTCATTAGCCTCCATCTGTTCCATTCTAATCTTGAGAGAACTATTTTCTTCAGTGAGCTTTTGAATCTCTTTTTCCATTTGGCTAATTCTGCTTTTGAAAGCATTCTTCTCCTCATTGGCTTTTTGAACCTCTTTTGCCAATTGAGTTAGCCTATTTTTCAAGGTGTTATTTCCTTCAGCATTTTTTGGGGTCTCCTTTAGGAAGGTATTGATCCATTTTTCATGCTTTTCTTGCATCTCTCTCATTTGTCTTCCCAGTTTTTCCTCCACCTGTCTAACTTGATTTTCAAAATCCTTTTTGAGCTCTTCTGTGGCCTGAGTCCATCTGACATCCACCTGGGATGTCTGGGATACAGAGGCCCTGACCTCCATGTCTTTCCCTGATGGTAAGCATTGTACTTCCTCATCAGAAAGGAAAGGAGGAAGGAACATCTCTTCCCCAATAAAGTAGCTCTCTGTGGTCTTATTTTGCTTCCTTTTTCTGGGCATTTTCCCAGCCAGTTACTTGACTTCTGAGATTCCTCTCCACTCCTGCCTAGATCCGCCCAGGTAGTGCTTGGGGTCTGAGATTCAAATGTTACTTCCCAGCCTCAGGCCTTTCCGCGGCAGGGCGGGGCTGCTATTCAATGTGAGCTTAAGTTCTGGTGCTGGGTGGGGGCAGGGCCGCCTCCCAGGCTCAGTTACCTCAGGGGGTTTATGCAGAGACCTTCAATAATGGAGCTCCTGCCTGCTTGGGGAGTCCCAGGCCGCAGCTGCCTCTGCCGCTCCCTCCGCAGCTGCCTCCCGAGGGTTCCGAGTCACGGAGACACCCCGCTCCCCTTGGGCAGCCCAGAAGTCTCTCTCACTGACCTGGAGCACCTGTGGGTGGAGGGACCTTCCCGGCCGCTGGAAATTCCATCCCTGAAGTCTGCTCAGATCTGCTCCTCTGGGGCTGCGCGGCCAGGGCAACTCAGGGGTGGGTTCCGCTGTCTGGAGCGCGACGGACCCCTGTGGACAGCTTTCCAGGGCTCTCTGGAATGGAAATCCCTTCCACTGTGTTGGTGCGCGGCTTGCAGTACTCCAGAATTTGTGGGGTGTTCTTTTTGCAGGAAATTTATGGGCTGTGGATTTGGAGCTAGCATATGTGAGTCTTTCTACTCTGCCCTCTTGGCTCCTCCCGCCTTTGCTAACATTTTTAAGTAACATTTGCTACAAGTAGCAAAGTTCTAGAAGGCACTATGTTGGACTCTGCCCATATAGTATCATCTCAGCCCTCAAGAAGTTTATATTCCCCTGAATTTCATTAGTAATCAGAAAAAAATATAAAGTTATAGGTTCATATTCATACTATACCTAAAAGTAAAAAAGAAATGTTCAGAAGAACAGATTACTAAGGTTTAGTGTGTGCCTTTTTACTGTGCCAGGAGTCATGAGCAGGAGCTAAATTGTACTTAGTTGATTTGTAGATTGAAAACAGTCACAAGACCTTATTTCTAATCTTGGCCCTGTCAACTAAGGTCAGGAGAGATTGTCATTTATTCTGTGTCACAAATAGCTACAAAATTGGAATTTGGACCCATGTGTACCAGTTCCTGTCCACTTTGTGCTCTTAGCTGTTTTCTACACAGAAGAGAGTGGAAGGAGAGTTTCTGTTGAATTAACTGACTTCTATAAAATTCATTAGGTTAATTATTCATATCTCCTGATAAATCTTTATGTGAGAAATTATCCAGATTATGTCAGTAATGATAATTTTGGCCATTTAATTACTAGATTTCCTCTTCACTCTATTGGTGTAGACTCTACCCTTGCCTGAATAATCCTGCTTAGCTTCCTTTTTCTCTGTAGTTTGTGGTTTTTGGTGCTCTACCTCCAGACCTGTAACCCTAGTTTCAGATCATCCCCACCTTGTGTGACGTTCTGCCTACGATATCACCTTTCTTTGTGATCATCTGGGAAAATTAAGGTTCAGGTCTTTCCCCCACATTTTGGGACATATGCCATTGTGGGGGTAGGGAAGATGGAGAAGAGAAAGCCTTGGGGAACTGTATGGTTGAAAGGGGTACACAGAACAACAGACCACAACTGCAGGATAAAATTTATAGTACATCATTATTCATCAGGAGCTTTCTTGAATGGAGCATCAGCTCTGGAGGAGGGGGATAAAAATCCTAGTGAAGAAAAGAGAGGGTATCTAAATATGTTGATTCCATTGGGCTTTCTGCCAGATGCCTCTGCTCCTACCTGGACTGTAAATAACTGTCCTTGACCTGGAGATGGATCTTGGTCATGGGAGTCTCTGGGGTAGTGACTGCCAGAAAGGAGGCATGCAAGAAAGCAAGGATTTTGGACTGAGGCAGATTCCTCCCCTTTCTCCTGTTATCCTTATTTGCATATAACTCAGTCAAATGTAGTCATCTGACCTTGAAGGCAGGAACACTTTTTCATTTAGGCCTGCATGTCCCAGGATCTAGCACAGTACGTTGTATATAGTAGGTGTTTAATAAATAAAGTAGTGTTTGGATAGTCCCTGTGCATGTGTAATGTAG
The DNA here is from genome assembly GCA_023548195.1 of Bettongia penicillata ogilbyi. Lineage (NCBI taxonomy): Eukaryota > Metazoa > Chordata > Mammalia > Diprotodontia > Potoroidae > Bettongia > Bettongia penicillata. The sequence goes on along the minus strand of JAJHZJ010000482.1, from coordinate 1,635,857 downwards.
GTTTCAGTACTTATTGACTGAACTCTCCCACAAAGGTTCCAAAAATGGTTTTTTAAATCCTTTCCTTAAGGGGTTAGGACTTTGAAAGCATCTTTTATGCAGTATGGTTGTATAATATTCAGAAACACAATGTTGGAAAATTGGACAGGGCATCTGGTTTTGCAACAGCAGCAGGTTCTTTGAACTTGAGAGGCAGGAGAAACGCTTATCTGTCCTATCAAGGGCTCATGAATATTGTTTCCTCTTCCTTTTCTCCTCATCTCAGGAAGTTAAAGCACCAAGACCTGATCTGGAGAATTTTTCACTTAATTTAGGTTACACACGATATACACTCTCATAGTAGCTAATAACACTATCTAATGACAATAGTACTATCTGGCATTTATACACTTTAAGATTTGCAAAACACTTTTATCCATGTCTCATGTGATATGAGATATCAAATCAGATAGCATGCTATTTTGGAAAGCGTAAAATGCTGTTAGAGTATTATGATGAAGCAGGGGTTCTTAACCCTATTTTAATGGATCCCTTTGGCGTTAAGGTAAAAATTATATATCTCCACTTATGATATTGTTTTAAATTTATGAAATAAAATAGCAGGATTACAAAGGTTTTTTGAAATATAGTTTTAAAAATAGTTTAAAAAATTCATGAATCCTAGATTAAGAACTTCTAATCTGGAGGAAAATCTTAGAGGCTGTATACCCTGGTCTGGTAGCTTGAGTACTACAGGAATTAGATATTGATTGCTGTGTGAACCAATATACATTTGACCCATGTGAACCTTGAAAATTAATTTTGAATTTTAAGTTTGTGGTATTTGCAATTACAATTCTTTATTTATGAAGTTCTCTGAAGCTATTAGGTGTGGGCAAAACTAGAAGTTTGCCTGGCTATTTTAAAATTCTCTAAATTTGCCTAAGTTTCTTTTTGGCTTACTGAAAGGTCTTAGGGCATGCTTATTGATTTATATTGAGCACAAAGTTTTTAAAATAATAAAGTCAAAGTGACAGCTCATTATCTTGAGAAAAACATTTTAGAAAAGTTTTAATAACCACCTGAAAGATACTTGTTGATCAGTAGTAGCAATTGCCGTCATGGCTTCTTTTCCTGTTGGTATTTGAAATGTGTACCAGTAATGGAGCTGAATAAAATATTTTCCTGTTCATTTCTTCTAGTTTCTTAGGTAACTCCTGCATAGTTAGTGTTTTCTGTTATCAATTTTGGGTCTGTAATTAAGCAAGGCTTCCTTATTTTTCAGTTGATTTTGCTTGAACATTAGTGAATATTACTCCCAGCTTTGATGTTGAGTAACTTTCTGTTTACTTAAGAAGATTGAGAATACTTACAAAAGCAGCACCCCACTTTGGAATACCTCCCTAACATGCACTTAAACTGGCTGAAGGTTGGATCCTCCGGGGTGGTGACTAATCGTTCAAAAGATAGTCTGTGCATTTGAACTTTAAAAACTAAAGCTCACAGTTCCCTCTAACTTTTACCTTTAATTATAGGGAAGCTAGGTGGTGCAGTGGATAGAGCACCAGTGCAGGAGTCAGGAGGACCTGAGTTAAAATGTCACCTCAGACACTTGACACTCACTAGCTGTGTGACCTTGGGCAAGTCACTTAACCCCAATTGCCTTAACCTGGGTCATCTCCAATCATCCTGATGAATATCTGGTCACTAGATTCAGAAGAATCTAGAGGAGAGGTAAGGCTGGTGACCTGCACAGCCCTCCCTCACTCAAAACAAAGTCAAGTACAAGTCTTGTCATTATTTCTCTGATAGCATGTCTTCTCCAGCAACGAAGGATAAACACACATACCTTTAAAAATAAGTGGAAGCAATTAGCTCAAAACAAAGGGATCTAATAATACATGTAGTAAAAATGGTAGCTATACAATATTCCATATACCTGAGATATACTCTCCCTTAGATATAGCACCCATGGAAAAAACAGGCACAAACAAGAGTGTAGCAGTGGAGAGGCAACTCTCATTCCCACTACTGCAGTGCCCTGACATTCTTTCTCTTCTTGTGGAGTCCTCAAGTTGCTCTCCACAACCCTACTTCACAAGTAGATATTCAGCCATATTCAGACTTTTCTCTGTGCCTCAGGGCCCAGTGACCCTAGTTCATCTCATTTGGAGTGTGAAACCTCAGTGTTATAATATTTTACATATTTTTTTAAAAAAAGATATAAAGAGAAATTTTGTAAGAAAATTCAAAGAACATGGACCATATTACTTATCAAACCTGGATATGTGAACAATTTATGAATAAAGAGGGAGAGCAAAATTAGATGTTAAATGGATAATTTCAATTACATTAAATTAACAAAGTTTTGTATAGATAAAATGAATATAGCCAAGATTAGAAGAAAAGCAGAAAATTGGGGGGAAAGTTTATAGTTTTAGCAAATAAAAGTCTATCTAACATATATAAAGAACTTTGTCAAATCTGTAAGAATATGAGTCATTCTGCAATTGATGAGTGGTCAAAGGATATACGCTGGTAGTTCCACTGAAGAAATCAAAACAATTTATAGTCATATAAAAGTGCTTTAAATCATTATAGATTAGAGAATTGCAGATTAAAACAACCCTGAGATATCATTTTATACTTACCAGATTGGCTAAAATGATAGAAAGGGGAAATTACAAATATTGGAGAGGATGTGGGGAGATTGGGACACCGATTCGTTGTTGGTGGAATTGTGAATTGATCTAGCCATTTTGGAGAGCAATCTGGAATTATGCCCAAAGAGCTATTAAACTACCTACACCTTTTGACCAAGCAATACCACTACTTGATCTGTTTCCAGAGATGATTAGGAAAAAAGTAAAAGAACCTATATGTTCTAGAATGCAGGTCTCTTTATGGTGGCAAAAAAATGGTAATTGCTGGGATGCCCATCAGTTATGGAATGACTGAATAAATTGTGGTGTAGAATTGTGGTGGAATACTACTGTGCTATAAGAAATGATGAGCTCAGTGATTTTAGGGGGGAAAAATCATGGAAAGACTTGCATGGAGTAATGAGCAAAATGAGCAGAAGCAAAAGAACATTGTATACAGTAACAGCAATATTGTTTTAAGAATAATAAGTAACTAATTATTAATATATTTATATATTAATAATTAATTCTCTGAGTGAATGTTATTTATATATAATATAGAAATACCCAAATTAATCATAAAGGGCATATGAAGAAAGATGCTATCTTTATCTAGAGGAAGAACTGGTAAATAGAAGTCTGTATACAATAATTTTACACACACACATTCCCTCTCTCTCTCTCTCTTTTTCTCTCTTTTCTTCTCTCTCACCTATTTGTGAGTCTAATGGTAGCCATCTCTAGGACAGGGTGGGGAAGGAAAAAAGAAAAAAAAAGAAATTTATGTGATAATTTTTTTATATATTTGAAAGGAATAGCAAGTTGTGCATCATCTTTTTTATTGTACTATGTTATGGAAATGCTTGTCTGATTCCATAAATTAAAAATAAAATTTAAAAAGACATCATATCACATGTATATATTGGCAAAATGATGTTGTGAAATTCAATTTTGAGTGAAAATTATAGGAGTAAGTTGCTAGGTGTACATTCAAGACCTCCTAGAGTCAGGCTTAAGCCTAGATTTATAGGCTGATCTTACACTGTTTCCTTCATGTGTCCATGCTGAATTATTTACCATTCCAGGAACTCAACCCATTCTTTCCTACCTATTCATGCTGTCCCCTAAGCTTGGAATTCCCTTTCTCTTTACTCCATTACTACCTATTGAAGTTGTACTTGCCTTTCAAGAGTCAGCCAAAATACCTGCTTTTACATGAAGCATTGGTCAGGCTGGTGGGAAATAATCACTCTTATCTTCAGAACTTTGACAGTATCTCTCATCTAGCTCTTTTATGGTACTTACCACGTTCTACTTTGTATTATAGTAACTTATGTGTACATTTTATTTCCCCTACTAGACTGTAAATACATCAAGGACAGGAAAGATTCTTTATAATTTGTTTTTCTCTTTAGCTATTTTGGGAACTTTGCACTATATAGTAGGAGCATAATATTTTTTACTGAATTAATTTATTCAGTGAAGATGTATTGGGAGCCAATTATATTCAGTAATAAGACAAAGTCTCTACTTGTAAGTAACTTAAAATCAGTAGGAGAGAAAATATATGTCAAGGTTGTCCCCAAAATCTTAGTGCAGTATTTGACGCTTTATACAAAGTAATCATGATGTGGAGGAAAGAATATACTAAGTGGCAGAGGAGAGGTTCAGTGTGCTACTATATTTCAAAGGTTAGAGAGTATATAAATTCTAATGGTTTTCTGGGAATTAGGGAAGTACTTTCCAGAATTCCTTGTGAAGTCGTATCTTCCTTTAGTACTAGCAAAAAGATGTTATTTTTGACAAAGTACAATTCTTCTTATTTATTTGTAGGAAAAAAGTTATTTGCTGAACAGATACATACGTGGTATAGGGAAGACTTTGTAAAAGACACATACTATTTAGGTTATTGGGGATGAGAGGATATATATGTTAGTGATTCCATAAAAAAAAAAAACAACATGTTCAAAGTGTGGTTACTGCGTGTGGGTTGTAACTAATCTTATCCAATATCATATCATACTGAAAGATTCATTTTAAAAATTAGTGTATTTTTAACATAGAGGTTTTCTTCAAGTAGTCTTTCTAAGATCTAGGCACATCTTACTGACAGCTGTATTCATAAGCTGTGGAAAGTTGGGATCCCACTGTGACTCTTGGAAGTAAACTTACTATTATTTCAAAATAAGGTTATATCAATATTAATGCTTAGTAATTTTAATATGAGCCAAATAGTAAATATGGATGTTATAATAACTACACCACATAGGCAGTGGTATCAGTAACTTCCCAGTGTTTTAAATGGAACTCTTTTGTATGGAATGTACAATAATGTTTCTATTTGGATGAAAGAAGGTGAAAAGGACATTTACTTCTAACATGCTTTTAGCCCATTACTCCCTTCCGACCACTATTGTCTAGTCACGTTGGCCCAACTTCTGTTTCTTGAAACACAAGATTCCACATTTCCTGTTTCTGTGCCTTTGCATTGGCTGGTCTTCTTCCCTGGAATGCTTTCTTCCCTCACTTCTACCTTAGAATTCCTAGCTTCTTTTAATGTTCACCCAGGCACCACCTCCTGCAAGAGGCTTTTCTTAGTGCCCCAGCTGCTTGTGTTCTCCCGTACAATGCTACCTTCTACGTACTCTTCATCTATTTTGTTTGCACTAATGTATATAAACATTGTCTTCACTTTGAAAATAAAATTTCCTTGAAGGCAGGACTGGACTGTTCCTCCCACACTTTTTTTTTCCTTGTGTCCCTACTGCTTAGCACCTTGACTGGTATATAGCAGTATGTTTTTCTTAGTGGAGTTGGTTGACTTGTTTGCTTGATTAATAATTTCTTGATTATTAAAGACTGAATATTGTCTAACCAATAGAAATCTTACCTGGAGATTTCTTTTGAGAGATGGATGTAAGTAATATAGTATGTCCTGAACCACATTTAATGGTCTTCTAACTGTGCTTAAATGATGTATGATTTGGGGGCCAGTCTCTTATTTTCTGTCATCTGTAGTATGTTCCTCTTAGAGTTAATTGACCTACAATTATAGAGAATTACTTTGCTTCACTTGAAACTTGAAATTGTATTTTAGTAAAGCTATGTAAAATTTCACCGTCCCCATCTGTCTTTTGAGTATTTAGTGTCAATTTTTTTTGTTTTATTAATAACTTTTTGGCATCATTTACCTTGTGGCTCTATTCGTATTTTGAAGAATAAACTGAGTCTTATTTTGGAATCCTTCTTAAAATAATACCAAAAACACCTGACTTGTCTTTGTAGGATGGACATTAGAGTTATTTAATCTTTTATGATTATGTTGAAATGCAGATTCCAAGAAGCAAATTTAAATGTAATAAATGTATAACACATATCAAGGCAACCGGTTTTTCATTCATAATGTCATCAGTAATATTATATAGTTCTGAAATTCCATGGTTATTTCTATATTTTAAAGAGATGATTCTTGTTTTTAAAAATGATATATTTGTCCGTTGTGATCACATACTGAAATTACTTTGGTGATAATATTTTTATTAACTCTTAAGAGATATGTTTCATTTTGCTTATGGTAAAATATTGTTATAAAATAAGTTCATTTTAATCATAATTTTTAAACTTATAAAACAAATTGATATAAAATTGTGGATTATTTCTAGCAAACTTCCTTGGTTACTTTGATTTTTACTGGAAAGAAGAGGTGTAATATTTTAAAATCTTAAGATTTTCATGTGATTTATGATGAATGAGTGTCAAACAACTAGGAATTTATTGTTAATAATTACATTTTTGTAAAAAGGTATTTTTCATTTCACAACACTTGTATATTTGTTGAATGAACTAAAAGAAAACCATTTCACATATGTCAGTTTAATTCATGTCCTATTTAAAAAAGGAAAAGGACAAGAGCTCTTTCAATTTTTTAGTTGTATTAGGGTTTTGTGGATTTGCTGATCATTTTGTCATACGCAGTTTTTTCTTCTTACAATATTGTTTGGAAATTGATTCCATGTGTATAGTGTTTTTATGCCTCCTAAAATATTTTGAATTGTGTGTCCCTTGTCAAAAATATGAAGAAATAATATTCTAATTAAACAACACTTTTTCATCTACAGTTGTTGGTGTGTTGCATAGGTTTTTGCATTTTAACTTAGTGAATTATATGTTTTCTTTTTTATCCTCAAGATTTTATGCCTAATCTACAAGACTTGCTACCACTTTAACAAATGGAAGAGTGTATTTCATAAGCATGATATTTCAGTATAAAGTGCGATCAGTAAATGCAGTGTATTAGACAAAGATATAGGTATTAAATTATATATTCCTATAGAATTTGAAATTGTTTCAGAGATTTTAGGATTATTTCATGTGAGAGCAACCAGATGGAACATCTAAAGGTCCATACGCCATTCATTTTACACTCTGTTAGTAAATAAAGAACTTGGCAGTATGGTTCCAAATAGCATACTTTGTTGTTTAGAATATTTTATCTTTGGCCATAAGTTAACACCAGTATGTCTATCCATTCTGTGTATTCCTACCTCATACCCCTTTCTTCTAAGACAACTTTTTCATGCTTGTTTTCCCCAAAAGTTTTCCCCAAAGCATCTTTTGATGATTTTGTTTTTGGTTGACTTAGATGTCAACAGATAAACTATGATTGATAATGGAGTATCAGTACAGTAGCAGTGAGTTACATTTCAGTTTCTTTTGAATGAAACTCTTTAATTTGTAATCAGATGTACTGCTTTATTTCTGTGAGAGCTTTAAGAATTTAGGTTTGAGCATTTGCTGTGGCATATGGTGCGTTTTCTGTCCTATTTTGTATACCAGCCCATTAAGAAGAGAATGTGAAGTAAGTAATCTAAAAATAACTCTGCTGTTGGCCTAATTTAACAAAAAAAGTCTTCTGTGCATAAGTAAAGTTCCACATTTTGTCTCCCCTGGTGGAAAATCTCCTAAGCATTTTGCCACCTATTCACAGAACAACATCTTGTCTGGCATTGTAATTGCAGCCCAGAGGGCCCGATTTAAAAAAAATTAAAAAAAAAAAACAACTTTTTTTTTTATTATGTTTTGCTGGACCGTGGTCATAAGTATACAAATCTAGTCAGTGTAGAGACACTTAATATACTGAATTATTGCCATTCAGTTTCTTCCCCACAGCCCCTCCTCCCACCAAGATATATACCTAGCCCTGTTCCACAAGCAGTATCTCTTTTACAGGCGCATCACACATTCGGTGCTACATTTTAAATTTGCATTGGTTTAAAAAAATCGGCGGAAGCAAGAGTATATGAGGGAACTAATTACAGCAGGTACATTTCTGTCTTTGGAGTTCATTTCCTGCATATTTATCTCATTTCACCAAATTACTACATAGTAAGACATTTTTAAACTTGTGACAACTCATGAGGTTAAGCTAGTTTAATGCATTCTTATTGATGTGTAGTTTTTTTTTTTTCTGGTGGTAGGGAGTCAAAAATTCTTTCTGCCTATTTTGTTTGGGTAAGTAATTGTTCTTAAAAATTTTTTCCTGTGATTTTTTTTTTTTTTTTTTTAGTGACTACTTGGTTTACCTTTAAGATTTGGTCTAGAAGTAAGAAGGTCAGAAGGTTTCTTTCTAATTTTAAGGCTTTGGGAATTTTTTTCCCTTTGAGAATGTGAAATATAATACACATAGTGTTTTATATGTATAAAGCTGTTCAGGAGACTCAAAAGCTAGAGGAGTAGGTATTATATAAAAAACAAGTGGTGCTAATAGTTTGTCTTGATGGGACACTAACTTTCATGGATTTTTATTTTCCTGAAGTCCTTTTGAGATGGCAACATGCAGAACCTTTGTTACCTGATAATATGGTAACAGTAGAAAATATAGCAGTCTGACACACCTTACTGCGGAGTGGTATGATAATTTTGTTTAAAAAATCTAGGTGTACATCCGGGCGCTGCCAGTTATTCACGATGGGACTATGGGCAAGCCTCTTAACCTTGAGCTTCAGTTTCATCTTCTCTAAGGAGGAGACAATAGTACTTGCATTAACTACCTCTCAAGGTTATGAGAAAGTAGCTTGTAAGATAGTCCTCTAGGTGCTTTCACGTTTTGTGGATACCTGCTTAGCACTTGGACCATTAATTTATCATGCCTCTTTGTCACTATGTTATTGGTCTACCTACTTTTCCAGATGCATATTTTTAACATCACTCCTCCCATATAGCGTTCTTGCTAACAGACACTGCCTCTTCCGCCCAACTTCATTGCCCTGTAGTTTTGTATTAAGCATCATATAAAAGACTTAAGAATAAAATTTTAATGAAATTTTATTTCAAGAGGAACATTCAAATGTAACTCTTTTTTTCTTTCCCTGACTTCATAGAAATGTTAAATCAGTATTATTTCAAATACTGTTTCAGAGCACTGGTCTAGATGTGGTTTGGGTCAAGAAAATATTCCAAACTTAGTCTCTGTTTGAAACTCAGGCCATTGTCTTTGAAGTGACCTGTCACATAGACCCAAGGGAACTAGGTGGCACAGAGTACCAGGCTTGAAGTCAGGAAGACCTGAGTTCAAATCCAGTCTCACACACTTCCTAGCTATGTGACCTTGGGCAAGTTGCTTAGCCCTGTTTGCCTCAGTTTTCTCATCTGTAAAATGAGCTGGAGAAGGAAATAGCAATTCACTCCAGTTTTGTTGCCAAGAAAATCTCAAATGGGGTCACAACAAGTTAGACACAACTGAAATGGCTGAACAATAACAAATCATGTAGGCACTTTGATTTGTGAGATTTGTTCTACTTCTTTCACCAGAAGATTTAAAGAGAAAGGAAACTGTAGAGACTTGTGACTGAATCATTTGTGTAGTTCCTTGAGGTAATTAAGTCCTTGGTCAGAAATTGAATTATACTAACAATAGGCAGATAAAGAAAGGCATTCCTGGAAGGATATTCAGTGTCACTGAATCTAGAATGCAAGTGATTGATGATGTGAGAAGAAATTGAACTGTATTTGTATCGCTATACCTCTATTGAGATATGTATGTAAGGATATAAATAATAGCTGGGATACATCTAAAACATTTCTGTATATATATACACATATGTATATACATGTATATATACATATATACACACACATGCATACAAATGAGAAGCTGAGTAAAAGTCAAGACTCCATGAAGAACCTGAAAAAACTATTAAGTAATATTAAGTTCACAAATATAAGAGGTACTTGACATTCCCTCCAGAGAATATGGGCTACAATAATTCCTAGCACATGGGAAGTGATGTAGGATCTGAAATGGGTTGAACCATGTACAAAGCTTAATAAATTCAGTCAACAGGCATTTGTTAAGCACTTATTATGTGTCCAGCATTTTGCTAAGTGTTTAGAATATTAATACAAGTAGAATCAAGGAGCTTCCATTTTTAACTAATAGGGGAAGACACACATAAAAGGAAGGTGGAAATGGGGCCAGGGATCACTTAGAGGATCAGTAAGTAAGCACCATTGTGGATCCAATTTTGAATTGGACTTAAAGGAGGCATTCCAGTGGAAAATGACTAGAATATTTCTTTAGAAACCAGTTGTACCTTTCTAAAATGTAATTTGGACAGAAGTTATATTAAGTTAGACCAGAATGTGTAAAAAACATTGAATCTTTGGAGGAAGAGGAAAAAGCAAATATAACCTAAGATTTTAAAAAAAAGTAAAATATGTGAAAATTCCTATTTTTGAGACTTGAATTTGAATGTGTAAGTTAACTACAAAATACATAATAAAATGTATAATGGACAACATACTGAGTAACAAAATGAAAAGTCTATATTCTCAACCCAAAGCCTGGCTAGGCCTTTCTTTTAATACAAAATATATACTTCTTGTAAAGAAGGAGAAGATGAAGAAATGGGGAAATTCTCAGTAGACTATAGACAAAAGTAATTCATGGGATTATAGATTACTGCTAGAAGGAGTTGTATGTCATTAGTGTCAGCTCCCTTATTTTGCAGATGAATAAACACAAGTCCAGATAAATGCCCAAGACTTGAACCCAGTTGTCTACTGGTGCCTTTTTCAGTAACCACAATAACTCCATGGTCTCTGACTTCACTGTTGCCCTTTCCTCTGCCATAGATGGACTAAAATGATGACTGTCACCATCATCTTTGTTGACTTTTCCCAGGCTGCAGAGGAAGTTGTAAAACAGTGCAAACTTTTCATATGCAACTTTAACTGTATCCTTGTCACTATTTCTCAGTCTTTTTAAAAATTTATCTTTTGTTGATTCCCTAGAAAACATGTTGCTGTGGTTGCTTCAGGAATCTTTTCTTGTGAAGCCTTAAAATCTTGCAGTGAGTATCTTTTATCCTTAGCAGATTTACCTAATCTCTTGGTCTGAGCACATAAAGGTTATCTGGCATAAATTCTTACAATTGAACTCACTATTACTTCAGTAAATCTGTCTCCTAATTTTTCCTAGTTTGAGGAGAATCTCAAATATAGCTCTACATTTTCTCTACGATCCTTTCCCCTTCTACCTCTCCTAGAATTGAGGACCTTTCTTACTCAATCATCCAGCTTTATTCGGTTGCCTCCTTTACTCATTTCTGTTCTTCTGTACTCAAGTATGAATCTGTTTACAAATTTTAAGAGATCTTCTTTTGCTCTTGCTCCCTAGGGAAAAATACATTTTCTCCTGTTACTCTATTTTTACTGCCAGATTCCCTAAGTCAAGAAGCTTGTGAACATAGTTTCGATCTACTCTACTCAGTTTCCCCTAAATTGAGTGTCTACTTCTCACCACTCTCATTGGCGGGGAAAGGGTGTTGTTGCTCAGCAGACAAAGAGCTAGCCTCTAAGCTGGGAAGACCTGGGTTTAAGTCCTACTTCTGACACATGCTAGTTTTATGACTTTAAGTAAATCACTTAAACTCACATTATTTTCCCAGGTAACTTTCGAGGATTCTAAGTGTGAAAAAGTTGCCAAACTGCATGGGGAAAGGGAATTTTCTCTGCCAGTCAAAGCACAGTCCAGTCTTCTATCCCTGACCACAATGAAGAAGCATGCTGTGAGGTCATGGGTTGTACCTTTCTTATTGACCAATCCAGTAGCCTTTATTTTCTAATTTTCATTTCCTTTGACTTTTCTGCTCTATTTTGTACTGTTGAACAGCTCTTCTTTTTGATAATTCTCTGACCTTGGCTTCTGTAACAGTATCCTGATTGTATATCTATATATGCCTTTCTCTCCTAATCTTTCTTTGTTTTCTTCCTTGGGTCTTCTTTTCTTACAGCCGCTAGCAGTGGCATTCCCTAATGGCTTAATCCTTGGCCCCTTTGTCATTATCTCAACAAAATCCCTTTCTTAGAGTACCATGCTTTTCACATAGTAGATGTTGGTTTAAAAAAAATTTCATTGGAGAAACTCAGCTTCATGATCTAAACAAATCCCTGACGTGTGTGTGTGTATGTGTGTACATATAGATATGGAGAGAGACAATGAAATTCAATTTAGCACCTAAATGAGAGGACTGTGCTACAGTGGTACTGTCCTAAAGGAAGTTGCAATTTAGTAGTGGAATTTTTTTTTTTTTTATGAAAAATCAGTGCTCTCATCAGTGTGAAAATATTCCTTTCACTAGTATAGATGGTGTGTCTGCACCTTCTCATGCTAGGTATTTCTTGTCCCTATCTTTAATCACAGGGGATCATCTAGATCAGGGGTGAGAAACCTACGGCCCTGACGCCACAATTTGTTCTGTGAAGTTTGGATTCCATCAGAAGTGTGTACTTGAGGACCTAGAGAGCCACATGTGGTCTCAAAACCACAGGTTACCCACCCTTAATCTAGATAGTGCTATATAACTTCCTTTGGTTTTTTAAACTTTTCTGGAGTCAGGAAGTTCTGAGTTCATATCCAGCCTCAGACACTCACTAGCCCTGTGACCCTAGCAAGTCACTTAACCTTTGTGTGCCTCAGTTTCCTCATTGGTAAAATAGGAATAATAAAAGTATCTAGATTCCAGGATTGTTATGAGAATCAAATGATTATAATTGCAATGGTAATCATTGTAAAGTGCTTAGCACAGAGTCTGGAACATCGTAGGTACTATATGAATGTTAGCTATCATTGCTGTTGCTATTAGTATGTCATTGAAGTTATCCATTTTTATACTTACTACATCATTGACCCATCTTCTTTTCTCATCCCATTTGCCCTTGAGGATGTCTCTTATACCACTTCTTGGGTTCAAGTCATTGTTGATAACATGATGCAGCTTCCTATAAATGCTGTACATATTATCTTTGACTTTTGGACCATAGCAATTGTGAGTCTTGTGAGATAGTAGTGTTACAAGATTTGCAGCCATATCACACAGCCAGAAGAATACTGATGACAAGAAGATGTCCTTTGGCAGCAGGGAACAGCTTGGGAATCTTTTGGAAGTATTAGGCCACTTTGTAAATATGACTCTGTCCAGGCTCCCTTCTTTTCAATTCCATTTGTAGCTCTTTATTGAAACTTGAGAACTATGAACACTTCAAAATTGCCAGAATATCTTTAATTGTAATTATCTAGGAAATTGATATTCCACATATCATCTTTACGTTAATCTAAATGATTCATGTTTCTAGGGTTTTACTCTGCAGTATCTCAAGTTTCATGTTGCCTTCCAGTTTTTGTAGTTTTGCTTGGCTAATTCTCCATTTAGTGCCAGGTGCTTGATTTGAGGGTTTGTCTGACTGATTGCATGAACAAGTGAAGTCCCTTCCAATGCACATTTTGTGAATCTATGGAAATAATGTCATAAGAGAATCAGTTGAAGAACTTGGTATATTTATCTTGGGGAAAGAAAGACTTGAGTGGGGGATGTAATAACTACCTCCAAATATTTGAATCTCAGCCACTGGGAAAGGGAACTCAATTAATGATGACATCTTATGTCTTATATAGCATTTTCTGGCTTATAAAGTATTCGAATAAACACAATTTCATTTGAACTTGTAATTTTGAGAGTTGGGTGGAACAGAAATCATTATCTCTGTTTTATAATTAAAGAAATTGAGGCTTAGAAAGATGAAGTCACTCTGGGTTTGTTATCAAAAACACTGAATTTGAATCAGTTACATAATCTTAGGTTGGATTAATAGATGTATAATGCCATAGATGAAGTAGCTAATTATCCTCCTATTTACTTGCCCCTCCATATCCATTTTGGGCACAAATGCATAGATGTTTCCATTTGTTTTACCCTAGTTCAAATCCTCTTCATCTCTTACCTGAACTACTACAGTACTTTTCTAGTTTATTTCCAGTCTTCTGTGTTAATCATTCCTCTGTCCAACCTATGCTAAGCCTTTTGTTAGATTTATTATCATAATGTACAGTTCTAATAATATTTTTCTGTGAGAGGTCATTTCCTGCAAAAGAGAATGCAGATTTTTTTGCCTGATATTCAAGACTTTTTTAATGAATGGGGTGGCTGGGGAGGGGTGGTGTCCTCAATTCCCAGTCAAATTAATATAATCACTGAAGGTACAAATATCTCCATTGAATCAATTAATCAATAAATAGAGTTAATTAGGTATTAAGGACTTTTCCCTCTAACCTCATAATAGTGTGTGCACAATCCCTTAGTCAGTTTGAAAGGGTCGTAGGACTTTTGGTCATTGGATGAAAGATGAATGACACTGCATAAGAACAAAATCATCTTAATTGGTTGAGCAGAATACAAAAAGTATGGCAACCCATTAAGGGAAATGCCTTCAACTCACATGGTTGCTTGTAATGAAGAAGAATGCTGTCTATTTTCTTAGGAAAGGACTTCTAGTAACCACAGATTTGTGTAAGAATGTACCCTAGACTTTTGGGCAGAATGTTTTGTACCAACTATGCCATCTTAGCAAACATATCTGCCAAAAGCTAAGTAATTATGGCTACTAATTTTTAATGGGAATTATTCTGGGGAGGTTAATGAGTGACTGTGTTACAAACTCAGCCTCTCAGGGTCCTTGGAAAACTGAGAGACTAGTAATCATCCACTTCCCGGGTACTCCAGACTTAATATTAAACACAGTTTGGGGGAAATGACATTTGAGGGGATATTAAGATACAATATAGATTTGAAACTGGAAGGAATCTTAGAAGTCATCTAGCCCAACCCCTTCATTTTACAGGTGAGGAATAAGATCCAGAGAGCTGAAGTGACAAAGATAATATTTGAACTCAGGTCGTGAGACTCCACTTTACCTTGTTACTTTTAGTCTGATCCCACACTATCATTTTCACATCTTCTCATTGATACCCATTCATTCTCATTGTGCTCTAGCTAACTAGATTGCTTGTACTTCCCCAGATAGACCCAGAACTCTTCTTGTGGCTCTGAATTTCATGCAATTCATGTTGTTCCCTACCATCTCCACCTGTTGAGAGCTAGTGAGTTCCAGGCATAAAGTCTTCCTTGATTTACCTTTTCTCTTCAACTGAAAATGTGCTCTGAACATGGAATCGAACTTCTCATAATTCTTCCATTCTTTGGAATGACTTGTTTACTTGCCTTATCTTCCCTACTATATTGTAGTGCTCTAGGGCATGTAATCTGATTTACTCATCTTTGTATCATGCTCATCATTTAGCATAATGCTATGTATAGAATGCACTCATTAAAGATCATTTGAAAAATAGTTTTATTTAACTTACCAGAAATAGATGTCTATTTAAAAAACATAATGGGGATTGCATTTTGAGTTGATTCTTTGTGATGAGTACTGTTGGGCTCCTGCATTGAGTTAGGAGGATGGTTTAAGTGACTCCAGAGATTTCTTCCAGCTCTAAGAGCCGTTCTTATGAATGACTGAGGTATACATAATAATGTAATAATTTAAGAATCACATACATAATATTTTTTCAACATACATGTAGTTATGTTTGTGTATATGTATACAAGTTCTACTCCCGTTCTTCATTGTGTGATAGAAGAGATATTGGATTTTTGAAGACTACTTTGCTGGAGTAAAAAAAGCAAATTTTCGCAGATTCTCCTAAGTTTGAAAGAGTTTGATTGAGTATGATATCGCAGTGAAATGCAACTGATTTCTGAGACCCAATAAATATAAAGAGGCTTCTCTCCAGTAAGTTGATGACTAAGTGATGATTTTTTGACAATCCAATAAAAATTGCCCTTAGTCCAATGTTAGCTGCCTTTTGCTTTTTAAAGTGATGGGGGGAGGGGCGGGGGAGAGGAAGGCATAATGGCTGAGGATCCCACACTTTTCAAATCATCTATAAATATTAACCTAATTATTAATACTCTAAGGGTGAGCACTTTGACCAATGAATAATTGGTTATTACTGTCAGAAGGATTAAGCTAGATTGATATTCATGATCTTATTGAAGCGAACTGAAGACACATAATTCCATCTGAATGGGAAGTTGACTTACACAGTAGCTAGTATTTGTAGAGAGTTTTAAGGTTGCAAAGCACTTTATGTAGGTTAACTCATTTGATCTTAAAAACAACCTTGTGAGGTAAGTACTATTATCTTCATTATAGAGATGATAAAAATGAGTCTGAGAGTGACTCTGTCTTGGTCACACAGGAAGGAAACAAACATTTATTTACCAGGCATTATGCTAAGAGTTTATAAATATTTTCTCATTTGGATCTTCAGTTCAACTCTTGGAAGTTGGCACTGTTATTATCCCCATTCTACAAAGACTGAGTTGGAGAGTGATTTGTTAAACATCACAAGGCTGGTAAGTGTCAAAGGCTGTATTTGAACTTGGATCTTGTTGACTCTAGGCACAGTGCTCTACCCATTGCACCACCTAACTGCCTAAGTAAGTATCTGAGTCAGGGTTTGAAATCAGGTCTTCCTGAGACCAACAGCTTTGTCCATTGCATCGCCCTGCTGTTTACATGTGAGAATGAAGGAGTTGGTAGAGTTGGTTTAGCTGTATGCATAATAGCAACAAGGCATCATTCACGAAGCCTTCAGTATTTTCATGTTGTGCTTCCAACAATGAACATAAGCCAAAAAAAAAAAAAACATAGAGAGAATGATTTCTTATATACCAAAATCTGCTGCACGGTATGGAGAAGTGGAGAATTCTGTGATGAACTTGACAAGATCTTCCAAGCCAAATCAACATAAATACTGTGTTATGAAGGTTGGCATGAGAGAGGATGGTGAAAAATGTGGTGGAAAAATTGGTTTAAAATTGAGAAATGAAAGAACCCAAATATTAGTAGACTACTTAGATATCTTATGACTGTGTATCATGAGTGTGCCCTTTAAAAAGAAAAACATTTTAGCCTCTGGATGAGCACTGAAAAACATGGAATTGGTAATATCGCATATGGGAAATTAGTGCTTACTGATGAACAAGCCATTTCAGAACTCAGCTGTCTAAGAAGATACCATTGATAGAAGTAAAAATCAACACCAAATTAAATTTTAAAAAGAATAAATATGAGAAGATGATAGAGGGCTCAATTATTGAAGCTCTAATCTGACCTGTCAAAGTAAGCTGTAGACTAAAAAAATGGGAAAAGGATGAAGTTAAAGACATTGACTCCTAAATCATTCCTAGAGAAATTTAAGCAATTTTTTTTTGTTTTGGCAGTTGCCAAAGAGACTAGAAACTGCCTCACTCAGCAGTTACTTGATGGCTTTGCCAAGCAGTGAGAAGTCAACCAATAATATCATTGTCTAGGAGGATAAACATATTTATAAAACATCATGGAGAAAGGTGATGGAAGATAATAAATATTATTGCTCTGCAATACTGAAGATAAACAATAAAGAGAAAAAAATAAACTAGTTTGATTGGAGGTGCAACTAAGCCATGTAATTCCAAGAATATAACTAGAAGAACACTAAATAGATCCAAAATGGAAGAACAGATTTGCCAGCCTTTGCTGTTTTTGCTATTTTACATAATTGCTATTTTCAGTCAGCAAGGACGATGTAACAACCACTTTTGAACTGTCACTTAAAAAAATCAAAAAGAGCTGCTACAAGGACCAGACCAAAGAAAAACAGGTGTATGGGAAATTGGTACTGAGGGCAAAAGTTTAAAAGTCATCAAAAGACTGATAATAAAAACATAAGGGATGTCAAAAAAAAACTGGGGGAATAAAATGTCACTGATGGTATTGTTACTCAAAGTGACCAAGAAGTTATCATCAACTAAAAAGCCCTATGCCTATTTTCTCATTTTTATGTGATCTCTATGAGAATGCTGTACCCAAGTACTGAACATATTTGTAGCAAAGTTATGAAATTGGCACAGGCAAGATTTTGGTGGTTAATTTTCTACAGGAGAACATAGCTTTACAGTTACATAATCTACTGAAAGATATAGAAGAATTCCTGATTTTACTCTATTTTTTGTTGATTATAAAACAAAATTATGACTCAGAGTAAGCCACATCCTTAAAACCTTTCATCTTCAAAAGTATGTGCATTTGTTAAGATTGTACCAAATTCCAGAATGGATGCAATTGCAGATCTAATTTTATTCAGTGATTTTGTGATTAACAATATTAACTTAACCATAAAACTTGGAAACATCCTTACTAAAGATGTCCTGCATTGTTAGAGATGATGTCCTGTGCAGAGCCCCAGTGAGAGGGATTCTGTGTAGATGGTGAAAACCTCCAGATGTTCCCTTTTGAGAATGATATAACTGTGTATTTTAGAGTATATGTAATTTTAAAATACATTCTGTGAGTTTTTCACATAAATTTGAAACAGAAGCAAACTATTAAGTGTTTTGTCTTTCAAATACATTTTATCATGAAAGTAACCTTACAGCTGTTTGAGTTGCATTTTTAAAAAGAAAGAATGCTTCTTGTAGTTCAGTCCCATGAATTTCTTCATTCTTAAAGGGAAAAAAACAAAGAACCTAATTCATATCTTTGTATCTGTTTTAGGATTATTAAATTATGTTCTTTAGTTTTAGAAATGATTTACAGTATCAATGGTACCCCCAAAAGTATCCATTTTCATTTGGATGTATGAATATAATATATTTTCCTGGTTCATCATTACTAGATTCACAGTCTTAGTATCTGCTCTGTTCTTGGCCACTGGGAGTTTTGCTACCAGCAATAAAAGATAACCTTCATGTTGTACTGTACTGTATAGATATTGTAAATTTCTAGTCTTGCTTTCCATTGATCTGGATTGCCATATGGGAATCATATTCAGCTGATCTTTATTTCCTGAGTCAGAAATTCTGTTTTACCCATCTTTGGGGCTTTCAGTAGCTATTCTCAGTGGGCTGTCAGGTATTGCACATGAAAGTGAAGGTTCAAAGGCATATAAAAAAGGTTCAGGGCTGAAATGTTTACACTGCATTTTAAAAAATTTTACAAACATTTTCTAAGCTTGGAGGATCAGGATGAAAGCTTAGTAGATCCACCTTTTTATATGCTATGGTATAGGGAACATTTCACATACACATAACTTAGGAGAAATAGCATGGTATCCATCAGTTCTAAACTTGATACAATAATGGCTTTTTTTGTGTGTCTGCTTTTGCCAGTAAGAAGAATTAACTGTGTTGTAATCAGTTTTTCTAAGTTTATTGATATTTTTGTCAGAGGTTTATATCCCTGTTCTTTTTCTGTTTTGTTTTGCAGATGACAACTAGTATTGAGTGATGAAGCCTATCTTAGAATCAAAATATATACAGATTTTAATTGCCAAATAGTGAAATGTCAACTGAAGTTTCATAATAAATAAAAACTGTCATTTTAATGCATTTTGTTTGGGTCAGCTGCCACAAATTATACAGTAATAAAATCTCTTGATGTTCCATCTAAATTATAGTGCCAAAAACGTACAAGGCAACGTTCAAAATTTCAGTATTTTAAAATCCTTGTTTCATTTAGAAAGTACTTTCATTGTGTTACTGAAGATTGTTGAGGAGATTGCTAATAGGCCAGTAACCTATTTGAATTTAGGCCAGCTTCAAATATCCACCCACAGAGTATTAGAATATCTAAATATATGTTTGAATGAAGTTTAAATATATCATGAACTACTTTGCCACTTCTCTCACATTATGTATACAAACAATATTCACTATGGAATATAGAAATTTTCTTAAGGTCTGATGTTTATCCTTAAGTGTAGACATGTTTGTAAAATGTAAGAAGTAAAAAAAAAAGCAACCAGTGTAAAATAAGCATTTGAACTTCCTATCATATACAAACATTTTATTAAACAGATTCTTGACAGAAGAAAATAAGCCCTAATAGAACTAATGTTTCTCTGAAGTTTAGAAACATTCAGCGACGCTTTGACAAGATGCAGTCTTCATTATGGTGTTGTTCCAGAATTTAGAAATGTGAACCTAATATACTTGGTAGCTGATTTATAAAAATATTGCTGATTTGAATTTCCTTTTACTTGTATTCCTTTCCATTCTTATTTCAAGTGTACTTTATCTCTTCTTTTCCTACAAAATATATCTCATTTAAACATTCTTCAGCCCCAGAGTAATAATTTAGTGATATCTTAGATTTTTGAAAACAAGTAAATTTCTTGAGACCCTGTACTTGAAATTGCATTCTGTGTATTTTATAATCTTGTATGTTATATATCTTAAAATAGTATTTAGCAGCATCAAATAGATCTGATTTTCAGTGGTGCTCTCTAAAAAAAAAATCCCAACACCTGTCATTTAATACTTGTTTTTCTTGTGATGTTGCTGTGCCTCAAACTCATGGGCCACCACAATCTTCAAATAATCAAAATTGCTGGTGAACCATAGGGCAATAGGTTTGCAAAATCCTGGATTTAAGTAATATGCAGCATACCAGCAATGATGGAGTAGAGAGAAGAGTAAAAAGCTAGTTTTTGCAGAGAGTACAAAGGTAGTTGATT
This sequence comes from Bettongia penicillata ogilbyi, assembly GCA_023548195.1. Classification (NCBI taxonomy): domain Eukaryota; kingdom Metazoa; phylum Chordata; class Mammalia; order Diprotodontia; family Potoroidae; genus Bettongia; species Bettongia penicillata. Next base: position 1,615,337 of record JAJHZJ010000482.1, on the reverse strand, counting down.
GACAGCCCAAATACTGCACAATTAACCACATAATGTTGAAATACTTGGAGGAATGTCTCTAAAACATATTGATTTGACTCTTTGGAGGATTTTAGATGTGATCAGAGAAGAGCTCCACAGGATGATAAGGAATGGTTGGGTTACCATCTGTATCATTGGGGAGAACTTGTTCTCAGTGAGATCACAGATTCACTGAAGCATTCAGATGAAAATTATTGTGGCATTTATGAATCTACTCTCATGTATCTGCCAAAATCCAATTTGAAAAAATGGTACCTTGTAATCAATTCTCTATAGGAAAAATTGATATAGTATGGTACAAATATGTAGTTTTCCAGTTTAAAATCTATCTATTCTCTTTCTTTTGGAGTGATTAGGGCTTGGTACTTTTTGGATTTTCTTTTAGTATTGTGTAGTGTCAGGTTGGTGATGAAAAATAGGAGAAGTGACTATAGTTGTCATATTCTGTCTATGCTAAAAGTAAGCCATTTATTCTTCTTAAAGAGACTGAATTTGGTTAAAATTGAAAAAGAATTCCTGTGTAGTTTCTGCCAGTTACCATGCCAAACATTGGCAATTTAATGGCCAGAAGATATAGTCCTGTGGTTTTTGTCCTGGAGCTAATCCCTGTTCCTACATATGTAGTTTCTCCCCCTTTTGGAAGTGGTGGATTGTGCATCAGGAAGCCCTAATGTTCCACCTATAATTCGGAGCCAAATGAGAATGGAGGGAGAAAACAAGATTTATTAAGTGCCTACTATTTGCCAGGTGCCTTAAAATATTGTCCCCATTTTACCCTCAAAACAGCCCTTTAAGGTAGATGAAAATATTGTCCTCAGAGGTTAAGTGACTTGCCAGAGTTCCAAAAGTAGTTTGAGCTAAGATCTTTTGGCTGTAGGCCCAGTACTCTGTCCACTATGTAACTCCTTAGTTCTACCTCAAAAAGTTCCAGAGAATCTTTAGTGATGTAGAAATTACTGAGGAACATGGAGATTAGATTTGTAATGATAGGAGTCATGTTATATCAGGTGGAATGAAGCCTCTCCCACTTCTTTGATATTTCTGTAGGCTATGGAATTAATACAGAATTTGTGACCCAAGAACTGAGCCAAGATTCCAGTTATACCTTCTAGGTACTCTGTGAACCAGTGACGTTGGTCTTCCTGTTCCTTGATCAAGACACTTCTGCAAATTCCAGGGATTTTCACTGACTGTCCTCCGTACCTGGAATCCTCTCCGTCCTCATCCCTGCTTCCTAACTGCCTTTTAGGTCCCAGCTGACATACCATCTTCTTTAGGAAAGCTTTTATGACCTTTCTTCATTCTGGTACCTTTTCCCTCTATTATTTCCATTTTCTCTCTCTCTCTCTCTCTCTCTCTCTCTCTCTCTCTCTCTCTCTCTCTCTCTCTCTCATGCATTTGCCTGTCAGATACGTGTGATATATACCATATATACATACACACAATGCAGCTTTTTTGTATATAATTTATATGGTTTCCTTCATTAGCCTGTGAGTTCCTCAAGAGCAGGGACCGTCTTTTGCCTTTCTTTGTATCCCCAACATATAGCACAGTGCCCGGCACATTGAAGGCTTTTAATAAATGTTTATTGATCATCTGTTATCTGAAATGCCTTTTATTGAGGGGGGGCTAAGTTTTTTAATCTACATTGGAGCTAAAAAAAATCTTAACATGCCACTTCTGAATGAAGTATTGGTTGAAATTCATTTACGCTAAATTTATTTACGCATTCCATCCAGATGATGGAAATGAGTGATTTTCCTGTTTTTATAGAAGAGTAAAGATGAAAAAAGAAGTGAGTTTAGGCTTTCTTAAATGGGGAAAAAACTCATAAAAGAGAGGACAAACTTAATAGATTGGGCCAATCCACCTGATTTGGCAAAGCTAGTGTGATAAGAACAACAGAATGTTAAGTTGTACAATCCTTTCTATAATGTTGATTCTTTATTGTTCTATGCCTTTCTCAGTTTTGCTTATCGGACTTTTGTAACTCTAAGTACCATCCTTCTTCACTCTGAGGAATGTAAATGAATTAATATTGCTTGTTTATGCACACACACATACATACACGTACACAGATATATGACCTTTATCCCCATGTTAACAGGTCTTAGAGTATTGTAAGTTTATCCTCCTTCTCCCATCACCCCATGGAATATTAGTTAGTATTTCAAGGATAGAATCCCTGGGGAAAAAAAAACCTAAGCCCTTTCGTGAGGCTTTTCATGATATTTGACTGATAATTGGCACATATCCCATAAGTAATTATCATCTCTAGCTTTTTTCTGTCATCCCTAAAATCAGCAAAGAACAGCCCCCTCTTTGCCCAATTCCATCTCTGCCCAAATTGTTTCATGGCACTTTGCATTAGAGATAAGACACATCTACATATTAGTCAACCTTGAATAAATCAAGGAGCATTCCACTATTATATTCTTGTTCCCTTTTCTATGAAATTCCAGAATATAAATCTGGAAGGAGATGAGGCAAGTAATGCTTTGCTCCATACCACTCACCATCTTGGAACCCCTGAAAAGCAAGGGAGCATCTCTAACATACATCCAAGATGGTCTTTTTCCTATATAAAAAAGGAAAGTAAAGAATCTTGTTTGGAACTCCACCACAGTCTGTGGAGCTGCTATGCCATCATCCCCATCTGGACCTAGATTTGGAGGCCTGAAGCATCCCACGCTTGTTTCCAGCCAGCTGTAAGGAATATTTTTTTATATAATTTTCCTTTGGATACCTCTAGAATGTAATTTTCCTTTTTGCCTCCTTACTGTGGACACTTGGGTTATCACATAATCACTCATTGGGAGAAATACTTGCCACCAAATGAAAGAATTGGACTAGGCAGGAGAAACTGATCATGTCGACTTTTCCGTTTTAAATTCAAACTCAAGGAGCCCTCATTGTAGTTATGTAGTAAGTGCCCTAATTCACCATGGTGTTGTTTGAACGATTTACATAGAGACAGTCTCTGAGTTCTTGAGAATGTACCATCTAAACTTTCAACTAGAGAAGAACAAACAGAACCTTTGTAGTGTATGGAGGCTTGACCTGTGATCTATCTAAAGCATTTACTATGCTTTGTCTTTAATCAGGATATTCAACAATTCAAGCACTTATCTAATATCTACAATATGCAGAACACTTTTTTCTGGGTTGTCAATTATCACTACACTCTTTGATTTTTAAATGATTTAATATTTTTGTAGATAAATTTATGATCTCATCAATGTAGATTCCATTCCCCTTACCCCCAGTACTGTAGATGGCAACCTATTCATATTTATCACAGAGGTTCTGCCCCACATACTGGGGGTTTTCATAATTTTTTCTTAGCCAACATGTAATTACATGCTGTCCTGAATTTTTTTTTAAATTTTTTATGTCACAGTTCTTGTTTCCACAATTATATTGTAACATCTTGAGGGACTATGACTAAGTCTTGTGTTTCTTTTTTATTCCTTACACTGAATAGCATATAACACTAAATAAATATCTGTTAATTTTTAAAATGCTTTAATCTAATCTCTTAGCCAGTTTTTTCTTTTTGTACAGCCCTAAAAAAATAAAAAAAAAAACCCTTACCCAAGTACTCATGATTTAAAGAAAATGTAGAAAAATTTCACATGATTTGGAAAGGACTTCAGCTCCCATTTCTTCTATCTCATACCTAAAAGGGATCCCTAAATACATGATAAGTGGTCATTTAGCTTCTGTTGAAGACTTCTCAGGATGGGAGAATCTACTACCTCTCCAGAAAACCCATTTTCTTTCTGAACAAGTTCTCATTGCTAGGAAGTTTTTCCCAACCTCAAACCTCAATTTCCTTCTTTGCACCTTGTACCCATTTCTGCCTAGTTCCATGTTTTAGGACCAAATATAGCAGATTCCTCTTTCATAGCAACAGCCCTCCAAATACTTGAAGATTGCTTTCATGAGTCCTGAAGCTTGATCTCCTTCAGGTCAAACGTACCCATTTCTTTTAACCAGTTCATATATGCAGGAGAAATAGACTGATGATTCTGGTTTGCTTCTTTCTAAAAAAAAAAAAAAAAAAAAAAAAAATCCCTAGTGCCTGGTCTGCCCTCCATGTCCTATCTTCCTTGTCTGCAAGTCTCATTTAAAAGCTAGTGCCTCCCTGCCTCCTCAAGATTACCTCCAGACTACCCTGTGCTTGTCTTGCGTTTACGTAGTTATTTATACATGGTGTTTTCCCATCAAGGATGAGTGTTTCTTGAGGGCAGACTTGTTTTTGCCTTTCTTTATGAAGTGCCTACTGCCTTCACTCACTCTAAATATTGAATAAATATGTTACTACTTTGGTTTGACTTGAGTTTCAATGTATATACTATTTATTGGAACGACTTCCTGATAAAAATTGACTCAATAAGTAAAAAATTGACAATTATGGAAGTTAACTCTTTCCAAGACTGTTTGATTATATACCTTGTGTGGTGGCAACCTTAGGTTCTTGAAAGGCTGTGCCAGTGACCACAAGCTCTGGCAGATCCCAGTAAGTCAGAATGTCTTCAGGCATGGACTGGTTGACAGTCTTAAGTTTAAGGTCTAGCCTAGCCAGAATCACAGGAAGCTTATCATTAATTTGTCTTCAGGCAATTTTCAAAGACATTTGCTAAGTGGTTTACCATCCATGTAGTGAGAAAGTATCATTTTGTACACATGATTTAAATAGCCTTACCTTTTTCTCAGCAGAGGTTTTTTTGTTTCTCTTATTGTTTTAAAAAGGGAATTACTGGCGGGATGGACTATGGGGGGCAGGGAGTTCTGGCTTATTGATATAGATAGAACATAGACTTTTCTAGCAAGAAGAAACAGAGACCAGTTTGCTGTCATTTTATCACCAGAAAACAAAGTTCTAGTCAAGTCTTAAATAACACACATTTTTGCTATGGGAGAATTAGCAAAAACAAATCAAAATCTTAATTTTCATAAATTGAATTTTTCTAATATCTTCAGTTTAAAATTTTTCTTTTAGTATATAAAGTAGTTGGTTTTGTCTCTTAGGCAGCACAGAAAAGGAAAGCAATTGTGTATCCATGTGCTGAAGAAATTTATCAGCATTTGAGGAAACAATGAGTTCTGGGTGGTTGTTTTTCCTATTTTTTTCTCCCTGGAAAATCAAACTTCTGTTGAATTTTATTTCCATTTTTTTAAAAGAAACATTGGCATTGTTATACTAGATCATTACAAGCTTTACTTTCTACTGCATTTTATCATAATGCACTTTGAGTATAAATAAACTCTGGTATGCTAAACCTAATAGCAATTAAACTGGAAGTGTTTGTGTTTCATCACTGTGAACTTCGCAGAAATGTTTCCATGACAACCTCCATGCTAGTTAAGACAACCAGAGGTGATCAACAGTTTATATATTTTTTTCTCTTGTAAGAATGGAATTTGTGTTGACAGTTTTGGCCTTTAATGGCACTTTTGTACTGTGTGAAAGTATTTGTTTACCAGATCATACGCTGTTAGCTGTCAGACTGAGATAGAGTGATTGCTTCTGATAAAAGGCTGCATTGCATTTTGGGGTCTCTGAAGCTCCTGCACTTTTAATTATCCACATCAGTCCAGAAACGTCCATTTGCTTCAGTACACTACAAATTACCTTTTATTAGGATCAAAGAAATACGCTGAGTTAATTTTATTTGGCCACCTGAAAATTGAAATTCATCATACTGTAACTTTGCAACTTGATGAATTCACAGTCCCCACTGCTGGAACATATACATCCTTTATCAGCCTGGCACAGGGCAGACAGAGTATTATATGTGCTTACAGAGCAGCAGTAATAGTGACTTCACTCCATTTCATTCACATCTCTGTGCACCCCAGAAAATGGTACATTGCTAAGCTGCCATACTGCAATGGCTACCACTAGAAAGTAGGAAGAGGGGAAGCAGTTACAATGTCAAACAATGACTGTCAGGCCTCCAGTAAAAGAAAGGACTCAGAATCATGGAATTGCGTAATTTTGGAGCAGAAAAGGACCTTAGAGAATGTCAGAGTCTAAAGCCTTCCATTTTATAGAGAAGGTGAAATGCCTGGTGGCAAACCCAGGTTTTCTTCCTACCACAGAGTACTTCCAATCCAGTCCAATACAAAAGCTCTCACTAAGTTCAAGGCACTGACTTAGGTGCTCAGGGTACATAGAGAAGAAGAAAAACCAATCTGTATCCTCAAGGATCTTAGTTTCTCCTGGGGTTGGAGGAAATATAACATGTTAATATAAAAGCAGAGGAGAAAAAACTGGCACATAAGGGGATTAGTAAAGCTGCTCTCTGTGAGATGACACATGAATTGAGCCATGAAGAAAATGAGAAATTCTGGAGAGAGAGAGATGAATAGAGAAGGGAAAGGGAAATAGGAGATTGGAGTGCCCAACCTGGAGCTGGGCTGGGGTGAAGCAAGAGGGACCCTCGGAGGTGCGATTATACACCTAGCTTGAGAGTCCTAGTGAGGTCTGTTCTGTTTTAAAAGGGACCAAACTATGTTGTTATTTGTTAGAGTTTGAGGAATAGAATGAGAGGAATAATGTAACGCAGCCAGGGGAAAAAATACTCCCTATACCTTTCCTCTTGGTATTTACTGGCTATCCAAAGCTCTCTGTAAAGATTTCTTAGTATAGCCCTGGTACCCTGTACATTGTGATTTCAACCACAATGCATAGCTGCATGACCACTTAAGTTCTTGCCTTTGGTTTTTTTTTTTCCTGTAAAATAAAGTAGGATTAAATGACCTCCCTTGTTGTCCAGTTGTTTCAGTTGTGTCTGACTCTTCATGACCCCATGTGGTGTTTTCTTGGCAACGATAATGGAGTGATTTGTCATTTCCTTCTCCAGCTCATTTTACACATGAGAAAACTAAGTCTAACAGGGTTATGTGACTTGTCCAAGGTCACACAGCTGGGAACTGTCTGAGGTTGTTTTTGAACTTCTCTTGGGCACAGCTATGTGACTCAGTGAATAGAGAGCACCATGCTTGGAGTCAGGAAGATCTGAGTTTAAAGAAGTCTCAGACACTAGCTACCCATCTTTCCAGATAGATTTCTTATTACTGCCTTTAACACACTCTTAAGTCCTAGTAGACTGGGGGGTGTGGTATGTCAAGTATGTTTCTTGCCTTGGTGCCTTGCACACCTTTAGTTTGATACCTAGCATGTTCTCTATCCCTCGAACATTTGCCTTTTAAAATCCCTAGTTGTCTTTTTAAAGTCCAAGACTTATCAACCTTAGGCCTTCCTGATCCCCTCAGTTGTTAGCACTTTTTGGTATTGCTGTCACCACTCAGATAAAATCCTTATATTTGCTTTGTTTGTGGTGTACGTTTGCCTCCGTTTCTTTGTCTGTGAAATGGGGAGCGGGGGAGGAGAGTAAGAGCATCTACCTCTCAGGGTCATGGGGAAAATCAAACAAGTTATTTCTTGTAAAGCCCTAGCAAGGTGCCGGGCTCATAGGAGGTACTGTATAGATGTGAACTATTATTGTATGTATTTTGATTTTGTTTACCTGTGGACATGTCATTTACCCCAGTAGGATGAAAACTTTTTGAGTGTAAGGTCTGTTTTCATTTTTGTTATTTTATGTCCAGCATGTATCACAGTGCCTGGCCTACACAGTAAATTCTCAATAAATGCTTGTTGAATTCAGTTATGTATACTGCCATTGTAATGTTAATCATATTGCTAGTTATTAATACTACATCATGGCTTCTCTGGGCCATCCTATGAACCCAATCATCATTTACAGCTTCTCTCTATCCCTTTTCCTCTACTGGCATCTCTTGAATAGCACCTTATGGTCCCACTTATCCATACCTTTTTGATCATGTTGTTTGCCCCTATAATATATCACATTACATATATCATATCATACCATTATATATATATATATATATATATATATATATCATATATCATATGGCTAGGACATGGGCCTGTGATTTCACTGTTATAAGGAGTACCTCCGGTGAGGAAGCTCCCTCTTCTAATGAAGGTTGGCCCTTTCTTCTCTACTGAGGGTCTTAGAAAGTTGCCTAGAGCAGTAAGAGATTGTGACTTGGGAATAAATATCAAAGGCAGAACTTGAATCTTTCCTGGCTCCAGTTCCTCTATCTAACTAATTTGCCAAGCTGCCTTTATGTGAAAAGTTTATATATGATACAATATAATGCAACATATTATTCATGTGTTGCTGTATTAATGTTATGTAAATTATAAGATATACAAAATTATGCAATAAAGATGAGATAAGCAATTACAATATATTTTTATTAACAGGAAAAACCCTTTTTGTTAGTGACAGTAATATTTAAGTGAGAGCAGTGTGATTGAATATGCTTAATTGTTTTTAAAAAACTTAATGCTTTTTGTTCCAGTCTTTGAAATATCTGGTTCAAAGTTCATTATATTTTGATATTTTATTTTAACGGCTATCAGAGGTAAAAAGATATTTCACAGATAAATATACACACATATGGAAGAAGTATGATTATACTTAGAAAATCATGATACTAATTTTTTAATGCCATCTACTCATTATACTAGTTATCCTTGAAATTCAGCTTTTAAATTTACCTTTTTATTGGTGTCAGTCTGTTGAGTTTGCAAAGTGTTCAGACTGTTAAATTTTTATCTTTTTAGCAAATGGGTTCAAAGCCCACTGAAACCCTTAGATGGGAATATTTTTAAACAGGTCAGAAAAATTCTATTTCCAATTTTGTTTTTTAAGTGTGTAGATATAAGAGATTTTAAAATCAGGTGGCTCAATGGATAGAGGGCTGGGCATAGAGTCAGGAACAAATCTAACCTCAGACATTTAGTAGCTGTGTGACGTTGGGTCAGTCACTGAACCTCTGTCTCAAGTTTTTCAACAGTGGAATGGAGATAACCATCGCAGCTTCTCACCAAGCTTGTTGTTGATGATCAAAGGGGTTATTTGTGAGGTTCTTAGCACAGCACCCCGCACGTAGGTGCTATATAAATGGTAGCTATAGTGTTACTGTTATGGTCATTATTAGTGATAACTTTCAGTGGCAGAAGATATATTGCACATCTTAATAGTTTTAAATTTTTCAAATTTAACTTATTGTATTTATTTAGAATTTAGATCATTAAAGTTTTTACCTTGCCTTGTGGATGATGAAGAGCTTGTATTCAGAGTAAGAGAAGTGTTACCCCTGCCACTTTCTTATTTCCATGTGAGTTATTGGCATTATTTTCAAATTCTAATTTCTTTATAATGATCTTATTAAGCTACTAGTCCATTTTGTGAAATTTAGTTAGCTAAAATTAGTTAGCTAAAATTAGATAATTTAATCTATAAATCTAATTGGGAACCTTTAAACTGTAGTTTACATTACAATAACCTAGAAGAGATTAAATGAGGTGAGGGCACCCCTTTCAACTCCTCCTCCTTCTGGAACTTCTACTATTCCCTCAAGATACTTCTCGTACCATGACATGTGAATGTTGGACATACTGACTGAGTCATGGCACTGGGGTTAACCCTTACATCAAGTGCTAATAAAGGTTAATTTCTTTTTTTAGAACTATTTAAGTATATGTTAGGAAGATATGAATGCAAGTTCCATTTTTGTCTTCCCGGACCTCGACCAATCATCTTGTACCCCCTGAAGATCTTGTTGCATCCAGAATAGACCTCCTTGGTGTGTGCTTGATCTAATTCCCCTTCACTTCATCTACCCCACGGCCATTTCTGTTTCTATTGTGCACATTCCAAATGTGAAGATTCCACTGTATTTGATGAGAAAAGAGTTGCAGAAATATTCCCAGTTTTTAAAGTTATTGATGACCAAAAAAGAGGTAGAGAATAAGTTTATGTGAACAGGCCTTTCCTGTTGTTATTATCTTATAATTTAAGTACCACACCTTGGAGACCATTAGTCCAACACTTAGCATGGTACTTGGCACATTGTTGGTGATTGGCTGATTGGTTCATTGAAATGAAATAGAATGATACAAATAACTTTTTGCAACACCCGTAAGCAGTGGAGCAGTGCTTTAGTGTTGACCACCCATAAATATAGGGCATTGGCAAGTTAAATTGCTAAGTTAAATGCTGTTTGTCTTTAACAATGCTTATGGGTAGGCTCTGGACCAGCCCATTCCAACAAGTAATTATCAAATGTCTACTATATATCAGGCACTGTTACAAAGGCAAAATAGAAACCAATTTTTGATTGAATAAAGATTTCCAATGGGTCCTTGTTGAATGGAAGCAGAAACTGAGACCATTTTGAATTTTTTCCCTTATCCTGATAACTACATCATTCAGAAAGTTTCCATACATTCCTTTACCATGCTGATTTTCTACATGATCTCTTCTAGATTATAATAACAAATTCCAAATGTTGAGCTAGAGTAATTTTTAATGTTCATTTGCTTTGATAAATTAATATTAGCTCTTAAATAAAAGTGGTTGAGATTTCTAGTTGGTTAACTCTGAAATAACCTATTTAAAATAATAATGATATTGATCAAGTAGAAAATCAAAAAGTTATTCAATTATGTGTACTAATGTATGACTTTTATTTTTATCTCATTGTCAAGAACATGATAAAAACAGTAAAACAGTTTGAAAGGCAGAAGAGAACTTGTGATTATGGAAAAATTCAGGAAATGGGAGCTATAGTGAAGGGTTCTGCTTTGTTATTAATTCAAGGACAATAATTTAAGATCTTCAAGTACATCTTATTAAATGTTGGATAATTACTAGCTTTTTTTATTTATCCAATTTGTCAGTATCACCAACTCACATATATAACACCCTCACATAATTGTTTTGTTTATCTGGAATATGATTAGAGATGAAAAATACTTCAAAATTATATGTCACTTATTAGTAAATAAATTCATATGAGGTTTAAAATGAAAAAGCATAATAGCCTGAGTGGTCTAAGAAATTTTGCTATATTAGAATACTCCCTCAAAGTTCTGATTTTTACATATTAACTCTTTGTGATCTTGAGAATGTTTATAGCCTAGTCTTTATGTCTAGTTTCTCATTTGCATGGTGGTAACAGTGCTTACCCCTATCCAGGTGGTTTTGAAGAAATCAAATACTGTGGTGATTATGAAGCGCTTTTGTCACATATAGGAAATTCTGTCCATATGTTAGCATATTTTATTTGTTTCAGTCATGTCTGACTCCGTGACTTCATTTTGGGGTTTTCTTGGCAAAGATACTGTTGTGGTTTGCCTTTTTTTGTTTTACCTGCCTGCTTTTTGTCTTTAAAGTATAATAAGTAGCAAAAAAAGTTGTCTCATAAGCTTGTCTTATGTAGTAAGATTCCTCTTTTTGTTAATCAAGAAATAATAAAAACTGGGAATCTGTCTATAAATAACCATTTTCTTCATCACTGAGAGTAGAACCTCCACATTTAGATGTTACAAAATAGAATAGTCACCTTTTATCTTCTTTGTAAATTTTAATGACAGTGATCTGCTACACACATGGAGATGGTATCCTTGATGAAAATATGAGACAGGAACAGCTGTTCTCTGGCCAATGATTGACTACATCAGACTACATCTTTTTAGTCATAATCCACTGAAAAGCACAGGTGGATCATTTCTTCCTTGTTAATTGTTTGAGTATCAGAAAGTCTATTTATGTTACCCAGTTAAATAACTTGGGCTGCATTTTGTTCTGTTCAGTCTTCAGATTTCTTCTTTCTGTGGCAGAAAAGAAATACCTTCATGCTTGAAAATTTTATGGTCAAGATTGATCAAGGAATAATTTTGCCTAATCTGAAGTTTTCACTCCCTGCTTCTCCTCGTAACCTAATGCTTCTAACCTGTTAAAGCCTTTTGAAACTAATACTGAAACACGGTTTTCAAGTAAAGACCAAAAGAGGAGAGCATTTCATTGAGATGTATAAGAATAAAGCAAAGGTGCTATTTTGCTGTTCTGTCTGTGCTTTTAGGCATGATGTTGATTTTTTTTTTTTTTTTGCTTTGTTATTGTTAAACAGGTAGAATTTTGGAATCTGCACTTTGTGCTCAGATTTCTTTCACACTTCAGTTATCTAAAAGTGCAAACCATAGGGTATAAGTACATATTTTTAATGTGTCGAGATGAAAAATACTTCAAAATTATATGTCACTTATTAGTAAATAAATTCAAATGAGGTTTAAAATGAAAAAGCATAATAGCCTGAGTGGTCTAAGAAATTTTGCTGTATTAGAATACTCCCTCAAAGTTCTGATTTTTACATATTAACTCTTTGTGGTCTTGAGAATGTTTATAGCCTAGTCTTTATGTCTAGTTTCTCATTTGCATGGTGGTAACAGTGCTTACCCCTATCTAGGTGGTTTTGAAGAAATCAAATACTGTGGTGATTATGAAGTGCTTTTCTCACATATAGGAAATTCTGTCCATATGTTAGCATATATTGTTTGTTTCAGTCATGTCTGACTCCGTGACTTCATTTTGGGGTTTTCTTGGCAAAGATACTGTTGTGGTTTGCCATTCCTTCTCCAGCTCATTTTACAGATGAGGAAACGGAGGCAAACAGGGTCAAGTGACTTGCCCAGAGTTATACAGCTAGTAAGAATTTGAACTAGGAAGATGAGTCTTCCTGACTCCAGGGTTTGTCCTCTATACAGTGTGCTAGCTCGCTGCCCCTGTATGCCAGCATAACTATGTGACATTGAGAGTTTAGTCATTTTGCACGTTGCACTGCTGCCACATCCTCTCAAAGCCCTTTAGAATATAATTCACTGGATTTGGAATCATAGCATCCAGTTCAAATCACTCTGTGCCACCTGGGTGACCTTAGTTAATGCCTCAGGATATCAGTTTCAGTACTAAAACTGAAATCATTTCAGTACAATTCTTAGTACTCCAAATTTTACTCCCCTTTTGTGTGTCTTAGGGTATTCTTTACTCATTTGTCTTTTTTTTTTTTTTTTTTTTTTTTTGCAGTGGGGGAAAAAAGGCAAGGCAGTTGGGATTAAGTGACTTGCCCAAGGTCACACCACTAGTCGAGTGTCAGAGGTTGTATTTGAACTCAGATGCTTCTGACTCCAGGGCCAATTCCCTATTCACTATGCCACCTAGGTTCCAGTCTACTCGTTTGTAAGAAGAGACTTTGTCAGCATCCTTGAAGTCTGATATTTAACCTACAAGATTTATTAGCTTAAACTAATTAATTCATACATGACTTCATTCTATCTTCTCTGTTTTATTGGTGGAGTTTTGCTCATGTTGGTTTCTTTTTTCTTTTGTGGGGGATGGACAGCTCTATTGTATAGTACAGTCCATAAAATGTAGCTACTTATGTTTGTATTTTAAAAGTTAGTTTTTTGGAAGCTTAAAAGAGTACAAATTCTACTCCTTTCTGAAAAGCACAGTAGCCTTTTGAGGGTCTAGTTTCCCTTCTCTAGAAAGGGGACCTCCAGTTTCCTTCCAAGAACTAAGGGGACATTCAGATAAAAGTATGTATGCTAGCCATCAGAACAGCCTACAATTTAAAAGTAACACCAGAAATAACAGCAAAATCAAACCAACTGTAATGAATTATTCATGTAGTCTAATTTGGCTATATCTTTATTACTACAGTAGAGGCTAGAGACTATTATCTTTAACTAGACACTATTTTCCAACATAATAACATCAACAATAATGAGCTAGCATTATTCTTTTGTGAATTGGAGGTGCTGTGATTCCTTGATGGTGCTGGGCTTCAGTTTAAAAAAAAAGTTTAAAAAAACCATATACACAAAAATTAGGAGTAAAATCTGTGTTGAAAATGCCGAGGAACCTGTTTCACTATGTGGAATTTAAAAACTCTTCCTTTTGATAGAAGAGTTGCCTGATTAAATGTGAGTTTTTGAGTCTTTTCTCCCACAATGGCTCTTCATTGTTTTGTTCTTCAGATTAACGATAACGAAACCATCACATAAATTTACCTGGTTATTTTTTTCCAGTGCTTCTTATATATTTCCTTGTTTATTATGACAACATCTCTGCCTTGGGAAGGCGGCATTTGGTATTGAATCCATTATTTACGGGTAATGAAACAGAGATTTTTCTATAGCGGTAGCTGGCTTTCTGTAAGCAATGTAGAAACTGTAGAAACTCCTGACTAATGCAGAGAAAAGACAATGAGGCTAAAAATAAAATCTTCAAGCAATACTATTCGAATTTGGAGACATTTGGTTACTATCATTTAGTTGTTTAAAGTCTCTCTGGAGGGAAGTTTTTGGACATATATAGTAGGTATGAAAAAAAGTAAACATTCTTTGTTGACATTTTAAAATTATACAAAGAGGACAGAAATTTCAATAAACATCTGTTTATGAATTGTGCAGAAGCACTGACTTTGTTCAGGTATTATTTTGTTGGTATTGTACATCTTGTTATTAGCCATTTAAGAGTTCTGCCTTAAAGTTTTAGCTGTAAGTTTATCTATACGTGGTGTATTTGGAAGGGTATTTAAAATGCATATGACTTTGCTAGTAAAGTTTGTTGATATAACTACTGAAATGGAACAAGAGTGTCCTTGAAAGGAAGAAGACCTTCTCACTGAAGACTTGTTTATTTTTTCAGTAAAGAAAGAGTAAGTGAACCTCTCCAAAATGGTTTACTTGGGCATTTAGAATTTAAACTTTGTGACCTTGTAGCTAAAGGGCACATAGCAAATCTGAGGAGGTAGCTTGAGTAGGGAGGGAAGGGGATGGGGAGAGAGGAGGAGAGAGAGAGAGAATCATTTTCCCCCTAATTCATACATGAATAACTCACATTTGTATAGCTTTTTAAGATTTACATAAACACTTTCCTCACAGCAAGCCTTTGTTGTAGGTAAATGTGTGTCTTACTTTATTAGAAATCATCTGGTTTAGAGGTTCTCAGTCATGGTGTCATGGACCCTTTGGTTATCGAGTAAAGTCTCTGGACCCCTTCCTTATCAGAATAATGTTTTTAAGTGTATAAAGTAAAATTCTTAGGATTATAATTTAATCCCAATTACTTTGAAATACATTTATCAAAATAGCAAAAAAAAAAAAGTTCATGAATCCTAGGTTAAGAATCAGCCCCTGATCGTGTCCTACTTTCTCACTTTATAAATAAGGAACCTAAGCTCAGAAAGGTTGAGCCTTGAGTCTTGTGTAAGGTCACATAGGTATCAGAGTCCAAACTCTGAACAGAGATCATTTCCATCCCAATCAGGCTCTCTTCAGTATCCCATGACCTCCCCAGATTGACTGTAACAGAGATGAGGCAACTTGTGGATGGTTAAAAACTAGTCATCGTCAGAGGTTGGATTTGAACGCAGATCTTTTGCCTCTAAGTACAGTTTTTTCTGTATACAAACCACCAAGGTTTTTGAGCCTCACATTTTTGTGGTACCTGGCCAAGAAGTGTTGGCTGCCAGTACCACTAAAGAGGAAGGAAAGTTTGAGACTATATATACATATTGACACTGTTGTTTAGCATTTTTGTTCCAATTTGTAAAGGTACAAGCACTCTTTGTTTATCTTTCTTCATAATAGCCTTTTGAGGTATGTTGATTTTGTAATCTTGCAATAAATGTTACGAAAACTGAGACAGGGAGATGAAGCAACTTGTTCAAGGTTGTACTGAAAGTTACTGGTTGAAGTGCCAGCACTATGTACTTAAGCTTCTAGTCTTTTCTGGGCTTTTTCCAAGTGGAAGTAGCATTGTAATAAAACGATTGCGTTTAGTTGCTGCAATTTTTTCCCCTTCAGCTTCCTAGAACTGGGCTGAAAAAAATGAGCTGACTTTTATTATTTTTTTATTAAGATTATTTTATATTTACATAATCGCAACCCAAGTAGAGGTGATGCTAATAGGCTGAGACAAACATCTGCCAGAGGAAAATATGTGCTCTGTCAATTGAGGTGATCCATTCGCCCTTGGCTTGAGTCCTTAGGGTGCTTCAAGATCCACAGTGTCTTGATTCCCACGTAGTGAGTATGCCTAGTATAGCTTCTTGCCATTTATATTTGGAAAAGAAGGACATTGCTAAAGTAATCTATTCCTTTGTAAACTTTAGTTGAATTAATGAAATGTAACCTATTTTCAGTATTTACACTCAGCAGCAGTCTATTGGCTGGAGCACATCCTGAACAAACTAGGCTGACACAAACCACACACAAAAGCAGCTGAAAGTTTTTCCCAATTTGTCTTTCAGGAGGCAGCATGTTACAGCTAAAGAAAAATTGGCTTTTAGGGTTAGGAGAACTGGGTTTGAACCTTGGTTTTGCCCTTTCCTTACTGCGTATAACCTTGGGTCCATTAGTTTGTTCCTCTGTGAGATGAGAATGAGAGTAGAAACTAGTACCTTACAGGGTTGTTGTGAAACAAAGACTGCTCTGTAAACAATGGCTAGTGCTGTTTACACATACCTGGTGGTTACTTATTTAGTGCTTACTAGAGACTCCTAGAGCAGGGAAAGGAGGATTAAAAATTTTTTTTTTGCACACTCTTTCATGCTAAATCCTAGAGTTGGGTGGGGACTGCCAGAATAGAACTTCCTTAAATTAGCTCAGTTAAATGTCCCTACTGACAACTTGCACCAGATAAATTCACCTTCCCTTAGCTGCTTTGTATTATAATATCTATTGTCTGTCTCTCTCTGTTTCTGTCTCTCTCTGTCTCTCTCTCCCTCTTTTTCCCTCCCTCCCTTCCTCTCTTTCATATGTGACACCCAAAGCCACTTCTTGGCTACAGAGTATCAGAAACTGGAACTGTAAATTTATATGATTATTCAAATTGATTAAGTTGACCGTACACATCCTTGTGATGAAACCCTTTACTATGGTACTGAATTAGCCTCTCTAGACTCAGATTGCACCAGCTGATATTTTAGTTATATTGCTAGAGTTTTGTCATTGCAGATATAATAAAAATACCAGCAAGCTCTCTAAATGTTGAGTTTCTAGTTTGTAGTTTAGAGGAAAAAAATGGCTCTTAGAAGTTTTCAGGTTTGCATATATGTTTTCTTTACATCTAGTGTTCTTAATATTTTAATGGACGCTAAAAGATTGTTAGGTTTTATTTGATTGGATTTTAAGTGGCAGATGACAGAGTGAACACAATTGAATATCTTTAGTAATTTTTAAAAAGGATTGTTTAAAGTAGAAAATATGGAAAAGGAAGGAATGAAAGATTTTTGTGGTGTTTTATTATCAACTTCATTTATGGTGCATTAAAAAAAGTCAAAAAACCACTGACTTATATTATAATCATTTGCTCTTATTTTATAGTCTTATTCAATATTTGGTTTTGTATTAATGTTGTAATATAGATAATATACACATATGTGGTAACATAAATATTTAGTAGGTCTATGTGGGTAATATGCATACATATATAATAATGTAGGGAATAGGCATCACCTATTTAATAATAAAATAATGATAGGCAAAGTAGGCAGTGATATTGATTAGGAATAAAATATCACTATGAAACTGTGAGGATAGAAAAATTCATTTGGGGAAAAAATTAAGAAAAAGCTGTAATATTTAAATCCAACTATCCAATAAGAGATCAAGTTTCTTAGGAGCAAGAGCACTGTTTTTAAAAAATTGCATTTCTGTTCATGCTATTATTTGTGTAATTTAACAGATTGATGTTTTAAAATAATATGAAAAAAATCTCCCTTTTTCTGTTGGCTTATTATAATAATCCCTCATGGACGAGACATTGGGAACACCTGGGTTTTAGTTTTGACTTAGGCCTAAGAAAGCTGAGCTTAACTATCCTCTTGCCTCATTTTCCTTATCTCTAAAATGATGGAGGTGAGACAATTGATCTCTAATTGCTATTCCAGTTCTAAAGTTCTGTGATTTATTTCATGTAGTTGGATAACAACAAGCTTTGTCCAAAGCGAATTTATCATTTAATTTGTTTGCTGATTTAAGTGGAAAAATTTTAAAGCATTTGAGAGATTTTTTTCATAGAAATCTTTCTAAAATGTATTAAACTTCCCTTCCTCCTTAGGGAATGTTAAACATAATTTAACCTTTTCTTGAGGACTCTGTCCAGGAATACCATTTATTCTGCTGCGACGCCCTTAGGGGCCACTGGGGTGTTGTGTATACTGTTTAACCCTACCCTTAAAAGGTCACATCCTGCCAGGCTGTCACAGTTCTTCAGTCTTTTTCCTGTGATATCAGCTGTCACTTCTTCCTGCTGTCAGTAGGCTGTTTCCAATCTTCTGCCTCATTTTATACATTATTGTCTGGATCACTCCAAAACTCTGAAGCGAACAAAGGCTATAGGTGTTCTACCAGCTGTTTTCTTCTGTTCAGAGGTCTTTTTTGCTTCTAAATTCAGACTTTCTTCCAGATGGTTGACATTGCCATACACTTGACCTCCAGAGAAGTAGGGTATTATTGTGTTAAAGCTTTACATTTTTCTTTGTCACTTGTCTCATGCAGTCAATCAATCAACACACAATTACTGAGTATCCATTGTGGGTCCAGTGCTATATGGACCCTAAATGCTGTAGCAGAAATTTAGTTGACATTTCATAGACATGATTACAGTCAATTAAATTCCACAAACATATACTGAGGGCCTAGTATGCTTCTATGTGCAATGCACCATGCTAGGGTCTGGATTAAGCACACAAAGATAGAATAAACACAAGCACTGTTAAATGAGCTTAGTATCTGAAGCAGAGGAAGTGGAGTGGAGAGGGGAAATAAATATATAAGTAAATATATAAGTGAGTATATGTCTGCGAGTGCTGTTATATTATTAGTCATATTAATTAAGAAAATAACCTCCTGAATATTCCCCCTTCCATTGCCTTCCATAATATTGCTGTCTCCTGGTTCTCCTTGTACCTGGCACTTTTGGGTATTCTTTGCTGATTTGTATGTGACCTCCACTAGTCAATACCTGGCACTATTCTCTCTGTATACTAATCTTTTCTAGTAATCTTATCAACTTTCATGGATTCACTTATCACTTCTGTGCACATGACCCACAAATTTCTATGTCCCTGCTTTATTGTTTCCCTGAATTCTAGTGCCACATCACCAATACCTATTGGATCATTTCCCCTCAATGTATCAGTGGCATCTTTAACTTAACATGTATAGAACAGAACTTTTTATCTTTCCTTCTAAATTGGAGCTTCCTCTGAGCTTCCCCTTCTATCATGACAACAATAATTCATATTTGTAATAGGCTTGTATTGTAAAGCACTTTGATCACAACTACTCTATGAGATGGAGGTATTGCAGGTGCTTTTATTCCTATTTTATGTATGATGAATCCAAGGCTCTGAAAGACTATGTAATTTCCCTGAGGTTACACAGCTAGTAAATGTCAGAGCAGGGATTCACACCCAGGCTTCTGTTGACTCTTAAGTTTGATGTACTTCACCACTCCATCATCATATGGGCTTGACCCCCACAGTTATCTTTAACTCTTCTTTCACATCTGATGCTTTTGCCTCCATAATATCTATGAATTTTGGTCTCCTTCTTATCCTCATTGTGACTGCCCTTTCTAGTTTAGGCTTTTGTTACTTCTTGTCTGGACTATTACAGTCATCCCCTGAACCATCTCTGTTGCTAATCTGTCTCCCACTCCAGTTCACATTACTCCCAGTTCATAAAATGAGCTTTGTATTGCAGGGGTCTGACCATGTAATTCTCATTCTCAAAAAAGTTTATTGTTACCCTGTTGGCTACATGAGCTGTCCCAAACCCATTTAGTGCCCCCATCCTCCCTCAGACTGCTTAAAAGAATATGAATAAAGCTCTACGCTATCAGGAAACCAGGTCCTGCCCTGACATTCTGTCAATTGCTGCTGCTTCTTTTGCCCCACCTTAAATAACCATGCATTGGATCTGGAATTTTGCTTGCAGAGACCATCTCTTCTTCTGTGCTCTATCAGCATCAGGAAATATGGCAAGTTACTATCTGAATTCCAAGAATACTTTTGCATCATTGGTTGATGGTATTTAAAGAAACAGTGAAAATGATTGTCTTGATTTAGTAGACAGCCAATAAGCATTAAGTCCTTTTCTTCAATTTAAATCTTTCTACCTTTATGAATGTTCTTTTTAGCTATGATAACCATTAAAACCAAGTACTGAAATTAAAAAAAAAAAACCTATGGGGGATGCCTGCCTTTAAAGCTGGGAAGGAAAATAAGGGAACCGCATAGGTGTATGTACGTAGGGGGAACCCTAAGAATATATTGTCAGAGAAATCATTGAAGGAAAGGGGATGCATTCAAGAAGAAAGTTGTTCATTGCTCTTCAGGATTTCCAAAATGTGTTATGTTGTATATAACTTTGATTAGCAAAACAACTTTTTCTGGTGGTATATAACTGAGAAGTGCCTTCAGTTCAGTAGATGATTTTTTGTAGATGAGGTTTACCAGTATCCAGACTTCATGATCTAGGTTATAGTGGCCTCTAAAAAGAATGGTGTCTCTTCATTATTCTCTTATATGAAGAGGCAGTACTTGTGTCTAATTTCTTTTGCCTCACAGGGTAGGCCTGAGCCATAAGTCCTGAAAGACAATGAGAAGAGCCTTTGAAGAGGAGAGTTACTAGCTCTCGTGGCTCTGTGAAGCCCAGCTGTTAACACTCAGAAGATTCATTGTCAAGATGTTATTTAGACTTATTCTTATTGATATTTTATTGTTGAATTTTTATCCATTGTTATGGTTGTTTCTTCCCGGTTATTTTTGAACATGTAAAATTATGATTTGAATTCCACACATTTCATATAAGTAGCCTTTGATTAAACCCCAGTAAGACATAACTGGGGAAATGCAGTTGATAAACCAAGATAGAGTATTATTTCTTGCAATGAACAGGTTATTTCTAATGATAAAACTTCTTTGGCATAAGTTTTATCAACAATATTAGAAATAGTATAGGATGAATGGAGCTGCAGTTCAGTATATCAGCTAAAATGGATTATTCTCCAAAAATAGCCTTTCTAGCCTTATCTTCCATCTTAAATGAACCCTAACCAAACTAGAGTGCTTGTGAAACTTAATTCAGCAGACATTTGCTGTGTGCAAGGCATTGGGCTAAGTTCTGAGCATACAGTGAGAAAAATCCCCAAATGTTTACATCTTTGGGTAGGGGTGTGGGGCTTCCATGTACATGAGTAATTATTACAAGGAAAACTGAGGAAAAGAGAGTGTGCTGATGTTTGGGGAAGTCCTTGGAGGAGATGTGGAGAAATTGTATTCTGTGCATGGGAGTTATTTGAGTAAAGTCATGGAGGCAGAGGATAGGATGCCAAATTTGGAGAAAGAGTGAGTAAGTCTAGTCTTGTAGAAATGTAGAGTTGGCGTAGGGACTTCATGCCACACCCTGAACCTGGGACTTCTCTCCCATTTAAATCACAGAGTCGTAGATTTAGAGCTGGAAGATACCTTAGAGGCCATCAATCCCAGTCCCTTAATATGTAAAATATGTGGAAACTGAGATAGCAGAGGTTAAACAACTTGTCAGCTAGAGTATGAGGTGAGATTTTGACCATGGTTTTTTGAACTCCCAAGTCCAGTGCCCTTTCTTTGACTCCACACTGTACAGGTCGAAGCTGTACCTAGAAACGAAGCTTTAATTTTAATAGTACCTATCACCACATAGAGACATGATTTATTTCTCTCTGAACTCCTATAGCATTTTTTCTTACTCTCATTCAATACTTAATCATATTGTGATGACTTTTGAGTAGATGTCTTATTTTTTCTACTAAATTGTTGGTAACTTACCTGAATTCGTTTGTCAGTGATTAACAACTCCTCACCCAGTTCTACCCTCCTCTTTCCAGTGCTGCTGAGCCCTAAGCTATTATTATTCAGTTTGTATTCTCTACTCTCTTATTTCCATTCCCATTAACTCCCCCCACCTCACATGTCTCACTTTTAAGCTACCTCCCTCTTCCACTGAAAATAAATGAGAACCTGGTGATAATAGAAATGTAGATAAGCTGGAGAAGATGGGGTGGAACTGTATGACTCCTGCATATAGAGAGTTTTGCCTTGGCAAGGAGAAGGACTATCTCATCATGTGAGGTGGAGGTGAAGGCAGAAAAGGTGGGAGAAGGCGTCTGGGAGAAGTGGATTAAGGAGGAGAAAAGAGGAAGCTTTCTGGAAATGGCCTCACTTTTCTTTTTCTTCAGTGAAATAGAAATAAAGTTCTCTGCTGAGAAGGTGAGAGGAGGTGGAACTATGGGGATGGTTGAGGAGGATGAAGATGTTTGAGTGAGCTACTGTGGTGAGTGTGATAGTAAATCAATTAAGGAAGTATAAAAGAATTGTCTTGCAGCAGTGAGAGCCCAGTTGAGTTTATGTGACAAATTTGTGGGAGATCCAGTCAGTACAGTGTCTTCATTTTTCCCCAGCTCTGTTTGGCAGCATGTGTGCAAAGAACAAAGGCAATGGATAGTGAGTGAAATTCAGGGCTGAGATTTGTCAGGAACAGATGGCTGATAGGATGAAGAATCCAAGAAAAGAGGTGTTGAACTGGTTTACTGAGAGGTCAAGATGGAGAAGGGTGGAGAGTATAGTCGGTGCAATAGTCAAGGATATATTGTTTTAGCTTACCAAGAAAAAATGACTGGCTGATGGCCTTTTGACTATAGACTAGGATCTATGTGTTAGCAGGGTACTTAATAAATGCTTGTTGAATTAATGTTTCTTCATTCACATCACCATTATCTTTGTCCTTCTCCTCTTTGTCATCATTATACTTGGACTATTACAACAGCTTTTTAATTGGACACCATGGCTCAAGTCTCTCCCATGCTCCATTCTACTGTCAAAGTAATGTTGCTGCATCTCGGATCTAATTATTTCACCTCCCTGACTAGTAAACTTTTTAAGCTCTCTATTACCTTCAGGAGTATACATGAAATCCTTGTTTGGGTTTTAAAGTCCTGTGTACCTGATCCTTTCCTACCTGTCCAATTAGCTTCCCTTCATGTACTCTCTGATCCATTGACATTGGTTTTCTTGCTGTCCTTGCACACAACACTACATTTGTACCTTTGTACTAGTTGATCCCTATACCTGGAACATTTATTTCTGCCTCATCATTTCTCTAACTTTGTTCACTACTCATTTCAGATTTCTTACATTTTTTGCAAGGAGACTTCACTGGTTCTACTCCCTCCACCCCAACTCACTTTCAGGTGAAATTTCCTCTCGTCTACATTGACTATATCTTGCATGTATATGACTCCTCCATTAAAATGATGTGGGTTCCTTGTTGAGTGGAGACCATGTTTTTGTTTTCTTTCTGTCCCTCTTGTTTAGGATAGTGCCTGGCACAAAGTAAACTCTTACTAAATATTTGTTGACTAATCAGTTATAATATGGCAAAAAGCTTTTCTTTGAAGGATCTGTATCCCTGGTTGGGTGAAACTTTCGTTTTAGGTAACATCTAACCT
Source organism: Bettongia penicillata ogilbyi (assembly GCA_023548195.1). Classification (NCBI taxonomy): domain Eukaryota; kingdom Metazoa; phylum Chordata; class Mammalia; order Diprotodontia; family Potoroidae; genus Bettongia; species Bettongia penicillata. Next base: position 1,591,860 of record JAJHZJ010000482.1, on the reverse strand, counting down.
TTACTTTATGATCCAAAGTGAAAGTATTATGGTTCTTGCTAGCATCAGTTGTCTTCCAGCCTTCGTATCATTGCAATATATTATCCTTTAAAAGAATGGGACTAGGTTAGAATGGCCTTGACAGAGGAGGTTAACAGTTCTCTTATTTAAGTTGTGTCTGAATCTTCATAACCCCATTTTGGGTTTTCTTTGCAAAGATGCTAGAGTAGTTTGCATTTTCTTTTTCCAGCTTATTTTACAGCTAAGGAAACTGAGGCAAACAGGGTTAAGTGACTTGCCTAGGATCACACAGTCAGTAAGTGTTTGAGGTCAGATTAGAACTCAGGATGATGAGTCTTCCTGTCTCCAGGTCTGATACTCCATGGTGCCACATAGCTACCCTTAGCAGAGGCCAGTTGAAATAGACATTAAAAGTTGGTTTCAGAATGATTTCACTTGAGTCCCTTTTGGTCACGTCTACCCCCTCCAGTTTCTGAGTGCCTGTAACACAGCATGTGTGTTTCCTGCTCAGTTTATGATTGCCCAGATCTGATAAATAATATCTTCCACTTTATAACCTGTTCCTACAACCAGGAACAGTGGATTTCCTGGAGTTTGTCAGGATAATCCAGCAACTTGAGCAATGAAAAATGAAGTTCCTTCACCTGAGCTGTAAACAAATGTTAGCAGTTCCCCTTAGAGCATAATTCTGACCAGTTTGACAGACTCTACTGTCTCTTCTCTAGACTGCATCTCTTACCTTCCTTTGAGAGACCCCTTATATGCCTTCTCCCATGGATAGTATTTCCTGATCCCCTTAGCTGTTAGTGCTCATTTCCTCCTCCTCCTCTCCTCTGTATTTTAACTATTTATGTATTTTATCTGCATCCCTTCTCCCAGGAAAATGTAAGCTCCTTGAAGACAGAGACTTTTTTTTTGTTTTGTCTTTGTGTTCCCAAGGTCTAACAAAGTGATTTGCAAATATTAGGCGCCTAATAAATGCTTGTTGGATTGAATTGAACAGATAGCAGTAAAAGTGCTTTTAGTCCTTTGGACTAAAATGGAGGCATTTTGTAATACAAAGTTAGTGGAATACTCATTCCCCATGTTTTCATTGCTCAGCTGAAGAAGTTAAAAGTCTAAGTGGAATAACTGACCCATTATCTGACCCTCAGATCTATACTGAGATGTAGTTGGGGTAAGTCTAGTTATTTTTAGTTCATGACATAATCTGTATAAACTTGAGACTATGTAGTTGATTTTTCCCTTTACCTGTTTGAAATTGCATATGAAGCTAAGGTACATAGTCTTCTGAAACAGTCCTTGTGGCATTGCTACATGGCTGTTGTTTACTTGTCTTTAAAAGCACTTAAACTTAAATGTATGAGGTTTAAGTGATACTTGCCTTTTGAATACCTAGAATTTTAAAGATAGAAGAACCTCAGGAAGTCAACTAAACTGATATGTTACCTAAATCATGAATCTGATCTACCCAGAAGTTATTTAAAGGTCTTTGCTAAAGGGAAGCCCATTACCACCCCCATTCTGAACTGGCCCCACCCCCTTCACCTAACAGTGCTTTCTATTTTTGAATGGTTGGAAGCATTTTATGTTCAGTTGACTCTTTCCTCCCTGGAACTTCCACATGTTGACAGCCAGTCATAAATATGGGAACTATCTTTAGTCCTCTGCACAGTTCTTAAGTTGTAGGAAACCTAAAGATTTAAAAGCCAGTGATCTTCATAGGCAGGTCAAGCTTCATTTTTGAAAAGGTCATCTCTCAGTTATTCCTTGAGCTTTGGTGAAATCAAGGGCACTCTCATTTTAAAAATTCTCATTATGACAGATAATAGGAAACAAGTTGAAGTGTTATGTAATATTATGAGTAATGAGTGCTTATATAGAGCATCAAAATTACTTATTTAAAATCTTTTCTGCATTTTTTTTAACTATTTCTCTAATGAAGTCACTGTCTTGCCTATTAACTTTTCAAAGACTTTAAAACATTTTTCTGTTTGTACGCAGATAATAACTGGCCAGAGATGGCTATGGTATACTATGTAGTTGCATCATATACACATTTATAATGGAAAAAAATGAGAGAGAAAATAATTTTAACAGGATGAATAGTTTCACTTGCCCTTCCATTAATGAACATATGTCTTGAAATGAGCTTGAAATGGGGCTGATTATATCTTCTTCTCTTGACCCCCATAAGAAGAAGTTTTTGCCCATGCACAAGGTCACACATGTAACCTCCCCCATTAAAGTCATTTTATTTTTAGGAAGATACAGATGTGGATTGCTGATTTCCCTTACCTACCTTACACCAACATTGCAAAGTAATTTTGACTGTGATTTTAAATATACAGACTTGCTTTAGAACTCAAATCTCCTTGTAAAATGATACCCTCCTAAACTGCAGAGGTACTTGGTCAAGAATTTAAGTGTCTGTTATGTACAAAGCATTGTGCTAGGAGCTGAGGAAGATAAAATAATTAATACATAATTCCTATGTAATTTGACAGAAATACCAACAACTGATAGAGAATGTTACATGAAAGTGTATTCAGAGAGATTTATTTCACTTCAGTTGGGTAAACACCTACTATGTGAAAGGCTTTGTGCTAAGAGAGATACAAATATAACAGAAGATTATATTATACCAAGTGGTATGTGAAGGATGGAGCACAAGCTCCATTACTAGCTTTGGGACAAGCGTTATTTTCTTTGGTGCTCAGTATCCTCGTATCTAACAAGAAGAGACAGAACTAGATAACCTCTATAGTCTCTTCTAGCCATAAAACTCAATGAGTCTATTATCAATATTATGTATAATTCTTAAGACATGTGTATATTTAAACAACACCAAAGTATCACAGTCTACCCATTAAGTGGTGGGAAAAAAGTGAAAACAATAAAATTTAATGTTAACAAGGTTGTAGAAAAATAGATACATTGTTACACTACCTCTAAAGCTGTTACCTGATGTAATCTTTCTGGAAAGTAGTCTGGCAGTATCTAATAGGAATTACAAAACTATCCATACCCTTTCACTCACTGATCATGTTATTAAAAGAAAAAAAGTATACTGTGTATTAAAAAAATCATAATAGCTTTGCATTGCAAAAGAAAAAGAAACCTGGAAAGAACCGCAATGTCCAGTGGTTGGTTAAACAGATTGTAGTATGTCAAAATAAAGGTTTCCTGTTGCAACATAAGAAGGAACAGAAATGAAGCATACAAAGAAATAGGCAAAAACTTAGGTCACGTGATAGAGTGAAACCAAAATGAAAACCCTATGCGCATTAAATGTTGACATCCCAAGAAATGTGGCCAACAACATATCAACACAGGGGCATCAAACAAAAGGCAAAGTCATGATTTGCTTGTGGAAATGGAGAGATTTGTGATGGCTACAGGAGACCCAGTCAATCTTTGTCATCAGAAATTTTATGTGGACCTGGACTGAGAGAAAAATGCAAAATATACAAGAAAATGGTAGAAATTGTATAATATATCACTTGTGACTAAAAATTCTGCATCTTCCAAATACCTCAATGACAATATTAGGATTATACATCAGAAGATTTATAACTTTAAGAGACTGATATATGGCAAGTTCTTATAATACTAATTCACGTCAGGATATCCCAGAGAATCTAATCGATACACTACTCTGGAACTGGATGGACCATTATCACATACTGAACTGTTGCTCACAATCACGTAACACTGATAAATAAAAACTTCTTATTTCAAATAGATATTGCCATACTATATAATCCAGTTACTTGTAAGCTAGAACCTTCAACATTCAGAGACTGTTGTAGATCAGAATCATGTGGAAAAAGAATGATGTAAATATTATTCCCGTTTTCCTTCTTGCTACTTTGGTTTTTTTGGGTTTTTAGTGAGACTATAGAGGGTGAGCTTACTCACCCTTACTCAGCCTTTGAGGTTTTATTGAGACAACAGAGGGTGAGTTTTATTCAACTACAAAAGCAATTGTTTTATCTATGTTTTAGTTCATTCAGCATTAAATATAAAGGAATTATTCATTATCAAGAGGTAGTATGGCATAGAGCACTGAGCTTGAAATCAGAAAGACCTGGGTTCCAGTCCTACTTCTGACATAAAATGACTGAGTGACACAAGGCAAACCTCTTGTCCTCTCAGTGTCTTAAGCAATTTTCTAAGACTACAAATTGCAAAGAGGATTCTGACCTGGAATGATAAAGGGAATTCCTTCATTGAGAATTCCTAGTAGTAGTGATACTACTGGTCTAGAGCCTATTCTTAATTTAAAAAGGGGGAGAGGGATGAAATGAATAACAATAAAAATAACAGAAAAAATATGGAAAAAACCTTATGACAGAAAAAAAACAGGGATTAGATGGAGATATGGAAGCAAACCAGTTATTTTTATAGTTAAAGATTAGCACTTTAAAAACAATGTATATTTGTGGTTTTATGTAAGATTTTAAAATTTAAAATTTTTTTCTTATGGATGTTTGTTAAGTATTGAATGAAATATTTAAAAAATATTTTAAAATATTTAACTTACATAGTAAAAATATTAGAATGATAATTAGGTAAAGGAAAAAAGCCATCAATAAATTCTGTTGGAGATTAGTTACTTTTCAGTGTTAACAAAACTATGGCACTGGAAAAATATTTTAGCTAGAAGAAACTGATTAAGAAAATAGCATTTTCTTATTATTTTATAAGCATTCCATGTGTATTCAGTAGTCTTCACTGGGATACATGGTGTAATTAAGAATGCTAGATTTCTGTTCCAACAACTGGAATTCATATCATGTCTCTGTTACTTGTGTGACATTGGGCAAACCCCTTAAACTCCCTGGGCCTCAATTTCCTGTTATAAAAAATGAAGGGGTTTGACTAGATGGAACCTCTTATCTCCCTTCTCATTCTATAGCTATGATCCCGTAAGTCATCCTAATCCTATATCTTGGTCCTATAATATTTAGCAAGTGGCTGTTTCTTTTTAGTGGTTATTTCTCCTCTATTTTTTAAACAGTTGATTAACTTTTGTTATTTGTTGGTGTTCTGCAGTGGCCTGAAACTCCTATATCAGCTTACATGAAAGTAAAAAACAGAAGCAGATATCAGACTGCTGGTATTTTGGTATTAAGTATGCTTTCAAAGTAATAATACCTTATATTCTTTTCATGTGCATTATTGGATTTGATCTTCAGAACCACCCTCCTACTACAAGGGTAGGCTAGGGCAGATACTATTATCATTCACATTTTCTAGTTAAGGAAATTGAATTGGAGGTTAAGTGAACTTCCCCACACCAGATGACTAAGAAGTAGCAGGGTATGAGCGTAGAATCCGTGTCTTCTAGCCTGAATTTCCAATTCTCATTCTGCTTCCCGTTTGCCTCCTCAACATTATTTTTTTCTTTTTAGCAATCCAGACTTTAATGATTCTAACTCTAATATAATATTTATTTTGTGCACATAGCTCTGTTTTCTGCCGTAAGAATTACAATTCTACCCTATCATTTTTTACAACTTAAAATGAATGAAATGAAATAGTTGACTCTGTTCATCTGAATGCAGTGGAAAAAAATTAAAAGATAAAGAATGAAGTAATTGGCTTGTGATTTAATACTTATCTAATTCTCTTCAATATATACTATATGCCTAACATTGTTACAGGTTCCAGGTGGCACAAAAATAACTACATATTGCAGCATCATTGACCTCAAGAAGCTTACAACATTATGGATAAGATAAGCCTCTTAAACAGAAGTTTAGTACCTCATGTAACATCCTGGATAGAGCCTCAATATTTTTTTTCAAATAGAATTGAAATTGATTTAAATATAGGAAGATGATATAGTGTCAGTATACATGCCTTATGGTTTTAAATTGTGAAATACCACAGTCTTTGAGGAATCGCCATTGTGGACTAACTAAATGCCAATTGAGAGATGCATCATGGGTACACAAGAGTTGAACAATATCACGACTGATGAATTTGGCATGTGAATGGTATAAAGGATGTCAACAGAGAGATGACTGGACAAGGAGGTAGACTGGTTGTGTGAGAAGAGTCACTTAAATGCCATCTGGAATTGTTGATAGGATGGGCGTATCGACTTTTAAAACCATCAGGATCAGGGTCGATGATGTCTTTTATTCAGTTTGTCTGCTCTGTTTAGGTGAATTTACCAATACTTTTCTACAAACATAGTTTATTCAGTAAAGATTTGATTAATTGAATAATGTAATTAATTGACATGATCCTGGCCTAGCTTGCAAGTCACACTTTGCAAGTCCCATTTTATACAACCGATTCAACTTGCTTACAAATTGTACATTATTTAACAGACACATGGTTTATAATGATACATTTTGATCATATTTTTTAAGAATTAGAAGAATTTTTCTCAAAACAAGCTTGTGAGGTATGCAAATATTATCCCTGTTTTACAGATGAGGAAACTAAAGCTTAGAGGTTGTGTGAGTTGTCCTAGAATTAACAATTGTTATTGTGTTGTTCAGTGATTTTTCTGTTGTGTCTGACTCTTCGTGACTCCATTCAGGGTTTCCTTGGCTAAGATACTGGAGTAGTTTGCCATTTCCTTCTCCTATTCATTTTACAGATGAAGAAACTGAGGCAAACAGGGTTAAGTGACTTGTCCAGGGTCACATTGCCAGGAAGTGTCTGAGGCCAAATTTGATTTTAGGCAGATGAGTCTTCCTGACTTCAGGAAGTGGTATTCTATCCACTCTATCACCTAGCTGCCCAAATAATTGTTATAGAACTAATAATTGTCAGCACTGGGATTAGAACCTATTTCTTTCCAGACCCCAAATCCATTAGTCTTCCTACTGTATCATGTTGCCTTCTTTTTAAATGATCTGAATACAGCAGTATTTAGTTCATTTCTGTGGTTATTCAGATTGTTAATTTTCCGAGTGGTTTGATCAGTCATGTGAGGTTAATTTTTCTTTATTCAACAAGCAGAGTAGCATTCACTCTGGAGGATTTATTAAACATGACAATGTGGGAAATACCTCTTTTGACATCATAAAACTTTAACTGTTTGAAAAATCTATGATCTTGCTGATTTTGGTACTAATTCCAGTGTTGCATAAGGTAGTTGAGTCATAAATATAGAGCTGAATGGAACCTGAGAGGTCATTTAGTCCAGTCCACCCCCATCCCTCATTTTTATAGATGGGGAAACTGAGCCACAGAGAGTTTAAATGGCTTACCCAAAGTCATATACCCAGTAAGAGGTTGTCGTGAGAATGGAAAACAGTTCCTTTGATTCCAACTGTAGGACTATACTTCGCCTTCTAATTCCTTGTACTCTTCTCCATGATCTTTTTTAATTTTTACATAGAACAGTCCACTCGACATAGTAATGACATTCTTTTGACATCATATGGAGTCCAGTGGAATGAATAGCCTTAGAACATAAGGGCAATCCTTTTAATATGTAGATGAAAATTCTGATTCTACTTCCCATAAATAAACTTTATTCTGAACTCAAACTTGTACACCTTCTTTCAGGGGATCATTTTTCTTTGAAGAAACAAATATGTAACACCTCCAAAAATGTACATGAAGCTTAAAAGAAAGCTGTACTATTTCTCCTTCTTTAATGCATTTCCTTTCTCTTTAGAGGGAATTTTATATATTTTGAGAGGAAGATATTTTTATTGCTGCTTGTTTTTTGGTAGAGGTTGTAGCAAAGTGAACTAATCATGGAGAGTCTGGTTCCTGTAGAGAGAGAAAGCAGAATTATAAAGTAAAGAAATCAACCTTCTCTCCCTTCATTCACTATCCCCATTTGGAAGAGTGCTTTGTGCCATAATTTTGGAAATACATAGTTTGGTGAGTGTCTCCTGAAGGGAAACTGGTGTCTTTGAATGTATAAGCAATGATGACAGGATTATGGGATGGATGACACCATTGATCAAGTTGCTGAGCAAGTTAACTTCAGAACATAGCATATGTAAATCAGCCTCGAACTGGGTTATCCAGCCAGTGGTCTATGGTGATCTTCTAAAGCACAGGGAGGATGCCTACTGGTTTTAGTGTAGCTAAAAATGTGACTGCCTTATGAATATAGATTTTTCAGAGCAGAAAAATATTTTTGTTTCTCGATTTAAATGTGTTGGATAGTATTTTTAAGACTTATGGCAATACTTGCTGTAGAGTCAGTCTGCCTAGATAAAAAATGTAAAGTGTATAAAGTTCATCATTCCTTCTTATCCCTACCTACTGTCTGCTGGTGTTTACCTTGTATTTTATTGTCTCCTGAACTGCATTCATGGAGGGTTCTCCCTGTTGTGAATAGAACTCTCAAGATAGGATTGTGAAATTAAAGTTATTTCCCCCCTTTATCAGAAATTAAACTATTCATGTTAAAAACAAAACAAAACAAAATTACTGCCAGATTTCTCTGACTTCCTTTTATCCTAGGGATTTTTCATATCCTTAGTACCTTTTTTCTCTTGTACTATGTTTTGTTTGGGTTCTAGCAACACCACCTCCAAAATGTTTAGCTAGTTTGCAAAGGGCTGCTGTCATCCCCTCCCCTAAGTCTTCGATGCTGTTAGGTGTCTCAGTGAAAAAGGTCTGATGAATTAATTTGCTATGTAGATCTGACAAAGTGACTGCTTCCCATTAACTATTTCTATTTTATAGAGCTTCTTCAGAGCATGCTTCAGAATTCAAAGGAAGCAATCTTAGCCACTGTACAGAGTCAGCAAGTCAACAGCAAATGCTTGCTATATGCCAGTCCTTCTGGAAAGTGCTTGGGATACAAAGAAAGGGAAAACACAGTAGTCTCTATTCACAAGAAGTTCTTATTCTAAGAAGGAGAGACGGCATCTAAGTAAACATTCAAGACATACAAAGGGTACGTGGTATGTGTATGGGGACTAAATCTTATAGTAGCATACTCTTCCCACTTACTATAAATCATGCTACAAAAGTGACTTATTACCTGTGATACTGATACTGTCTTTAGTAGCATGAAATTTATATGACTGGAGGTACAAACTTTGTTTCCATTAAGATCATGGTATTTTTAAAGATTTTTTATTTTTAGCTCAGGTACTTATTTTGGCTGCATAATTATACTATTCTTTCTGTATAGAAAGGCATATACACATGTGACAAAATGTAAAATTCTATAGAACTTTTATCTCCTCCCTTACCCTTGACATAGATTTCAAGAACTTAATGGTCATCTATATACCACAATGAGGCATTAGAGTAAGATTTGATTGGGAGAAATGGTGAAATATGTGTACAATATGAAACATGTGTAACGTTATATAATATAGCATAATGTAATACACATGTGATATGTTATATTGTAGTGTGTTGCATCATGTAATTTTAATTTGTAATATGTACATGGATTATTCATTCTTCACAGGACATATTTAATTGCTTAGTTGAAGCATATGATGAGGGTATTTACATAGAAATCACAAAGACCAAGGATCTAGTGCCCCATCTCTGCCAAGGACTGACCATGTGACCTTAGCGAGGTTACACTTAAGCTCTAAGATCTATGAGTTTTAGTTGTGTCATCTGTAAAATGAGGACATTAGGCTGAATATGCTTTTAAGATAAGTTCCTTTCTAGGACCTTAGACTTGGAATCGGGGATACTGAGGTTCAAATCCTGACTCAACTTCATACATTGTGTAACCTCAGGCTAGTCTTTGACTTCACTGAACTTCAGGCTCTTTATCTATATAATGGGAATCTATATAACTCCCCAGAGTTATTTTAATGATAAATGAGATATTTTTAAAGCACTTTTAAAACTTTAAAATGCTATATAAATGCTAGCTATTAATAGTGGTAGTAATAAAAGTTAGTAATATTGGTAATTAACAATACCAATAATAATGCCACCAGCCATCACAACAACCAGGGATTCTGGAAGGAAGATGAGAGAATGTATCTCCTTTACTTTTTTTGCAGAAGTGGGATATTCTGGGTATAGAATATTGTATATACTGTCAAAGTCAGCTGAGCAATCATTTAGTCTTACTGAATTCTTTTGCTTTTTGTTTAGTTCTTTCTTTTTTATTCTTTGTTACAATCAGTAAATTTGTCGGTTATATGCTGAACAAGATGCTAAGTCCTGGGGATACAAAGAAAGGCAAAAGATATTTCCTGTTCTCAGGTTCTGCCTCTTGCTCCCATGGCTAACCTCTGAGTCCAAACAAGTCCAAATTCTTTTCCACACCGTTGCCCTTAGAAAACAGCTATCACTGTCTCCTCAAGACGTCTTTTGTCCTAGTTAAGCATCCCTCAGTTCTTTCAGTCAGTCTTCATAATTCCAGTTCATATGTTTTCCCTTTACTCTTTCCCTTTGCAAAAGCAGCACCCAGAACTGAACTCAATATTCTTGTTTTAACCATTGTGAAATACAGGGGGATTGTTACTGTTGTGGTCTTGAACCCTTTTCCTCGTCATGCAGCTGAAGATCTCATTGGCTTTGAAGTTACATGATGACCTTCAGTATCTTCACTTATAAAGGAGATTGAGATTCCTTGAATGATAGTTAAACTAGAGAGAGGTTTTGCTGAGTGGCTATTCATTTTCTGTATTAGAATTTAAAAAATATTAGCTAGATGTGTTGAACATACTCCTTCTATACCCCAATGGTTATTTATTTTTTAGAAAAAAATTAATGTTAATATATCTACTAGAATTCCAAACATATTATGGGATCTGTTCATATATATGTTTAGGATTCTTTTTATGAGAGCAACCTCTGCAGGCCTACCTACAACTTTAAAAGAAATTATTTTTAGATATATCACTGACTGCTTCCTATCTTGGCACTTTTTTCCCCAAGTATTAATTCTCAATGACTGAACTGTTCTTTTTCTAGCTGGGCTTTTATTGTACATGCAGAATGTTTTTGATCAGATTGTATTTACATGACAGCCTGGAGCTGTGGCATTTTGTCAAGTACATAGCACACATTTAAAAATTTGTCTAAATATTTATTCACATGATGGATTACTGTGGCTCAGAACAGGCAGTTACAACCAATTGAGTAAATAAGTTAAGTTTTAAAAATTTTGGAATGGCTTTGAGGGGGTCATATTGATGTTTCGTCTCAGTTGTCAGAAATCACCATAGAAATTCTTTGCTTTCCCTTCTTGTCCCTCTCCCCCCACCCTGTATTTTTCTCCTTTAAAAGTTAAAAGAAAGGAAACAGAACCAAAAAAGGAAACCTGACTACTTTGTTCCTCTGTAGGTAGGGCTCTCATTCCGTCCTCTCTCCCTAGCACTTATCCCTTTCTTCTGCCACATAAAAAAAGCATTTCAGTAAAAAGTGTGTAAAATAATGGTTTCAGGAATAAAATTATGAATACTTAACTTAGGGAACAGGAAAATATACCATAACAAAGTTCATTTTATATCAATTTGAATTGTTAATTTAAAATAATCTATACCAATTGCTCATGTTTTTAAAACCAAGCTAAATCTTTGGTTAAAAGTATTTCTCTCTTATTCCTAGCTGCAATCTTGGATACTTCTGCCTTTTAAAGAGATAAGACTAGTATTTGAACTTAATCATAGAAAATGAATTTTAAAACTTACATGCTTTAAGGTTATTTTTTTCCACCATGACACCAGATTACCATTAATTTATAATTTAGTGTTGAGTGCTATAAAATCATCATATTTTAATCAATTCACCTCTTTTGCTTGAGGGGAATTTTTTGGTTTAAATTATTGGTAAGAAAAATAAAGTTTATATTTTGATCCATGTTTATATCATAAGTATATCCAGACATAGTAGATTCATGATTGTAACATCTTTTGACAAGCAAATTAGACTGTAGAAAGAGCATTCAAGTTGGAGCTTGGGGCATATGGTGCTACCTTCTGCGAGCATAACACCAAAACAAGCCACTGTACTCAGGAAGGGTCACATTCAGACTCAGGTTCAGTTTTTGGTTGTTTTAGTGAAGGTGAAAAAAAATAGGAATGCATTTTCTTAAGAGAATTATTATTCAGATAGAATTATATACCTATCGACATTGAGCTTGTTTCAAATTAGTTTTTTTCACCAAAAATAAATTTTCATTATTCTAATGTATTTTAAACTCCCCCAAAGGGGGGAAGAAAACAAAACAGCAAACAAACAAAACTGAAAACGTTCGGTTTTGCCGTAGCAAACCAACAAAATAATTTCTATAATTATTTCAGCAATTAAAATGCAAAATAAAAATTATGAAAGAAGCACCTGGCAATGTGAAAGAAGTACCTTAGTCTTATGAAAAGAATTATCCATTGTTCACTGTTTCAAAATCGCTGTAATGCTTTTTCCTTTGTCTCTATTTCTGAATGTTGAAATGATTTACTTTGTAACAATCATTGGAAGAGGCTAGCCTAGTCTAGTTAACTTTTTCCTAGGAGAGATGGCAAAAAAAATAAAGTTTTTCATTTAGGATTGTTATTTATAATAACTAGTGGGCATGCATGTTGGGATTTCAACATATGGATGAAGATGTGGAAAGAATTAGTTCTATGAGATCCTTCGACCGGTTTTTAATTCGGATTGTCATTTTGAACACACAGCAGGACAGATGGTACAGTAAGAGAGAGTTTTGACTGCCCATCAGAGCCCCAATACCTTTGGGACAGCTGTTGCTGGTAAACCTCTTTTACATGCTTTAGGTCAAGAGTAGTCAAACCTGTTCCAACACCTGCTTTTGCATATGCAAATTGGTTGTTTTGTCATTTCATTAAAGAGGAAAAAGTAATGGTCTCTGGTGGTTGTAAATAAGTCTGGAACATAGCCTACATGAAATGAAATCCAGCAAAAAAGGCAACTGTGATTTCTGTTGTGTAGTCATGGGATGTTACTGCTGTTTGGGGGCTTTGTTTCTGGAAGACTGCCTGTAATTTGGAAGGAGGGTAGAGAGGCAAGTTTATGTTTGGAGGCAAGAAGAACAGGGAAGGTGTTTGCTGTCATTGACTGTAGGGTAGTTGTGAAGTTTGACATGCCCAGAAGCTAACGAATGCCATGTGGGGCTACCATACACTGCATACCTCAGTTTTCATCATCTGGTGAGCCTGCAGCATGATTTCCAGGCACTGGAGTCTACAACATGTCTACTTTGGTTTGGAGCTGATTGATCCACAGTACAGAACATGCTTGTGGGATCCTCACTTGCTATAGAAGGACATAAATGATTGAAATGCTTTCTTAAGGGAAAAAAAAAAGTATGATTTGTTTATAGACCTCACTGTGCTTATAGTGAAGAAATTGTCAAATAGAGCATTTATACCTCAGATGGCAATCTGCTGGAAACTTTCGTGTTTCAGGTTTTATATTATTACCTACTGCACATTTAATGTATTAGAAATCAAAGTGGATGCCTGTAATTAAGGGAAGGGGGGAAGAAAAACTCTTTTTCTTTTTATTGTAGTTTTCAAGTAGAGTTGTGCATGTAATGAAAATGAGACCTTAGGATTTGAAGGCTGACAGAAGATTTTACTCTGCACTGCCATAGATTGCCATGGGGTAGAAAAGAGACATAGTAGAATTGATGAACAAATGTTGGATGCTGTCATTTTAGATTAAGTTGTTTCACTGTGAAGTTGTTGCTAATTTTCCTTTTAAAAATACTGTAAAATTCATTTGATAAAAATATGGTGCAAATCTGTTAATTGGGATAATTATTTTAAAGTGTGGTTTTCTTGACAATGACTTAATAGGAACAGAACCAAAAAAAATTTGTTTTGGAGCTGTGTGTGTCTAGGTGTGTGTGTGTGTGTGTGTGTGTGTGTGTGTGTGTGTGTGTGTGTGTGTGTGTGTGTAAATAAAGAATTCTCTCCTGACCTTTTAACCTTGTCAAATGATTTTTCCTGATCTTGACACTGCATTCTTTTTCCCAAAGGTTGGAAGTTAACTCTTCAAGATACCAGACTTCATTTTTATTGGGATATTAATTCTGGTAGGTGCTAATCTCATCAAGATTTGCAGGCATTTTCTTTCATAGGCCATTCTGATTTGTAGCTTTTTTCTTTTCACAGCAGTATTAAATACCAAACCTTCTCTGATATGGAAGTTCATTAGAGATATGTCTTTGATGGCAGCCCTTTCAGGGCTTCAGTTTCAAATACCTTGATGTAAAGCTTAAGCAGCCATTGTGTTGTAAGCCCTCCTTGATGTGCCTTATTTAGATCTGCATAGTAAATCAAGGAAAGTAAATAACAAGGCAGCAGATGGAAGCATGGAGATAAGGCCAGTGAACAATTGTATTTGTATTTTGTTATGATGTTGACAGGAGCTAAAATTCACTAATCTAGTTCAACTGATCTGCATTTCAAAGAAATCTCATTTAGCAGCAACTTGAAGGTTTGTAGGATAAAGTTCTTTTATTGTAGCTTTTATTGCATTCTTTGCTAATTTATCTGGTCAAGATTTAGCCTTGCTTCCTTAAAGAAGCAAGCACGTTACCAGGAGTCTTAAATACTACCAAAGCATTAATGTCTAGACTATGAACTGAAGGTAATTACATATCCAGCAGTGAATAGGGTACATTTAGGAAATACTGTTGTTGAAACTTGAATTGTCAGAGCTGTACAGATAAGGTGGTTTTTTCCCTCCTTTGCCTATTTGCTGTAAGATTTTTTTCCCCCTTTTGTATAGCAGTTAATATACAAGCAGCTAGCCAGAAATGATGGGGGAAATAAGTAGATCTTCTTTAAGAGTGAATCCATTCATTCAGGTTGATTAAAAATTATTAGTTCGAGTGTTTGATATCCTTATTTGACTTACTTCAGTTATTAAAAATGTAGACTACTCAGCAGCAAAAGAAAGTTGGATATGAAATATAAACTTTAGTAAGTATATTTGATGGGCAAGTATGCACAGTAGATATCAGTATTTTCTAATTACACTTAGATATGTTGCTAAAGGTAAAGAACTTGCTTGGAAATTAAGTTAGATAAATGGCATTAATTTTAAAAAACTCTGCTTATGAAATTAATGGTGAATTTTGTTTACATTGTACTTGAAACTGAGAATGGCCTTAGAGTCTTAGAAAACTGAAAATTAAAGTCTGGATAGGTTTTCCTCTGGGCTCCACTACCAACTCAGCTTGAGACTCTGGATAAGTTAAGGTAGGAAAGCATATGGGATTCCATCTCCATCTGTGTTATAAGGAGAATTTATGCTGAACTATACTGGGGGCTATAGGTAAAAGGTATTCCCCTGCCTTTCTCTCACCCACCCCCCACCTTCCCCGGAAACATTATTGTCCTTAATATAATTTAAAGCTGAGATGGTTTTTGTTTTTCTAATCCGTCAATACACTTTAAGCATCTACTCTGTGCCTGGTACTGTGCAGGCGGTACAAAGAGAGGCCAAAAAAAAAAAAAAGATAATCACTGCTCCAAAGTAACTGATAATCTAATGGGAAAGGAAACATGCAAACCAGTATGTACAAATAAGCAATATAGAAGGTAAGTTGGAGGTAATAGGAGGAAGTCACTAATAAGAGGGATCCTATAGAATGTGGAATGTTAACTAGGACTTGAAGGAAGCCAAGAAGCAGAGGAGGAGGAAGGAGAGCATTCTAGGCATGAGTATACCCATTGAAAATGCTTGGAGGCTGGAAATTAAGTGTCATGTTCATGGAAACCCCAAGGAGTACAGAATTTCAGGGTTGCAAAGTAGATATTGGGAGAGGAGTAAGGGGTAAGAATACTGGAAATGGGAGAAGCAGGCTTTGAATACCAAAGAGTATTTTATCTTTGATTCTGGGGGAAATAGGGAACCTCTGGGATTTATTGAGTAGGGGACTGACATGGTCTGACCTGACCTTCTTTAGGAAGTTCCCTTTGACAACAAAGCGGAGGGTAGACTGAAATGGGGAGATTCTTGTATCAAGCAAACCAACCAGCAGGCTGTTGCGGTTGTCCAGATATGATGTGATACGGACCTGTACCAGGGTGGTGGCAGTGCTAGAGGAGACTAAGGAGCATACTGAAAGATAGTGTAAGGCAGAATCAACAGACTTTGACAACAGAGTAGATATGGGATGAGAAAGGAGAATTGTGCTCTGTGGATATTTAAAGGATAAATTTATTTGGAAACATAAATGCAGGCTTCTCTTGTTTCTTTGTTTAGAATCTAGTGGACAGATATTAAGAATTTGTCAACATATGTGAGAAATGCTTAAGTACGGAAAAAATATTTAAAGCATATTTTTCTCTTCCTGTTATATGTATAGGGGGAACTTACAGGACAGAGTGTTATATACATTGTTGTATGTGATCTCTGCATAGGTTGATGTTGCTCTTTCCTTTTTGGGGAGGGAAAAGAGGGTATGTTGGGAGGTGTATGCTTCTTCTTCCCCAGAAATATCTGATATAGGGCAAAAGATCAATAAATGTAGGTAAATCTAAAATATAGTAACAAAAATTTAAAAGATTGGTTTAAAATACAAAAAAAATATTCAGACTTCTTTCCAAGATTAACCAAACATTAAAAACTCACCTGTGGTCATTCTCCTCAGGGCTCAGATTTACTGAGCTCTCCATTAGCGCTCCATTTCTGAGCCCTGTCATCCCCTGGGACCCTGTTTGGTGTACCCCATGTCTCTTCTTCTATTTGCATGTTCCAGCCCTAATGCCACTAGTTCAATGGTCATTTCCTAGCCTTGAGCTTCTCAGTTCCTTTTGTGAAACAATAATTAACAATCACAGAAGATATAAGAAGGCAGGTTCTAGCAAACTTAAAGATAAGCAGATCATACATCAACTTTAAAAAATGTTTCTTTGTAAAAACGTGTAGCAGTCTATGTAAATGTAGCAAGAGTTGGAAACTCTAGGACATTTTATACTGATAAGGTAGGTGGTACAGTGGGTAGAAGACCAGGCCTGAAGTCAGGAGGACCTGAGTTCAGATTTGGCCTCGGACGCTTACTAGCTGTGTGACCCTGGGCAAGTCACTTATACCCCCATTGCTTCAAGTTTTCATGGAGAAGGAAATGGCAAACCTTTCCAGCATCATTGCCAAGAAAACCCCCAGTGGAGTCACAAAGAGTTGGATACAACTGAAAGGACTGAAGAAATCAGAGACCAGAGACAGGGAGAACATAGTGAAAAGCATTTGTAATAATTTATCTTTTAGAGAATTATCAAAAATATGACTATGAAGATGAAAATGAGGAAAGGTTATACTATAAAGAGATTGGGGATAACCAAGTAGGTGTACAAAGACATCATCACCTAAGAGTCTGTGAGTTGAAGATTCAATTTAGGATGAAATTAAAAGGATAGATTTGAACAATCCAGCTTTGGAGGTGGGAAGGACCCAAGCATCTATCATAGCCCCAAGGACACCAGTCAGAGGACTTGCCTTTGAAGCCTAGCTTTTCTATTTGCCACCTTTGTGACATTGGGTAAGTTGTCTTACTGTTCTGGGCCTCAGTTGAATGGGTTGGATTTAGATGATCTCTGAGATTCCTTCTGATTCTAAATCTTGTGATTCTGATAATCCCCAAAAGACAATATCGGTAGTGCAGGACTGGACAAAGGAAAAGATGAAGAAATGGATTCAGAAGCCATTTCTGTAAGTGTCATTTATAAACAAAAATGGAGAAAGATCTGTAGAGATTTCTTTAATAAACTTTTCCTCCATTAATGACAGTGAAAGGGTTTCAAAATATAGCGACCTAGTGGAAAAAACTTAATCTGTATGGAAATGGACTAGTTACATGTCATCTCTGTTATCTTCTATGCTACTGGAGTTGTCCTGAGGATGCTTTTAGTGAATCTTCAGAAGATAAGCTAACATCCCAGGGTTCTCATTCAATTATAGAAGTATTCTTTTTATCCACCTACACAATAGTCTGCAGAACATTAAATATAAAGAAGAAATAGTAGAGTATCCACTTGTCTTTTGATGATTTCTATCTGAACACATCAAAAAATAAAAGGTGAGAAGAATAAGACAACATAATTTTAGAGAAACAAACAATAGCTAGCATTTATAGAGTGCTTTATGGTTTGCTTTATGTGTTTTTTACCTACATTATCTCATTTGATCACTCAAATAGCTCTTAGGTTAGAAGTGATCTCTGAACTCCTACTGTCTGTTTCACTCATTTAGCAGTTATTGTATATTTCTCTCTTATTCCCTAATTTTGCATCAATGTATTTAGGCTGTTGGAACATTCATTTAATTACCAAAAAAAAAAAAAAACCAACCCACAAAACTTTTCTGACAGAAGCCACATAAGACACATGTACAGGAAGCATCTTTGGAATCTCTTGGGCTGAAGTTCTGTAATTTGAAATAAATTTTTTAGGAGAACATTAAGCTGTACCCATTCATGGCAAACCCAACTATTTGAAACAAATGTTAGGTTTATGTGTGTATACACCATATTTATTTTCTCATAGATATAACCATATATGCAGTCACTTTTCAGCTTTCACTTGGGTAACATTCCTAGAAAATAACATGAAAGTATAAAATGTGAATGGTGTTAACATTGAACCTATGGGAAATTGGGGTTAGGTTCCTGAAACCACCAAAAACTGTAATCTTTCTCTAGAGACTGCTGAAAATACACTTTTCTGCATACATTTCTTTATAACAAAACATTAATTCTGCTAATATGCACTCTTCCTAACACAGTAACCGTGAAATAACCTATAAAATGCAGGAAAGAGGAGAGACAATGCCTGACAGGACTGGGAGGTCTAGGGCTGGGATGTCAGAAGAAGCCTGAGGTAAAAAAGGGAAAGGGACAACCTGCCATCTCTAATCTCCCTTTTGGCTGAGTGGTTGAACTGTTCCTGGATGAAAAGCACATGCCCCCAGTGAGTCCTGATCTCAGAACTCCCACCCCTGTGGCAAGCTGGGGAGAATGTGAGAGGGTGGCAATGACCATCTTATTTACCAATACATTTAGTCACTTTTTCATTGTTTCACTTCCTTCATTCTATACATGAGAGGTTACTTTAGCACTTTCTGAAGGAGATTCACCCAACTCTTTTAAGAATACTTTTTGGAGATATTGGAAATCAAATTTGTTAACACCAAACTCCATTTGACAGCAAATGCAGAGATTCTTGCACAAAGTTTATCTAGCACCTTTATTTTCTCAGTAATCCACATCACAGACTCTGTAGGCTTGGATTTCGATCCCAAAGAACTTGCAATATGGTTTGGGGACATAATTGCAACACAAAACTTGAGTTTTAAAGGGAAACAATGAAAATATATTATGGATTCCCAGGGAGTTCTTTGCTTTACAACAACAAGGTGAACAAGTGAAGCACCTAATGGGATACCAGCCACTCCCCAAACTTGTGAACACTGTGTGCACCTCCCCTTTTTTTCTCTCCTGTACATAACTGTGTGCTTTCCAAATCAAAAGTGAAAATGAGGTTACTAAAATCCCATAATTCCAGAAGGCTCTGAAGTTAAATGCATGAATGTTGAAGATGATGCAGAACTTCCTCAGTGCATATGGGAGTATTGAGAAATGTGTCTAAACCTCCAGCTGTGTCATACTTTGCTGGGGAGAGATTGCTGAAACATTGGGGTAGGGGGCTTATACTTCACTTCTTGGGAAATTCAAAAGAAAATGAATCAGGAAAAGTACTAAGAACCACCTCTCTTTTCTGTTTCTCCTTCTTCTTTGCCCCAACCTCTTTTACTTGTGATTGAAGCCTACACCTCGTCTTTTTTGCACCTCATTTCCTTTACTTCTTTTCATTTTATTCATTTATTATTTTCATTTACCTATTGCCCCTTAGCATTTTCTTGCCCAGCTAGTTATTTCATGAATTTGTCTTCTCTCTCCAGCTTGCTTGTAAACCCTTTGAGGGCAGTGATTTCTTTGTGGATCTCAGACTCTCTACTCCCCTTTCCCCATTAGCATTTTCAGATTGTCCCTTTGCTCAAATCATTCACCGACCTCTCCTTTTTTCTC
The DNA here is from genome assembly GCA_023548195.1 of Bettongia penicillata ogilbyi. Classification (NCBI taxonomy): domain Eukaryota; kingdom Metazoa; phylum Chordata; class Mammalia; order Diprotodontia; family Potoroidae; genus Bettongia; species Bettongia penicillata. The sequence continues at coordinate 1,571,885 of JAJHZJ010000482.1, read as the reverse complement.
TTTTTCTTCTCTTAGATTGATGCCATTCTTTTATGCCGTTCATTCATCATCATAATGTCATTTACCTCCCTCCTTTTTGAACCATTCTTATACTTTTAAAATGGATCTTTAGCAAGTGGCTCATGGTCTTTCTCTCTATGGTTTATTCTTGCAACAGTGTCAAGGATGGATTAAGTAGAGGTAAAAGTATCAGAGAGGAAACTTACTTTGTAATACAACAGGTAGGAAGTAGTGACAACCTGAGTCAGGATAGTGGCAGTGGAAGTGGAAAGGAAGGGACAGATGTAAAACATATTTTGAAATTAGCAGTATTTCTCAATTGATTAAATGGAGGTGAGTGTCAAAGGGAAGTTAGCGATGATGCCCAGATTTTGAATATAGGTAACTGGGAAAATGATAGTTTCATATGTAGGCAAAAGGTAGTTGGAAGGATAGATGGGCTCCAGGATGATTTTATTTTTCAGCCTTTTCAGTTTGAGGGGCCATTAGAGTCCTGGTGAAAATATCTAGGAGATAAGTTGGGAGTCCCTTGCTATTATGCTCAGAGGCTTCAATGATCATGTTCTTTTTTTTAATTTTTAACTTATGAAATAAAACAATTACTTCCATAACACAGTAGCATGTTAAAAATATGATTGTGCAAGAAACTACAAATCTATTAGGGATTATGTACAATTTGCTATTCTTTATAAATATATAATAAAAATTTTCATATGGATTTCTTTTGTTTTCCTTCCCACCCTCCTTGCCCTAGAGATGGCTACCATTAGACACAAATAGGTGTGTATGTGTGTGTGTGTGTGTGTGTGTGCGTGCGTGTGTGTATGTATGTATGTGTATGTGTGTTGTTACTCTATACAAATTTTGATTTTTCAGTTCTTTCTCCAATAATATTTTAACTTCTTTTGGGGAGTGACTCTGGCTTAGTGGATATTAGCAATTAGAAAGTGAATCTCAAAAAAGATCAGGACTTATTTTCCACCTCTGACACAAATGACCATCTAAATCTAGAGTCCCCGTCCCTGGACCAGGTCACAAAGCTGTGGTTCACATCTTATTCAGCTACCCACCCTCCCGTCTTGTCCACCCACCCTTGCACTCATTATATGATGAAGCCAACATTTATATGGTGTTTCAAGATTTGCAAAAGTACTTTACGTATATTATCCCATTTGATCCTTTCGACAACCAGGTGAGGTAGTTGCTATTACCATACTCATTTTACAGGTGAGGAAACTGCTAGATTTCTTACCCAGAGTCACACAGTTAGGAAGCATCTAGGGCAAGATTTGAACTTCATCTTCCTTAACTGGTTGGCTCTACCAACCAAGTCAGCTAGCTGCCTCATTACACTGAAATAGAAATAGATCTGCTTTTTAACTAGACCGCATTCTTGTGCAGCTAAGGGAGAAAGCAACAGAGGGCTCATTTGGTTGTGTGTATGTGTGTGTGTGTGTGTGGTATTGTTTAATTGATACCTTTAAAAAATAAAGGCAAATTCTCATTTCCAAATATTTCCCTCTCCCAAACCCCCCATCCACATAGCTAATTTTAAATTATGCATGATTCTCAGAGTTAAAGAATGAATGGGAAAGAAGTTGATTTCAGAATAGCCACTGAATATGTAGTTGAAATAGGGCTAGAGTTAGAAGCTTGTTCTTTTTTTTTTTGTTAATAAGAATGGGTTTTACTTATTATTTCAAATTCTACTGCTGTTATACACTTAGGGAATTGGAGGTTGACTGATATTTTGTTTTGGATGCTGCTATTTGTTTTTACTGAAAGTTATGTATGTGTCTATATGTTATTTTTAAGGATATATAATTTTTATCTCCTTAATTAAAAACACTTTCTCTTTATAATGGTGAATGAATTTACCTAATATCAAACAATTTGATCTCCACTTAGAGGAAGTTTAATAAAATATGGGGTATCTCTTGTACCGTAGTATCTCTTAATATTCTTGCCTTCCCTTCAGATATTTATTTTATGACCTGGTCTTATGGAGAAAAAGTCTCATTGATTTTTTTGCTTTCACTGAATTAATTCTTGGCATCTATGAAAGAGCTTCATATTAACTCACGATTGTGGAGTATATTTTACCGAATTTGGAATAAACTATTGTGAAAAAGTAAAACAGTTCTCTCTTTTCAATGGACAGGCAATCTATATTAGTGATCAGTGCTAGTAATAGCACTTACTTTGGACACACTAGATGGACAGACAATTACACCACATAATTTTGATCAGCCTTCTAGTCTGAGGGGAGTATGAAGATCCCTCCCCCTTATGTACTGCTTTGCTAGTCATGCTTACATAAAAATTCCTCAGGGATATGCTTTTAGTCTGGATTTTTCTTACATCAAAATGTGTTCTTCCCTCCCCTTATAATTTTCATTAGCTGTTCATGGATATCTCAGATGCAGTTGTATAAGTATTTTATCAATAGTAAGTTCTTTGTAGCAGTTGCAGGTAGGGTTGCTAAATACTTTATCACAATGGATATGTATTCTTATCTATATGCAATTTGCATACCTTATCAAGCTATAACTATAAAGTATTTGAAATATTCCTTTGACATATCTAGTAAGTATGGATAGTATTAATTAGCATAAGATTTTCTATAAATGACATGTCAATTCGTGACAACAAAAAATGTTTGTTACTGATGTCAATCATTCATCTTCTGTCAGTTCAAAAGGTTTCCCTGAAGGAATGTACATTGATCTTCAGTGACCCCAAATATAGTATAAAAAACCCCCCCAACAAATCATTTCTGTATTCTGGAAATCAAAATGGAATTGTATTTGTTTTAACACCAAATGAAAACATGACTAGAGAATGTAAATATTGATAATTTTGGTTTATGAGGTTAAATTTACTGTAAATTAAAATTAAGACAAAATTTGGTGAGGTTTTGAGTTTCACAGTACTGAAATATAATTTCATTTTGAGTTCTTTTGAGCATTCTACGTGCCCCAGAGAGACTGCCTTTCTGTTTGAAATGATATGATTCTGATGACTTCCCCAATTTTCTTCCTCTCTGATCATTTTTTTCCCTTTAATTCTGTCCCCTGCTTCTAAAATCTAACTGTTCTTGCTTCTCCTCTCTCTTTATACTCTCTCCCTTTGTGATATGGATGGTGGATAGTTCAGTGGATAGAGTGCTGAGCCTGAAGTCTGGGAGACTTATCTTCTTCAGTTCAAAACTCTTAACAATGACTACAGTCTCTGCCATGGATTAAATTTTCACATATATTTAGATTCTCCTCAGGTTTGCACATGTAGCCCCCCCACTCTGCTAATTACCATTTTCATCATTTCTGTTTACCTGTTAGTCAGCTTCCTCAGGATTCCGTTGGTATTTTAAACTCAATATGCGCTCAAATGAATTCATTTTCTTCTTTTTCAGACCTATCTTGCAACTTCCTTGTTTTTTGGTGGCCCTCTCATTATCCTAGTGACTTTCCATTAAGATCTTGGTATCATCATTAGCTTATCTTTGTCCTCTTTCCCTCATTCATTTGAAAAATATAGCGAATTTTATCTCCACGGTGTTTCTTTCCTCTGACCCTTCTTTAGGCGATCATCATTTCATTCATCTTGACTGTGATAAAAGTGGCCCATATGGTCTCCTTGACTTATTCTAGTCTAGTATGAAGATACTGCTGCCAGAGTAATCACATTAGGTCCAACTACACAATTCCTCAGACTTTGTGTAACTCCTTGTTGTCAGCTGAATAAAGTAGACATTGCTTATATTGGTGTTCAAAGCCCTCTGCAGTATGGTTCCACACAACTCCCCTTCACGCATGCTTTAGTCAAGCCAAATAAGAGCGCTGCATTCTCCAAACCCATCCACTGCCTTTCTACCTCCATGACTTAGCTCATTATAAACCTGTACCTAAAATGCCCTCCTTTCACATTTTTTTTGTATGAAATCCTTTGTAGGACCTCTTCTCTAAGTCTTACTCATTCTGTTCAACCCCTAGTGACTGGTATCTCCTAGAGTTGTTTATATAGCTCTCAATAATTTTCTTATGCACTTAAAATACTCTGATTTGCATCATAATTATTTGCATACATAGTTTATCTGTTACATTAGATTGTAAATATCCTGAAGGCATGGACCAGTTTCCTGTAACATGTAAAGTACTTTAGGGAAGGGACTAATTTTTTTGGAGCTATCTTTTTTCAAATTTTATTTTTGACTCAAACATCAGAGCACAAATATAGAATTAGAGATAAAAACATATTATAAACTTAAATATTGGAACTTAAATAAAAGTAAGAATAAAAAGCATATTATGTGCATAGCAGAACATGAGAGGATTCAAAATATGTAGCAATAAATTTTCATTTCCAGTAAACTTATGTGATAGATACTATAGGATGCATTGAGAGCTTTCCATCTCTTCCTGGCTCCCTTTTAAGTCTTCTTCAGTTTTCTGCTGTGCCTTTTTTTTTTTTAACTTTGTTCTTTTTTTCCCTCCCCCGCCACGCTACAATTAAATGCAGATATATTTCTCTATAGCTGTAGATATATAACTACACATATACATATATATGCATATATATATGCACACACATATACAGACATAGACTTTTAACGATATTATTTTTAAGGCAGTTACTGGTCCCCCCCCATTCTTCTTTATTGAACTAATAGTTCCCATAGATGCCATGCACACAGTATTTAGTAAATTTTTGTTCAATTATATTTAATTGTTGAAATATTTCATCTTAATTTTCCCAACACCTAGTAGGTAGTGAATTCTTAATATAGATTTTTGTTAAGGTAAATATTGTACATTGAACTAAATCAAAATGATCTGATTGCAAGTAGTTCTTAGTTAAGGGATTATTAGGCATAAGTTATTAACAAAGGTAGAAGTTAATTCAAAAGATTCACATTGCACCTGAGCTCTCTTTGTTTTGGTTTTCATAGTCTGCTTTTCCCAGGTCTAACACTAGTCTATTGTTTATTGCCTTCTATATTTATTTTCCCCTATAATTTCCACTTCAACATAATTTTTAAAAATCCAGTATGTAATTTTCAATCTCTGCAAGATAGTTGGCATTAAAAGTGTCGGAAAAGGCTGTTTGCAAGAGTTGAATATGTCCAAAAAGAACTGTAGTTTATTTCAATTTTTGGCTTAAAAATGCTTCCTGTTCAGTGTACTGGGTATTTATCCATAGGGAGCTAGAGTGAGTTTTAAGATAAGAAAAGTGTTGAACCTAGGTGTGGCCCTTTAGAGGCCTTAGCCTGGAAGCATTCCCTCAATTACAGATAGCAACCATGAAAATGTAGGTATTTTGGACAAAAGTCTTGTATGCCAGAACTGATTCTCTTGTTAACAAATGAGTGCCCACATTTTTGTGGAGCAGATGATGATTCCCAAATGTACATGTGCACTTGTGTAGGGTAGGCTTCTGTTAGATTTTGCAGAGCTGTTATAATAAAGAATATTTCAGTGATAGAGCTGTAAAAAGCTTTCTGTATTGTGTATCATGATCTGTCTAGTGTGCTTCATTTCCTAAAATTTCAGAGATTTATAATTTTCTTAAAATCTCATTTCATAAATATACACACACACATAAAATACATACATATCCCCAATTTTTGACTTAGATTTTTGCTAGACATTTCTGATCAATTTCCTGTTCTTGAAATAATAATTTTTATCATTGTTTCAATTAAAAACAGGTAAATTCTATTTTAGCATTTTATGATTTTAGAAATAACATAGCAGGAGTTGGAAACTCTAGGTCATTTGTATTGATTATAGGTAGGTTTAATGGATTTGGAGTCAAGAAGACTTGAGGTCAAATCCAGCTTCAGATGCTAGCTATGTGTTAAAAAACCTAATCCTTAATGACAGATAAAAGCTTGTTCAAACTCATAGATCTTGTCAGAATGTTTTAGGACTTGGAGAACCTATTTACTACAGGTTTTGTCTATTTGATAGGCCCTTTACTTAATAAAATCCAACTTCCTGCACCCTTAATTCAAAACCAATGCCCTTTCCTCTTGTACCTTACCTAATATCTCCTACCTAGTTCCTATTTTCTTTTGCCTGATTTTTCCATTGTATCTTATGGAATGTATACTCTGCTAAAAATGTTTTATTTATCCTCTAGATTTTTTAATATTCTTTTCATTTCCTGGCACTTTCAAAAAAAAAAAAACACCTTGATTTGTTCTTAACATATTACATCAAATTTCATAGAATGTTAGAGCTAGAAAGACCTTAGGAATGATCTTTTTTTGTCTTTTTACTTAATAGATTAGGAAATGGAGGTCCATGACTTCCTTAAAGTCACAAAGCTAAATAATGCTAAAGATATAGAACTTCCATCTTTGAACCCCAAATTTGACAGTTTTTCCTTCAACACCAAGACTTCCCTTGCCATCTGGTTGTTTGTGCTCACACACCACTGATTCCAAGGGCCAGGAGGAAGAGTTGTCATCCTCCTTTCTTCTTACCACCATTTTCCTACCCTTGCTCTCTTCCCAGGACTCACTGGCTTCTCCTTAAATTCAGGCCATCTATTTCTAATCCAGATAATTTACCAACCTCCATCACATCCTTTCACCTAATCTTCCTTATTTGAGAATCTCGAATAATCTGGATCTACCCAGTCCCTTGTCATTATCCATAGTAAGTATAGCATTCATATTGGTGACCTTTCTAAGAACCTGACTTCTCAGTATATCAACTTGCTTAACTTCCATGACCAATGCCTCTCTTTTACCCAAAGGAGTATTTATACATTCAACTTCAGCACTATCCCAAATCGATCTATCTCCAAGATGCAATCTTGACTTTCCCTTCTCCGTTAATAGATTCCCATTCTTCTACTTCTCCAGTCATCTCACTTCCTCTGAACCTGCCCTTAAACCTCATTTATTCTCTTTTGCTTTCAAAAGACAGCGTTTTTTTCTATTTAAAAAAAAAATAATTTTTTTTTGTTATGGACCTCTGGCAGTCTGGTGAAGCCTATGGAACTTTTCTTAAAATAATAAGAATTTTCATTGTAATTGAAGGAAATGCTAACTTTAATTTAGAGATTAGTGAATATAAAAGTATTATTTTTCCCTCATCCAAGTTGATGGACTCCTTGGGGGGTGTGGTGGGGGAGTGTTTCTGGATCCCAAGTTAATAACTCCCTGCTCAGGTGTATCATTTTTTCTTCCAGCTTCATTTCTTGACCTTCAAAGTCTTGACTTTGGCAAGTGGCAGCACTTTCTTGCCCTCAAATTTCTCCATTCCCCCTTTCCTTCCACTCTTCCTGATCTTCTGGGTCTTTGCTGCCATAGCATTCACTGCTCCTACTATAGAGCATATGTAGTGGCAGCAGGAAGTTAAAAAGAAACAGATTCACTGTTAATTGGGTTTATGACAAGTCTTTCATTGGACCACAATTGGGCACTCACTGCTCTGCATCAGTACTCAACAAATGTTTATTTACTGATGGGGAATGATGCTTAAAAAGCCAAAGTTAAAGAAAAATAACGTCATCATAATTGAAAATACGTTCTCTTTTTTCCAGATTAAACAATAGAAATCCATCAACCCTTCATCCTGATCCATAAGAGAGGTAGTAGAAAAGCCCGAAGAAAAGAATATTTGAAGGATAAAAAAGAACAAGACACCTATATCTCTGAAGAAAGAATTGTATACGAGATCTCCTTGCATCTACTAATGTAAGTCATTTAAACTGCATATTTCCTATTCCTTAAGACTCACAGATATGTTTTTGCTACTGGAGAAGCGTGGAAGACAATGAAATTAAAATTAGCAAAGCCTTGGAGAGGATTAAGAAGGTAAGAGACTCATAGGGGTTGGATCTTGTTTGTATTATTTTTCTGTATAAAATGTTATTTCTTTTGGTTAGTTCTCACCTTGATCTTTGTTTGTAGTACTATTTTTCACTTAACCAGCTCAAGGCATCATCATTTGTTGTCATTTTGAACTTGAAATTTTTAAGAGGAAATGAACAGCCTTGGCATTCATCTCCTGGTGCTGAATGATAAAAATGTATAGGTGTTGAAGGTACTCATATAAAAGTGATACTGTCTATTGACTTTAGCATCTCTGGTTATTGATACTATAATCCTGCTTTGAACTTTGTCAATTTTTTTATATGTCTACATGTGTATGTGCAAGAATATGACTTTCTTCATGTCTATTCCATGCATCACTTTGTGGTAGCAGACATTGAATTCTGGTTTTTGTTTTTGTTTTTAGCCAATATATTTCAGGTTAATTGGACTGCATTTATTTTCCCAAACTGCTGGAAAAAGTGCCCAATTTGAGGATTTGTTTTTTTAGAACAAATTCAATAAAGAGTTTATGTGAAATACTTGAATCAGAACTTCAAATTTTGATGAGTATTCTTAAGTAGATGTACAAAGGCTAAATTCTGAATCTTTTTTTTTAATCAAGATAGGCCACATCAAGATTTATAGAGAGGAGGGCTAGGGTAGTCAAAACACCAGTAAGAGTCACAGAATCTCAAAATTGGAGGAAAACTCAAAAAGTCATTTATTTCAGCCTACAAGAATTCCCTGCTGCAACATGAGAACACTGGGCTAGATGACCTCTACAGTTCGTTCTACCCCCAAGTCTTTGTAGGTGTATAAAGAAATGAAGATTTTAGTACTTAGAATTTTATTTCCACCAGTGTGGTAATTTGTGTAGACACTAAAGATGGTGACTTTGTCATGTTTCATTAGTCATTGCCAAAAAAAAAAAGAAGTAAAACAAAGCAGTTATCACTTAGTAGCCAACTTTGTGCTGTTTTTTTTATCTTGGATTTAGCTAAATAAGCCCTTGGATAAAGTTCATATATAAAATCTTTCAATCCTGTTGGACCTACCAGAGCTTATCCTCTGCTTCCATCACTTTTGAGAATCAAAGTTTACCTCCTTCCCACAACAAAACTTCAGTAAAATATAATTTTTTATTTAAATATTTTGAAAGTCTTTGTCAGTTTACCAATGTAAGAAATTGTAATTGCAGTTTTCTATAAATTGCAGTGAGTTCTTTATTAAATAAACTCTTGGTTTAAGAAAAAAAAGACCTGGAATCATTGGTGGATGTTTATAAAATCTTCTGAAATTATATATTTTTCAGTTGGTTGCCACATGGAAGGTAAAGTAAGTCCACTGAATAAGGAAACCAGAATATTTTTTCCCTGGAAATCTTTGTACACTAGAGAAAAAAAATATATATTTTCATTCTTTATGTGGGAAGGATCTGATATTTTCTTGATGTTTCTAAGTAAAATTTGGCTTCCTAATCATGTAAATATAGGTGTGAAGACCTAATAACAATATCTTGTGCTTGGAATGAATTTCTAAGCCTCTATAAGTAAAAATAAGTAAAAAAAAAAAAAAGCAAAAAAAATAAATAAAATTGTAAGTAAAATATCAGTAAAAGAATATATAGTCATGAAATACTCTGAAAAGTATACATATCTGAGTAAAATAATAGCAGAAATACAAAGGAGAAGAAAAGTGGAAGAAGTAGACAAGATCATATACACATCTCTTTTCTTTTTATACTCTCCTTATATTAGCATATCTTGAGGAGCACATCTGTATTTAAAGAATGCATGTGAATATGCACATGTATATGACATATAGATGTACATTTGCACACATTTATGTGTGTATGTGGACTTGTGACTTTATTTTTGTGGGGATCTCCCAATGCAAATATGTAAATCCTTTGGCGCTTGTTCTCTTAGGGAATTGTTAGAGGTTTTGAGAATTTAACTTAGGTGCACATAGCTGGTATGTGTAAGAGGTGGAATTAGAACCCAGTTCTCTCTGATTTTAACATTGATTCTTCCCTCTCTACTCCTTGCTGCCTGTCACTCTCTTATAGTTATACTCCCTGTGACCACAAATTAAAATTTCAGAAAGTCCAGTGATTTTGTTAAAACCAAATGATCTTGATGGAATATTTCTTGCGGTCATTTCTTTCAAGATGCTACCCTTATTTTCAAAAAAATGCTTATAAGTAAAATGTTGGTTATTCCATAGATGTGCAAAATAGTTTATCATTTTATGACACTGCCTACACACTTGGTGAACCTATCATGACTATTGACTGCCTTTGGCAGTCAGGAAAAAAGAGGGCTAGAAGGTGGTGAGCACATCTGTGCTGGTGTCTAATCTTCTTTTGGGTCGGTTCAGTTCTGGCAGTTATTCTGGCTTTTTTCATAAGGTTGACACTCCTGGTTTAATCCATGGATACCTGGTGTCATCATGATACCTGTAAAGTCCTATTATGAGATGGCCTAGGGAATTGCTCTTTTAACTTAAAGCCTCTCTGGTAATCTGCCTGTATTGTTTGACTCAAATACTTTGCATTTCATTTCTAGACAGACTAGATTCAGCCCTAGAAAACATTCAAGGGAAAAAGAAAGCGACAAAAAGATTATCAGATATATCAAAACAATGTGTGGTGGACAGGCATAAGTTTTAAGGGTGTTCATATTTTGGAAAGTATCAAAAATTATATTATGAGTGAGTTTGCTGACTTTTTGATTATTGATTTTTTTTTGTAAATTTTCCAGTGTTTTAACAGTGTATTGGAAAACATTATGATGAAAATTATATCGAATTCCAGGAAGGTGACCCTGCTACATTGATAGAAAGTATATTATAAGTAAGGTACAGAATATAAGGGGCTGTCTTTGGAATCAGCAAGACAAGGTCCAAGGTTTTATACTGTTCCAACTGTATTTATTATGGGCAAGGCGAGTCACTTGATCTCTCCCAAACTAAGTTATAGATGAGTTTATGATATGCGTTGGTAGAAGTAGTTTCCACATTGAGAGTTTCCTACATGGATTGCTGCCAGGCACCCTTCTGTTCTCTGCTCCATCCCCCATGCCATGTCTCAGAAAGGTGAAGAATTCTAGGATCTGATAACTTCTGAGTTGGCTGGGACCTTAGAGTTAATTTAAGAAAGTGAGTGAATAATGATTTTATTGATAACATTTGACAAATAACCATCTATCCTGCCTTGTGACCTTTAGTGGAGAGGCTCTCTCTACCTCCTATAGTATTCCACCTTTGGACAGTTATAATAGAAAGTTTTTCCAGGTATAGTAACTATCCTAAATCTCTGTTTAGCTGTAGCTTTGAGTTCTCTGCCCAGGAGCAAGAAAAACACTTCATTGTTCTCTTCCACATGATAAAACCCTTCACGTATTTAAAGGCTTGAGTCTTGTCTTTTTAAGGATAAACTTCTCCAACTGTCTCAACTCATCTTTGTGTGGTCAGGCTTCAGACACCTTTCTTTGAGTATACTCCTGCTTTTCATGTTCCTTTGTACAATTTAAGACCCAGAACTCAACAGAGTACTACTGACTATGGCTGGAGCATAGCAGAACACAGTGGAACTCTCACTTCCATTCTCCTGTACTCTAAGTTTCTAATAAGGCAATTTGAGGTCTCTTCAGTGTTTGTATTTGTTTTGGTTTGGTTTTGGCTCCTGTGTTACATTATTGAGTTACACCAAGGCTGAAGTGCACTAAATTCTTTCAGCATTTCTGATTGTTTGTTGACATAGTGCTGTGGGTCTTGAATCCTTTACAAAGCAGAGCTATTTTAATATAGCCTGTAGTTAGAAAGTGACAGAGAAGAGAAGAGATTTGTGAGGATCTTTGCAAGATGGCTTTGGAGGTATGTTACAATGGAAACACATCTGGACTTGGAGTCAGAGGACATGGGGTCTTGAGTACTACCAATTCAATGGGCGTTTAGAAAAAAACTGCTATTTTTTTAAGTACTGTGGACTCTGAGACAACACTTTTTTTTAAAGCAACTATCCCCAATTTGCAGGATACATATAATATAAACACAGAAAAGTATTTTTTTAATCTTAGATAAATAGGCAGAACAAAGTCAACTTAGATGGCAACTATTCTCCTTATTCCCTGCAAACTAGATCTATTGATGCATAATTGGTTGTGGTTGACTATACTTTGAGAAATTACCCAAACCAACTTTTGTTCATTCCAGAATACATCTTTCTGCATTGGAAATATCCAAGATTTGCTGTAGATATTTAAAAAGTCAGTTACCACCTCCCCAGGAATATTATCCTTAGCAGAACTGTGAATGGATGACATCTTTCTTATGTTGAGTGCAAGGTGGATGGGAAGAAGGAAAAAGCTCACCAAGGAAAGCTATTTTACCTATATGAAAAGGAAGTTTTAGAACCCTGTGGGACCCAGCACCTTCCTGGCTCTTAGTTTGAGGTTATGGGCTGCTGAATTTGACCCTTATTTTCCTTCACTGAAAGATCCATCTTAGGTAGCTTGAAGGATGCTGAGTCCTCTGAAATTCTAGTAGATTGTACCCAAATGAGCTCCATTGGCGACAGCTTCTGAGTACTTCTATAGGACTAGACACTGAAATCTGAGTTAGATTTCTTAAGGTTTTTTGGTCCAAAAAGTTTCCATATTTTTAGATGAGAGTTTATCTCTATCTCCACTTTTAAGCCAGGTAAGGAAGTAGAAGGTTAATCTACTTCTAGGCTTTTGCTTGGGAGAACAATGGGGGTGTTACTTGGATTGGACTAACTAAGCTGAAGCAGTCAATCTACTGTTGTCATCTCTTCATTTAGCAATCTTAATTTATGGATTGTCTCTGCTACTGGTGGTACTTGACTTTTTCTTTGGTGAGGCCTTTATGGGAAGTGTATCCCATATCTCTCAGCCCTGCATACTGCTCAAAGCCCCAGATGCTTTCTTGTGTCTTCTGAAATCTTCCTGCTCATCATTTCTCATAGCACAGTAATATTTCCTCATAATCCCATACCACTGCTTGTTCAGCCATTCCCCAATTGATGGGTATCCTCTCAGTTTCCAATTCTTTGCCACCATAGAAAGAGCTATTATAAATATTTTTGTATGTGTGAATCCTTTCTCCCTTCTTTTAATGGTCTCTTTGTGATACAGACCTGGTAGTGGTATTTTTGGATCAAAGGGTATATGCACAGATTTATAGTTGTACATTGCTCTCCAGGATGGTTGGATCAGTCCACGACTCCACCAACAGAACATCAATGTTCCAGTTTTTCTACATCTTCTCCAACATTTTTCATTTGCCTTTTCTTTCATGTTAACTAATCTGATAGATGTGAGGTGGTACCTCAGAGTTGTTTGGATTTGTATTTCTCTAATCAATAGCAATTCAGAACATTTTTATATGGCTATAGATAGCTTAAATTTCATTCCCTGAAAACAGCCTACAACTCTTTTAAGATTAAATTACAAACTGAGTTGCTAATATTATTAGTGGAAGAAATACCTAGTGTGAGTATTTTAGCAAAAAAAGACCAAAACAACTTACAAATCAAAGTTGATTGTACATTGTACGGTACAACATTACCTTAAATTAAAAGGAAATATGATATCAGATAATCCTAATTCATTTTATCATGTAGAAGTAGGGGAGATCCTTGGTGTGAATTTTGTAAGAGAAACTCTCAGGTGACTTCCTTAGGTCAAGGGATAAGAATAAAATGACTCCTGAAAAGTCCTCTTCTGTCCCACGATGTTGCAATTCTTTTACAATCAGGCTTTAATATTAGTTTACTCATGAGAATATCAGATAATTCACCCTTTGAACAGACCATTGTGTCATCAAAAAAGTGAATACCATTCCTTATATTTTGGTAACACAAAAATTTTCTGGGTAATTTTTTAGAAAATGGTCACTTCTTAACACAGACCATATGGATATTAGTAAGTTCATATGTGACTGCAGTTGATACACAATGAAACACCTGGATAAATTAATTAAATCTGAATTAAAGTTGTTTCCTTTGAAGGTGGATAGAGAAATGTATTTTCTAATTCATAAATATTCTCTGTAATTTATAGATTATGTTGTATGGACCTGATATAGAGATTCCTAAAATTTTGAAACTTCTAAGCCAGTTTGAGAGACATGTGTTTTTCAGTGGGTTATGAGTCAATGTGTGTATGTATCTACATGCTTGGGTATGAAATACTAATCAATTACCCAAAACTGAAGTGCCACCTTTCTGTAATGAGGCAATCAGGGTGAGACCAAGATTAGTAGGAGAATTTTTGTCCTTAAGGATCATAGAAAACCAAATGATCTTATTTGCCTAATACCATGTTCTTGTTGAAAGTTTCCTTTTTTTCCTCATCAGTGATTTTTTTTCAATCACTAGATTCTGATGTACGATAGACTCTTTTTTTGAAAGTCCCCATTTTTCCAAAACTCCAAAGGAGTTGTCTCTTGTTGACTTGCCCGTTTATTGTTTGCCATTTACTTCCTTAAAATTTGCTGTACAACTGTTTGTTCTGGCAGATTCCTTCTTTTTAGATTTGATTTTCTACTTTATGTCTTTTGACTTCAGAGATGAGGTTATTAGGAATTTCTGAATCATTCAAGCAAGAAATAAATGATAAATGGACAGAATACAATTTAATTTGAGTATTAGTTTAGACTTTCAAATAGAAAATACAACATCTTCTTTCAAATATAATATCATTTCAATACCTTTGGTCATTAAATAAGAATATATTGAAATTCTTTTGTCACTTAACTGTAGAATATTTGATCCTAAATATAATTGTTTATTTTCTAATAGGAAACAAAGACATATTTTAGGTGATGGTTTGGATTCTTAAGGTCTTAAAATTAGACTCATCTTATTTGCAGTGAATTTGGACCACAGTGAGTAGAATATAATGCTGTTCTTTTTTATTGATTTATTTTCTTTAAAAATAAAAATTTCTCTATAATAAAAAATTAGAAGTAGCAAAATGTCACTGAGAAAGTATTATTTATGTTATATCCCACATTCTTAAACATTTCAAGTTTACAAATAATAAATAAATAAAGACCTAGTAAGTGGCAGTTTGAAAATGTAGCAAAAACGTAGCCTGAATTTCTGCTAGCAATTTATTATTGACACTCAGTTGGGTCTGTAAAGTGGACTAGAGGGAAGAGTGAGATGATAATTTGAAATCTGATCTTTCAGATATCAAGTTGTAGTTTCTGTTCAACAATCAAATGTAAGTAATAGAACTTTATGATCAATATTTTGTGAAATTAGAAGTCAGGGTGTGTCTGTGTATGTCACTGTTTGTAAGGGTTGAACTCTAAGACAATTCTTTAAAAGTAAGAATATTGGAAAATGTTGGAAAGCAGGAGAAAGGAAAAATTCTTGATTTAACAATTGCATTCTTAGTGTTGCATTCATTATGAGTGAAATACTATTTTGCATGTTTGGACAAATAAAACAAAGGTAGAAACTATTTTTATGAAGCATAAGCAACTTTTCTGCTGCACTAGGAAAGTGAATATGTCTAATGAATTGACAGTGCTCTATTATCCATGATTATTGTCTGAACTTTTGCTTGTGCACTTATTTTCTCTTTGAAATACTTCTGGAAATGATGTAGAACTTTTTTATGGCTGCCCATCATCCTTTGGGCTGTTTTTTGTTGCTGTCTCCTATACAATAGGAGAATATTTACAATGTAAACCTCTGTCCATGGTGTCTTCAGGCACTCTTTCTACCAGTTCTAATTCCTTAAATCTATTCATCACTTTCACTTCATGTTCATAAGGGAGGCTATTTAGGTCATTCCCAATATGGTCTGATGGTTTCCCCTACTTTCTTCAATTTAAGTCTGAATTTTGCAATTAGAAGCTCAAGATTTGGGCTACTGTCTGTGCCAGGTCTTATGATGACTGTATAGGACTTCTCTGCATTAAGCTGTAAAGTATGTAATCAATCTCCTATCTGTATTGACCATCTGGTGATGTCCATGTGTACACAGAGTTGCCTTTTGCATTTTGAAAAAGAGTGTTTGCTATGACCATTGAATTATCTTGA
This sequence comes from Bettongia penicillata ogilbyi, assembly GCA_023548195.1. Taxonomy (NCBI): domain Eukaryota; kingdom Metazoa; phylum Chordata; class Mammalia; order Diprotodontia; family Potoroidae; genus Bettongia; species Bettongia penicillata. Next base: position 1,555,980 of record JAJHZJ010000482.1, on the reverse strand, counting down.
TAAAACTATTAGTCTCTGCCTTATTTCATTTTGTACTCCAAGGCTAAGCTTACCTGTTATTCCAGGTATGTTTTGATTCCTTCCTTTGGTGTTTAAATTCTATATGATGAATGCGATATCTTTCTGTAGTGTTATTTCTGGAAGATGTAGATTTTCATGGAACTTACTGACTTTGGCTTCTTTGGCATCAGTAGTGGAAGCAGAGACTTGGATTATTGCGTTGTTGAATACTTTGCCTTGGATTCTAACAGATATCATTCCATCATTTTTGAGATTATACCTCAGTATGGCTTTTCTCATTATTTTATTGATTATGGGTACTACACCATATCTTTGAAGGGATTTTTGCCCACGGTAGCATATGTGATGGTCACTTAAATTAAATTCAGCCACTCTCATCTATTTAAATTTACTGATACCCAAGATGTATGATGTTTGGTCTCTCTATCTCCTGTTTGACCACATTCGGCTTACCTAAGTTCATAAATCTGTTAGATCTATGTGAGCCACAAAAAATGTGGCAAGTCTCTCAAAAAGATGGGAGAACCAGACCATCTTATTTGTCTCCTGACAAACCTGTATGTGGCCCAGAATTAAACACGGAACAACTGATTGATTTAAAATTGGAAAAGGAGTATAACAAGTCTTTATGTTGTCCCCTTATTTATTTAACTGATATGCAAAGTACATCATATGAAATGTCAGGCTGGATGAATCAAAAGCCAGAATTAAGATGATACCTCTGATGGCAAGTGAAGAAAAATTAAGAAGCCTCTTCATGAGGGTGAAAGAGGAGAGGATAAAAGCTAGTTTGAAGCTTAACATCAAAAAAACCTAAGATTTTAGCAACTTGTTTCATCAACTGGAGGAGTGGAAACAATGTCAGATTTTATGTTCTTGGGTTCAAAGATCACTACTGATAGCAGCTTTGGCCCTGAAATTAAAAGATACTTGCTCCTTGGAAGGAAAACTATGGCAAATCTGGACAGCGTACTAAAAAGTTGAGATCACCTTGCCAACAAAGGTCCATTATAGTCAAAGCTATGGTTTTTCCATAGCAACATATGACTGTGAGATTCAGACTATAAGGAAAGCTGAGCACCCCAGAACTGACCCTTTCAAACTGTGGTGCTGGCGGGGACTTTTGAGACTTGGACTGCAAGGAGATCACATCAGTCAGTACTTCTCACCCATGACTATAAAATGCAGAGAAATTGCTGACTTGCATTGGTAGAAGGAGAATCCCTCATCTGCGAATTTTCTCCATTAATGAAATTACAGTTCCAGTCCTTACACTTATTCTCATAATTTTAATTTTTGTTACAAAGATTTCAGAATTGGTTTTATTTCCCTCTTTCTACATTTTATTTTTTGGCAATGTTTTTACAGGGTCACTTTTCAAAAGACAAATATATTTTATTCAGTTCACTGTCAGAAGAATTAAACTTTTTAAATAATCAAAACGGCATAAAAATGTCCTTGTTGGACTTTCAATATAGCTATTCTAAACATAGCAATATTTAGGAATAATGCATCCATTGTTCTTGGATTTTTTTTTTTGTTCAAAAGATTTGGCATCTGTAGAGAGTATCTATGATTTTGATATATCTTGGCCATGGCCCAGGTTTCTGATAAATTAAAGTTTGTACATATTCCACTAAGATTTGTACATGTAGCAACTTTTCTCTTACAAAATTACAATTTTCGGAATTTGTGAAACATATTTTGCTTCAATATCCAGTTATGGATAATCTTTAAAGCCAGCATAAGCAATATGTAGAGACATAAACTAACACTTGAAAGGTCTATTATGTGGTAGAGAAATTGTAATTAAATTGTGAGGTCCCAGAGGGTAAAATGAAGAGGTTGACAGATAAAGTTTGACTTGATATAAGAGAAAACTTTCCATTCAGTTTGTGCTGTCAAAAAGTGAAATAGGTTGCTTAAATAAGTAGTGAGTCTTTCTTCACCAAAGGTTTTTGACCAGACTTTGGATAATCACTGATTTTGAAGAGAGAATTCCTATTCAATTACTGGTTGAACTAATAACCTTTGGTCCCTTCCAACTTAGAAACTTTTTTTTCTAGCACCCTATTTTTGCATCTTATTTTAATAAAAGGAGCAATTTAAAATGTTATGTGCATTTAAGAATTAGGAACACCATTTTAAAATTCTTTATGTCATTATTAATTCTAACTTTATGGACAGAAACAGAGAACTTTTATGAAAACAGTGAAGAATGGGGATCCAGGAGACAGGAGTTTTTGTCCTTACCATTATGTAACAATATTTAGACTATTTACTCCTCACCTTTCTACTCCATGGGTTAGGAGTCAGAGGATGTCAGTTTAGATCAGAGTTCTATTATTTACCTTTGTGAAATCAAATTGAGTCAGTTAATATCTTTGGACCTGAAGTTCCTTGGATTTAAAAGGAGGCAAGGTTGAAAAAGATGATTGCTAAGGACCGTTTTAGCTCTTTGTATTTACAAATAAAATCCTTCAAAGGATGTTTATATCCCTAATTGACATTTCTCTAGTTGTAAGGACTCTCCCAGTTATAAAATTTTTATCTGTCCTACTTAGTTTCCAATTGTAATATTCCCCCTAATGCAATGTAAACTCTTTGAGGGTTTGGTTTTCCCCATCATCTAGCTTGTGACTTGCACATAATAGGTGCTTAATGTTTTTTCTTTTTCAAAGTGACTTGCAAATTGAGTTACAGTCAATCTTTGAGGTGTTAGAGAAATTACTTTGATTAATCTTACAAACTCTTAAGCTTTGGAATGGCAGAGGGAAGATGCCATTAATTCATGATGTTATCTACAGAAGACTGATATTCTGCTTGATTTTGGTTAAATTGCAAAATGTCAGGAAAATTATTTATTTTGTTTTGTTTTCTGTAGAGGAGAGATTGGGAAAAATGGAAAAAATTACCATGAGAAAATGATAATACTTAGGTTTTAAAACTAATGAAGGTGGCCAATTTATGAAAAAAATACATAAAGGCCGTGATAAGGGATGTACCTTTCCTATTGTAGGAGGCTCCTATGGGAGGCTTTTTCTACCTAATACAGTACAGGGATTTGGGGGAGGATTCACCAGTACCACAGACTTAGATGACAGTGTCATAACAGGAGACCTGTATATCTACTTGGAAAACTGTTGGTTCATAATGTACTTTGAAAGTCTTTTGTATATAGTCAGGTAAGCTTTCCAGGAAAAGAGTGTAATGTTCCATAAAGACTGCTGTATTATCGTCCTTCTATGCAAATTTGTGCCCTTGGATTAGTAAATGGCTTAAGCAAGTCTTATCTAGTTGGCTGCTGTCAGATGTCATTAATGGAGAAAAGAGACCTCTTTAAAGAAAGGGCAAAATCCCTTTAAGCCTTCTGGACTTAAAAAAAAAGTATGATACTCATTCCCAAAGCCTGCTGAAAATCTGCCTGGACTCTCTTCTTGCCTTTCTCCAACAGATAAAATTGTCAAAGGATGTGAACAGTTTTGAAAAGAAGAAATCTAAGCTATCAATAACCATATTAAAGTGCTCTAAATTAAAAATAACTAGAGAAATACAAATCAAAGCAACCTTGAGATTCCATTTCACTGTGCTTGTGTTCATCCTTCGTGGCCAAAGAAGCCCTGCCATCAGAGAAATAATGACATAACTTGCACTTGACTTTGTTTTGAGTGAGGGAGTGCAGGTCACCAGCCTCACTTCTCCTCCAGAGCCATCTGAATCCAGTGACCAGATATTCATCAGGATGACTGGAGATGACCCAGAATGAAGCAATTTCAGACCAGCAAAGATGGCAAAAGAAGAAAATGACAAATTTTGAAGGGATTGTGGGAAAATGGGCCCATTAGTGCTCTGGTGGTGGAGTTATAAATTGATCTACCCATTCTGGAAAGCATTGTGGAGCTATGACCACTAGTTATGTATAATTTTTTATTCAGCAGTAGTGCTTCTATACCTTGAATGAGATTGCAGAAAGAAGAGAAGGAGCCATATGCAGCAGCTGGAAAAAATAGGATCAAAGAACCAGAAACTTAGGAGGTGCCATCCTTTCAGGAATTACAGACAAATTATGATATGAGAATGTAAGGAAATATTTTTTTACAGTAAGAAATGACAAAATATAGATGGTTTCAGAGAAACCTGGGAAGACCTTTATCAGAAGAACTGATGGAGAGTTAATAAATAGAATGAGAATAATTTGTATTATAACAACATCTTTAAGGAAAAAAGCTTTGAAAAATTTCAGAACTCTGATCCATACAGTGACCACAGGGCTGGTAAGGATCATGCTACTCATCTCTTGGCAGAAATGTGATGGATTCACATTGTATGAAAAGGAAAATGTTTGAATTTATGGACACAGCCAGCATGGGAGCTAGTTTTGTGTAGCTATGCATATTTTCATTTTACTTTTTTAAAAAGTTTCCAGTAGGATTGAGGGATAGGAGGTAAGAAGGGGTAACAAGTAGGAATAGAGCAGGAAAAAAAATAGAAAAATGAAAAAAAGAAAGAAAAGACTATTATTGTGACATCTTTAAATAAAAATTCAGAGAAGGGAACAGAAAGTAAAAAAGAAGCATAGACGAACAGGACAGTTTTGAAAACTGTAGACTGAATTTATTTAATTTAAAAGAAAAATAAATTGTATAGATGGAAGCAAGCTTTTTATGTACAATATTCTTTCATTTTATTGTGTATATGCCCTTTTTTATGTTTTCTAAATTTAGCATGAAGATAAAGAATTTAAAACAAAAAAGGAAGAAAGAGACTTGTGCTTGCCTCCTGTTCTTTAAGATTCTGGAGACAAGGTTGTAGAGACAAGACAACTTTTGTTAAAGGAAAATGGGTTTCTACTTCTGGAGAACCTTGCTGACAATCCAGTTCCACCATTCAAATACAGGTATTCAGGGTAGCAGGCTAAGAACTAGGCCAGTGGGTGAAGGCATTGACTTTTTTTTCTAAATACTTGAGCTTTGAAGTATTTGTGTGGAGAAGCCAAAGCCACCTATCCATCCATATAGTTGTTCATGTGCTCCATTTTGAAGCCATGTGGATAATCACTATGTGTCACAGGAATTGTTTTTGGTCAAATAATAATGGTTAGATGTCACAGTAGTTAAAAAATGCATACCTTGACTTGAATAGAGGTAGCCTCAATAAATGAGTGACCTAAGTTTTTACTTCTCTCAGTCTCCATGTGTCTCTCTGTGTTTCTCTCTCTCTCTCTGTCTTTCTCTCTCTCTCTCTCTCTGTGTCTGTCTCTCTCTCTTTCTCTCCCTCTCTCTCCCTCTCTCTGCCTAATGTCCCCAAATCAATAGGAATTTGCTTATTTAACACCAAGGACCTTGAAAAATATTTCTGCAAAAATGCCTCTGTTATGCAAACAAGGACTTAGGACTTTTCTACCCCATAAGTAGACATACTTAGCTGTGTCATAAAAGACATTTAGCCTTAAGGTCTTTCCTAAAAGTGTACACACCTGCCATCTCCCATAACTGAGATTGCAAAGGCATTTTAAGTACTGCTGATATAGGCGGATTGATTAAGAATGTTCTGCTCGGTTCTTTCCTCAAAATACTCCTGAATGTTAAGCACCATTTTCAATTTATTCTAAATCACAGAAACTGAAAAAGTGAAAAAGAAATTCTTTCCATTTTAAAGAAACTTAGACATTGTTTTTCCATTGTGGATCATTTTCTGAGAAAATAAGCACAACGTGTAGGGTCTCTTCCAATCTGAGAGGAGTCTTCCTCCTGCAAGTAAGAAACCCTCTGTGCTGCATTGTATATTTTTTTAAATGATGTCTACTTTTTCTAAGTAAAGAGATTGGTTTACACATTTTTCACGTTATTCAGGAATTTCTGGGATATACTGCTAGTGCATACTTTGGCTACTTTGAAAACTAGTGTCATTGAGTATTGTGAAATTTGCAGGTGCTTTTATTTATGTTAGGCATAAGAATATACAGAAGTAGGCAATATGGTTACCATGACCATTTACAAGACCTTTAATCCTAGTTCCTCTTAAATTTGACACCATCAAACTGGGTCACACTGTGTTTCAAAGAGCTATTCCTAATTAGTTTACAAGTTATGGTTCCTTTTTTATTTCTCGTCTTCACTGGTATTGCTATTTATATCAGAGTCTTTAATTAGTTTCATTCAAGTCCAACCCTTAGTTCATTTCACTGGATGAGAAAACATTATTACAGAGGATGTTCACTCTACTTCTTCCCCTTATCCCACATTTTGCTTCCTATCCAAGATGCATACGAAAAATGAAAAACAGAACTCCAAAGAACTAATAGCTTGAAAAATGTTCTTGGAATATGGAGTAGTCAGAGTAAAAATTTGGGCTGTAATCTTATATATTTAATTAAAAATTTATTTTTATTCATTGTGCAGTTTTGTAGTTTTATGATACATCCTTTTCTCTTTACTTTTAAACATTTTAAATTGTAAATCTAAAAATAAATAAGAAAAACTGACAAATAAGCATTTAACACATTTAAGCAGGAGAAGAATCTTAACTCTAAATCCTTGTCTTTAATAATCTAAGTCAATTGTATTACCATCATGATTTCTTCTAATGTTGAAAATTTAATATTGATGCTGAAAGTGATGATACTAGGCTTTGACAGTTTCAAATCAAAACAATTTTATAGCTAATTACTTTTTAATTTCCATATTTTTGGTGACACACATTGAGGCAATTGGATTTATTTTAATTTTTCAACAATTATACCCTCAACGTAGGTATTATGATAAGCTATAACAATCATATCATAGACTCGTAATCTTAATTAAATAGAACATTTTTTAGATACTTCTATTTCAGAGAACTATGCTTAGAGTTGGAAGTACCTTAAATGGTTAGTATAACCCAATACCTGACATTATTGCAATTACCTATGGGTTGAGCTGCCTGCCATACATTTCTGTTCTCTTCAGTCCCTCCTTCCCGTAGATGCTGAAGTGATTTTCCTGAAGCTTAGGGCTGACCATTTTCACAGTCCTACAGTAAACTCTAGTGACTCCTTTATCACTAGTGGGATAAAATACAAAATCCTCTGTCTTTTGTTCAGACCTCTTCATAACCTGATGCTTTCCCTCCCCCATAGCTTTCCAGTTTTCTTATAACTTGCAATCTTCCACATACTCTTCTATCCATTGCCGCTGGCCTCCTTGTTCCTCCAACAAAACTGTCTGTCTCCTGACTCCAGGCTGTCCCCTTCCATCGAGGGCTCTCCCACCTCTTCTCTGCCATCTGGTTCTCTAGCTTCCTTCATATCCCAGTCAGGATCATTTTCCTGATTACTTTTAATTCTACTGCTTTGCATCTTATTTCTGGTATATCTGGTGTGTAGCTTGTTTGCACATAGTTATTTGCATATTGTATATTCCATTATATTTTAAGAGAAGGGACTACCTTTTACCTTCATTTGTATCCCCAATCTATAGCACCTTGCTAGGCACATGAGAGGCACTTATTATATATTTACAGACTTACTGACTGTAATCAATCCCACGGGACAAGTGGCAAATTGCCATCTTTGCCTCTGCTTGAAAATATATATACCATGATAGAGAGTATAGAGCTTAATGTGGTTATTCTGCTTTGGGACAATTGTTTATCTGGGGCAGAATTTATTTTTTATAGAGAGCCTAATTGTGTTTCCCTATCATTTAAACCCATTACTCCTAGTTGTACTTTCTGAAACCACACAATACATCTTATCCCTTTTCTTAAATGAGATTGCTCTCAAGTACCTGAATACCACTATCATATTTCGTGTATTTTCACTTGTACAGAAAGAATAGCCATATTTCCTTCAAGTGAGCCTCATGCATCATACGTAGTTTTATGTCCTCTCACAACACTGCTCACTTTCCTCAAAACATGTTCAGATTTCATTTATCTCTTGTAAAACCCAGAACTGCAACTGGACTGTCAGAGTAGTGTCACCAACACAGTGTACAGGAGCACTATTTCCATTGTTTTTCCTTCTAATGCAACCTAAAATAATGACTTATTTTTTATAGCTACATCACACTTCTAAAGAACTTACACTCTGGTAGTTCTCTTCAGCCTTTTTCGAATGAATTGCTAGATAGTCATATTCCCCCAGAATTCATCTGTTTATATCAATAAAAACTGATGTATAGTATTTTACATTTGTACCCTATCACATTTTATTTTTGACCTTTTATATTTTTCTACCTCATTCTTTCATCATATCTATCAACCTGTCATCTCTTTCTCTCTGAATGTATGTATATGTGTATGTGTATGTATATGTATATATATGTACCTATTTATGATACCATTTATATCTTTGTTCAAGTTATATATCAAAATGTTTACTAGAACAAGGTCAAATATTGAGCCTTTTGTCATACCCACTCCAAATTGACAGTGATTCACTTATTAAAATCCTGGGTAAAGTTTTTTAGGTAGGGGTATTTTATATATACTTAACTAAACGTATGATTTAGCTTATAGTTCTTTTAATAAAATATAAGAAGTTACAAGAGATAGTGATATCTACCTCAGTAGCCTACGAACTCACCTCACTGAAAACCTATTGTCTTATCATCAAGGATTGGAAAAAATGAACTTGTCATTAGAGGTATGTCTGATACTCTGATATGTGGTTTTGTGATTTTGTGAGAAACTTTGTGAAAATCCTGTATAAAAATGATTACAACCAAAAGAAGATATTGCGTATTGCAACCTTTTAAAGATGAGAGAAATTGAAATGTTTATTTCATGCCAATAAATTTAATTTTCTTTTTTCCAGTTAATTTGCACCTCTGTGTTTGCTTGAAGAAATCCTGCCTATTTAGCTGTTATTAAATGTCATTTTTTTCTTCTGTTATTGCTTTTGTTTTTAAACAACGTATTCCCCCCAGTTGACATATTTCTGCCCTGGATCCATTTCTGTGATGTCATGGTGGTACCTATGAGGTCTTTTATCTCTGTGTTAAATGTCCAATTTATTTTGTTTAATGCCCTACCATGGTTCTTACCAATAAACCAAGTCCAGAAATATTCTGATTCACTTCTCCTATTATCTCTTTACTGTGGTTATTCTTCTGCATTATACTACTATTCATGTTATGCAGATTTAGTTTCATCTGGACATTTCCCACTATTTTTCATAATGTTCTCTGGATTAGTTTGTCAATTTTTAAAAGAAGACCATTCTTTCCATATGAGGGTGCCATATATCCCTAGCCTAGAGCACCTCATTCTGTAATCTGGTGATCCAGAAAAGCAAATACTGTTTTTTGACAACAGTTGCATAACGAGTTTCTTACTTCTAATATCATGCTTTCTCTTTCAAAGTCTTATCTTTCATCTGAAAAAAGATCATACTACCACTTGTGACCTCAAGTCCATAAGCTCTCTGACCAACAGTTCGTACTCTCCAGAGATGGTTTCCAAGATTTTTCTTTTTCTTTCTGGCTATGTCTCTTGTCTTCATATCAATCATCAAGAGAAGAGAGCAGTTGATAGGTTTAATTAGTCTCTGCAGGCTCTTTGACATATCCTAGATGTATCTTTCTAGAGGATAGTATACCATGTCAGGTTTACATTTAGTTGTTTTTGCACTCCTTAGTGGACAATCATTAACAACTAATGGCATGTATTTTTCTCCTGCATCTGGTTACAAGTTTCTTTGAATTTGTTGATACCTCATTGTTTTATGAACTATATGTCTTCCTCAGAAACTCCAGATCTATTCTCTGTAGGAAAAGTCTCATGCTTCCCAGCTTCTGTGGTCCAGAGTTATGCCCTGCTTTGACTGAAAATGGAGTCCTCCTTGGGGAGACAGTACAATGCCAGTAGGAAATTAACATACTTCCCTTAATTTCCGTTTATTTTCTAGATATTTGGTTAGATATAAGTCCTCTTGTCACTTCTGTGAAATCTCCCATCACAAAATGTCTTTGCTGTTAGGTTTTGCATTCTTGGGGTTCCTATGCTCATAAGTCTTATGCAGCTGCTCTTGAAACGGCCTCAACTGCCCTTTTCCCCATGATAATTTGCCCTGTCATGAGTCATCAGTTATTACCTAAAGCCTTCCTATCACAAGATACCACAATAGGCAGCAGTTCATGGTATTGCTAGAATATTAGAGATAAGGACAAGAGAGTGTATTGCTAGCATAGATCTAGGCAAGACACATGAGCATCTCTTCCCACTCAGCCCTTCTTTGCTGGGACATTTCCTCTATTTCCTTGTAGTATCCTCTTTCTTTAAGACTCTGTCTGCTAATGCCTCCTCTGCTTGGCACATGACTGACTTAACTCTGCATTCAGTCTCTGATCAGATTTTTTCCAGGGTACTTTCTCTGGATCTCTACTTTATTCCAAAAGTTTCATTATATTGACCTGTGCATAAATAGTAATAACTAGCATTTATATAGTACCTGCTATGTGCCAAAGTATTGTGCTAAGAACTTTACAAATATCATCTCATTTCATCTACACAATGACTCTGGGAGGGTCATTATTGACTCCATTTAACAGTAGAAGAAATTGAGGCAGTGGTTGTGACTTTTCTTGGGTCACATAGCTAGTAAGTGTCTTGAGGTAGGTTTTGAACTCAGTTCTTCCTGCCTCCAGGTCTGGCATTTTATCCACTGCACCACCTAATAGCAGAATGGAATCTTCTTAGAGGTAAGAACATGTAATTATTTATCTTTGTAAATTTAGCACCATGAAAAGACTTTTATATAGTAGGGACTTAATGTTTTTTAAACTGAATATTCTAACATCACTTATCTTTTGTGATTTTGCTGATGCCCATATGCATTTATTGCTTCTATTGAGCATATTGTAGTACTTATTTTAAAATTAATATTATGAATGCCACCATTAAATTTCCATTAAAAAACAACCAATTTTCATATTTAGATAACCTTTATCTCCTACCTCTACCACTTGATTGTGATTTTGGAATGTTTGAATCTAATTAAAGTAAATTTACCTATTTTTAATATACGGAACAGCAATTGGTATCCAAACAGACACTCATTTTATCCCTTTGCTTAGGGAGGAGGGTGAAGAAAATCTCAGTTTTAGATTATTTCCCATAAGGACAGCATTTTAAAGCAAAGGACTATATTGTAAAGAAAATCTTATGGTTAAATTCTGGGTTTGAAATTCATATCCTTTAAGGCTATGCCTGTAAGTAAGTCTATTTGCCAACTGAGTCAAGAATTGCTCCCCTGATGCTGGAAACAGTGTGACCAAATTGACATATAATACCCTTAACCCTTAAAGTATATTCATGTCTGCTTTCTAGAAAATACTTCATTCACAGTGGCTAATATAGCTTTCCCCTTTGAGAATGCTAGCAATGTGAATAAATAATACCAGTATCTTGGTGGAGTGATGAGGAGTCTCACACAGCAGAAAGAGAGCAGTTCCCATCAGTACTGAGATTGTGTCTCTCTATGTATATCTTCCTTCCTTCCTTCCTTCCTTCCTTCCTTCCTTCCTTCCTTCCTTCCTTCCTTCCTTCCTTCCTTCCTTCCTTCCTTCCTTCCTTCCTTCCTTCCTTCCTATCCATCTATCTAACTTTGTTCCCATTTTTGTATTTGTAAAATATTTTGAAAGCACATTGTGAAGCATCAAGTGCTATGCAAAAGCACTTTATAATTATTAAGATGTTAGTATTCTGAAAACTCTCTCTTATAATTCCTGTAGTCTTTCTGATGAGTGGGAGGCATAGGGTTTGGTTCATTTGGATGTATACTAAACAGATTTGTCCTTTGCAATCTAAACTTTAAAAGAGGAGTATTACTTCAAGATTATTCCAGAACTTCAAGGTCTTGTCATTTTGTTCATATGGATACTCCCATCTCTGATATAGATTGCAACTCCGTTGTACCTTAGTAGCTAGTTTTTTGAGAGCAGCTGTGCAAGAAAAATTCATCACCCTGAGGCCAACCTAGTAATGAGTCTCTCTGAACTTATCTAATATGGTCTCTAGACAAAAGATATTCACTTTATCATCAGGACTGCATTCAAAGCTTTTCCAGCTTTGAATATAGGTCCTGCTAGAGCTTGTACTGTGCTGGCATATCCTTTCAGAATATTTCCATGTCATGACGGAGCATCGGAGTAAAAACTTTAGTGGAGGTATAAAACTGAGTTAATAAATGCACTAATTCAAATATGACTAAGACTGAAAATGGACTCATAAAAATTGTTCAGGTGCTCATGTGAGAAGTAATATACGTACATATGTGTGTGGTTTTGATAGAAGAAAAAAAACATTGAGCTTAATTGTTTGAATTCCTTTTCCATAATTATTTCATTTGTGGTAACTGTCATGCATCTAAATAGCCAACAATATAACAGCTGTCTATTAACATAAGAATATATTCTGTTTAAAAGGTGAGTTTAAAAATTCTGTCCTTTTGTTATTCACACTTTGGGAACAAAGATTTGAGATGAAAGATTAATCTCAAGTAGTGGTAGTTTATAATATGTAATGCATTTCTGCTACTTGAAATTTTTTTTAAAGTAGCAGCATAAAACTAAATGGAAAAAAACTGTTATCTTTCAGTAATAAGCCTTTGCCTAAATTTGTAGCCTAAAAATCAGGATTTTAAAATTTATTTTTAAATAACATGTAAAAAGTTTTAATGTTTGTTTTTTAAAATCTTGAATTCTAAATTCTCTCTCCCCATTGAGAAGGCAAGTGATTTGGATTTGATATAGGTTATACATGAATAGAGTCATGTGAACCATATTTCTGTTAGTCATGTTGTGAAAAAAAAATACAACACCCCTGCCTCCCCCCCAAAAAAAAATAAAGAAAAAAAGAAAAAAAAAGTAAATATTGATTTATATTCAGATGCCATCCATTTTTCTCTGGAGGTGGATAGCATTTTTCATCACGAATCCTTTGGAATTAGAAAAAAAATATATTAAAGAAAAACTCATTGATCCAATTGGCCTTCTTGCTGTTTTATAAATAAGACACTCCCCCTCTTGACTGCTCTCTGTCTGTAATGCTGTCCTTCCTCATCTCTACCTCCTGGCTTTTCTGGCCTCCTTCAAGTCCCAACTAAAACTCTACTTTCTGCAGGAGGCCTTTTCCAATCTCTCTTAATTGCACTGCCCTCTCTTTATTGATTATTTCCTGTTAATTTTATATATAGCTTGCTTGTACATATGTGTGTGCTGTATCCCTCATCAGACTGTGAACTTGAGGGTAAGGACTGTCTTTTGTTTCTCTTTGTATCCTTGATGCTTGGCTCGTAATAGGCGCTTAATAAATGCTTATTGACTGAGTAAGGAGGCAGCAAGGATTCATTCTAGACTTTGACTTATTTGGCATTTGTCTTCTTGTTAAAGTTTTGTGACATTTCATTTTAGCTGTTTGAAATACAAAAAAGAAAACAAAACAAAAAACCCAACAACCAAGACCAATATTTCATTTTCTCTATTCAGTAGACCTTTTATTGGATATATTTTTGTGGGTTAATATTTAAGCTACACAAACACTGTTGTGGTTTCATTTGCTAATTTCTGTGTTGTATCTGTTTATTAAACCCAATTTGTAAACTATTTGGCCCAGTTTGTAAATTTTTTCTTTCATTAAGCTTTGGATTGTTAAAGATGTGTTTGTTATGTTTATTGGCTAATAATTGGGGTTTGTAATGGATAAGGTTTTGTTTATGAGCTGTAAATATGCACATATAGGGAGAACCTATAAGTTTGGCGTTGTGGGGATGGCATTAGCATAACACAGCTTCTCAGAACTAGTTATCTCTTAAACCTAGAAAATTGTTCAAGATCATTTATAGTAGCCAACTAGTTAGTTATTTTATGCAGGGTTAGACCTAATCTTCCTAACTGCAAGCCTAGTACTCTAACCATAGCACCACACTCCCTCTACAGTCATATCATAATAGTTCACATTTAAATGGTGCTTTAGGCTTTATGAAACATTTTACTCAGAAAAATCCCTGTGAGGTAGTTGGTCTAAGGATTATTATTCCTGTTTTTCAGTTGAGGAAAGTGAAACCTAGAAAGATCAAGTAATTTTTCTCATGGTTCTGTTGCTATTAAGTGACAAGAGTTGAAGCTGAAACCCAGGTCTCTTGATTCCAAATCCAGAGCTCTTTATATAATACCATTCTGCATTTCAGTAATATATGATGGGCTTCCAGTTGTCCAGTTTACAAATGGCCCAGTCTGATTGCAAGTACAGCTGATTCTACAGATGGCCAGGACATCATAAAGTGTTACTGTTAAGTAATGGGACTAGTTTTTCTTTTAGCTTTTAAAGCCTTTCACACTGGCTCAAAGACATTTTCCCAAGTTTATTGTGTATTACTCTTCTTCTTTGTGTATTCTGTGTTTCAGATGAAGTGGTGTGCTTGCTATTTGCTTCATATATGTACCACCCCATCTGAGCTAATTTCCCAAACCTACACTGGCATTAACAGGTTGGGAGGAGACCTAAATTCCAATACTCTCCTGTTACTCTCTGGATCTAGAAGTAACTGTCTGGTGGCTGTTCTTTCAGTGTTATATTTCATGAGCCCCTACTTGTTTGCTTCTCCATAATAATGACCTACTAGACTCAGCTTTTTAGAGAAGGTATTTATGATATGGCTCAGCAAGAAACAGTTACAAAGTGATCTCCCCTCCCAAACCTGGGGCATACTCTTCCAAATACACACAGAATCCACGGTGAGGAGAGGGCACAATCTTATAGTAGTACTAAGATACTCAGAATTGGCTGTATCAGTTCACAACGCTGGAATTGCAGGGCTTCTATGTTCTTTCTTTCTCTGGAGGGTCTTCATGAAGTTTCTTGGGGCAAGGGTCAGGTTGACCTAGATGACTGACAAATCATTTGCTTTTACAACAAGTCTGAACTGTCTTCTCAGAGGACATGGTATTTCAGCAGACCTAATACCTTGGGTTCAAGGTTAAAGAAGGTTGCTCTGCCATGACATTGGCCTTTCCCTGGGTTTGACTCCTGTTGGACTTGCTCTGGAAGGTTGCTCAGCTTATAGATACTAGTCAGTCGGCTGGTGGGCTGCTGCTGCAAGTTTCTCTATTCTGAGGCCCTTCGTAGAAAACCACATCTCTGCTGGACTCCCTGAGTTCATTCTCTGATGGGCAACTGCAAACTTTCACCACCTTTAAACTGACTCAGCTGGTGTCTTACTGCTCTCTTATCAGCTGGTGCTGTTTTAAGCTGGGGTGCTTCTGTGATCTTTTAGCAAAGTCAGTGACCCTTAGACCCTTAGAATTGTCAGAATCCTCACTTCTTTGTCCCCTTCAGAGCCTTGTGTCTGAGCTGTCATTTCTAAGTAGGAAGTAGGAGAGATCTAGCTTCTCCTGTTGGGGTCTTCCCACACCTTACTTCTGATGATGACCCAAGTAACACTGCAGATTCTCATTGATTCTTGTGCAAGTGAATGGCCATTGATAAAGGTATGGAGACAAAATATGTCCTTTAGGAAAGTTCTTTGTTTCTTCTACCCTTTATATTGTAATAGAATGCTTTCTGTACTTCTAGACTCTCCTTCTCTATATTTCAGGGTCTTGTCTTTTTGCCCCATTTAGCCTTCATTTTTGCTGAAGTTCAACAGAGGCATACCCTTTATACAATAAAGTGTCCCTTGTATCCTTACTCCTTTTTACTTGCATCTCCCTTTCCCTCACCACTTTCATATTGTAAAATCCCTAGCTTCCTACAAACAACTTTACCTCATGTCACATTCTATGGGAAGCCTTTATTGATCTCCCAAGTTACTGCTACTCTCCTGCTGGAAATTACTTTATGTATTTTCAATGTAATTTTAACTGTGTATGCTGTTTCCTCCCAATAGAATGTAAATTCCTTGTAGATACAGGATGCTAATTTTTTTTGCCTTTTTATCTCCAGCATCAGGGACAGGTAGGTGGTGCAGTGGATAGAGCCCCAGCCCTGCAGTTAGGAGGAAATGAGTTCAAGTGTAACCTCACACACTTAATAGCTGTGTGACCCAGGGTAAATTTGCCTTAGTTTCCTCATCTGTAAAATTTACATCTGTAAAATGAACTGGAGAAGGAAATGGAAAATCACTCCAGTATCTTTGCCAAGAAAACTCCAAAACTGGGGTCACAGAGAGCTATTTGTGACCAAAACAACTCAATAACAATCTTCAGCATCTAGCACCATCAAGGGCGATAAAAATAAGTGCCTTTTGAATTGAAGGCTAGAATTTATACATCCAGATGATAACAGTTACCTTGGAATGCATGTATTGCAAAGATTCTCCCATTGCTTGAAGTACTTTTGAAATCTTTTTGTGACCTTTAGAGCAAATTTATGAGCCACAAAAGAAAATTAATTAACTTATTTTGGGGCCAAATCTTATCAAATTTGATCATCTCACCTGTCTCATAAATCCGTCATAGAGGACATAACTAGTATAAAGAGTTTGTGGGCCTTTTAATTGTGTGTGGATATTAATTTAACACTTTAGGTTCCCATCTCTCATTATTTGCTCTTGATATGTGCTTGAGTCACCTCCATTGGGGACAACTTGAGCTTTCTGAAAACATGGTACAATTTTCCAATGTAATTTATTCAGTGCTGTCCAGTGCACTATCTTCTTCCTCTTCCATTCTGTTTTCCATCATCACTATCTAGAAAGACATCAGAACTCCTGAACTGACTTAGCAGGTTGCCCAGCAAGTCGCATACTATTTATTATATAGGCAATTGGTATTCTCCATTGACAAGGTTTTTCCAGTTTAGATTTGTGGTTGCTCTTTTGAGTGGTTTTGGATCTCATTGAAGAAGCCCAAGAAACTTCTTGGCTTCAAAGTCAAGCTGGAGCCTGTGGTGAGTCTCAGAGTCTCTAGGTAATTTTTTTTCACTTTAACCTTGTGTTTAATTGCACAGGATACATCATGACACTGGCAGACACCCTTGACCAGCATGTCTTCCTGTTTGGTTTTCTTTTTGTATGTTTCACCTTATATTGATAATTACACATTTATTGAACAAAGCTATCTTTGTGGTTGCATCTGTGGAGAAATCCCTTGTGATTTTAACACAAACATAGCAGACACCTTGTTGACCCTTTCAGGCTGTTTTGATTTACCTCATAAAATGCTTTGTTTGTTATTACTTAAAAAAAAAAGCAAAACCCAAAACCTGCCAGTAAATGGTGGCATCTTGTAGTTTCTAAATTCTGTTAGTTGTGTGATTAATTTGATTTACTCTAAGAGAATCATATGCAATAGACTTCTGTTACGTTTTCATCTAAGACAACAAATACTTGCATAAGTGATTCTCATGTAGATTTTATAGAGATAAGAAAGTAGACATTTGACATATTTATTCTTCTTCTCTTGTTTTGGTGGAGGGTATATTAAAGCCATCAAGGATCTTTATTGTTTGTAATCATCTCTTTTTTGCCAAATATCTTGGCAAGTTGATCCTGAATGGATGGTTATATAATTTGCAGCACTGCTAAAACCAAAATCCTTATGATTTAGGTAAAACTATTTTGCTTTTTTTCTGCAACAAGTTATTGAAATTAATGTAGCCCACGTGGTGTAGAAGAAAGGAAGTTCTATTAGATTGGAAGTCAAAGGACTCAGGTTTGAATCTATTTCTCTGTTATCCATTATCTCTATACCAGTGGGATCTTGGACACATACCCCATGACTTTTTGGGGGGCATCTGTCTCCTCAGTATAAAATGAGGATATTGGACTTACATGGTCTCTAAGATCACTTGCAAATATAAATCTATGGTTCAGTGAACTTTGAATGGTTTAAAAAGATTTCAGTTTCTCTAGTCATAATTTAAGGTTTGAAGTGATGACATTTCTAATAAGTATTTATATTTTGTTCTTTAAATTTACTTATGAAGACAGTTTCTACACAGTCTGTGTTTGATTCTGACCATAGAAATAGAATTGTTTTTTAAACCAGCAGTACTCACCAAGGATCATTCCATCCATTGATTTTTACATTGTGTTTCTTTGGATTATAGTTACCAAAACAAATGCAGTTTTGATAGGAAAAAAATAATTTCCAGTCTTAGAGGTTTTTTTGGTATATTTTGTACATGCATAATCTTTGAAGCTAAGGAGTTTGGGGGATGGAGATGGTGATATAACACTTCCATAATGTTAAATCAGAGAAATAATTACACTTGGCAGTTTTTGTTTGCAGAATGCACGAAAGGCTGAAGGTTTTTGTACAGTTCAAAGAGCACATTCCACAGATCTAGCAATTGCTGGTTGCCTGCAGGGATCATATGAATTCAAAGAGAGGAAAAGTCCAAACCATTTGACTATAGTTTCTCTTTATTTAAAAAAAAGAGGAAAAATTAAAATAAAATCTTTCACTTTATAAAAGTTAAGAAAATTAAACACATAATTGCTAGCTTTATTATTTATTACAAATATGTGATACCCTTTAATATTTAGTCATTTTGCTTTTTTCCTTAGCTTTATATCAGTATGCTTGAGTTTCTTTTTTTCTTCCCTAGTCATTCTTATTGTTTTAATAAATTTCAGATTAAGGCTAATATTTTAGCCTGTGGAAGTATAGTACTGCTCCTGAACAAACATTCAGGGAAACTTTAGAGTGAAGAAAAAAATTCAAGTGAATAATTTTTTATCCTTGACAACTTCTGTTCCAAATATTATTCACCCAGTTATGTTAGCCAAGTTGAATAAGGTAAATCAAAACTTGAGGGGCATTCTTTAGTTGAAAATGTCAAAATGCAGCCTGTCATCTGGCTTGTCAAGATTGCATCCATTTTAAAAATCATACTGTGTGGATTGTAATTTCTAATCTTTGTTAAGTATATGTTTCATGTATTATGCTACGCACATATGCACATGCACATACATATATATACCATTGGCTATCTTAATTAAGTACCATGATATTTCTTAGATAAATATAATTTAGCTCCATGGTAAGCAATTATTTTGTTAATGATTCGAAGGTTAAGAAATTGAGCCCTCAGTGTTTTCTGTGTTTTTAGTTAGACATTCACAAAGGAGTTTGAAGTAAAAGATTTAGGATTGTGCAGATGTTTTTTATCTAACCTATCATACTGTGCTTCCAGCTGGATATTTAATACAGTACCAGACAAGAGACAGCTGAAAATGGAAAGTAGCCACTCTTCATGCGTCTATACCCATTGCAAGCTCTTTGTCAAGAAAAAATTCTTTGAACACATCTGGGTTCACCACAAAAAAGACCAAGGACTTTTTTTATTTTCTGCAGAATAAACTGCCTAACCTCCAACAGTCCGTTTCTGGGTTATTTGATGGCAGTATCCTAGAAATCTTTTCTGATACTTATTGTTGAAGATTAGGATATCTTTGACATAGTTGTCACTCCACTTATATGGATGTGATTTCAGGAGGGCTGAAAGCTCTCTCTGCCATATAATGCTTCTCTCATTGTCCTTGTCACTTTAACTGAATTCCTAAATTATTTATGTTGGAGGAAGGAGGGTTTAAAGCATTGAAGACTATTTTAACATGTGGATTCTTATGAGGGGCAGGAGGAGAAGAAAATGCTGTGTGAAGACTGGGTACACTGGAAACTCTTAAACTAACTCAAATTTTTTAAAGACATAGAAAATAGAAAAAAATGGCACAGTCCAGTAAAAATAGTGTTAGATCAGGGGCCCTAAATTTGGAATAAGCTAAGATTGATGAAGAATACTAGATAAGGAAAAGGTAAGGGGTTATGGTAGAGGGGGAAAACCTTTCACAAAGTTCTTACTCGGGACTTCATTGTGGTATGGAGGTGATCCTTGCTTGTTGAAGTGAGTGCCAAGCAGTGCATAGATGTCTATTATGTTGGGAAGGGTTTCAAGTAAGATCCTGGCAATAGGCCGTGCTTTCTGAGGACTAGCTAAGCTGAGAAGTTCTTCATCATCTTATCACTTCCTGGTTGCAAATGATTTGATCATTTTAACTTATGAAATAAAAATACAAAATAGCCCTCAGTCCTGTATGGCCCCTTTCCTTTTCATTAATGATGTTAACAGTGGCAGAAAAGGTTTGGAAAGAGCTGAGATTTGTGGCACAGTGGATAGAGTACTGGGCTTGGAGTCCGGAAAACTCATCTTCATGAGTTCAAATCTGGTCTCAAACACTTACTAGCTGTGTAACTTCCTCTTCTGTAAAATGAGCTGGAGAAGGATATGGCAAATCACTCCAGTGATTTGCTTGCCAAGAAAACCCCAAATGGGGTCATGAAGAGTCGGATACATAAAATGACTCACAACAAAAAGAAATTTGGTCAGTTTTAGATTGTATATAATAATCATTAATTTAGCTATTGATAGTTTAAATATAAGTTTTTCACCCCCAAGGATCATGTAATGTTACTTGTAAAATTGATCTAAAAAAATTTATTTTTAATTTATGGAAGTTGATTTTTTTAAAACTTAAATATAGAGTAGGGCGAAGGCATAATTAGATAACAAACTGCCCCCTACACCCCCTCCCCCGAACAGAAAGATCTAGAGAACAAGGGCTGTGTCGCTAGTGTATTAGGAGTCAGGAGTGTGCAATGGAGACCCAAAAATGTTAATGTGATCTTCAGCCACATTGACAGGCATGACTTCCAGTATGATCAAACCAAATCTGGAATATGGAGTTCTGTTCTGGGTGTTAATAGTTTGAAGGGAAAACATCCAGAAGAGGGTAAATGCCTTGAATCCATGTTATATGACAATCATTTAAAGAAATTTGGGATGCTTAGCTTGGAAAAGAAGAAACTTAGGTGAAATGATGTTTGGGTGTAGCGTTTTATTGGGTTGTCATATCAGAGGGACTACAGGGCAGAACCAGGAACACTGGGTTGAAATCAAAAGAAGAAAATTGAGCTTAATTCCACAAGTGGAATGGATTTCCAGAGAAAGTGGTAGGTCTTGTTAGGACGTCTTCAAACATAAGGTAATGACCATTTGTCTATTAGATTATACTGCGGATTTCTTTTTGATATAGATTAGGCTAGCCATCCAGTGGTGTCCTTTCTAATTCTTTAATTATGTAATTCTGAGTAGACATATTACTAGAAGGACTTAATTATGTCAATGTTAACATTCTCACAGTATATCAGATGAAAGAGAGAAGGCAGAGTGATAGAACCAGGTGGCTTGGAGTCAGAAAAATTCAAGTTTAAATTCTCCTTCATATATTCAATAACTGTGTGCCTCTGGGCAAGGTGCTTAACCACTCTGTGCCTCATTTTCTCATCTCTAAGATGAGGGGTTTGGACTTGGCCTCAAAGTTCCTTTCCAGCTTTCAATTTATTGTCCTATGAACTCTTTTTTATATTCTTTTTTTCCACCAAGGGGAATGACATGGAAAGAACAGAATAGTCAGGAAATTAAAACTTAGAAAGTAAGGTGATGATAAAAGAGGACCTAGATGCTTTTTATGATAAATGTTACTTGATCTAGAAGAGACCCTTTTCTTGTGTCTATTAGAACTAAAGAGTAACCAGATGGTGCTGTTGATAGAGGCTGGGCCTGAAATCAGGGAGACCTGAGTTCGAATGTGGCCTCAGAAACATAGTAGCTGAGTAATGTTGGACATGGCATCTCCTCTCTGCCTTATTTTTCTCTGCTATAAAATGTAGATATTAATAGCATCTATCTTGCAGGGTTGTTATAAGAAACAAATTAGATGATATTTGTAAAGCACTAAGCATAGGGCCTGGCACACAGGATGCATTATGTACATACTCATTCCCTCCTCCTTCCCTTTCTAACTTCTCTCTGTTGTTGTCTCCTCTTCTTTCTGTCCTCTTAGTACTGGTGGCTTAAGTAGAGAGATTCTGTCCTTGAACCTCTTTTTTTTCTCTGTTCTTTCCCTCTGAAGGGGTCTCCTCTACTCCTGCAACTTGTGCTACCACTTTTTATGTGGACAGTTCACAAATTGACATCTTTACTAAGATTGTAAATCTAGAGCTGGGAGGGGACCCCAAGGGTCGTCTATTCCAGTCTCTAATTGTACGTCTCCAAGCCAACTTTACTCCTAGACTTTGGACTGCTCTTTTTAACTGCCTGCTTGAATTTACATCTGGAAATATCACTGGTATCTTGAGTTCAACATGTCTGAAACCAAATTCATCATCTTTCATGTGAAATCTATCCGCTCCCTTTTTACTGTTTTTCACTGATACTATTATTTTTCTAGGTACCCAGGCTCATCTGCGATTCTTTTATTTCCCTCTTCCCACACACAAAAATCACTAACCAAATTGTTTCTCCATTTCTGAAATACTTTCTCCTTCCTTGCCATTTCAACTGTCATTACCTTACTTCTTAATGATTCTAAGATTTACTTGTTTGTTACCTATAGTCAGTTTCTCCACTTCCAACCACTTCTAACCACTTCCCCATCCTCTCAAACATCCAGATGAATTTCCTGGTCATGCTACCCTCTTTTTCTAAAATTTTCAGTGTCTCCATTGCCTACTTAAGGAAATCAAATCTCTTTATAGGTGGCATTAAAACTACTTTACAACCTGGCTCCAGTATTTTGAGTAGCCTGATCTTACTGTTCCTAACCAAATTAAACTATTTTCTTTTGTCCTAATAAATTTCATGCTTTCCTTCCTTTCCGTACCCTGTTCTCTTTTGCTGACATATTCTCCATCTTGTTGACCTACCATAGTTTATATATCCTTCAAAGCCCATCTCAAATGCTACTTTTATTGTAGAGTTTTTCCTTATTCCTCCAGCTGGAAATGCTATCTTAAAAAAAAACAAAACAAAACAACCAAACATGTCAGAAAGCTTGATACTTCTCATGCATTTGTGTTTTAGTATGTGTGTGAATATACACATGCACATACATTCATGTGTACGTATGTACATACACATAAATATTTGTGTGTGTTGTATATATGTATATATTTGTGTGTATGTCATCACTCTTAATGGATTGAGTAAAGAGATGGTATGTTATTTTTTGTATTTCTTTCCCATTGGCCTCTTTGCTGTGCCTTAGCAGAGTGATAAAAATTTAAATTAGAAATACACCTTGCTGTCATGGAGTTTGGTCTAATAGCAGGATGAATACAGTTCTTAGTAGGTCATAACAAATATATAGAGACTGAATGAATAGATACTTTTTGGATAGATGATCGTTGATGCAAAGATTCCTACCTGTAAGGAAACCTTGGCCCTGCTTCTCTTATAATGCAGGCCTTTTAACTTATTTCATTTATACATAAAATCCTAGAATGTCTTAAAGGGACGTCAGAGATTTAAACAAAAAAATGTTATTTTAGGTATTCTGAAAAAGACCTAGACATAATGAACAAGTTTTAGGATTGACTATACTAGAAATACCCACTATTTTAAATGTATGTATGTTTTCTGTTTGTTAATAAATTCATCTAATAGGCAGTGAAAAATGAATTGCTATTCACAACATTTAAATTCTGAGCAGCTGCTATAGTAATTCATGAGCCAGAGTTGAATACATTAATCTCCCCTGTTATTCAGAAATGAAAAGTAATAGTTCATTATACTATAAGAGGAACCACCCAGAAAATCAGAACTCGAGATATGTGGTTAACCTCCTTCTATATTGCCACCCTCCCCCACCTCCCATCTGCTAGATGCAAGACATAATTAACTCTATCTTCAGGTAACCTTTTCTTTATGATTGGTTTGCTTGGTAATTGTAGTCAAAAGACATAGCAGTTTTGTGTCCCCATATACAAGATCTTTCTCCCCAGATAAGAAACATCAACAAAGAAAAATACACTGAAGTCCTTTGCCTCTTCATATAGAATCTTACATTTCTTCATTACTTCCATATGTCTTTATTCTTATTTTTTCCATTTTATTACTGAGGCAAGCAAAATATAGGGATAACAGAGCTGATTCTTTATTTTAAAGTAATCATAATAGCTTACTCTAAAGGGTGCATAGCTTTCCCTTTCTATGATCTCATTTGGGTCTCACAACGCCCCTGTGAGGTAAATGCTATCCTTGTTTTATAGATAAGAAAACTACAGTACAAAATAGTTAAAGATTCCAAACAGCACATGATTCAGCATGTCTCCCCTACCTCATTCTACTATGTATCCATCCATCCATAAAAATATTTTTCAGTATAGTGCAAATGCAGACGATTAAACAACACCAAAAACAGACTAGGAAATAATTTTTTACAAATTTATCCCCTCCCCCAAAAGGCATTTTCTCTTCTAAAGGTACAAAGTACTGTGTCACACTTGGAGAGTGGCTGACAGCCATCTAAGGAACCTTTTCTTACAATTGTAAATGAACCAATAGGTGGAACGTGAGAATTGTATTATTGGACTTGAGACTGTATTTCATAAGGGCACAAGACTGGGTTTAGGAGACCTAGATTTGAGGTTAAACCGATTATTGACTACCAAGATGTCATTGAGCAAATCATTTAATTTCTATGGGCTTTAGTTTATTAGAAAGTGAGAAAAATTATAAAACATAAAACTGAAATCAGTAGATAATCAGGAACCAATGAAGATTCCAAATCTAAGTCTATGAATCTATGGAACTTGAGTTGACATGTAATCAGAGATTAAATAGGAAGACGTGAATAGGATGGTATGGAATGATTACATAGACTGGTAAAAAGATAGCAGAAAGAGCATGAAAATTTAGAAAAGAGCATGGACAACTTGTATCCTCATTTTTTTTTTCCCCTTGTCCATTTATTCTTTTGCCTTTCACATTGAGATTCTTATGTACTCACTCTTTCTGAGCTGCTCAGGCAAGTCTCCCCATCCTCTAAAAACCAGAGAACAACTTGATCTCATCACGCCATCATTCTATCTCTCTTCTACATTTCATATCCTAACTACTTACAAAAATATCTATACACGCATTACCTTTTTGTAATCAGGTCTCAATCATATGCATTCTGGCTTTGATTCTACTACTTTACTGAAGCTGCTGTTTTCTGAGCTTACAAATGATCTTTCAGCTGCCAATTAAAAAAAAATATTTAGAACACCCACAGATATTCTTTGACTTTGCTGTCTGCTTATTTTGTGGTGAAGAAAAGCCATTTCATTGGCTCATGAGTGGTAACTAAGTATGCATACAAAAGGCACAAAAAGTCAAAAGCATGCACTCTCCTTCCCTTGTGGCTTTTGGGTGAGTTAAGAAAATAGCACTAAGTGTCTGGTAAGGGGAAGGATGACAGCCTAATTGGTTGCCTTATTTCCCCTTGCTGGTTAGTTACCATATAAGACTCATAAGCTCATGTCGCAAGTTTCTTCTGTCTCTTTCATGTTTATTCTTTACGCTTCTCTGATGAAGGAGAATTGGAGACCGAATGAACTTTCAAGCTTCAGAAAGTCAGAAGAGCTAGTAGAAGTCCAGAGATGGGAATCTGTAGGAGAGTCTGCTGTTGCCCTAGCATCTCTGTTGGGTTAATTCACTGCTGGGATGGGGGAAAGCAAATATCTCCTTAGTATTATGCTGGCTTGTTTAATTTGACATAAATGAATGAGTCCCTCAAAGTTTAGGTGAATCCTTCTACATTTTGAGGACTTCCTACTTTGTGATTTTCTTTCTCTTTTTCCTTTTTATTCCACCCTTATATGGCTGATGATTTTCTTTTGCTTTGCAGTCATGTGTCTAGGGAAAAGTCATTTATTTGAAGGGCACATATTCTGTGGAATATTGGAATAAGCCATAGAGCACTGAATTAGGAATCAGAGGATCTGGATTCAAATCCCATTTTTGTCCTTCATTTCCTACTCACTCCCTGTCTGATACAGGGTTAGTCACAACCTCTGTGGATCTCAAATTTCTTCTTGGTAAAATTAGGGGGTTGGGCTAGGTGACTTCCAGGTTAGAATCAATGATCCTAATTGATAAAATGACCTTAATCAAGCTCCAATAGATGTTCAACCTTTGATATATTTGTATTTCTCTCTTATGGTTACTCATTATTTAAAAAAATATTGATTTATTTTTAACATTCTTTTAAATTTTGAGTTCCAAATTTTCTTTCTCACCTTTTAAGAAAGCAAACAAAATTATATCAACTATACCTGTGAAATCATGCAAAACTATTTATATATTGGCCATGTAGCAAAATAATGAAGAAAGTGAGAAAATAATACTTCAGTTTGTAGTCGGAGTAAATCAGTTCTCTCTCTGGAGATGGATAGCATTTTTTTCATTGTAAGTCTTTTGGAATTGTCTGGGATTCTTGTATTGTTCAGAGTAGACAAGTCTTTCACTATTGATCACTATTACAACATTGCTTTTACTATGCACTGTGATCTCCTGATTCTTCTCACTTTGCATCAGTTCATATAGTTCTTGTCATGGTTTTCTGAAATGACACTCTTTGTCATTTCTCACAGCACAATAGTATTCTGTCATAATCGTATGTCACAACTTTTTCAGCCATTCCCCAACTTCTGGGCATCCCCTCAATTTCTAGTTCTTTTCCACCTCAAAAAGAGCTGCTATAAATATTTTTGCATATGTAGATCCTTTTCCTTTAAACTTTTTGGGGTACAGACTCAGTAGTGATATTACTGGGTCAAATGAGTGTACATATTTTTAGGACATAATTCCATATTGTTCTCTAGAGTAGTTAAACCAGTTCATGATTTCACCAACAGTGCAGCAGTGTAAATGTTTTCCTTCATCCCCACTAATTTTTGTCATTTCTGATGGATGTGAAGTGGTACCTCAGAACTGTAATTCTAATCAGTAGTTGGAGCATTTTTTCATGTGACTATAGATAGCTTTGATTTCTTTTTCTGAAAACTTCCAATTCATATCCTTTGACCATTTATCTATTGGGGAATGGCTCTTATTTTTATAAATTTGACTTCATTCTCTATTTATTTAAGAAATGAGGCCTTTTACTTCATTGCCTTAAACATTTTAGCATAATGTAGTTTTCCTGATGATCTCTTTTAATTAGATCTCTTTTTGCTTTTGCTTTGTCTGAGATCATGACTGCTAGCCTGACGTTTATACTTCAGTTGAAGCATAAAGGATTTTGTTCTGGCCCTCTGTTTTAACTCTGTGCATGTCTTCTAAGTGTATCTCTTGTAAACAATATATTGTTGAATTATTTTTTCTAATCTATTACACTATCCATTTGTCTTTTATCAGTGAGCTCATCCCATTCACAGTTATGATTACTGTGTATTTTCTTTCATTCTGTATTTGTCTTGTCCTTCCTCGAAAGCCTGCTTTGCTTCTGATCACTGCTCCCTTAATCTGCCCTCCCTTTTATCTCCCCTTCCCCCTTATATTTTTCTCCTTTCCCTCCTATTTCCCTATTGGGTAAGACAGATTTCTATACCCAGCTGAGTGTGTGTGTGTGTATGTGTGTGTTTATATACACATACACATATACACACATATGCTTGTGTATACATTCATACAAATATATATATATATATACATATACACGCACACATATGTATATATATATTTAATCTTACTAGGCCTTAGTTGGCTGCACCTAGTCAGGAGGACTCATCTTCCTGAGTTCAAATCCGGCCTCAGAGATTTATTAGCTGTGACCCTGGGCAAGTCACTTAACCCTGTATGCCTCAGTTTTCTCATAAAATGAGTTGGAGAAGAAGATGCCAAGAAAACCCCAAATGGGGTCAGAAGAGTCAGATGCCACTGACAAACCAAAAAGGTTTCCTTACGTATAAAATGAAGCATTTGGAATAGATGGCCCTCAAACCCCATTCAGTTATCATATAATTTATTCCTCATTAGAAATGTTTCCTCTGAATACCTTCTACATCTTAGTGGCCAGGATTATTTTTTAATCAAGACTTTCACATAGGAATGTCTCTGTGAGAAACTTCAATCAGTCAGTCATTCAGTGAACATTTATTAAATGCCTCTTTTGTACCAGGTGCTGTGCTAAAGTGCTGGGATCTCTACCAGTGCAGATCAGCCCCTTGTCTGCAACCTTTAGACTTGAAGATTTCCCTGGTCCATTGAGAGGCCATGACTTGTCCAGGATCACCAGCCAAATATAGAGCAGATGTAGGACTGTTTATCCAGGCCGTCCTCAGTTTACTAGGACTGTGTCAGAGATAGGGAGCTGCTTTAGTATTTGTCCAACTCTTCCAGGGCACTTTTAGGAGCAAGATAGAGACTGCTCCTAGAGACTCCCATATTGCCTAGTAAATGTTCATAGTGGATTTTTAATTAAGTAACTTTTTTAGCATTTGTAAGGATTTCAGCAAGTTACGTTATTCAGTTGAATTCATATTGGTACTCTCATGTATTCTTTAAAAGTACCTATTCAACCCAGTAAAGTTTTCTCAGTCTGTGCAGTTCTCGTCCTGAGAATGGTACAATATGTTAAAAACTTTCCTCCTTAGGCCTCTTAATTTTTCAAAGCTACTAAGGGGGCATGTGGGCTGCGTTTGGCTATCTCTTGCTCTTACCATATGACTGCACCCATTCCTTTCCTCTCTTATTTTATACCACTTTTTTGCCAAAAAATTCCTTTTGGCATTATATGGCAGCTTATTTACACTCAGCATTTGTCTCTCCATTGCCTCTTAATAAAATCAAAGACATGCAAACGAAAGATATATCTGCGTTGGAATGAATTATTTTGAAATCGCTTGTTTTTACCTACTTTAATATCTTAATTTTTACCCCAGTATTATGTTGCTGACTAAAGTTTCTAGAATTATTTGTTTTTTCATAATTTGTTGGACTGTCCTTATGGACATGTTAGCTCACTGATTAAAAAGATGACAGTTCATACATAGAATTCGAAAATGACACAACCAATGAATACTCTATATAGATGAGCTATGTACATACTTTTATTTTACAGTTGAGGCAACTGGGGACCCCTCAAGTTAAAACTTGTCCCAGATTATACAAGTAATTAGTGGTAGATCCAGGGCTGAAATATGGTTCTAGCACTCTTTTGTCTGTCTTCCTGCCTACTTTTCCCTGAATACAGCTAATTTTTCTTTTAGACAAACACTGGTGCAAAAAAAGAAGATTTTCACGTTTGGAAGGCTTTTTTCAGATTATATCTTCCCTATTTGCCTGTTTTTCAATTAATTTCCAAGTTGCTTTGTTCCTCTTTCTCCTCTTGTTTCATTACCTTTGAGTATCTTTTCTCTGGTACTTGCTATTCTTTTCTTATAACTGAATGTCTTTTCTTTTTACTGGCTTCTTAAATCCTTCTGCATTGCCTTTTGCCTTTATTTCTTTAATCTTTTCCTTTCTGTTTAATTTTTAAATCCTTTGCCCTTTATCTTTTTTTCAGTCTTTTTAGCTGGTCTCCCTTCCTTTGATTTCCTCTTAAGTGTTACTTCTTCTCAACATTGTGTTATTTCATTGATTTTTTCTTCTTTTTTTGTTTTTAGCCTTTTATTTTTACGTTTTTCTTTTGTATATTGTCTATACGGAAAACCACCATGAGTACCCAAACTGAATTTTAAAGCATGAAGGCATAAGTAGATCATTATTTAGAGGAAAACAAAATAAATTAAGCCCCCCTGCCCAAACTAATTGCATGTTGTCCTCACAAACATAGGATCATTTTTTTACTTCTAGTTAGAATTTTTTAAAAATTCAATTTTAGGTCATGTTGGATTATTTCTAATTTACTTACTCCCCCTTTTTGCTCAAAACAAATATATATTCTTGGTTTGACTTAACTGTATGTAGGACATATCTTAAAAGAGGTAAACATTTAACCGCAGCCTGTAATTTCTCCTTTTTTAAATCTTTGGATAAACTTTTGTTGTAACTGAAATGTGTGTAAAAAAACCCCAAATGATCAGCTAATATAGTATTACAGAAATCATCATCATATATTAAGAACCCTAATAGTGTTGTCAACAGACTAGATTTTTGGTTCAACATGATTTTTTTCCCTTTCATAGTAATTATATTATGCATTGTTAGAACTTAAGAAGCAATTGCAATATAACTTCAATAATTCAGAGTACAGCAATCTGAAATGTTAACTTGGTAATTGAAAGTAGCTCACATTAAACTTGCTAGACTACCTTGTATTCTATTGAGAGACACTCCTTGGTGTAAAAGCCTACATGACTTAAGTGCAGACTGTCCTAATATCTATTTCTTGATAGGAGAATGCATGGCTTTGGTTCAGCCCTTCTTGTAGAGAGTTTGTAGAGTGTTTCAGTCTTCAAACAGGAATGGGCCTTAGTGATTATATAATCCAAGTTCCAGATGGAAAAACTGAAACCTAGAGAGGTTCATATGGCTTGCTCCAAGTCATAAAAGGTAGAAACAGAGATTAGACTGGAACCCAGATCTCCTAATTCCATTGACCATTTCTTGGTCTCATTGTCTAACTACTTTTACATTTACAAATTTTATTCATTATCATATATTCAAGTATTATTTGGTCAACCAAGAATTTCCATCAGTC
This sequence comes from Bettongia penicillata ogilbyi, assembly GCA_023548195.1. Lineage (NCBI taxonomy): Eukaryota > Metazoa > Chordata > Mammalia > Diprotodontia > Potoroidae > Bettongia > Bettongia penicillata. The sequence goes on along the minus strand of JAJHZJ010000482.1, from coordinate 1,525,505 downwards.
TTAAAATATATTTATATGTTTGAATTTTCTTTCATTTCCTATTCCTATGTACGGGGTTCACCACAAATATATGCTATCTAATCCTTTTGAATGGGCCCTGAGTGCTGTTTTTCAAATATTCTAGTCTTCTCTGATTGAATTTCCACCATGTTCCCAACAGTAACTGTTCTAAACTCCATCTTCTCCTCTCAGGTCTTTTACCCACCCACCGCATCTCAGTAAAATCCCACCATTCTTAATAAGAAAAAGGAGACCATCTGTCACAAATTTCCTCTTTTCCCTACCATAAAACTTCTCCGCATTATCTCCCGTTTTTCCTTCCTTCACTCCATCTTCCCCATCTCCATTAGCCTCTGGCTCTTTCTCTACTGCCCAGAAACAGACCCTGGTATCCCATGTGTGGAAGACAGATTGAAGAGGGGAGAGAGGAGGGACTGAAGGGAAAATAAAACATAAACTCTAAAGTTTGGTATTTAAAGAATTCACAATCTGGCACCAGCATTGCTTTCTAACCTTATTTCATACTACTCTTCATGAGAGACTTTACATTTCAGTAAAAGTAGCCTGCTTGTGATTTCCTGAACTTGGGATGACATCTCTTATCCCTGGGCTTTTGTTCAAGCTATCCTTTTCTTCTCCTTCTGAAGTCTCAAAACTCAACTGAGGTGTTACCTCCTCAGTATGTAAAGCTTTTCTTGATACCCCTAGTTAGTGTTTTCTGCCCCTACAGTTTTCTTATACTTTTCTATGTACATATTGTCCAGTAGAGCAGTAAAAAGTTAATTCTTTAAGGCAGAAACTTTACTTTTATCTATGTCTTGGACCTAGTGTTTATCACAAAACTGTTTTGCAAATGCTTGGATTGAATTAAATTTCTTCTTCAAGTTGCTTATTCTAGAATCTCATTTTCCCTCCCTCAATCTTTATTAATGACATTTTCTGACTTTTTTCTCTTCTAGCTGTCTGTCCTTATTTATCATTTAGTTATATTTGATTGAAAAATTATATTTCATGTTATGTTTGTCCTTAGAAAAATGTACTATTTTGTTTTCTCAGTCTTTAAAGTTCAGATTATTTTACTTGCTATGGAAACAAATTTTGCCAATTTTAGGTAATGAATTCTTCATCTAGAGAACAACTTTTTTTTAGCACTTCAGAAGTATTAATCTCAATAGCAAGTGATTTCATATCATTCTTACCTATTCATTAATGTCTGTCAGAAAGATCTTTGTCAAGATAAGCCTAGTTACTACCCCATGTAGTTAAAAGAATAACATAATTTTTACATACTACAGTTTAGATTTTTCTCTAATTCATGCTATACTTCCACTTAAATAGTCACAAATTAAAAGTGTTATTGAATTATATCATTTTACTGCTTATCTACATGCATTTCTTTGCAGTTATATATACTCCCTCCAAATGGGTATGATTAAAGCCATGATCTAATTACCATATGGGCCCAATTTTTTTTTGTTTCCCATGGCTACAACCTTGAAGGGACAATAAGATTGGGTTCAAAAAATCTGAGTTTGAATCCTAGCTCAGCTGTTTACTACTGGTATGACCTTGGTAAGCTGATTGATCTCTCTGGGCTTCAATTTCCTTACCTGTTAAAATAAAGGGCTAGAGAAAAATCTCTAAATCTTTTGGTTTCTCTGATCATTGGAACAAGGAAGCCTAGGAGAGACTGTGTTCATGGTCCAAATTGAAATATATCTTTAGGGGCAAAACAGCTAAGAATGCTCATTTTACTGAGGTTTGGACAATAGTTTTATTCTCATACTAGAAAGAAACCAAAGATTGGGAAATTGTACTAGATTTCCTATAAACTTGTACTTCAACTCCAGCCTCTGCCTGAACATTTCTAATCATGGGAAACTAAATATTTTATGAAGCATCTCATTATATTTATAGGCTTTTAACTATTTTATGCTTATAATTTTGGAATTCAGTTCAGCTCAAGAATCATACAGACTGTCACTTTTTCTAAAACAAATTTCTGAAGTGGCTTTTATAAACTTTCTTCATTTTTCCTCCTCTAAAAGTGGTTTCCTTACAGTCAACTCTGGTCTTGTTAGAGATATTCAAATGATTCTGAGGAACTTTATGGATATGAGTATACCGTGCTATGTATATTTCAGCCAATCTGTGGCTGCCTATCCTTTGCAACTTCTCTCATCCCCTCTCAGAATTTTGTTCCAGATCTTTCACCCTAAATGCTAAAAACATTTTCCCCACTTTGGACAACACAAGGACATTAGTGAGGGACACTGGGCAATTTATTTGTTATCTCTTACTCTTGTCACCTGGGTAGCTTATTTTCTTATTTGAATATACGTTTCTTAGACATCATTTGTCCTGTTCTTTTTCATAATCTCATCTTTGTTTTCAATGGTTCATGACTATAGCCACCATGTACCTTTCTCCTGCCTTCTGAGTGAGGGTGTTTTTAGTCCTTCAATGTGTCTATGAAGAAAAAGATATTTTAGTAGAATATTGGGGTAAAAAAGACAGACCTGTGTTGCGAACCCTGTGGTAAGCTATGGGTGGGTATTCAAAGAACATAAAAACAAAAAACAAAAACCAGAGACCCTGCCCTCAACGAGTGCACTCTAATGAAGGAGACAGCAATAATGCATACACCAGAACTACCATTTATCATAATTGTTCAGCATATTTAGAGACATATATTTTTATTTTGTTAATGTGTAGTCTTAAGAATTAAATACTGTAATAGAAATTTATGCCTTATAAAAATAGTCATCACAATATTAGTGTGTATGGTAGATTTGTTTTTTGGTGCAATTTCTCACATATTGCTACCTTTAATACTGCTTGAAACTTTTTTCAGCTTCTTATCTTTTTTTCCCCTTTTATTAATTTATTCCTTAGGGATCTATCTTAATATAACATTTTTTTAAAATTTATGGACTCTGATGCAAAGATTACTGGACTTAGCATTAAGAGATGTGGAATTAACTAGGTGATAATTGAAGATGTCTCTGAATCTCAGTTCTTCCTATGTAAGATGGGTGTGATAACATTTTCACTTTCCATTTTATAGGGTCATTGTGAGGAAAGTGATTTATATACCTAAAAGCCACATATTTTTGTTTGTTTATCATTGTTAGAGCATCCAGTGAGGGAGATGAGCAAAGAACTATGTGCAAACAAGGTGTATACAGAATAAATAGGAACTGAATAAGAGAGGGTGGCCAGTAGAATTAAGGAGAATAGGTAAACCCTTACTGTAGAAGATCAGGTAAGTCCTCAACATACTGGTTCTGTAACAAGCAAGTCATTTAACCTCTCATCTCCCCCAGGCACCTCAATTTTATTTCTATAGTTTTCATATCACAAAGAGTAAACACATAAAATTTCTCATATCTTTTTCATTTCAAGAGACCAAATACCTTCTTCAAAACTCTTATCTCTACTTACTCAATTTCTTTCTTCTTCAGTATATAATACCTGTTCCACAAATACCCACTTCTTATTTTACAGATCTTAACAACACAACCTTCTTTCAGACAGTAGAAAAACCTAGCCTGGGTCCTAAGATTAGATTTTTCTTTTTCCTTATCTTTTTCTTCATAGACACATTGGGCTATGTTTTAGCATAGAAGGTAATGATCTATTCCTCCACCAATGACATCACAGGTTTGGTTGGGGGGAAAAAGAGAGATAGGAAAAATATGAAAACAACCCAAGCCTGAGATCATAAGAGGAAAAATCAGGCCTCAATATAAAGAAGCAAGACTTTATTTCATATATGACATGGATGGAAAGAGAGGAAAAATCAAACATGACCATGTTTTATGCTTCATTTGTTGAGTAAAACAGTTATCACTAGGGATGGATATCTTAGATAAGTAAAGGCTACAAAGAATACATCTAGTTGACCTTGATGAATTTATATCATTTGGCCCAGATATCTTTGAATATCTTTGAATACTGAAAGAATGGTCAGGTGATTACTGAGCTGTTCTGAGTGATATTTGAAAGATTATGGAGAATAGAAGTATAACAGGACTAGAGGGGGCAACTGTTTTTCTAAATATGTGGGAAATTCAATAGAGCACTATTGTTCCTATAGTTAGGAAGATGTGAGTCCGGATTCAACCTTAGACACTCACTGTGTGACCCTAGAAAAGTCATTTAACTTTTGTCTGCCTCAGTTTCTTCATCTGTATAATGGAGAGCATGATAGCATCTACCTCCCCTGGGTTGTTGTGAAGATCAGATGACATAATATTTATGTGCTTAGCACAGTGCCTAGTAGATAGAAACACTTATTCCCTTTTTCCTCCTTCCCTAATAATTAGAGCTGTGCAAGAGTAAAATGAGGATTTAAGGCTAGGATGGTTGAGTAGAGACAGATCGTCCAGCTTCCACATGCCTCTCCAGCAGAAACTTACAATTCATAACAGATAAAACATTCATCAAGAAATTACATGAGAAATTATAGTAAATGACTGCTTCCACTTCAGAGCTACACAAAAGCCAGCACTTTGGCTGGAGAAGCCATAGAGAACCTGAAGATCTGGCAATACACGAGTATCCAGCTTTTGGATCTAACCTCAGAAAGGGACAGAAACCCACCCAAAGAGAAACCAAGCAAGGCTGACTACCGTGTCCAAAAGTGCCACCTAGGTAGAAACTCATTTTAAGAACTATGATGGATAAATAGTAAATCAAAAGTGTATTGGGCTCCCTTGGGGGAAATAATGGGTTTTCTCTCAAGGAATGACTTCAGACAGAAACTGAATGGTAACTGCTAGCTCTGTGGTTATTTGAATAGGTGAGGGACCTATGGATGGAAGCTGAGCAGAGCCTACTTGGGAAACAAGTATCTATTGAACATGTCAAACCAGATGGCCCATAGACATCTCAAAGCAACTCGTCCAAACTCACTTTTTATGCAGCATTCCTATTTTTGTCTCAGGTGCCATGATTTCTTTACAATTCTACAGGTTTATAACCTGGGTAATATATCTTCACCTTTATGCTCTCTCCCCACACATATGCAGTCAGTTGAAAAACCTTATTGCTTCAGGCTTCCCAGAGTTGCTCGGATTGGTCTCCGTCTCACTACTTGCACAGCAAACACCTTCATTTATGCTTTTATCACCTTGTACTTTTCCTTTTACAATGACCGCCCAAGTTTCCCACTATTTGATCCTTAGTTCACATAGAAAAAGGGATTTTTCCATAAAGGAAGATTTGTCTGTGTCGCCAAAACACTCAGTTAACTCTTGTGTCTCTTTATTGTTTCTACAATCAAATAGAAAATTTTCCGTTTGTCTTTTAAAGCCCTTTACAACTTGTCTCTACATCATCCTTATACATGATTCCCCTTGCCTCACTCTATGGTAGAAGCAAGCTGGCCTTGTTTTTCTTTACATATGATACTCAGTCTCCCAGCTCTATGATTTTGCACTGGCCATCACCAGACCTGGAATGTACTCTCTCATCCCTAGGCTAGATTCATTTTCGGAACTGGTTCAGTCTCTGATGATATTAATGGAGAAAGAAGGGGAGTATGACATTCCACTGGGCCCGGCTTTCTGGTACAGGTGCAAGGTGTTTGCCTTCTTAAAGTGCTCTTGCCATTCAACTCCATCTAGAACCTCCTTATGTTATATACATGGACTCAGAGATGAATCAGATTCTTTTGGCCATTTCTGATATACTTCACTGTTTGGTTTCATATACTGATTTAAAATAGTTCACTCTTTATCTTGGTTGTTCATATCTAGTTGATGTCTTTGAGGGATTCAAAATGTAGCAATTAGTCACGCCTAGTTCACACATTTGATTGATTAGTCTGCAGACCAGTCTAAGAGACTTTTTCACGTGAAAAAAAGTTATGGGGATTTAGAGGATTTTTTAGTCACACAACCCTCTTAATGAAGCATGAGTTAAATTGCTTTTCCTAAGGTAACTCTAATAATATTAATACCTTTTTATTCTGATCTAAGATGTGCAAAGCACTTCAAAAACATTGAGTTGAGCAGTCCAAATGCTATTGTCCCCTTTTTACAAAAGAGGTAACTGAGTATGACATTGTTTTCTTTATACATTAGCTAGTAAGATTTGCATCAGTTGTCTTAAGTACTTGTTTGGTTCTTAATTTTCTCTTATTGAAATTGTATAATTGCCTGTGATTCTCTCATCACAAAATGGGGATATTATTGTACATTATTGACTTGTTGGAGGAATGCATTTTGTAAATTGTAAAGCATTGCTTATAGGCTTGTTAATGATATTGAATCGAAGTATTTTGGATGGATCCAGAGACCTCTAGTTGAATCCTATTTCCAATCTGTTTTAGCTCTGTGACCATAGACGAGCTAAGTGTGGGGACCCTGTGGCCTCAAGGCCACATGTGCCCTGCTAGATCCTCAAGTGAGGTCCCTTGATTGAATCTGACCTTCACAGAACAATAAAATTTGCTGGATCCCCAATCCTGCACTCCCACATTTATCATCCTGTTTTCTCATTTCTGGAATGGGGTTAATGAAGCTTCAAATTCTTACCTACTATGGTAGTTCTCAGAAAAGTGCTTTGTAAATTTTAAAGCTCTACAGAAATGTAACTTACTTTGGGGGAATGGATGGAGACAAGTAGATAGCTCTTTTCTTCCCATCACAGTAGAGAGCAATATTGTCTTCCCTGTTCTTTGGGCTTATAACCTATGACTCATCTTGGATTCTTCACACTCTTTCCCTCCCATCTGTTTCCAGTGCTTGTCTCTTTCACCTTTGCAATATCTCTCAGATATGCCCCCTTCTCTCCTCTGACACTGCCACAGCTCAAACATAGGCTCTCCTTCTCACATGCCTGGAGTATTGCAATAGCCTGCTAGTGGGTCTGCCTGCTCACTCAAATCCATCCTCCATTCAGCCACAAAAGAAGTTTTCCTGAAATGCAGGTCCAATCATGTTAACCCCCCCAACTCTACACACATGCACACGCATGCGCGCGCACACACACACACACACACACACACTCAGTTCTTTACACCTTTCTCACCTCCTCCCAGGTATTCCATGAACAACATCTCTCAGCTCTGGACATTTTCTCTGATGTTCCCCACGCCTGAAATGCTCTCCCTTCTCCGCTCTGACTGCTGATTTCCCTGACTTCCTTTAAAACCTAACAAAAATCCAGCCTAGAAGAAGCCTTTTCCAACCTCTGCTAATTCTAGTGCCTTCCCTCTCTGTTAATTATTTCTATTTATCCTGTATATAGCTTTCCCTCCTATTAGATTGTGAGCTCCTTGATGATAGGAACAGATTTTTTTTGCCACTTTTTGTATCCCCAGATCTTACTGCAGTACCTGACATGTAGGTACTGAATAAATATTTATGGATTGATTCATCGATAGTGGAGACACCTCTGATCTTCACCCTAAGAAATGTGTTGAATTTTGACTTTGTTGTTTACTAGCTGTGTGTGCTCTTGTAGCTATCAGTAATCAGTAGTTATCAGTTAACTCTTAGTTAAAGGGTTAGAATTGGTGGAGAATTATTTAGGGGAATAACCATTTCTCTTTTCTGTACTTAACCTGCCTAGGGTCTTTTTCAGTGTTTTTTAGAAGTCAATCCAAAATATGAATATAGGGGCTAATTGAGGAAGTTGGTAAATTTAGCAATTATTGAACAGTCTTTGGTGAATGGCTGTTGATAATACAGAAGGATAAATTGATAGGTTAAATCTACAAATTTCAAGGATAACGAGAAAATGCTGTAATGAACATAAAGTGCTTTTTAGCCATAAGCTTTGTGTAAAGGTAGGCAGTGTTTATGATTACTCCTGATATTAACATGATTCTTAATATCCCTGTGTATCTAAGAGTTTCTCATATAGTATATCTTCTCAATTTGTAATAGGTCTTCTTTTTAAATAAGGCACATATGCTTTAATTGTATGTTGTTGATAAATTATATGTCCTGTGAAATATGTAAAGGCAAAGCATTATAATGCTGAATTGAATTTTCATTTGTGAGTGATATAAATGTGATGATATAGAATATTTCAGTTGTAATTGTTTCTATTAACTTATTCAACCAAGAAATAAACATTAATTTTTTTTTTGTTTCCTAGCAACAAAGGAACGCTTGTGCAACTTGTCTTCCATCATGGTCATACTTTGTTTCCATTAGATCATAGTAAACTACATTCTTTTATGTTATTAAAAAAAAAGATTTCTTCAACTTTCTCACTTGTTAAAACAGCTTTAGAGCATATGTTTAAAAACAAAAGACTTAATTAAAATGCATAAAATATATGTATCAGCAAAAATAAAATGCCAAATAACACTAACTTGCCTGAGAAATTTTTTAAGCCATGTTGTACTTGTCTTCAACTTTACAACCATTTATGAGTAGATTAGTTTTGAGAGAGACTGTGGAAAATGGAAACCTTATGAGCAGCTGTTCTTTAGTCTCAGGCTGTCCTAGACCCAGAAGAGAGAGAGATAGCCGCCATATGGACACACTGATATATAAAAATACCACTATTGACTCAGTCGGTAAGGTATGTTCTTTGATTTTTTTCCCCAGTGATTGTAGGAAGCATTATTTTGAGGTAGTTTCTCAGTCTTGGACTCTCTTGTTACAAGGTAAACACCTTGTGAATAGGGATTATTCCAGTCTTTTCATTTGTGTCTTTAGTGCCTAGTTTATGTTAGTTGCTTAATAAATGTTTATTGGTTTAGTGACTCATTGTTATTGTTCTCTAAAATATCAGAAAAGTTATGAAAGTTACTCTGTTCCAGCTATTATATGTATAAATTTGAGACTGCCAACTCGAGCATATCAGTTCCTTCTGAATATTTTAAAGTAATAAAAGATTACACTGTCTAAAATAGGCAGAGTTCCTCCTACCAAAACAAAATAGACACCTTGAAGGGCACACTCATGCTCCTCAGTGAGGATCTCAAGCTATATTTATCAACATCTGATGCCTCATGGACCATATAGGACAGTTTTCAGCTCTTCTAGCCAAGAAGTTAAAGAGGCTAGTTGGTATCCTTTGCTTATGGCCCTCTCCAAAGTTAGCCAGGCTAGTCCTTGGACAGCATCAGCTCTCCCAAATGTGAACATGGATTTTCTACCTTGTTAAGTACTTTCTAGAAGGTACTATCATGTTCTTCTAGAATACGAATTCATCTCCATGACATGATGAGATTATCGAAGTTGGACTTTGATGAAAAATAAAGGTATATGTCAAAATAAAATGATAGTCTCTGTACTTATTTTCTCTAGCGTCTTCCATTGTACCATTTTATCCCTTCTCTTCCTGCTGTGACCCTTTGGAGGTGAGCATTCATCAAGGGTCTCCCCTTGGCCCTTTTTTTCTTATTGCCTTGTGTTCTGTCTCTTGGCTAAACCAGTCACCCTCACACTTGCTGAATAAGATGAACTTGAAAAATCACTGAAGCAGTAAATATTTCTCCAGAAACCCCTCACTTTAATATAAGTATTTCTCTAATAAATGACATTTTCTCATTATTAAATTAACACAATTAAAAAAAAAAACTCCATCCCTATGATCCTGTGACTTAAATGAATATTAATGAAGGTTTTTAAAAACAAGAAGAAAACAAAATGAAGCCTATTTTATAACATGCCACAACTGAAAATGTTAACTTGAACTAGGTTGGTTTTGTGTAGTTCACTCCTTATGCATCATAAAGATATTTTGTAATTTCATATAATTACTAACAGCTCAAGAGTGACTGAACATGTAAAGGCACGAATGTGTTAATTTATAAATAAAAGGTATTTGTAGATCTGGAAATATGTATTTTCCAAATTCAGATCTATGCTTATGGCTCAGACAGGTACAGTCTCTATCTCACTCCACAAAACACTAATGCCATCAAATATCAATGCAAAGCAAACTACCTAAAGCTTTAAAAAGGGACCTTAGAGACCATCTAATAGATCCCTTTATTTTAAAGATGAAGAAACTAGATCCCAGAAGGTAGGTTTAAAGGGGCGATTTTAACCTAAGCCTCTGACTCCAGAGCCAGTGTCCTTTTCCACTTATTAGATATATAAAAGAGTTGATTCTTATTCTTTGTTGATTATAGCTTTTCCCTAGTTAACCTTCAAATGTCAGAGATCGAATAAGTGCCATTTAGGAGTATTTATATGAACACTTTTTTCAAGTAACTCCCCTTTTTAATGATTGTGAAAGTGACAATTTCTTTATTTTTAGATTACCTAATGGAGTTTGGGATATTGGGGTGGGATGGAGACTGTACTTCTTATGTTACCAGTATGACCTGGGAGACAGAGCAAAATACAGTAATGAGTATTTCTTTTACTGGGGATGGTGATCTTTGACTTCTTAAGGCTTTGTGCTTTTTATTAGGAGTGATATAGGAGGACTTACTTTCTAGGTAGACCCTAGGTAGGTTCTTTTGAGCTCATTTCATCTGGCAAAGCGCTTTACCCTCTTCCTCTCCTTTGATTTTGAATTAGTGAAGAATTAACTATCTTTATTTCATTGTCCTCACCTGGTTCTGTCTATGAGTCCCTCAACTGTGGAGCAGCCCTGAAGCCAGAAGAATCTGAATAGAAACATTTTCCCTTTCTCTTTTTTACCCCCTCATAAAACTACCTCTAAAAATATTTGGGGAGAAGTAATCTCTTCTGCAATATGTGTGTCAAATGGGCTCTCAGCCTTTACTTGAACACTTTCAATGGCATGGAGCCTAGTCTTTGGTAGGTAATCTGTTTCAGTGCCATACAGCTTTATTACATTGTCCTTATGTTGAACAAAAATCTCTTTTCATTACTTATACCAGTTGATCATTAATCTTTCCTATGGAGCAATACAGTAGTTCTTTTATATCTTCCTTGTGATATCCCTTTGGATATAACAATTGTGCCATCCTTTGATTATCTCTTTTCCTGGCTTTGGTCATTTTCAGAGATCTCTCTCCATGCTAGAAATTCTTTCTCTATTAATATGTAAGTAATAAAAAAAAATAGAGACTATGAATATGTTATTTCTTCTCTGACATTTAAGGATGGGCACTCTTCTATAATGAAAGAGAACTATCATTTATTCAAAGTAGCATTGACCTGGGCATTTGTAAATCTGAAATAGGTCACTGCAGATTAGCTTCGTGATTTTGGGAAAGTTTTTTAACTTTACTTTCATCTATACAATGTAATTACTGAAGGATACCTCGCAGGAATGATATGACAAATAAATTGTGCTAAGACTTGCAATCCTTGTATTTGGGGAATAGCTACAAAACTCAACAAAGGCAGCATTATGTTTTTATTATTTTTCTGTTGTTTCAGCAATGGAAATACTTCTTCTAAGAATCTAATAAACTTGAAATTTTTTGTGAACTTTCTAAAACATATATCCTGCTATGATCCTACAAAATTCCTTTACTTCCTTGGTGTTTCCACCTTAAATGTATTTTTGAATAGTCATGCCCTTTCCTACTAGTTGCCTTCTGGCTGTTACCTGGCTTTGGCTTTTCTCTTATCTGTTCTAATAAATCAATTCTTTTGGCTGGTAAATTATCCATCTTGCTGTTCACTGAATTTCTTCCAGATTTTCTGTATCTTTTTGATATTGAGGTATCCCAAGTTGTTATAGTTTGTGAGGTGCAAGAATATATTTCAAAAAATGTACAGTGTGACCTCTGCCAAGGCCATTCAGAGTATGTTCTTCTCATAGTAACATTAACAAGGTAGAAACAAAACTTGAAACCAAATGTTCCTGATGTTCTAAAAGTTTGTATTTATAAATGAATAGTCTAAATGAATGATGGAATGTGCAATTGGCACCAATGACTGAAAGGTTTTGAAATGAATTCTGACAAAACAAAATGGATGCCCAGTTAGCATTACTCATAGGGTCTGGTACAAGTGAGGCAGGCTTACATTATATTTACCTACCTACATGTGTAAGTAACTATGATAGAACAAAGAGCATGGGTGAAAAAGAAATCAGGAGATTCCTGAATTCATTGAATCCATGTAACACTGACTGATAATGAAGTGCCATTGAAATGATGGCAGAAATGTTTAACTCCATAGTATAGCTCTTAATGATTGTCAAAATGATTGTCTTTAATGAATAGTGATGAGCAGACAGATGCCATCACCCAGCATTCAGGGGAAAGAATGAAGTTCATCATCTTCCTGTGTCATCATGTAATAAGTAGTGACAGATATAGGGGTAAGGAAAGGCAGACCTGTGATTTCATTCATATGAGGACATTCTGTGAGAACTTTCTCAACTAATATAGGGAAGCACTTTGTTTTTAATGAATTAATTAGAGCATTGCGAAGGCAAATAATTATCCCAGCATCATATAGCCAATATGTATCAGAAGTGGGACTTGAACCCAGGTCTTCTGGCTTTGGTTGTGGTTCTCTTCTTGAATTTGCTATCCTGCCTCTCACCTTTGGTGACAGCTGTACCAAAGATGTATTGCATTAGCAGAGGCTGTCTAGATTATGTAGTGATGATGGACCATAAAGGAACTGTTCGGATTATAGACTAGAACTTCTAGAAATGCAAGTGACTAACTGAGAGGCTGAAAGTGCATCAGAAAAAGCTAGTGACCCCAGAATTCTGATCTAGGTGGAAATTACAGCACAAAATTTTCTTTTTGTTCAGTGGAACCTTTTTCCTTTATATCATGTCACATAAGACAGATGAATGAATGCTGAAAGAAAATATGAGTCTGACACTGAATGTGGATGCCTTAAGAAAATGAGGTATTAAGAAGTGAGAAGTAATTTGAGGAGGGAGAGAGCACCAATTGTAACCATATTTCTGCCATCTTAGATTTATGCCATTGGTTTTCAACCCTAAGGTCTGGGTTGTATGATAATGTCTATTAAAGGTTATTTCGTTAGATTTGGACCATCAAAAATTAAAAGAAATGAGAAGGAATAGATTGATAGTTTAGTGTCTTAAGAAGGAACAGATTTATTTCTGTTCCTATTTTAAAAAACAATTTAGTGGTACAGAAGTGTAAAGCATTTATGTTGAGCCAAGACTGTCTCTAGATTTACTAATCTCTTAGCTGTTCAACATAAGAAATTAGTATGCAAGTTTCTGATATATGGTTGAGAGTGGCAGAAAGTGTGCCATCCCTTGTGGGGGAGGGGGAAGAGTTAGTAGGCAAGGTATGGGTTGTCAGCCTCCCCTGTCCCTCTCCATGCCAAGAGTAGCTCTGTGTAGCTCTAGGTACCTGTCTTCACCCATATTTCATGAGGTCCCAGTATGTCACTGCTCTAAAGGTCTCTCAGGTGCCATTCTACTGTGGCTCAGTCTTGTGTCTTCCACCATCACCAAAGCCCTGTTAGAGAACTCTACAATTGGGGGACAGCCTCATACCTCTCCATACTCTAGGTCAAGTATCCAGCATATCCAATAGAAGAAGATTACTGATTGACTGCCCCCCAACTCCTACCTCTTAATTTCCTCCTTTGGTAAACAGTGTGGTACAATGGTGGAATGAATGCCTAACTCCACCACACTCAATATCTCTGTGGCCTAGGGCAACTAATTTAACCAGTTCATACCTCTTTTTCTTCCCCTGTGAAATTATGCAGTAGGAAGTAGATGACCTAGAAGGTCCCTTGCATCTCTAAGCCTGTCATCCTGTGAGCACAAATGATTCTTGCAGTGGTCTTTTTGGCTTAGAAACTTGTGAGAAAAATGGTAAGATGTTGGTCTGAAACATAGCTAGGGGTAGTAGATATTATACAGAATGTATCCTTGCTATATTGTGACAACAATAATAGCAACTCTTATTTATATAGTGAATAAATGTTTAAACCAGGGGTGAGCAACTTGTGTTTTCGAGGCCACATATGGCCTTCTGTGTCCTCAAGTGTGGCCCTTTGACTGAATCCAAACAGATTCTCTGAATTATTTCTCTTCCAAACCATTTGTTCATGCCCTTTGACCACTTATCTATTGGAAAATGACTTTTTGTCTTTTATATATATATATATAATGTCCCAGAAGTGTTAGTTCAGCTATAAGCAGAACTATAAATGCTACAAACTTATCAAGCAGGCTAACTTTTAAAAGAAAATTTAAATGTTAAAATTAAAAATTTTAATATTCGTCTTACTAAAATTCTGCATAGCCACTGGCTTGGGGGTGTGTGTGTGTGTGTGTGTGTATTGCTATAGTTAATTTTTAAACTTTGTAACAACTATCATTATCAGTTGTTCGGTGACTAAAAGGATTTCATTTGTAACTCCAGCCTTAAGATCTCCCAAAGAATGAGATTTGAATGAATACAGCTGAGTTTTAAAGTCTAATGAAGATAGATTAAGGTGACTGAAGTGGTCAAGCAAGATGATCTCCTGTGCCATTCTTAGAGAAGGTATCATCCAGAAACCTTTTCCAGTATTTTTTCTTGTTAAAATTAAAAATTTACTTTGAATTCACAAAAATTAAATAAGTGTGAATGAAATTTAAATAATATATTTTCAAATGACTTTTTGAATAAGTTTGTAACTTATTACCTCCGAAGTTATTAAAGCTTGAAATTGTACTAAGACTTCGAAGATGTTGCCTTTGCAGCAATTCCTTATAGATCTTGTATCCCAGACTTTCTTCAGAGATGTTTGATATAAATATTTTCTTTTGTCTCTTACTGATTTCTGTTCCTATGACAGTAGTATTCATCTTTTCCTTTAAAAGCCCTCTAATTTTATATAATTGGAATATTTCATCCTTTATGATTTATTTTGACCCTCATTTTACCATGCTTCTTAAACATACTTCCTTCTATTCTTTTTTTTTTTAACAACATGCCTTTTTGTATTTAGGTTGCTCATCCATTTGGAACTTACTGTGTTATATGATATAAGGTGAAGGTCTACTTTGAAGTTATTTTCTACCATTTGCTTTTCATTTTCCTCAACAGGTCTTGTAAACTAAAAATTGGCTTCTGATAGACTGTGATCTTGAGTTTATTAAATATTGAATTCAAATATGTTTGTCCCCAGCTCATCTATTTTATTCCACTACAAAATAATTCTGATAATTGCTTCAGATAATAGTTTGAAAGGTAGTAAGAGGCTTTAATCCTCATTGTTCCTATTGTGTGATTCATTATTTTCCTTGAGATTCTAGACTTTTATTCTTCCAAATGAATTTTGTTATTTTATTCTAGATATGTATGGTAATTGTTTGGTATTTTAATTTGTATTGATTTTTTTTTTATTGGATTTCGTTGATGCTGAGACCTCCTAGTCAGGCAGTCTGGGTCAGATCTGTGCCTTCTTTGTGATTCATCATCTTAGAGAAGTTCCTTGAACAAGGAGAGCTTAAGTGTTCTTTTTAGGGTCACTTCAGAGGCAGTTCTTGAATCCAAATCTTCCTTACTCTGAGGCCAGCTTTCTATCCACTATGCCATGTTGTCTCTCTGTATAGAGTTTGGTCTATAAATTAATTTGAGCAGTATATTTTTATCTTATATTAGTGCAGCTGAACTTTGAAGATTGAATTCCCTGTCAGTTGATTTGTGTTCCTTTATTTCTGAGAGGCAGCCTATTGTAGTGCCAAGAAAGAGCTAACAAACTCAGAGAGATATGGGTTCAAGTGTTGCCACTTTTATCTGTTACTGACTCTGCTGTAATTCTAAGAAAGTCACTTATCCTTTCAGTATGTAGGCTACTCTTTTTTTAACTTGTTTTTTTTTATTTAGCATTTTACTTTTTCCCCAGTTACATGTAAAAAACAATTTTTAACATTGGTTTTTAAAACTTTGAGTTCCAAATTCTTTCCTTTCTTCCCTCCCTATACCCTTCCCTCATTGAGAAGGCAAGCAGTTTGACATGTTATACATGTACAGTCATGCAAAATATTTCCGTAACAGTCATGTTGTGAAAGAAAAAAAAATCAAGAAAAATTAACAAAGTAAAAAAAAAAAACCAGTTTGATTCAATCTGTATTCAAGCACCATCAGTTCTTTCTCTGGGGATGGAGAGCATTTTTCATCATAAGCCCTTCATAGTTGTTTTGGGTTATTGTCTTGCTGAGAATAGCTAAGCAATTCACAACCAATCATCTTAAAATATTACTATTACTTTGTACATAGTACATTTCACTTTGCATCAACTCATTTAAGTCTCTCCATATTTTTCTGAGAGTATCCTGCTCATCATTTCTTATAGTGCAATAGTATTCCATTACAATCACATACCAATGCTAGTCATGTCATCATTTCACTGATGTCATGGTCTTCTTCGAAAACGAAGGACAAACAACCTGTGAGTAGATGAAGCTGCCCGAATGAGAACCCAACTAGTTGGGTAACTCAGCTCTCCCTCTCCCTCTCTTTCTCCCTCTTTCTTCTCTCCAAAGGGAGGCAAATTTCCAGTCTTCTTCCTGCTTGCCTCCCTCCCTCCTTCCCTCCCTCCCTTCCTCCCTTCCTCCCTTCCTCCCTTCCTCCCTTCCTTCCTTCCTGCCTTCCTTCCTTCCTTCCTTCCTTCCTTCCTTCCTTCCTTCCTTCCGTCCATCCCCCTGTTCACTCTGAAGCTCATAATTCAACCACAATGGTTCCTTGACCAAGGTCCACTTACTGGCTCTATTTAGGGCCCACCTGCCTTTGAATGAATGTCAGTAATAACTGTTTCTCTTTGGAACAGCAAAGGGTCTTCCCCTCCCAGTTAGACTTTATGTTTTATTTTGTTCTGTTTTATTTTTAATTAAAGGGGCCAACCCTTAACTCACTTCTTAAAGAGGTGAGGCCAATCCGCTGAATGGGCATTACCTCACTTTAAGTGAGTACCTGGGCCTTAGCCCCAAAGGGCAAGGGTTTCCCATTGCATCCTGGGCCATCTCTAGTCATCCTGATGAATATTTGGTCACTGGATCCAGATGACTCAGGAGGAGAAAGTGAGGCTGGTGATCTTGCACAGCCCTCCCTCACTCAAATCACAGTCAACTGCAAATCATGTCATCATTTCACTGATGTCACCGTCCTCTTTTAAAACAAAGGACAAACACAAGAACAACAATTTGTTTAGACATTTCCCAGTTGATGGGCATCTCCTCACTTGATGTTTCTTTGGTAGGCTACTCTTAAATCTTAAAGTTGCAGAGAAGGTGCTGCCCTGCTGAGGGAGTCCCTATTCATAGATTTAATTCTTAATGATTACTATCCTTCTTTGTTGAAGTGACAATTGTTATTTAAGTTCCCAAACTTCTTACACATTTTAAGTTTATTTACCACAGGTATTACAAATGCTCCTGTGTTACCCATTTATTTGATATGTTGCAATTTATTTCATAGTTATTGCAGAAATGTTGATAATATTTATCTTTGAAATTCTTATTAGTTAATGGTTTTTACATAAAGGAGTCCTAGTCAGACATAACTGGATGTTACATTTTTTCAACAGGGTCCATAAGTATGTATCAATTTAATTTCTTTTTATTAATGTATTTAAAACAGAGAATTGAGCTAGTAAAAAATTCTAGAGTGTGAAATCTTTCAGATTATCCAGACCTATGAGAAGCAGGTGATTTTACCCAATAATATTCTACAGTAATTTAGTAATGCCTCTACTTCATCTGAATTCTTGTCCTATTTAATATGGTAAGCATATGTAATTCACTTCTCCACATGAATTGAATTTTATCTCCCAGCATAAAATCATGTCACTGCTTTTTAGAAAGCTCTTAGAAAATATTAAGTAATCATCAGGGTTATTGTTAATTGCATCAGCCTTAATTTGTCACTTTAAATGTTCTAATTATTTCTCCATGAGGTTATCAGATAACTCTTAAATAAGGCCCTATTATAAATTAGCCCCTTGGGCCAGGTTACTTGTTTTGACCCAAACTTCATTTAAATGTTATGATTAAAAATAACTTAAGAATAAATACATTTTAATGGTGTATTTTAAATTTATAAGAGTTAAATAACAGCAGAGCATAACATAAGAAGGATTGAATTTCAGGAATAATCACAAAGCTTCAACAACCCTGGCTAAGCATAGAAGCAATTATTCAACTCTACCAGAGCTCACACTCTACAACAGATTCAATGAAAATATCCTCATCTAAAGTGTAAGTAAGTAGGTTATGGGAAGAATGTATTTTTAAAATCTCTACAATTAATTTTGATTTGTGTTTGGAAAATGGAAGAACAAAATGTTGCCACCAAGGTCTGGGAAAGAGACTCTGAAAACCATCCATCACAATTCTGGATTTATTTCTTCAGCCCTTGCTGTTTGCAGGGCTCTGTATTTATTTGGCACAGATAGCTTTTATTTTGGGAGGAGGAAGGACCCTTTGGAAATGTGATTCTATCCATATGGAGAGCTCTTAATCAGAAGACTCTTTGTACTGATACAGACTGGTGTGTCTTTTCTAAATTATAGCCTTTGAGCAAGGGTTCTTAACCTTGAGGTCTGTGAACTTTAAATATATATATATATATGTATTTGCAACTGTGTTTTAGTATAATTGGGTTCTTTTATGATTGCATGTATTTCTCTTAATGCATTTTAAGATATTTTAAGAATGTGTCCATTGGCTTCACCAGCCTTACAAAAGGTACCTGAGACATTACAAAATGGAGAAGAATCTTTGTCGTAGTGAGTTGACTAATGGCTAAGTGACCTATCTGTGGTTATTCAGGTAATTTTTGTTAGAGGGAGGGCTTAAAAGTAGGTCTTCTAACTCTAATTGCAATGCTTTCTTTCCTCTTCTGTACCCCTTCCATACTATTGAGGATACAGAAATGTGAGAAATACCTTTGTCCCTGTTCTCAAGGAGCTTGTAGTCTAAGGCAATAAGAAATCCACACAAACACACACTCTTTATATATGTATATATGCACAAATATTCACACACATCTAAAATGCAGTGTGATTTGGAATAAAAGAGAAGAGAGGGCCACGTAAAATACAAAGTAGGGGAGGGATCAAGGAAGGTAATTAACTTAAAAGATACCAGGGGCTTTTGGCTAATCAGAAGCTCAATTTGAGTCAATACTAGACCGTACCAGCCCCTAAAGCTAATGTGATTTTGGCTTATATTACAAGAGGCATATCTCTTATGAATATGATCCACTTACATCTGTCCTTTTGCTTTTACCCACCCCTAGCCCAGTACTTCAGGCCCTCTTGCCTGCACTTTTACCGTCACTTAATTAGTAGACTCCTTCCTTGAATTGTCAACCTGCTCTAATCCATCCTCCACAAAGAGACTTCCCTAAAGTATAGGTCTGACCAAGTCATTGTTCTCTACCAAAAAAAAAAAATTCCAGTAATTCCCAATTATTTCAGGGAATAAATACAAATCCTTGCTTAATATTTAAAGTTCTTGACAACCTGACCCCAACCTACATTTCCAGCTTTCTTACACTTTGCTACCTTTCACACACACAACACACACACTCACTCTATCTACTTGAACTGGGCTACCTTTGTTGTTCATATATGACGCTGCCTTTTCCATCTCTCTGCCTCTGCATTAAATATTCCTCATGCCTAGAATGAACTCTTTCCTCTCTTCCACTTCTTTGAATCCCTGGTGTTCTTTAAAATTCAACACATGTCATCTTCTATATAAAGCTTTTTCTAACCTCCTCAACTCCTACTGCCCTTCCCCCTCACCACCTCATATTTATTTATATACATTTTGTATATGCTTTTATAGCAAATGTTGACTCTTTAGAGAATGAAAGTTCTCTGAAAGCAGGAACATTGCACTTTTGTCTTTCTATATCTATCACTTACTGTTAGAGACATAGGAAATGCTTAATAAATGCTTTGTTACTTGATAGCTTGGTCAATTAACACTCTCCAATTGTCAGAT
The DNA here is from genome assembly GCA_023548195.1 of Bettongia penicillata ogilbyi. Classification (NCBI taxonomy): domain Eukaryota; kingdom Metazoa; phylum Chordata; class Mammalia; order Diprotodontia; family Potoroidae; genus Bettongia; species Bettongia penicillata. The sequence goes on along the minus strand of JAJHZJ010000482.1, from coordinate 1,505,657 downwards.
AAGATTTGGATTATTCATTTCTGGACACCACAGTTGAAGAGCAAAGATGATAAGGTGGAAAGCATCTGTAGGAAGCAACCAAGGATATTTAAAAATTTTGAATCATTGTCATATAAGGATGGATTGAAGGAGTTGGACATCTTTAACTGGGAGATGAGAAGACAGTCAGCCAGCATTTATATACAAAAACTGTAGTACCTGGTGGGGATATAAAGAACAGAAGCAGTCTTTACCCTTAAGGACCTCCCATTCTATTGGGGAAGATGACATGTAAATAATTATTATGTACATATAAGATACACACAAAGTATATATCTGAGAGGGGAAAGTACTATCAGATGGAGAATACTAGGAAAGGTTGCTTTCGGGGGAGAGACTATGAGATCTCTTTCTAGAGGAAAGAGCTAGAGACAGTTAAGCGGAAATTGCAAATTTAGGCTTGATGTAAGCTCGGACTTTTTGACAATCAGACTTGCCCCAAAAGTATATTGAAAGGCTTTTGGAGGTGGTGAATTTTCCCTTATTAAAAGTATTGAGGCAAAGTCTGGGTTATTCCCTTGTAGAGAAATTTGCAAAGGAGATTTATTTTTGTATCTATAACACATGTTTGTGTATAGACAGACAGGTAGGCAGGTAGATAGACAGACTCTCAGGTTCTGTTCTAGCTCTGCAAATTTTGTGATTGTAATACTGTTCATCTTGATATCTCTACATTTATTTAAACTCAATAGATACTTGTTGAATTACTGGATAAAATATTTCATTTTTACTATTCTTGAACTATGGAAGCTAAACATTTTTCATCATTTGGTTTAAACTTCCTGATTTTCAGAATTTTAAACTATAAAGATTTTTTTGTTAGTGTAACTTCATAACAGGAAAATTATTATCTATCCCTTGACTGACACTAGTAATGATTTCTCAGAATTAATATTTGTAAAGTACTTTGAGGATGAGAAACACTTTGGAAAGGCTAAGAATTATTATAATAAAAAATCTTTTATATTCATTTGTATTAAAGGAATACTGATGTAATGCTAATAGTACGTCTTTATTTTTATATTACTAGAATTTATACTATCAGCTTGAAAAAGTGATCATTTTGAAACCAGGTCTCTTCTTTTTTACTATCTTTTTCTGAATATAATCCTTAATACAGTTAAAAGCATTTTCAGAGTTCTGCGCATCATCTGAGATGTTAAAAAGAGGACAGTTTGCTCATATAGTTCCATATATGTCCCATGAATTTCTTGGTTATTTTAACATTTTGTTGTGATCTCTGAAGAGCTCCTGTGCAGTGATAAGGGTTTTTAAAAAACAGAAGTAAGGTTGTCCTTATGCAGAACTGCCATAATGGTTTGATAAATAAAGTTATTGTACTGTAGCAGAAATGCCACTGGACTTGAAGCTGTGATCCAAGGTTTAACAACTGGCTCTGGTTCTTCCTACTCTTGACTGTGGACAATGTTGCTTTGCCTTGATTTCCTCATCTTTGATGAGAAAAGTGCTTTGTAAAAACTTTTTATACCATATAAATGTTAGCTATGTAATTTTAACATCAAGAGAGTTTGCGCTTTGAGTTGATTTTCAGTTAGCAATAATGAGGATAACATCTAACATTGACATGGTATAAAGATTTAGAAAATACCTTCATTTCCGGGGAGTCAGTGGGGTTATGAGTTGATATATGGACTCTTCAGTTGACTTTCCATTTCAGAAATAGTAGAAGGTAGTGGTACTAGTTTGACTACTTGTCCCAGAATACAAAGAAGAAAACAAGGGCAGGAGAACCTAAATATTTGGCAGCAGTTTGGATGTTAAGTATGGACCAGTAAAGTGGTCTAGCTAGATGCAGTTGAGCTTTGCACACTCTCATTCACCAATCAAGGCAACTAGGCCCAGAGTGGGAGTTCTAATGATGAGGGGTTTCTCTCCTGGGATGGCGGACATTTTTTTTCTGCCTATTGTGGCCCACAGTTGCCATTCCAGAAGGACAGATGTGGTATAATGCAGGTACTGTTTTATTCTGTTTCGGTGGCGAGGATACTGAGGCTCAGAGAAATTAAGTGATGGTAGAAATCCTTAGTCTGTACTCTTTCCACCAGACTATACCCTCTTTGTTGTCTCACCTATTCCTCTTCATGGAGTACAAATCTGCCCAATTTAAATGGGTAGCATACAGTATACATTTTATTAACCATCTCTCCATCTGCAAAGACTTATTAATCCACTTTAAATTCTGGCTTTCATTCATTTTTAACTTTTTTTCTGATGGTGGTCTAATTAATTATTTTATTTATCAAATACATATCAGCTTATCTAGGATCCTCAGAAGTGAGAAGTAAATTCAGCAACCATTTAGTATGCTTCTACTCTATACTAAACACTGGGATACAAAGAAAAGCAAAAACAAAACGATCAGTAAAGAATTCATTTCCTCGATAAGGTATGATTCTCTAGTATCTTTTGGTTGAAATAGTTCACAAAAGGAGCACTTCTGAAATCTCTCTCCCTCTCTCCCTCGCTCCTTCCCTCCCTCTACTCACCTTTCTCTACATCTCTCTCCTTTTTTCCCACTAGTAAGGAAAAAGTTTCTTTGACTTACCCACTTACTCTCATTCTACCAGTTGATCCCCTCTCCAAAACAGGAAATTTCATTAGAATTATTGGGACACTGGACACAAGCTTTTTTTTTTAATGACCTAGATGATAGTCTGGTTATTAGTAGTTCACATAAACAAATTATTTCTTCCAGAATCAAGAGTATAGATATTAACATATTATAAATGTTAATATTACACTATGAAAACATAAGATAGCAACAAGCACATTTTCCACAGATGGTTTTCTAAAATAGACTACATCTTTACAATCTTACTTGGATGACAAGTGGGTAGAATATTTATCTTTATTGTTTTTTGAGTTTTGTTTTTTTAAAGATATCTTATTTAATAGTGCAAAGCATAGCCTAAAATGTTTTTTTCCATAATGAGTTACTTGTTCTAATAATCTCTCTTTACCTCTACCTCTTAAAATACCTTTCTCTTTTCAGAACTCTGCTCAAGCACTACCTTTTGTGACTCCTTTTCAGATCCTCCAGCTGTCACCCCATCCTCATTGCCTTATATTTAGTTTTTATATTTTCTTTATATTTTTATTATTTACATGTTGTCTCCCTTTGTAGACTATAAGCTTCTTGAGAACAAGGACTTTTTTTCTTTTTATCCCCAGTGCCTAGCGCGCACTGTAGTCATTTAATAAATTCATGTTGAAAAATAAGAATATCAAACCAAGTATTTATTCTGTTCCTTTACATTCTCAATTCAGTAAACATTTATTCATTACATGGTAGATATAAGCACAGAAATTACTTTGCTGAGTGTTTCTCTGAATTTCCACATTACTCTGGCACAGAACAAGGGACAACATGTTATTGTGGACAGTCCATTGGATGTGGAATCTAAAGAGCTGGATTCAAATCCCATGTCTTAGTACCTGTGTGACCTTTGACCAGTCACTTAACATTTCTGGATCTCAGTTCCTCATCAGTAAGATAAGGGGATTGAACTAGATAATCTCCAAATTTCCTTCCAGCTCTCATTCTATGATTTTTATTACTGCGTTGACCTTTTTTCTAGAGGAAAGATACAACCTTCAGATTCTCCGTATTCCTCGTGTTTGCAGCTACCATGACTGTCTGCTAAGCAGTAGAAACATGTCAAGATCTCAGTAATGCATACGTAATGTTATTGAAAAGGAATAGACCTAGCAAAATATCCAAGAAATATTGATCAGATGAAGAATGTGTGTTCCTCATGCATTTGGTTGAATGGGCAACAATTCATCACTCTCCATTTCTATATATGTCTTACACACTGCGGATGGAAAATGTGCTGGGCCCAAAGTTGATTTGGAGGAGGAAGCAGATCTGGATTGTCTTTGGTAAAATCAATTGAATAGCATTCTCAGGCATCCCGAGTTGTTGCTGCCTTCCACAGTTATTGTTTTTAATATCAGAATTCTTCTAGTGGCTGACTTTCTGCTTTACCGGTTGTGGATCATATTATGCCATATCCCCACAAGAATCAAATTATACAAAAAATTGTAGTATAATGGAAGGAATATTAGAGGGTTGTCAGAGGGTTTGTTTTCAAATCTTGACCATACTACTTAATATTTGTGACCTGAGATGTCAGCTTAACTCTCAGAAAGCAGTCCCTTGTCACCTCTGTCTCGTAGAATCCCTAGTTTCCTCCAAAGCTCAAATGCCGATCCTGAATGAGAGATTTCCTGACTCCTCTAACACTTAGTATCTAACCTCCAAAAACCTATATTTCACTTATTTTAAAAATGTTTCCTAAGCATACTAAAGAAAATTCCACATTTTCAGAGCCTTTATCTTGATATATCATTATATGTACCACAGTCATCATTTACTAAAGAATTATATCAGAGTCCACCAGATAAAACAAATTTTGCATATCTGCTTCCTTTCTGTGTTCTGCTTATGGACAGTATGACCAAAACTGATGTAAATGACCATGGATGAAATTACGTTTAATCTTTCTAATTTCTGTGGTTCTAGATATACCTTGTTCTTTCATATCAATATTGCTTTCCCCCTTTCTGGGGGAATGATGCTTTCTACTTTCTTACAAAGGTAATAGGGGTCTTTTTATTTCATTTATCCCTGGTGGCACTGTTAGTGTATAATCTCACTACTTACTGAGAGGAAATAGAACAGTTTGAACAGGTCTGTACTAGGAAAATCATTCTGTTAAATAAGGTAATCTGAAGCTAAATGAAACTGCCAGGGTGAGAGGAAACTGGTAAATGGGGATTTCCAACAACTGTTACTCAGGTTCCACATAGTTTTATGGCAAAATTTTCATTTGAAGATGAAATTTTCCGTCTTTGAATTATTCTTCTCCATACAAGACTAAAATTGAAAGATGCCAATTATTACCCTTACTCAGACTAGGTATTGCTTTTCTGCTTTCTCAATCTTTCCTTGTTTTAAGGCACCTTGTAGAAGGTACAGGAATACATAGCAGTAATTAACAGAGCAGGACATCAGCACCTTATACTGGGTTATGAGAATTCTTTGAAAGCCAGTTTAAAAAGATTTGTATGTGTTCTTACACTCAAAGAATCAGAATTAGTTTTTAATTTGCTACCTTGTATGCCTTACCTGAAAATGTCTCCCACCTTTTAATGTAATGTCTAAATTGTTTGGATCTGTTTTATTTAAATAATTATTGAGAAAAAACTTATTATATTGCATTTCTTGACTGATTCTCATTTTTGTCTCAGAGGGTTATTCAGGGTTCTCTGAGTCTGTTCTGTTTTCTCAGCATCACAGTAAATAACCTTTCTAATTGACACCCTAGTTGGATGTCTTAGCACATGTGACTTTAAGATTTCAGAAACAAAGAGGCTATATAATCTAAGGATTATTTGCAAACATCTTCCTAATGTGAAATTCTTGTGACTAAATTAAGACTGTTGAATTGCTATGCTATTATCTACTTATTTTTCTTTCAGAAAATATCTTGTAAACTTTCTACACTGTCAATCTGTTCATTCTATATAAGGCTATATAACCTGATAGGGTGGTTTATTTTCAGAACTTTTATATTTTCAATAACTGATGATCTGTTGCTTGAGGAAGTAGTAGATGACTACAACTTGAACCTTCTAGCTAATCTCTATTTTATAAAAAAGGTCATTGGATCTGACAAGATATCAAATAAGCCATTTGACTTAAATGGTTCAGTCCTGTTGAAGAAATACATTTGATGAAGGTTGTTTTACTTATATAGACCTTAAGCTCTTAAGTTCCCTCCTTTCTGACATATTTTAGTACTGGGTCTTACTTTACTAAAGTAACATGGCCATTTGATCTGGAATTCGTGTCTGTCTTCCAAAATCTCTTTGTGCGTTTACCTCCTTGTTTCAGAGATAAGATGACTGTTCTTATAAAAGTTAACCCCTCTTACCTATGCTCTTGATAACATCCCTCCATTTCTCTTTGTTGTGCTGATCATTGTTTCATTCTCCTGTATCTTTATTCTTTCTTCCTTGACCAAATGTTTCCTTGACCAATCTGTTCCTTCAAATTTTCATCTAACATCTCTCTTTTTCATTGCTAAATTTCAGGAAAGAAAAGTCTGATTGCTGCCCTTTCTCTCTCTATATTAAATCATCCTTAACCATTTATATATAGTTTACCTTCTGTCTCCATTTTTTATGAAATAATGATTCTCTCCTCCTCTGATCCATTAACCTTTATTTAAAAAGGTCTTCATACTACCTGACCTGTTTTTGTAGCGTTTTGTTCTCTCAGTCATTCCCTTTCTTGATACTCTATTTTCTCTGTTGTTTTGAGACTTCAGTCATTCTTCTAACACTGGGTATTCGTCTCTCTTCTTCATTATGTCCTCATCCTCTTCTCATTCCCTAAATAAGTATATTACCTGAAACTTTACCCTTGTTTCTCCTCTCTTCTCTGTTTTTTGTTTCTCTATTCTCTTTACTTGATGATCTCATCAACTTCGTTGTCTCCAATTGTCATACCACATGGATTATATATCTATATACATGAGTATGTCTCCAGCACTGTCTTTCCAGTTCCTTGGTTAGAATTTCCACCTGTATGTCTCCCTGGTAGCGTCACATTTTAACCGAACACATTTAACCGAACACATTTTACTCCTTACCCATTTTCAGAAATCTTCCCCTGCTCCTTCTTCTTTAATTCTGTCACGGATACCATTATCCCTGTCATTCAGGCTTGACAGCTCAACATAATCATATTTTTCCCTTTCCTTCCATATCTTATATACAAAGAGTTGCCAAGGGTTGTTTATCCTAGTTTCTGCATTATCTTTCTCATTTGTTTCTTCCTTTTTCTCTTTTCCTGTAGTCATTTTAGTTGAGGTCCTAATGAAATCTTAATTTGATTTTTTTGCATAGGACTCCTCACTGATGTGACTTCCAATTTCTCCACTCTCCAAACTTTCTTACCATGTACTCTTCCTAATAAAGCATTTTTGTTACAATCCCTCTCTCCTCAAAAGCCTTTACTGATTCTCCATGGATGCATTGCTGATTAAAGTGTCAACCGCCTTATCCTGTCATTGAATGTTGTCTGCAGTCTTATTAGGAGTTACATATCATGCTTTATCTCACACTCTAATTCTAATTAAACTGAATTACATACTATTTTCATTTTCATTTTGGCCTCTGTTTCCATTCTATTACTCACAAAATACTCCATCCCCTCTTGTAATCACCCCTCACTCTTTTGTTTACTGTAATTCTTTTCTTCCTTCAAGGTGCCACCTCCATGAATGCTCCCCAAATTTCACCCATCTGGTTAAGATTTATCAGAAAATTTATCAAAAAAATTTGAATCTCTCTTTTGTACTTATATTCAGTCTTATATTACAGCGATTTCTGTTTATATCTCAGTTACCCATCCCACTCACCTCCGGGAGTGTAAGCTTTCAGGGCAGGGACTGCCTTATTTAAACATTATCCTTTGAGCTTTACTTGGTAACATTACCAGTGGTTGGTCCCAAATATGTTTGTTGAATTAAACTGTTGCAGAACTTCAAATGAATATGTTTAAAGTAAGGGTAGTATAGTTATGCCCCACTTTAAGAGGTCCTTATTTTTAATGGGCTTTTAAAACCAGGAAAATGGGAGGTGGATATTTACATTACAAAAGAATTGTTCCCTTTTCAGAGAAAAAATCATTACAGGGATTCTTTAAATAGAAAGTTCTCCTAGAACATTTAAAATGTGCTTAAATTTACTCCAAGAAAAACCTCCCAAACCATCACATTCAGGCACTACTTTTCAGCAATATGTTTTTTTTGCACACAATATTATGCACTTTATTTTTAAAAAAAGGAAAAATTTTAGATAATCTTTTTTCATAATTTTATAATTCATAATTCTATAGTGTTATGCTCTGGATTCCATATCATTCTGCCAGTTTTATGCCCTGGCCTGCTGTCATTGCTCTCATCACTGCTCTTTGGGCTCAAGTTCCATCATTCTTCCCAGACCAGATACGGTCTTCCCCCGACCGTGCTCCCTCTATCATTCTGAACCCTGAAAAGAACACACAGTCCTTACTTATAGAGTTTTATTACTCAGCAAGAAAAGGAAACATAAGGGGATTGAAGCTTTTGTAGCCTAAACAGTCAATATACAGTCAATATATTGGGTTTTCTAAAACTCTTACTTTCCACAACTTTCAGAAGTTTGAAGCTATTAAAGGGTAAAACTGCACTAAGATTTTTGGGGCATCCTGTGTAAGAACAGAACTAACATAGGCTTAGTTCTTCTTTTTCTACCTTAGTAAACCTCTTTTACCAGATTGCCCCTACCCCCATTCAATGGGCCAAGTCTTATCTTTTTAAAATATATTTAATTTATTTCTTAAATATTTCTCAATTGCATGTAAATTTTTTTTAACATTCTTTTAAAAAAAATTGTTCCAAATTCTCTTCATTTCTCTCTTCCCTCCTCCCCTACCCCTTGAGAGAGCAAACAATATGGTATGAATTATGTTATATTTCCATTTTTGTCATGTTGAGAAAGTAAACACACACACACACACACACACACACACACACACACCACTAAATAAAGGTGTAAAAAGTATACTTCAGTTTACACTCAGTTCATCACTTTTCTCTCTGGAAGTAGAAAGCATTTTGCCTTCCTGGGTCCTTTGGAATTGTCTTCTGTTTTTATCCTTGGGTCTTATTCCAGGCACATAGTAAGAGTTTAATAAATGCTTCTTGGTTGCCTACCAGGCACTTTACTTGGTCTTTGGGGTACAAACACAAAAGGAAAAACAAATCCTGCCCTCTGAGAGATTTCAGTATATTGGGGAGATGTTCATCCTTTGTCCTGAAGAAGACCAGTGACATCAGGAGTGTAATATTTTGTCTTGCAAGTGAATTGGGCTTAAATGAGGCAGGGCTGTGCAAAGTCTTCAGTCTCTCTCTCTTCCCCAGAGTCACTAGAGTCCGTAGCATATAGATAGATAGACAAATACATAGTTATATAGATTGATACATAGATTCATGGATAGATACTAAATAGAAAACAGTTTAAGGTGAAGGCACATTAGGAGGAGTCCGCAAAGGCTTCATGGTAAAGGTGGTGTTTGAGCTGAGCATTGAAGGATACTAAGAAGAATAAGAGATGGTTGTAAGGAAGAGAGTTTGTTCCAGGCATGAGAGACAGTCAATTCATGGTGCCATGGAGGGAGATAGAGAGCCATATATGAGATTCAGAAGGAAGGTCAATTTGGTTGGAATACAGTGTGAGGAGATGGTAGTAGTATGCCATTAACCTGGAAAGGTTGGTTTGGACCTGCTTGTGAGGGCTTTTAAATGTCAAGTAAAGGAGTTTATATTTAATTCTGGAAGTAATAGGAAGCTGAGGCTCAAGTAGGGAGGGGAGGGGCCTGGTCAAACTAGTGCTTTTTGAAGGTCAGTTTGGCATCTGTGTGAAGAATGGATTGGGGAAAAGAAAGATGAGCCAGGGAGACTAAGTCCTTGTTGCCTTTTAACATTTTTTATAACTGTACAACATTTAAACTCTCCACCAATAAAAAGAAATATTTAAAAATTCTCAAGGATACAAATCTTCAAAAAAATGGGCAACCAAACAGATCTTCAATTACCATTAACATGAAAAATGGAATGCATTAGAGTGTTAAATATCCAGACAAAATTGTCATTTTTGTTTTCAGAAAATTAAAGAAAATGAATGTTTTTAAAGCCATTGAAAAAAAAAATTCTGGGGATAATGTCCAAATGAAATTGCCAGCTACTTTTAGGAAAATCTTTTAATCACCTTTCCATTCCCTTGCTTCTCCAGAAACCACATTCTCTAACAGTTCCTTTGTCCTTATTCTTCAAGTGGGTCTTCTCCAAAGTTCAGTGTTTGTTTTTTTTTTTCCTCTAAACTCAATTTTGGCAAGATAATATATTCCTCCAGCTAAAAATATCGTCTTAACAGAGATGACTTCCAATTTTTTTTTCTCTAGCTATATTATCGCTACCCAGCATCCAATCCTCACCTCCACCTTCCAGCAAGTCATTTCTACTTGTGTGGACTGCCAGCATCTCTACTCAATCAGTCCGAAATAGAGTAAAATTAATTCCCTTTCCCTGAAAATTTGTGCTTTCTTTTTACTTTGTTATTTTTTGTCACCGGCTATATCATTCACTGAATGTCCCACATTGGAAATTGTGTAATTACCTTTGAATCTTTAATTTGTGCTCTTTCATAACCTATTGGTTACTAGTTTTTATTAATTTCTTCCTAGCAGTGTTGAAGTGTCTTCCTCCTCCCCTCACCGCCTTGTCAACTGTCACCACCTTAATATGCGCTCTTATTCTCACATTTCCCCCCATTCATATTTTCATACTGTCATGGTGCTCTTGTATGGTTCTAATTTTGTTATTTCCCTGGCCCCAAACCTTACGATGGTTTTTTGTTGTTTTTTTTTTTTGCCCAGAAGGTCAAACTCCTTCGTCTGATATTTGTTTTCTTCACAATCTCATAATACCCTACTTATCTAACTTCATCTGTCTGTCTGGCAAGAGTAGTTATTGTTTTTCTTTCTGTTTTTATCCTCAGATATAGTAGGCATTCAATAAGTCCTTCCTTCCTCCCTCCCTCCCTCCCTTCCTTCCTCCCTTCCTCCCTCCCTTCCTTCCTCCCTTCCTCCCTCCTTCCCTCCCTCCCTCCCTCCCTTCCTTCCTTCCTTCCTTCCTTCCTTCCTTCCTTCCTTCCTTCCTTCCTTCCTTCCTTCCTTCCTTCCTTCCTTCCTTCCTTCCTTCCTTCCTTCCTTCCTTCCTTCCTTCCTTCCTCTGCCCCTCCCTTCTCCCCTCCCTCCATTTCTCCCTTCCTCCCTCCTTATCATCTTTATCACCTTATCCCTTATCATCTTTAACTGCTCTGAAACTGTAGACAAACTGGCTAACTAGCCACTTAACTGGCTAATTGTCTGCATGCATTCTGCCTTTATTCTGGTGTCATTGTTGATGACTCTTCCCTGTGGCTGGAATACTTTCCCTATTCATTTCCCTGATGAATTCTCAACCATCATTTACTGCCTGGTGCATATACAACCACATCCAGGATGCCCTTCCTTGACCCCAAATTGCGATGTTCTTTTCTCCTCCAGATGTCACGTCACTCTTATAATACATTTCCTTTATGTGTGTTATGTCCTCCAAATGGACTGACTAGGCTATAAGCCTCACAGAGCATGACACCTGGCATATCTAAACTTTATGTTTTATCTAAGGCCTAGGACTAGACTCTTCCAGTAATAGAGGCTTAATAATTCTGTGTTGAATTGTATTCATCTCTTAGTTCAGACTGAAAGGATTAAAAACAACTTCTTAAAAAGATAGATCATAGGCTAATAATAATGCTTGCAAGCATTGAATTATTAGAAATTTATTTGTAAAAGACACTGTAGTAGCATATATCATTCAGTCGTGGTCTGTTGGAAAGAAATACATGAAGCAGATGGCTTGGTATATAAAATTACTGTGGCAGGTTGGACAGTTGATAGAATCTGGACCTGGATTCAAGAAAGACCTGAGTTCAAATTCTGCATCAAGACCTTTCCTAGCTGTGTGACCCTGGGCAAGTCACTTAACCCTGTTTGCCTCAGTATCCTTATCCATAAAATGAGCTGAGAAGGAAATGGTAAAACATTCCAGTGTCTTTGTCAAGAAAACTCCAAATGGAATTAAGAAGAACTGAACATGACTGAAACAACTCATCACAGCACATACGCAATTATTATCATATGGTCATTTAGCAAGAATCTCATGCCAAAGTCAGGTTAACCCTTTCCACTAAAAGAATAATTACTCTGCATTAGGTGGAATATAACCATAGTTGTCAACCTTTTCTGAAAAAGAACATTTACAGAATATCAGTAAGCATCGTTTAATAAAACAATATAAACAAGTCGTTAAAAATTGAACAGTAATTAACCATCCACAAATAGCTCCTTTTCTGTCTTTGCTAGGTAATTATAGGTAATTGCTAGTCTTTGGGATAATTCCTAGGAAAGAAAGGAAAGATTTTATATTTATAGATGAAGATCATTCTTCAAATGCACTTGCTTGAAACCACATGTGATTCTTCTCTGAATAGAATTCCCCACTCCATTAGATTTCTCTACCAGAATTAAACCAAAATGACCTTTGTATATAGTCTACAAGGTTAACCACCATGCCTTGAATATTTGTAAGCAAACAAGATACATTTGTTACATGAACAGATAAAATAATTGGAAAATTGGAAGATTCTACTCAGGTGGTTTAAATTACATACTTTATTCTCTCCCAGGTGGCCTAGTAGACAGAGAGCTGGATCTAGAGTCAGGAAGACCTGAATTCAAATGTGTCCTTACATTTGCTAGCTCATGGCTTTGGGCAAGTCACTTAACCTCTGTTTGTCTCAGATTCCTCATCTTTGAAATGGGCATCATCACCTCCCAGAGTGGTTGTTAGAATCAAATGATGCATTTGTAAAGCATTTAGCATAGTGCCTGGCACATAGTAGGAATTTAATAAATGCTTATTCCCCTCCCCAGCCTTCCATTCATTTGGGAGAATATATAGTGGTAGGAATATAGGTAGGTATAGTGGAAGGAGTGTCTTCTTTGGAATTAGATTCTCAGGGTTCAAATCCTAGCTTTTCATTTCCTTTCTGTGTAATCTTAGGCAAATCACTTTTCCTCACTGAGCTTCCTCATCTGTAAAATATGGATATTGATTTAAGTGATCTCTTATGTTTCCTTCCATATCAGATCTATGATTCCCTAACTAATATATCATCTTGTCCAAGCCATTTTAATTATCTGTTTGTATGTTATTTTTTTTTAAATTGTGACAACAGTAATCCATAGAATAATTGTTGATACCTTGAGCCTTTTTGATTGTTAACACATATATGAGAGATGGGACTAGTGAGTTTCATAATATTAATGATATATTAATTTTTTTATATGAGACCACATTTTAGTGTCTTATTCATTTTACAATCATGGTATTGTTTTTTTTTGTGCTTGATTATATAGCTCCATTAAAAAAATCTCAAAAACATTTCATAATCTTTCAATGAGAATATTGTTAATTTTTTACTGCTCTTAAATCTTTGTAGTAGGAACTTCATTCACTCCCTCTTCCCTCTTACCAGAAGGAAGGAAGTACTTTGTATCACGTGCTTGATGTCCACTGGTTCATAGGCATTAGGAGTTACCTCATAACACTTCAGTATCGGTCTGGCGCTTAGCAGCACAAAATGTACAGTAATGCCTCTGGGCCATCTGAAAATAATATTTCTAACACAGTAGGAGTGAAACTGTAGGACTGTGTAGCATTCACTTGTCAGGTAGGCTGCATTTAGCACTCTTGCCCATAATAAGCAGATAGGTGATCTACGTGGGCAGCGAGATAGAATAAAAACAAATAAAAACTAGCCTAATTAGAACATAATTTCCAAATGGTGTCAAGTACTGAATTTATCAGCAGGGAAAGCATAACTCTCTATACTACTTTGGCAGAATTTCAGCACGCTTCTTATTATGTACTATTCCAGTTGCATAAATTGAACATTGTCAATCATTAGTGGTTTTATTGTTAATATACATGTATGTATGCACAGCAGTGAAAGTTTCACCCACATGTTTATACAGTAGTTCTCCATTGGTATATCAGCATATTAATGGCTTACTTAAGAGTGTTTCTGGATATAGTCTAGTACTGTTTTTCCCTAATCCTTAACCCGAACCCTCCTCTTTTTAAATACTACCAGTTAACAAAAGCCTTTTTCTTTCTCCCTAATTTTGTCTATAGACATTTAGAAAAAACAAATTGAAATTCAATATCTAGTATTTTTCCTAGTGTATTATGCTTCTCTCACTTACTGCATCTTTTGTCACATACAGGCTTGAACAAATCTATAAATGACTGGTTTTTCATAATAGAATGTGCAGTTCACCAAGTTAAAATGTTCCATGATTGTTTAAACTTGTATCATTTTAAATGGATATCTTACAGTTTTATATCATCTGTATTTACCAATAAATTTCAGGGACCATTCTTGGAATCATCTCTTATATCAAAGAATTTTAAAAAGAGAGCAAAAAACAGTTTACAAAACTTAATCAGCACATAAGTCTGATGTTACTCCTATAGTCCTCCATCTCGAAAAGGAAAGGAAGGAGTTTCATTCTCTTGATTCTTCTTTGGGTCCAAAATTGGTCAGTATAAATTTCAAAGCATTCTGTTTCACTTCCTTTGTTGTTGTTCTATTTGAATTGTTTTTATTTTATATATTGCTTTCCTTTTTCTGCTTCCTTCACTTCATGTCTCATACATCTTTACATGTTTCTCTGTAGTCTTCGTATATATTGTTTCTCACGGCATGTACAAACGTTTATTTTGCCATTCCCAAATTACTGTGAACCTACTTTGATTTTGGTTCTTTGTTAATACAAAAAGTATTGCTATAAAGGATTTGATGTGTATGAGAAATTCCTTTTTATCATTGATCTCCTGGTCATGCATGCCTAGCAGTGGGTCAAGGGATATCAGTGTTTCAGTGGTGTGGCATCATTTTAGCCATTGAACAGTAAAATGAATCTGTATTAAATATAAATAAATGGCAGTAATAGCACTACTGAATGTCTGTAGCAAAACTTTTTTTAACGTGTTAATTTACAACTTTCGATGATTTTTTTAACAGTTTATGTACAGAACTTAGCTTGGCCATGTCAAAGTATATTGTTTACTTATATCTTTCTTTGTCATTGTCTTCTTCTTAGTAGTGACTGAATATTTTTAAATGCTGTTTGTCTATCACTGTTTAGTTAAACTGTTAGAATTTTATCCTCATTTGGGGAGTTTTAACTCATCAATGGAAAACAAATTACTTTTCAGATAATTTCACTTATTTGTTCATAGTTACATCTGTTGTCAAGACTTTGCATATGGTCATATATCTTATTACATTATATATTAATTATTATTCCTATAAGGCAGTTGACACTGTTGTTTAAATAATTGATTAAGCCAAATGAAAAAATTCAAAAGACTTAGCCATATTTTTAGACACCCTGAAAGGAACCATTGATTAAGGAGAGATTAAAAATGAAAGTGAGGGAGAGTAGGAGAATAATCTAAGGAAATGGAAAAAGAGGAAACTTCAGCGTCTGGCTTTTCCTTTCTTAGTAAACTAGGAAGAAAGGTTGCCTCCTCAGATGAAGGAGGAAAGATGGTTTAGGAGCCTTGATAAGAGAACAGAAAGTTTGGGACAACCACTCCAGGGTGTGTAAGTGAAGAATAAAACTGTTGCCAAGCAGAATGACAACCTAACTGATGTTTGAAATGAACCAGGATGTTTTTTTCACTTACTACATTAATGTTCAACAGTATTAAGTTTAGAAGTAGGTAAGGCAAAACAGTGGACAATTTAGTTTCAGCAATGTCAAGGTGTCTGGGCTGGGCCTGTCTCAGGGTAGTCTCCTAGTTGTTTATATGGGAAAAAAACCTGAAACACTCATAGACCACTACAACAGCTAACTAAAGGAGACTTACTTAGAGGAAGAATATTTAATAAGTATAGGCATTGATAGCATTTCAAGGTGATGTAGCTGAATGATGCTCTTTTGACTGAATTGACTATCATTTTCCAGTAGCTAAGTGGCAGAGTGCCAGATGCCCTTACTGGCTATTTAACTGCTTGAGTAGTTACATGGGAAAATAATTTTTAAGTCATTTAAAAATGTTGGGTTTCAGATTTTCTCCTTCCCTCTTCTTCTCCCTTTCTGAGATGGTAAGCAATCTGATATAGGTGATATATGTACAGTCATGTAAAACATATCTCCATATTAGTCATTTTGTGTAAGAAAAATCAAAAGAAAGACAGATAAAGATGGTATGCTTTGTTCTGCATTCAGATGCCATCTGTTCTTTCTTTGGAGATGGTTAGCATTTTTCATTTGGAGTCTCAGTACCATCTAAGAAAATAATATTCCAACTTGCATGGGGTTGGGAGTTAGGATACTACTCCTACCCTAAAAGGTGAATGGCAGTTCAAAGGTAAAGTTTAGAGTTTAATTTAGAGTCTTTAGGTCATTCTTATGAAAGGGGAAAATGTAGGTCAGCAATGAAAGACTGGGGGAATATGGAGGGGACAGAGTGTTAGAGGTCACAATCAGGGAAAAATGGAAGTTTAGGAGGAATTAAGACAAAGGGGGAGATGAAAAGTATAGCAAGTTATATTCTGAGGTAGGAGTTTCACAGTTCAGGATTGATGGAGCTGGTATTGTTTTCAAGTGATGGTGAAATTCCTGTGGATAAATGAAGTGAAAGTTATCAGTCATGGGAGTTTTAAGAGACTAATGTACCAGGAGGTCACTTTTGAGAGCATATGAGCATAAACACTGAGATCTCTGAGTATGAGAACAGGAAATTCATCAGAGGTAGATAATGGTTTGGAGACTTCAATGACTTCAAAAAGGATCTGAAGCAGGTGATATATACTGAAGCTCAAAGGATGGGGGGGTAGTAGGGGTAATGGTTGAATGATGGTGTCTAAAGGATGATATGGAAGTGGAAGTAAAGATTGAAGAGAATATCTGTTTCATTTTGCCTAGTCCACATGGGTGAATGAGAAAGCGAGTACTCAGTACTTACTTACTCAGTAAGACAGCCTAGCTGGGAACACAATGTCTCTTGTAAGGAGCCAGTTTCCTTCAGCGCACAAATATAGAAAGAGTGAGAAGACATGACCTAAAGTGAAGCAAAGTCTTAACAATAGAATGAACAGGTTTTCCAGAGGATACAAGAAGTACAACAAGAAGAAAGAGAATAGGGAAAGTGGAAGGTTAGGGCTGATAGAGTCAGAAGGAGGGTTTTTTCTTAGATATCTGAATTATTACTCAGTTTGAACCATCATTCCAGCTTGTTCCTGAGATACTGACCCTTAATCCAGTGTGTATTACTCATCAATCCCAGTTTTGCATTAGCTTGTTTCATTATTCTATTTTAATCTTCCTCAAACCTTTGAAAGTAGTTTTTGTTGACCTTATCTTGTTTTGCCCCGTTTAGTCCTTTCTGAACTGTAGCACATCTGACTTTATTTCTGCAAGTCTTTACCACTTCTTTTTTTTAGGTTGACCCTCTGTTACCTGCTTTTGCTTTTCTAAATATCTTTTAAGAAAACAACAGGTTGAGTTCCTTGCACACTGACCCCAGTCTTTTTTAACTACTCCCCTTTATAAGAATAAATTGTCATTATTAGACTTGTATTCTGGAATCCCTGTCTTCTTTCTTTTCTGTGCAGAATTTAAATTGGATTCACTTATAAGGAGAATATCCCTCCCTTCCTTGGTTTTTAGTTTGGGAGGATGGGGATCCAGACCTTTGATTTCGTTGGCATAGATAATTCTAGGCATAGAACCCTGTGCATAGATTAGTAAATTGACTGGAGCTTATATTCTTAGGGTGTTTCCAGTGTACACTAAGACAGTGTTGCTTGGTAACACTAAAGGTTACATGATTTGACCATGGTCAAAGACATAGTATTTATCAAAGACAGGACTCAAACTCAGATCTTGTCACCAAGGCCAGAACTCTATCCATTAGTCTATGATGTCTCCTAAAGGGGATCCATAGCACTTAATTAGTTTTCTCTTACTCAGATAAGCATCTATGAATATGCAGATTTTCAATTATGATTTTAATTCTGGGGTTTATTTGCTTTAACCCTTTTATTTAAATTTTCAGCTCTTATAATTTCTTACTGTGTTTCACATAACTGTAGAAATGCATTAAATGGGGTGGAGCCAAGATGGCGGAGTAGAAAGACTCACGTATGCTAGCTCCGAACCCACAGCCCATATATTTCCTGCAAGAAGAACTACCCACAAATTCTGAAGCACTGCAAGGTGCACAGAAACACAGTGGAAAAGATCTCCATTCCAGAGAGCCCTGGAAAGCCGACCCCAAAGGTCCGTTGCGCCCCAGAAAGCAGAGCCCACCCCTACGCTGCCTTGGCCATGGGGCCCCAGAGGAGCAGATCTGAGCAGGCTTCAGGGACAGAATCTCCGGCGGCCAGGAAGGTCCCTCCGCCCACAGACGCTACAGGTCAGTGAGAGTATTGTGGAAATGCAATCAGGATAATTCAAGATCTAGCAGCTTCTACATAAAGGGATCGAAGGGCGTGGAATAGGATATTCCAGAAGTCAAAGGAACTAGGACTCAAACCAAGAATCACCTACCCAGCAAAACTGAGTATAATACTTCAGGGGAAAATATGGTCTTTCAATGAAACAGAGGACTTTCAAGCATTCTTGATGAAAAGACCAGAGCTGAAAAGAAAATTTGACTTTCAAACACAAGAATGAGAAGAAGCATGAAAAAGTAAAGGGACTTACCAAAAGTGAACTGTTTACATTCCTACATGGAAAGACAATATTTGTAACTCTTAAAACTTTTCAGTATCTGGGTAGTTGGTGGGACCACACACACATGTACACGCATGCATGCATACACACATACACACATGCACGCACATACAGAGACAGAGAGCACAGAGTGAATTGAATAGGATGGGACCATATCTTAAAAGAAATTAAGGTAAATGGTGAGAGAGAAATGCAGTGGGAGGAAAGAGGGTGAAATGGAATGGGGTAAATTATATCTCATTCAAGAGGCAAGCAGAAGACTTTTTAGTGGAGGGAAAAAGAGGAGAGCTGAGAAAGAAACATGAAGTTTACCCTCATCACATTCGACTAAAGGAAGGAATAAAATGCACACTCATTTTGGTATGAAAACCTATCTTACAATACAAGAAAGTGGGGGAGAAGGAGATAAGCAAGGGGGGGGGGATGATGGAAGGGAGGGCAATGGGAGGAGGGAGCAATTTGAAGTCAATATTCGGGGAGGGACAGGATCAAAAGACAGAATAGAAACAATGGTGGGCAGGATAGGATGGAGAGTAATTCAGTTAGTCTTACACAACATGACTATTATCAAAGTCATTTGCAAAACTACACAGATATGGCCTATATTGAATTGCCTGCCTTCCCAAAGGAAATGAGTTGGGGAGAATTTGGAACTCAAAGTTTTAAGAACAACTGTTGAGTATTGTTCTTGCTACTAGGAAATAATAAATACAGTCAATGTGGAATAGAAAGTCATCTGGCCCTACAGGAAAAAAGAGAAGATGGGGATAAGAGAAGGGAGGGATGATAGAAGAGAGGGCAGATTGGTGATAGGGAAAATTAGATTGCTCGGTGTATTGGAGTGGGGGGAGGGGATAAAAGGGGAGGAAATTTGGAACCCAAAATTTTGTGAACATGAATGTAAAAAAGTTAAATAAATAAATTTTTATTAAAAAAAAGTGAGTAATTTGACACACATACACACATATATCTATATACATACATATATATTATGTATATATACATGTATGTGGAGTCATGGAAAACATTTCCACATTCGTCATATTAAAGAAAACATAAACCAAAAACCAACTAAACAAGAAAACAAAATAAAAATTTATAGTTCAATTTGCAAAAAAAAAAAATGCATTAAATGTTGTTGACTCATTAATAGATGAGTAGTGAATAAGCATTTATATAACGTCTACCATATGCAAGGCACTCTACTAAGCACTTTACAAATTTTATGTCTTATGGTCCTCACAACGACCCTGTGACATAGATTACCATTACTATGCCCATTTTACTATTAAGGGACCTGAGGGAAATAGATGCTGTGACTTGTCTAGAGTGACTAACATAGCTCGTGTGAGGCTGAAGCCAGCTTTGCTACTTAGGCCATTGTGACTTCAGACCCAACACTGTATCCCTGTGTCACTTAGCTGCTGTAGGATCGTAGAGAACCGGGGATGGTAATGCTAAGGTTCAACTTTCCTCTCTTCATCAAGAGTTGCATAGGACTTTTGTCCATGGGGTATTGCTTATCCATATTGTTTTTAAAAAACTTTCGAACTTTACTCTCCTAAAATGTAGGATTCTACACAGCTGTCTGTTTTTCTCTATTATGAATTTTGAGAGAAGAAGCTTCTCTGCAAGATTTCTGTTACTTCTTCACCAGCAACTAGTTCTCTCATGTTAATCAGAATTATGTTCAGAATAGTTCTCTTTGTTTATATGTTCAGAATATGTTCAGAACAAAGTTCTCTTTGTTTACTTCCTTCCTACCTTTTGAAAAAAAAAAAAGATATTACCATTAAGGTAATTATCAGCTGCTTTGCTTCTGGAAGAAAGAGTTCAGATTTCCAGCAGAAATCTGGATGGTTGAAATCTCTTATCAGTATCATAGAGAGTTATAACTGGAAAAGGGCAGATGGCCCTTGGGTGCTGAAGGAGAGTGCCTTCTTCCTCCCTGAAGGTGGCTGGGTGTGGAGGATGTTCCTTGCCTGTGTAGACTGGGTAACTATCTCTGTGTCATTTATATCAATTTCCTTTTATTCTCTCCACTTGCAGGAAATAAGATTCTTGTTCTGTTAATTCTTGTTGCTAGTTCTTGTGGCTAACTCTTGTGACAAAATAGCCTGTTTACAGTAATTTGCAGTTGCATGGACTCTGGAGTATGGTTTATTTATTTATTTATAGCTGGCTGACTTGTCCTTTCTTGAAGGAGAAACTGATTTTCTCCACTGATCAATGTCTAGTAACTTCAAACCATAGCCCCAGTGCCTACAGAAACTGCCCATTGAAGCTAGCTGTTAGATGTGTTAAGCGGCAGAATCAGCCTTACAGCATTCTCCCTTATCTCTATTTTCAGATACTTCGGTTGGTGTCTGCTTCAGCTTTTGTAGATTTTTGGAGTCATTTCTAGCACTGACCGTTGAAGCCATCACAGTGGCTATGGTCACAAAGAGAAAAATGTAGAGAAAAATAGAAAAGTGGGCATAGACAACAACCTGGACAGCCAAAGAGAAAGTGCAGCCCTTTAGACTGGAGGTGGTTGTCCATTCATTTCAGTCATGTCCAATTCTTTGTGACCCCATTTGTTCTTTTCTTGTCAAACATACTAGAGTATTTCAACATTTCTTTCTTCAGCTCATTTTATAGGTGAGAAAAGCGGGGCAAACAGCATTAAGTGACTTGCCCAGGATCACACAGATAATAAATATCTAGTTTTGAATTCAGGTCTTCCGACTACAGGTCCAGTGCTCTATCCACTATGCCTGAGACTCTATGCCAGCTATGCCAGCATAGCTATCCAGCTATGCCTAGCTGCCTGAGACTAAAGGACTGTTCTGTATCTATTTCTGCTTGATACAAAGAAATTTTTTGTCCAGTTCAGGTGGATGGCTAAAAATTGTTAGGTATATTGTAATTATTTTAAATGAAATTTCTCCTATAATGCTGATGATGCTGAAGTTAGCATTTCTAGTCATGTAAAAAAAAAGTGGAGATGATAGAAGTATCTTTGGTTTACTTCTGAATTTATTGGGAATTTTGTTTTTAGTGTTTCACCAGTATAATGTTAACACTTGTTTTTTAGATGTATATTTTTCATCATAGTGAAACAAGATCTATGCATGTCTATGTTTCTTAGAGTATAATTTCACTATCAATTAAGGGAACTGAGCATACTTATCTTGGAGAAGAGAAGACTAAGGAAAATGATAGCAGTCTTTGAGACTTAAAGGGAAGGGATAGATTAACATCCTCAGCATATGGAGGAGGGATTAGTCAAAACCAGGAGTAATGGGGTGGAAATTGAAAGGAACAAGTGTAGGTTAAAACTTTCCAATAATTAATACTGTCAGAAAATGCAGTGGGTCCTCTAGAGAAGTGATATGATCCCTTTCCTTGAAGGGTTTCCAGTAAAGGATGAATGGCCATTTGTCAGCAATGTTGCATAGACCTCCCTCATTTATATCCGATTCACTTGAAAGTCATGGCATCACCTTGATGATGTCATGGTCATCTTTAAGAACAAAGGACAACGACAATAATGGGGGATTATTTCACATATCAATAAAACTAGTTAGCCACTTGGAGTCCCTTCCAGCTTTAAGTTTTGTGATTATGTGATTCTTAGGTTTCTTGGTATAAATGAGTGTTATTTTATTTAAAGTTTCTTTTTTCTGAGTGTTGATAAAATATGATTTTGTTGTTTATGTGGTTATTTTCCTAATATTAGTATTATTTTCCTGAACCATACTTTGACATAAAACTAATTTAAAATGTTTTCTACATATCTCCTATAAGCTGTGCTAAAATTTTATTGAAAATTTTGTATTATTATTAAAAATATATTCTTTTGTAGATTTTGCTTCTTGTGATTTATTTGGAGTTTAGGTATTAGGACCATATTTGTTTTATGAAATGAGTTGGGTAAGAGTGTATTATTTCTATGAGAACAATTTTTATAACATAGGTAGTAACTGCTCTTTAAAAGTTTGGTAGAATTCACCTATAAATTGGTCCTTGTTTGTTTTCATTGTTCTTCTCTCTCTTTTATCCATCTTTTTCTCATCAAAAAATAATGGTTTAGGACAGAACATTTCCTTACCCTTTTTTTCTACTCTCTGCATACTACTGAGCTTTTCTGGTCTCACTTTAATGTCTTAATTTAAGTAAAACTTATTTGTGGTATCTTTTTTGGAATCTTTTGTGGAATGTTTATGTAATTCATTTATTTCATTGCTCCTTTCCACCGGTCTTATATTTTGAATCGAATCACCTCTTCATCGGCTTTCCATGAACAAGTTTTTTAATCTTTCTGTAATCTGGGTGAGTTTTTTTTAGAGGTCTTGACCATCTAATTGATCTTAGAAAAAATTTTCTATGTCTAAGAAAGCAAAAAGAATTATTGTTAATTACATCTTTAAAGTTTGTTATAATTAACATAAATTTTAGGTAAAATTTATCAAGCAATAAAATTAAATTTTTACATGTAGTTCTTTGAAGTCTTCTGTGTAAACAACATCATGTGCAATAAACACAAACTTATAGTACTTGGAGCATAATTTTATTCTTTAAAATTACCATATATGTTTTCAGTTTTTATTTTGTTTTTAACCAATTATTTATACATACATACATATACATACAAACACACATATATTTGTATATGTAATGATGATGAGCCCTCAAGCTGAATGCGTTCTTTAAGCATAACATTCCCCAATGTCCTAGCATGTGGGCACTCACTATGTATAGTGCAGGCCAGGCAAGGTTTTCATAGAGTTTTCTGTCTTCCTGATTTGCATTAGTTTATAAAATCTTTTTTTTCCTTTTTATTCTTTGATTCTATATAAAGACATTTCATTTTAGGAGATTTCACTTCGAACTCTGCAGTTACTTTTGGATTTGGGTCATTATAAATAGAACTTTTATGATTTTGTAAGACATGCCAGATCCTATGTATATGCCATTTCATTCTTGCTTATACATTTGAATTATTAATTACATCTAAAACAGTGAAAAATAATGAGGTAAATTGAGTATATGTCTTCAGTCCTAATGATTTACTGATTTTGTCTATAAATCGTTTTAGATTTTTAAATTTTTTTTTACTTTTTGTTTCTTACAAACCCTGAGTCATGGGTACTAACAGATCATTATTGGTAATGATTTTTATTTTCTCCCCAAAGAATTATCACAATTGCTGTTGCTTTTTTCATTGATTTTTACACTCCAGTGTTATAAGATCATAGATCTGGAGCTAGAGTAAAACAGAAATCAATAGAGATCATCTAGTGTGAACTTTGGTTTTATAGGTGAGGAAACTGAGGTCAACGGAGATTAAATTCTTACCATAAAGGGAATGACAAAGCCAAGATTTGAATCTAGTTGTCTGACTCAAAATCTAGCACTTTTTTTCTGAATCACTTAAAATATGAGTATCTCATAACTCAATGGAAAAACTTTAAAAAGATTTCATATTATTGGTATTTAAGAATAGTACTACTTCTGAGATTCAGGAAACCCCAAGACATAAATTACTTATGGAATAGGTCTCTATTTGACAAGAATTTCTGGGAGACTAAGAAGCAGTATAGCAGAAGTTAGGGTTGGATATGTCACCTGAATAATAAGAGTTATGCCATAAAAAATAAAGAGAACTAGATCAGGTGCCTTTCACAAATATGATTAGAGAGTGTATTCTTAACCAAACATAGGATAGAGATAATTACAGAAAGATAAACTGAATAATTTTAATTCCGTGAAATTAGAGAGATTTTTCATGGACAAAATTAACAAAGCTAGGATAAAGGGAGATAGTCATTTTGGGGAGGGGGGAACTTTATCACTTGTAGCTCTCTTAAAATCCTGATATTCAAAGTATATAGACTACTAACAGAAGTACCTAAAACCAGAAGTCACTCCCCAGTAGACAAGTGGTTAAAAGATTTGAGTACAATTCTCAAAAGAATTGTGACATATTAGCAGTTCTACTCCAAATTAATAAGTAGGGGCAGTTAGGTGGTGCAGTGGATAGAGCACCAGTGCAGGTGTCAGGAGAACCTGAGTTCAAATCTCACCTCAGACACTTGACACTCACTAGCTGGGTGACCTTGGGCAAGTCACTTAATCCCAGTTGCTTCATCCTGGGTCATCTCCAGTCATCCTGATGATTATCTGGTCACCGAATTCAGATGGCTCTGGAGAAGTGAGGCTGTTGACCTGCACAGCCCTCCCTCACTCAGAACAAAGTCAAGCGCAAGTCATGCCATTATTTCTCTGATGGCATGGTCTTTTTCAGCAACACAGGATGAACACACAGTAATGAGGTAAATGCTAATAAAACAACTCTGTGGTTTCACCTCACATGCAGCAAATAGACTCATGATAATAAAATGGGGAAATAATCAGCATTGGAAAGGCTGCAGCAAGGCAGGCACTCTAGTGCACCATTAGAGGGAAGAGGCTGTGATTTGATTCAACCATTTAAAAAGCAATTTGGAATTATGTGAAGAAAGCTACTAAAATTTCCTTATCCTTTCACCCAGAGCTTTATTTGGTAGGCATAAATCTAAAGCAGGCCAGCAACAAAATGAAAGACTCATACGCTTCAAAATATTCATAGTAGCAGCACTTTTTTCTGTTAGTAAAGAATTGTAAACCAAGTACATGCCCCACTGATTTGGGAATGACTAAATAAAGTACAGTACAAAACATAATGGAATTAGACTGTTGGGTAAGAAAGGATGACTATGATAATTACCGAAAAGCATGGGAAGATTTTTATGAACTGATGCAATTTGAAGAGAATCATTGAATGTTAATATACTAAAAGGATATAACAATATGAATGAAAAGAACTACGGCAGCCACAAAGTAGTTAAAAATGAATTCTGTGAGATTATATTTACCAATCTTGGTTGCAAATAGGGAGATTTGAAAAAAATGTTTTTTTCCATATTCTTTGCAGAGGTGAGAGATTTAGAGTGTGTGATAACAGCGTATAATGTCCAACTTGGTTGCTGTGTTGGTTGGTTTTGCTGAGCATTTTCTCTCTTTTTAAAAATTCTTTGGTTTTATTGGTGGCTCTCCAATGGGGAAAATGTAGGTGATGTAATTTCAAGAAAGAGAAAAGAATATTTGTGTAGAATCTCACAAATTTAAATAAAAAGATTTTGGTTGAAAAGGAGAAAACTTGCTACCTATATTCATTATACTAGCTACCACAGAGAGTCAATAATATTTTTAAAAAATAGCAATTGACATGTCAATGAGAGAAAAAAAGATTCAAGATTTTTGAATTTTGAGGCACAGATTTATTTATTGCTTGAGAGTTCTATCCACAAATGGACAGAATGTGACTACAGAACAAGATGAACATGTGTTTGATTTGTAGGAAACTTATATAATGTATAATCAGTGATTTAGAGCATTGTTTATATAGTTGTTGGTTACGTTTCTTTCTTTGAAACCTACCTGTTCATATCCTCTGACCATATATCTGTTGATATGTCCCTTCACCTTATAAATTTGAATGAGTTCCTTACATTTCCTGAATAGGAGATTTTTATCAGAGAAATTTGCTACAAAGATTTTTTTTTCCCCTCCAGTTACCCATTTCCATTCTGTTTTTTTCTTTACTACATTAGACTTTCTTTTTTTTTAATTTATTTAACTTTTTACATTCATTTTCACAAAATTTTGGGTTCCAAATTTTTTTCCCCTTTCATCCCCTCCCTCCAGGACCCCAATACCCCAAGCAATCTAATTTTCCCTATCTCCA
The DNA here is from genome assembly GCA_023548195.1 of Bettongia penicillata ogilbyi. Classification (NCBI taxonomy): domain Eukaryota; kingdom Metazoa; phylum Chordata; class Mammalia; order Diprotodontia; family Potoroidae; genus Bettongia; species Bettongia penicillata. The sequence goes on along the minus strand of JAJHZJ010000482.1, from coordinate 1,479,354 downwards.
ATCTGCCCTCTCTTCTGTCATTCCTCCCTTCTCTTGTAGATTTTCTTTTGCAAGGTCTTATTTTATATAATCAAAACTTTCCATTTTATCTTGTATTATTCTCTTTATAACTTGATTAGTTGTGAACTTTTCTGTTATCCATCAATGAGAAAGGTAATTTCTTTCTTCTTATTCTAATTTTTTATGATATGACATTTAATATTAGAATCTTGTTTTGTTTCGGAGATTAGCTTGATGTGAAGTATTTGTCTAAATCTGTTATTGCTGTTAGGTTGTTTTTCAGTCATGTCCGACACTCTATGACCCTATTTGGATTTTTTTTTTTTTTTGCGGAGTTACTAAAGTGGTTTACCATATTCTTCTCCAGCAAGGAACGGAGGCAAACAAGGTTAAGTTTTTTGCTCAGGAGCACACAGTTACTAAGTGTCTGAGGCAGTATTTGAACTCAGGAAGAGGAGTCTTCCTGATTCAAAGCCTACTGCTTTATTCACTGCTGTCTAAACCTAATTTCATCCAAATGTCATCCAATTTTCCCAGCAGATGTTAGGATGGAATACATTTCAGACATGGGTTCAATTTGTATATATGACCCACAGTGGGGTTTGAAGCAGATGCTGATCAGTTAAAGAACAGGTAGTGTATTGATTTGACTGGAATGTAGAGGGAACAAACTAGAACATGAAGTAAACCTGAAGGAAGCAGATTGTGAAAATCTTTAAATTCCAGGCTAAGGAATTATATTTTACCCTAGGGCCGGTAGGTACCCACTGAAGCTTCCTTTGCCTAGGAGTAGTTAGACCAGTGGCTAAGGATCGTTATTTTGGCAACTGTATCAAAAGTGAACTGAAGAGTAAGGAGACCAGAGACAAGAATATAAGTGTGTATATGTCTGTCTACAGTAATCCAGACTAGAGAGGAAGAGAATATGAATGAATAATAGATATTGTATAAAAAGAAAGAAGGGGATGGATTTAAGAGAGGTTATGGAGATAAAATCTGCTAGACTTGAAAACTGATTGGATTGTGAAAGTGATGAAATATTTGAGGCTTAACTCTAAGGTTTAAAAAATGGATGACTGACAGTGTCCTAAAGAGAAATTGGGACTTTGGGAGAAGGGTGGGTTCAGAGGGAAAAAAACGATGTTACATTTTTGACATTTTGAGTTTGGGATGGCTAAGCAACTTCCAAGTGGAGATGTTGAGCCTGCAGGTAATCAAATTCTAGAATTTAATTAGGTTATATATATATATGTAGATTTGTGAGTCATCTGCTTGAAAATCATTTTTGAACCTTTGGTAGTTGACCAAGAGAAAGGGTATATGGAGATGAGATGGTCTAGAACAGAACCCATTGGAAACTTTGTAATCAAAAGGCAAGAGATTACTGGTGTTTCATCTAGGAGACTCAAGAGACAACTTAGGTACAAAAACTGGGAGAGAACAGCAACGCAGAAACCCATAGAAAATCTCAATTTGCTGGAAAAGGAGATGGAGTGGTCAGAACTCTTGAATATTGAAGGCAAAGGTCAAGAAAAATAGAGACTGAAAAGGCTAAAAGTTTAGCAGTTGCACTGGGAAGGGGGGGATTAGTACTAATGTCAGAGACATCACAAGTCATCATAGCTATAGGAAAAATCAGCTGAAAGAGATAAACTAGTCTTTAAATGAAAGAATTTTTATATAACCCCAAAAGACATGTATTTTCAGGCTTGCTAGTTGAAGTATCTTGCAGTGGGTACGCTCTTAGAATGATTAGCTGGTAATAAGTCAAAAGTAAACAGCACTAATCACTGGAAAGAATGAACCCATGTTTGAAGAGTGATTTCTGGAAGGCAGACTGTGTGCCCCTCGAAAAGTTGGAAAGCAAGAAGAATAAAATTCAATTCACACTGTTAATTGAGATATAGGAAAGTTGACCTATTCAACCTCATAAAACCTGTGCATTCTAAAAGAATCCTAAGACCCCATACAGAAGATTTCTTGCCTATAGCTCATCCTCCCTCCCTTAGATGGGGTGTTGTGAACCAGGTTTCTTTTGTTTTTATTTCTGCCATTGGCTGTAACACTTTACTATTTTTGTAAGGTTCTCAGAGGAGTAGTTCCTCTTGGTTAGAATATCCAGGCATTTAAATGCAGATCACGTTTTTCAGGGGTAGGCAGCGTTGTCAGTTGACTTCTTTAACACTATCCCTAAAGAGTCTATTGGGGCAATAAGGAATTGAAGGTGGTGGGAGTCAAAGAACTACTAGAATTTGGAAAGTATTCAGATGAAATATTATATATTTAATTATAATATGCGTTAATTTGTCACAGATGATTTATTCATAATTACAAAACCTTCAACTAAGCAACTTGTAATTTTGTTTCTCTTATTAAATAATTTTTTAATATGACCTTGTTTATGAACCTTTCAATTATGAGACTGTAGAATCATGTAACCTCAGAGTTAGGCAAGACCTTAGAAATGATCAAATCCAGTTCATAGGGAAAATGGAAACTTGCGTACAGATTCCCTGACAAATGTATGTATACTCTTAGGTTTCAGAGAACTTGGAATTTATGTGGCAGCCCATTCCATTTCAAAACAGTCTTCAATATTGGATATGATTATGTAGAACCATCATCTCTGAAACTTTTACCTGTTGCTCCTAATTCAGCCCCCTTGGGCTCTAAAGAAAACAAGGCTAATTTTTCTCTTATGTGACAATAAGCATGTTTTTCATAAGTCTTCTCTAATCTGGTCATGATTTTTTCTAATATCCTCATATAGAATGTTAACTTGTTATTACTGGCCGCCAGGAGAGCTTCAAGCTTGCCATCTTCCTCGGAAATAAACATGGTGGTTTAATCAGGGCTCAGTACATTGGAATTGCAATCTTTCCATACATGATACTTCTGTTATTGAGGACTGAGTTTGCACTTGCCTTTTTGGCCTCTATAACATACTGCTAGCACAAATTAAAATTGCAATCCACCCCAAAAATCCACGTGTGTGTGTATACATTCACATGCATCTCATCCTTTACTTTTGGAGTTAATATACCAAACTCAAGTGTAGGACTTGACGCTCATATCTGTTAATTTTCATCTTATTAGATTAGGTCTAATTATTATATATCATGTATAATATTACATGTATATATTTTATAATATACGTAACTCATTATTCTAGTCTTTTGAGATCTTTTTGGATTCTCATTCTGTCATTTTTCTTATTGGGTGCAATTTCCTCTTTATATCATGTGTAAATTTGTTAAGTATGCTCTCTGTAACTTCAGCTCATTGATAAAAATATTGAACAGAACAGTAATATGCATGTTATTGGTTACTATGTTTGATATTCGTTGTTTAATTATTAAGGAACACATCTACCTGTGGCATATGATCTAGTCAATATCTTTCAGTTTTGTTCACAAGAATAGCATGAGAGACTTTGTCAGATGCTTCACTGAAATCCAGATATGCTGTGTTGATAGCATTACTCTGATCCGTCAGTGTGTAATAGCCTTGTCAAAAAAAAAGGTCAGTTGTCATGATTTTTCCCTTAATGAGCTCATGCTGGCTCACAATGAGCAGGATTTCCCTTTCTAATTGCCCATAATTGAACTTAATTTCAGCGGCCTGCACTTTGAAGGATCCTACCCCTTGTAACCCTTTTTAAAAGATAGAACGTTCTCCTCTTTTCAGGTCTTTGGCACCATTCTCAGTTTTTTAATGATTTTTGAAAGATTACAGACGGTGACTCAGGTCTCACACCTACATGTTCCTTCTGAACTCTATAGTTCATCTGAGTCTGGTGAGCTGAACTCTTTGAAGGCAGGCAGGTGTTTTTTATGTGTATGAGTTATTAACATTTTTGAATTTAAATTTCATGTTAACCATTTTTGCCCCATATTTACTCTGGACATTATTTTTATTGATTACTGATAAAGAAAGAAACAAAATGGTAAATGAGCATTTCTACCTTCTATTATTTATTTTTGTTTCATCTGCCCCAAGCAGCGATCATCTCTTATTTTTGTCTTGTTCCACTCTCATTCAATATGCCTTTTTTATGTCCTTTTTATATCTAGCCCTTTGTATATCCCTCCACATTTGTAGCATGGCTTGGCAAATATTCTTCATATGTTTTCTACAGAATTGTTCCAACCATTTGTATATCCATCTTCAGTTATTTAGTCTTACTTCCTTTTTCTGTACTTTATAAGTCTAAACTGTTTAATAAACTTATTTCCATATTTTTGATCTACAATTCTATCTCGTTGCCCCCATTTTGCAATTGTAACTGAGAAATGTTGAGTTTGCCACTGTTCCTGTAATTTCCCAGCAAATCTCCAGTGTTCACAGGGATTGTGTGGTATGGTGGAAAGAATGCTTAAGTTGGGGTCCGTATACCTGGCTGTGAATTCGGTTATGATATGTATTAGCTTTGTGAAGACCAGAAAATTGCTTAAGCTCTCTGAGTCACGTTAAATGGGAAGAATGTTGTTTTTAATTCATGAGTTCATAGGTATCATTGTTGCCTTTCTCACTGAATATTGCCCCATATAAATTACTCAAGATCTATCTGCTACTGTCGTATTTACTATTCTTCATAGTATTTGGTTGCTTAGTTGTTTGTAAGGAGCTCCCCCCACCCTTCATTGTTTTATGAGTTTTGCAAGTTCCTGAACAAGTATATTCTTTATATCCTTAATTCTGTGTATTCCATCTATGACCAAAAGCCAGTCTTTCTGTCTTCGCAAACATTGGTTCAGAATAGTTCTTTCCTCTGAAGCCATCTTAACCAAATGCTTCCTTCCCATATCCTTTAAAGCCTCTACCTTCAATTCATATTAGTAATTATCTGTTTTCCTTACATCCTTTGGTTTCCCTCCCAGGATAAACAATATCTTTAGATGTTGTCAGCATTTATTCAGAAACTACTTGTTTGACCCCTAAATGGATTTAAATGGATATGGTCTTTTCTGTGATTGGGCTTGACTCAAGTCAATCCGCTGGTAATTTGGGTTCAGTATTGGAATGATATGTGACACTTGTATGTCATTCACCTGTTAATAAAAGGAGATTTGCTTAGCTTTAGCAGAAGGATATTCTAAGATAGGCATAAAGAACACCTCTAGTGGAATTACTTGATTGACCTTATCTGAGTTTTCCATCATGGTGAAACAAGTACCAAAGAACCTGAAAATCTTCTTGGTTCTTTTGTGTCCCAGTGACCAGGCAGTGATGTATGCTGACTGAGGCTCTAGTTTCCTGAGCCAACCATGTCTTTAGGAGTGTCTTCCTTATAAGGGAAAACCAGCCTAACTTGTGTGGGGTCAGGGGTTAGGATACTGTTCCTACGACAACTGTTGGGTTTAACAAAACTCAGGAGGCTTGCTGTCGCGCCATAGATGCACAGGCCAGGAAGATTACAAACCTCTGTGTTGTTTTTGTCAGGTTGACATATGGCTTGCCACAGCAGGGAGCTGACAACTTCTCCTTCCGGTGGCCAGTGCTAAATGTCTCTTTTGTTGAGATCTCTGTGGACAGCTGAAAGCTGTTTCCTTCTCAGGGGTTCTGTTCTTTATGGCAGGAGGTCTTAACCTGGTGTCCATGGGTGGAATTCAGGTGTCTTTGAACTTAGTTGGGGTAAAGTACTTTTATTTTCACTTATCTCCACTGATACTTGGAATTCCCTTCTGTTACAATTTTTCAAAAATGCTTATTATTTTGAGAAGGGACCCTTGTAATTTACACTAGATTGCCATGAAACACAAAAGATTTAAGGATCTCTGCCATGTGATAAAAGATTGGAATGGGTCAGTAGTCTTTCTTTTAATTGTAACATTCTTATGTACTTCTAAATTTTTTACAGTCCCTTCCTTTTTCTCTTTTTTCTTTTTTTTTTTTTAACATTTCTTCCATTTTTTAAAAGGACATCTCATTCTTTCTGGGGGAGCTAGAGGATGAGGGCTATTTTTTCCAGCCCTTTTGCTTTTTCTTCTAATAGGAAGTTCTGTCTGCATTTTAGAATCATGTTGATTTTCATCAACTCTAGAGGAAGAATAATCTTTGCACAATTTCAGCAGATCACTAAAACATTCCCCCTTTTCTCCATACTTACCAATCCAAAGTAATCTATGGTGCTTGATTTTGTGATGACAAACTTCTTGTTCACCTTTGCTACGCTTCTCTCTCCTATTGATTGAGGCCTTTTATGGTAGGGTTTTTCATCTCTTTGTTCTCTCTGACTCTTTTTCTTTGTTGGTCTGATCTCCAATGAGAAGATTCCTGAGATTTCTGTTGATTCCCCAAAGCAAATACACAACTGTTTTCATGAAAATTTTCCATAATTGTTACAGCAGGTCACAAAGATCACATTTTATATACATAATTATGTTATGAAGATGCATTTTAGAGAAATATGAAATGTTAGACGTATTTAGAGAACAGAATTTTTGAGAAATTAATATGAAGAAAGTGGTGATAAGTACATAGCATAGTGGAAAGGTATCTAGAGTTGGAGTCAGGAGAGAACTGGATTTATATCATGCCTTTTGACATTCAGTAACTATGTGACCATAGACAACTCATCAAATGTCCCTGAGTCTTGATTTCCTCATTGGCAAAATGAGGATGGTACCCACAGGATCCACAGTAAGGATCAGATGAGGTAATGGATTTAAAACTTTTCTCAAATTATGACATAAATGTTAGTTATTTTCATTTTTTTGAAGCATCAGAATATCCCCCACGTATCTCAGAGTTTTGATGACTGCCACACATTAGGACCTTACTTAAGAGGCAAATGATGGATGCCATCCATGGAAGTTGCTCATTGTCTGATCTCTTATTAAATAAAAAGTCTCATCCACATTTTGAATACAGAGAAAGATTATCTTACCAGAAAGAAAGGACTACCACAAACAAAAGAATTCAAAGACTTTGTGAAATATTAAGCATTTTTTTGTTATAAAGTCAAGCTATAATAAATAACCCACTTTGTGTGAGTATATATACACACACTGATACTCTCTACTCCTCTAGTCACACATACATGAACATATACAATGCCCTAGAAGTCTTAAAGTAACTTTCCTATGTTAAAAAAAGCTCCTCAAATACTTTTGGAACACCTATGTGTGTATGTATAAACATACGTGCATTACGTGTCTCTCATTAAAATATCAGCTTCTTGAAGATGGACACTACTGTGTTTTTTTTTTTTGTGTCCCTAGACGTTGACATGGAGCCTTGCAAACAGCAGGCGTTTAATAAATATTTGTTGAGTTATTGATTGAACTTGGTTGTTTTCAGCATAACTATTGATATAGTTCTAGTAGATTTAGCAGATGAAAACTTACTAGCCATCTTAGAAAAGGTCAGGTTAAGAGAAATGGCTTCTGAAGAGACTATTCTAATCCATAATGTGTACAAGCTCTGATTCGTAGGTGGCTTTTGACAGTAAATCTTTAAAACACTGACATCAACAAAGACCTGTATCATTGTGACGTGCATTAGTGGCCATCTTGAAGTTGAAATATCTTGGCTGGAATGATTGTCTAAGAATCAACATGAAAAACTTAAGAAAATAGAACCACTTCGTCCATAGACTTGATGCAGGTGGTAAATTCCACTTCAGGCTATGCAAGTGGAATTTTAAGTGCTCCTTTTTACCTCCACGCTCTCCACTGAAAATGTTAATAAATGCTATAGTAAGATTTAAAAATGTTGAACCAGGTGTTATTGTGTAAAAATGCTTGTTTTAACTTCATGTTTGATTCATTACACTATTAAAATGGTTACCCAATATGAAACCTTAGACTATTCAGTTGACTCATAGAAAGGTACTACAGTGACTTTGAATTCCTTTGTGTAACGGTTTGATTTTTTTTTTTTTTGCTCTCTCCAAAGTAGCTATTGGTTCTCTCATTAATATTTCATGGGACCAGGGGTAAAATGAAATGTGATACTCTTCACCACATTTCTCATATCCACTAATACTTTGCACCCTTTTATGTCATGGCTAGGTTGGAGTTTTCCCTCTATCTTCTAAATATTTACTTGGTTTCTTTCATATTTGTGTGTTCTTCAGAAGGAATAGTTTGGTCTGAAAATTCTTTATTTAGCTGATTAGAAAGCTAGATTTTCCAAGTGTTTCCAGCTTTTCAAGATATTTAATGTGAAAGCTTACATGTTGCCATTTAACATTTCAGTGGCTGAAAGTTTGCCATGTTATCATCTCCTATTTTCAGTCAGATGGAATTATTTTTTATTTATTTTATCCATTTTCTTTGTATGTTGAAAAAATTATTTGTCTTGGGTAAAACAAAGGAACACACACACACACACATACACACACACCGCCCCCCCCCACCCTCACACACACACTCCCTTACACCTCTTGAAGTTTTCTCTGATATTCCTTGGTGGCAATCTTTACCTTTTTGGTATTAAGCTATAGTTCCTTAGTCACCACTGAAATCCATTTCATGTATATCCTGCTGATTTTTCCCTGCAAAACACTTGTATTTTGTGCTTTTGGCTCAATGCATTTTTTTAATTGTGAAAGCAACTACATTTTTCTTTAGATCTGACTTACTAAAGGCTTCTTGTATTTAAGAATCTATTACAATAAAGCGTTAATTTGATTGCTGGCAAAAAGGTATATTTAAGAAATTTTCAAATCATTTCAAAATTTTAACCATTACTAAAAATAAGGAGCATTTCTTTTTTGAGTGTTAGAGTTAAGGTTGTGTGTATAGTCAGACTTAAAAGTTTATTGTAACTCCACAGTAAGCATGGGAGAACTTCAGAAGTGTTTGCTCTGTCTTAAGGGTTGAGGTTCAGTTCCCTTCTAGCTGAACTTTTCTTTTTCAAATCTGTCAGTCTTTGTTTATAAATTTATTTATTTATTTAGGGTTTTATACAGAAAAAACCCTTTTGGGCCTGAAGCAAAGATCCCTAATCCCCCAACCCTTAACCGAAGAGGTATTGTGATTTGTCTCTCTTGGGCTCCTAATGTATTTGTTTTCCTTGAGCTTGCTTTTCTTTTTTTCTTCTTTTTTTAAAAAAAAATAAACACAAAAATATATTGCTTGGAGTTGTAATTCCACCTCAAGGACCTGGGAGTTGTAAACTTTTCTTTAATACCTATGTTTCTGGGCTCCCTATGTTTTTACTCTTATTATCCAACTTTCTAGGTTTTTTGGTTTTTTCCAGCGGTCACAGAGGATGATGCGTTTATGTTTGCTTCCTTCCCCACTTCCCCCCACCTTTTCCTTCTGGAATTTAAAAAAATGGATTTATACTGATTAGGTTCATCAATTTGATTATGGTAAAGAATCAGAATTTTAGAACTTGAATCAACTTTGTGAAATACTTAGTGGTCTGATTTCCTTAAAAAGAAGTGCATTGTGGTATAGTAGATGGAGAATTTTCTTCAAAACCAGGAAGACCCAGGGCCAACCACTTAACTTCCTAGGGCTCAAAGCAAGTCACTAAGATGATAAATTACAGAGAAGGTGTGAACTTGATTTGGTAGAGAGAATTTCCTCACCTGGAAGTTTCCTATGCCAATTAAATCATAGATTTAATCCCCATCCCTGTAAAGGAGTTCTTAAACTGAAGTCCACAGATCCCCAAGGGTTCATGGATAGATTTCACAGGTTTTGTGAATTAGAATGGGAAAAATGACACATTTATTTCAATATTATTGGGGTGGGGGTTTTTTTTGCACTTTTATGTACTTTATGTTAAGCATTTCCAAGTATTGTTCTAAGGAGTCCTTAGGCATTACCAGACTGTCAAAAGGGATCACGACGCACAAATATGTTAACAATCTCTGATACAGACTGAAAAACTGAGACTGAGAAAGTATTTCATTAAGAATTACTAGGATTTTTTTTCAAGGGTGTTATTGGTGGATTTGGAGCTAGAAGCTAAGTCCTCTGATGTATCATCTAATGGTCTTTCTGCTACATTCCATTTCTCTCTATTCCCAAATGACAACTTTGTGATTCTTTTTTTTTTAATGTTTGCACATTCCTACTTGTTTGTGAGGGATATTGAGATAACTGGATAGACATAGGGATCCACGACCAAACTTAAAATATATGCACTTGACTTCTTGTGAATTTGTGTTTGCAATAAAAAATTATTGTGTCTGTGTTCTTTCTGCCTGGCAGCAAGGTTGAAGCTAATAGTTTCTGGCTCCACAGAAATAACAGAATTACTTTGCTTCTTGAATTAGAAGCTAAAAGATTTTTCTCTCTTTTCTTCTTTCTTTTTTGTTCTTATCAGTTTTCTCTTATGTTTTACCATTCAGAAATTTAGAGAACAGCTTACATTTATTGCAGGTCTTCATGATCCAAGTATTTATTATTTGAATTTCTACAGTTATGAAGTTACCTTTTTACTTTGGTCTTTGGATTATTGTAGTTAAGTGGGAACTGAGGGAACTGATGCAGGTTGGTAAACACTTTACAATTTAGGGAATAGTCAGGGACATCAAATGGTCAAATGGCTAGTTTCTGATATGTATCAGAGGCAGAACTCCAACCAATATCTTTTCTGACTCTGAAACCGTCTCTCCCTCTCACTTGTAGACAGTGTTCTGTAGAGCAGCACAAGCTCTATTAACAAATAAAAACATTTGCCAATAACCTGACTATTTAAAAAAAATATCTAGTCTCTTCTCAGACATCTCTGCCTCTTTAACACTATCATGTCTTTCCCTGAAAATCTTGCCCACGTAGGCAAGTTCTTTGTCTTTGACACTGTCTGGCTGGTTGTAGAAAATTCAAAAGAGAATGAATTGAACATTGAAGGATTAAGAAAAGCCTTTTGGAAAATTGATGAAATCCTTGAATACTTTTGTGTTGTGAAAATCAAACCTGAAGTGCAGGATGTCATCTCATGCTCTATCAAATAATTTGGTCTGAAAAATTATGGCATAAAAATTAAAAGCCTGATTTTTCTAGGAATTAAGTCATAGCTGAGGTCTTAATCTCAATTGGGTTAGCTATTAAATAAATTTGCTTTCCTAATTTTAAATTTTATTCCTTAAGTGAAACTCCATTCAAGCACCCTCCCTCATTATTTCTTAGAATTGCTACTCACTTCAAGTAAGTTTAAAAAAAACCTCTTCCTCATTATTTTCAAAGAACAAGGACTTCTTGTATGTGTGCAACTTTAAAAATCAAAGGGCAATATTACGTTCTAGTTGGGTGCAGTTAGTAGCTGCAGTATCCACTAATTCATCTACTAATTTTTTTAAACTATTTTTTTTTATTTTTCATCATTCAAATGTCATATATTAATGTCTTCTCTCTCCAGCTAGTTAACTCTTTGAGGACAGAAGTTGTACCTTGTATAACTTTATCTTACCCAGAGTACACAGGGCAGTATTCATGTTGAACAAATTAGGGACACACTAAATATCTGTTAATTTAATTGCCTTTATTTCTCTAATGTAAAATATTAGAACACATGTAGAGGAAAAATTACCCTTTTAATGGAATGTGGAATAAGTAGAATTCTTCCAAATGAAAGCTTATTTTTAATAGTATTAAAACTGGAATTTGATTTATACTAGACACTTAAGTTCTTTTTTTACTTTTCATACCCAGAAGAGTTTTGAAGTTGACTTGTGAACTGAAACATGTTATATTTCCTATAGTAGGTAACCGTGCCTTAACAGCATTTCAGGTCTTTTCCTCTTTCACAAGCTTTAGGATTTGCCTTTCTACTTAATGGCCAATACCTAAAAATCCAGCTTTTTAAATGTATATGTTGAGTGAACTTGAACCTCCTTACTAGATAGACAGGATTTGGCAGTTTCCCACCATAATCATCTACTTCAGCTCTGCTATTAAGACTTTTCACAACACAGAATCCATTTGTCCTAATGCTTATGTTCATTAAGTACTTTATTTTTAGCTTATTGTCCAAGTATTATCTTTCTGTGTTTCTGCAGTTGTCTGTGGTCTGTGTGGTCCTTTTATATATCCAAATACTTCAGTGCAGTTTCCTTTAGACTGTGAATCTCCAGAGGCCAGGGGCCATATCTTCATTAATATTTACTACTAACAAGTACCATGATTTCAGATTTGTATTTCTTTATATTATTATTGTCAGATATCTATAGCTTGTTAAGGTTTGCAAACTATTATCTCACAACAATTCAGTGAAGCAAGTGAATATGATGCTTCTTATATTACACTTTAGAAAACTGAATCTAGTGCCTTGTCTTTGCTCAGCCAGTAAGTGTCCAAGGTGAAATTGTACTCATCTCTTCCAGCACCCAGTATTCTTTCTTCTGCCAAAGTATACTTTGCATAGGCTTATAGAATTTCTATCTAGAACAGATCATAGAAAGTATCTAGTATAACTCCTTGATTTTGCACGTGAAGTGATGCTCTGAGTTAACTTAAGTTGCAACCCAACCAAGGTAGCATACCTAGTATGTAATAGTGTAGGGATTATGATCCAGTCCATGTTCCAACACCAAGAGAATTTTGAGAATTTCCTTCATGATGTTATTATAAATATATTTATATTTGCAGGCAGCTAGCTGATACAATGGATAGCATGCTGGGCCTGAAGTCAGGTCCAATTTTGCCTCAGACACTTACTAGTTGTGTGACCCTGGGCAAGTCACTTAACCCTGTTGGCCTCAAATGAAGTGGAGAAAGAAATGGCAAAGCACTCCATTATCCTTGCCAATAAAACCCCAAATGGAGTCACAGAGAGTCAGACATGACTGAAATTATGGAACAACAGCAATTTATATTTATATACACATATACACATGTACATATATTTGTAGGTGGTTATATACACTCATCTAATTATGTATATGCTCATGTATAAACAATCACCATGAAATCCCACTGAATTGCTTTTGCCACGGTTCTGTACAATCAGCTGTTTATTCCACAGGGATGCTAAAATACTAGAGTAAACTTTAGATCATTCAGAATTAAAATCTTAAAATGAGAAAAAAGAACATTTCCATGTATACAGCAGAACATAGAAGATTCAATATAATACCATAAATTGCCCTTTCAGACACTTTACTTTAAAAAAAAAACTATGTAAAAATGCTACACATTATTTTCAATGCTACCTAGCTTTTTTGTGCTTCCTTCTACATTTTCTTTTGTTTTCTGCCCTGTGCTTTCTATTTTTTTCCCTTCCATCCCTTTTTCCTTCCTCAACCCCCTCTGTCCTAGGAGGCTACAGTGTAACATCACACACACACACGCACACACATGCATGCACACCCCCCCCAATACTATACATATTTCTGTTTGTCAGTTCTTTCTCTAGAGGCGAATAGCATCTTCCTATATAGGTCCAAATCTTTCAGTGGTTTTCTGAAATCGTCCAACTTATAATTTCTTATAGCACAGTACTATTCATTCGTCCAAGTCATGTAGTACAACTTGTTTAGTCACTCCCCTATTGCAGGACATCTTTCGTTCTAGTCAATCCAATAGGTGTAAGATGATACCTCAGAGTTGTTTTAATTTGCATTTCTCTAATCAATACTGATTTAAGATATTTATTCATATGACTATATATATGTATTGATTTAATCATCTAAAAACTACCAGTTCTTATCTCTGACCATTTATCAGTTGGAGAATTATTTGTATTCCTATAAATGTGCCAAAATTCTTCATATATTTGAGACATATAAGACTTTTCTCTGAGAGACTTTCAATGAAAATTTTCCCCAAATTTTCTGCTTTCCTTCAAATCTTGGCTACGTTGTTTTTGTTTGTACAAGAACTTTTAATTTGATATCATTGAAACTAGACATTTTATAACTCACATGGCTTTCATAAAGTTAAAATTTTTAAAAATACTCTTTTGTGAATAAAATTATATAATTCTTAAAGCACTACAGTAATGTGAAGTATAATAAGAGAAGTTAATTTCTCTTGGGATTTTAATTCTCCTGTGTCTGGTCAAATTTGTTTCAGGTCACTGACTTATAGCATAGTTTTTAGTCTTGTGCATCACAGTAGGAAGACTACTGCATTTGGTATCATAGCAGCTTACTTCAGATCCTGCCTCTGACAACTAGTAATTGTGTGGCCTTGGGCAAGTCATTTCACCTCCTTTGCCCTCAGTTTCCCCATCTGTAAAATGGGGAATTTGAACAAAATGACCTTAAGGTCCCTACCAGCTCTAAGTCTATAATCCTTTAATCATGAAAGAAACAAGATTTAAACTCAGGTTTACATACCATCCAAAAACAACCCTCTGTCTACTATATCATGTTACCTCTTAATAAATTTGTATCAAAAAACAAATTGAATATCCACTATGTTCATATTTGGTAGCTTGCTTTTAAAACTTACTAGAGGCTTTGGTCTTTCAATTATAGACATGAATGAGACCGGAGCTTTTGGAACCGTACACCAGAGTGATGAGGTATCTAATCATGATCTATTACATTTTGGCACACACTGCTGTCTACATTTCTGCCCCAGCATCATACATGCCCTGTCTACTGCACTCATCAATATCTCTTTTCTTCTTTTTCCAGTCCATGTATGTCTTTCCAGTAAATAACAACAAAGTGAAATTCTGCATTTTTTGTAGAATTAGATAAAAATAGTATTTCAGTATTTCACTTGATACTGTCACCAGAAGTGCACAGTTCTCAAAAATTTCACACAATTCACTTGACATCTCGCAATGTTTTCAACTTTGTCTGTATTTGTTCTGTTTTGGCATCTCTCATTTTCTACAGGGTTGTTTCCGTTCTTACCAATTGTCATCTTTCACTTTTTCCTGTCAGATAACTTCTGTGCCTTCTTTGCACTTTTTTGGGGGGTGGGAGGCTTGCGGATGGAGGGAACCCTGATTTTGGGGTTCTTTCTTCAAAAGGGCAGTATAGTTCAGCAGATACTTTTACGTTATCTTTGCGGTTTACCCGTAACTTTGGTCTGTGCTGCTTAACATCTCCTTTACCCTGACTTGGTGGTCTCTCTGGACTTAGAGGAATTGCTCCAACATTAGTAATTTTTATTAGAATTTTCTCAATGATACTGTTTTACTCCATTTTGGAAACTGAAGACTTTAAGAACAGGACTTCAGTTGCTTTGTTAATTTGGGCACTCACGTGGTAGACCTGATAAAGATACTCTTCCTTTCCCCTTTTTGCAGTTATAATTTTGAGGATAGTCAAATTTCAACATAAGCCATGACTGTTTAGGATGCTATGTGTCCATTTTAATATACTTTTATTTGAAAGCAGATATTTAAAAATCTATTCTTTCTATTAAAAACAGAGAAACAAACTGACTCAGTGGCTATATCCAAGAATGCTTAATCTCATTCCGCATCTTTTTCATTTTTTTGTCAAGAAATATGAGATATGATTTTCATCCTTAGTCTTTTGAAATTGCTGCCTGCTTCTGTCTTTCAGAATTGTTCTTGCCTTCATAGTATTGTTGCTAACATGAGGTATATTGTTCTAGTTCTGTTCATTTTAGTTTTCATCAGTTTGTATAGATGTTTCCATGTTTCTCTGCATTTCTTATTTTCATAATTTCTCATGTTACAGTAACTTTCCATTAAACTGTTACATATTGATGGACATCTATTTTGTTGACATTTCTTTGCTACTACAAAAAATGCTGCTTAAATATTCTTACAACATGTAAGTACTTTATTCGTGTACTTGATACATACTTAATACTGGGTCAAAGAGTCTTTACAGTTTAATAACTTTGGGAGGCTTCTGCTGGAGGAGAATAGGTCAGTGAGTTGTGATGGATGTGCAGAACAAAGATTGTCACTAAAACACTTTTTAGTGTATCGAACATAACAAAAATAATCTGGGGTGAAACAAATAGAATAGTTTTGTTTAACAAAGTACTTTAGTATTCAGTGTATGTATGTGTATGTACATATATGTACATATACTTCTTTAAAAAGTGCATGTTATAATAGTTTTCAGTTCTCTACAGTCTTCTGTTCCTTATATATTACAATACTTAATTGTGAAAGTCACAAAAAATTTGACCTCTAGAAAAATAGAAAATTTGCATACAACCAACTCTTGTATATGTGGAGGGAATAGAAGTATAGAAATTTTTTTAAGGGGCTAATACTCTTACATTTATTTGACTGATACTCTCTATATATGACTATAACCATGCCCTGATATTCTAGGGAATTCATAACACTTTGAACAAAACACAGAAGGATTAATTTGCAAGAATGTGAATAACTTTCTAATTTGCCAAGTCAGATCCCTAGATTTACTCTTTCATGTATTCCACCTTGTCCTATAAATGGACAAAATGACTAAAATATGATGAGAAATATCAATCTAAACTGAGACACACCTTCTCCTTGAGTTTCCTATTTGACTTCACTTTCTGTGTAAATGGAACAGGTGCAAAATCAGGTGATTTTAAAGCTGAAAGTGACCTTAGAAAACATATTCCACTTTTTTATAGTACAGTCTGGGAAACAGAAGTTCAGAGAGGTGAGTACACTTAAAAGCACAAGCCACCTAACTGACCCAGGACTTTTTAGTATGATATTTCCATTTTTTGAAGCCCTTAATTGATGTCTTAAGACAGTGGTAAAGTTGATAGCAGTACCAAAGACTATTTGCCATCTGGTCACTGAGGTTAGGAGATATTTTATTATCTTATGCTGTTGAGTTGATTGTGATAACACCCATAAGAGTTCAGCATCAAAGTCCTGTCCTGGATTAAGGAGAAAATGAAACTTGGAACAGCTCTGTCTTCTGAGACATGGAAAACTACCTCCTGGGATTGACTGGAAGTTCAGAATTGGGCACCCCAGTTAGAGATTCCTTTAATAAACAGTCAAGTGAAGGAAGAGACTAGTTCTATGAGTTGTAGATGAAGAACAGTGTACCTTGTTGACATGGAGAATTGCAAATGCAGAGAAAAAAGTATATTGTTAACATAAGAAGCAGAAAAGTATTGGCTAGATTGCAGAGTATCGAAAAGAGCAAACTGTGCAATGATGCTGGTAAGGCAGGACTTTAAAAACTTAAACAAAAGAGTCTATATTTTATTCTGTGCTGTAAGAGCTTGCTAAATGCAGGGAAAATCTGGAATTGGAAGTTGGGAGAAGGGATTATTTCAGCTCTGCTTTGAGAAAGTGGTATGTTGTGGGGTATGAGTTAAGGAAGAGCCAGTGCTGGAGACAATTACTAAGGATATAGTGTTATGTGGGGAGAACTAGGTCTTACTGCAAGCAAGTAAATCAAAGAAATGTGAGAAAAAGAGGTCCTGGATGATAGCAGGTGTTTGTTGTTGGTGGTGTTTTTTTAAACTAAATAATGGAAATTCCAAGTTAAAATCCTAAGTTAGATATTCTGGAAGGTGACCTTCATGTGAGATGAATAAGAAATACTCTAAAATCTAGAATTCATGACACTTGATTCAGGAAGGGAAATTTGAGATCATATAAGTTAACACTTTTTTTCTTAACCAGCGGAAAAACATCTGATAGTGAGTTAACACGAATTGCCCAGGGTCACAGGTCTATCCACTTAGGACAGTGGATGGAGCACTGTGCTTTGAATCAGGAAGACTCATTCATGAGTTCAAATCCAGACACTTAGAAGTCACCCTGGGCCATCACTTAACCCTGTTTGCCTCAGTTTACTCATCCATCAGATGAACTAGTGAAGGTAAATGGTAAAACAGTATTTCTGCCAAGAAAGTTCCCAATACAGTTTTAAAGAGTCAGAAATGACTGAACATGAACAGTGCAAGGTCACACAACAAATAAGTGGCCTATTGGGAACTTGAATCCTTGTCCTTTGACTTTTATTTTCTTTTCACTTTATTGTGCTCCTTCTTCTAGACTCATGAGAAGGAAAATTGATCTGAATTGGTGAACTATCTGGATTAAATATTATTAAAAGTTTATAATTTTTAAATTTATGCAGTAGAGACTGTAGAACTGACAGGATTTCGTGTAACAGGAGTTAGACTTTAGTTACTACATTAAAATCATTTGCAGTTATTTCTTCTAATGTCCTTAAATTTCATTTTTTGCAGTAGGAGGTAAATACTGTTGCTATCTTTTCTTTACTTAGCCACCATTTTTCTTCATAGATGGAATACAGATCAATTTCAGCCTAGTTACTTTTAAAAGTTTCAAATTACTTTAGTTACTACAAATGATATTTTAATTTGAAGTTTCACATCATAGACAACTGGATCTAAAGTTGATTTAGTTCTTGTCCAATACAGAAGCAGTGTTTTTTTTCCCATTTTGAGGAGCTGATCTTCCTTTTGAATGCTTAAAAAAAAGAAAAAATTTAATTAAAAATATTAGAAGGATTTTTAATAGAGAATGGATAAGACACGTACTTGAGGTTAGAAGAACCTCATTCTAGTACTCCCTATTCACTGAGATCTACATGGGATAATTAAAATATTAAACCTTTTCACTTTGTAAAAAAAGGAAAAAGGATAATATTAACTTCCTCATAAAGACACTAGGAGAAAAAGTAAATGTGTATACATTTTGAACAGCATCCAGAAATAGTTCATTGATATTTGACTTGCTTAAAAACAAAGTAGATAAGATTTTATCTAAAAGAGTTGTTTGCTGCAACTTTATTTCGATCCAATTTCATCCTTCTAAGTTTTTCGTTTCAGTACCCAAATTTAATACCATCAGTATGGCGTATAAACTGGTGACAGCATCCCCATATCTTACTGCCAATTACTTTAAATTGGCAACAGAATGGTACATTTTGTGAGGATGTAACTTGTCTTTGTTTTTTCTCAGAGATGTGCCAATATCTTTTTTCTTTCTCACCTTATAGGAGACTGTCTCTTACTACTTATGTTGATCAGTGGAAATATCTTAGAGTTGTACAGTATACCTTCATTCTTTTTTCTGTCTCACACTGGCAATATCATCTTGTAGGGATTTCAGTAAGCATTCTGTGGCCTAAGTTCTCTTTAAATTACTACCACTAATTATTTTATGGCAATTTATGTATTTGGTACTTTTAAAATATCATAGGCTTTCTTAATAATCGAGTGAATAATTTCCAATTTATGTGCTTTTGACTATCATTCTTTTATTTAAGAGTGGAGTGGAAGGAAAGTTTGAAAATAAATTCGGATAATAATACAGAAGCAAAATGTCACTTTTTGAGCAGAAAATTTGTAAGAACTAGGAGAATGAGATTTTTGAAAATTGTTTTCCTTTATTTGGAATCTTGGGGATTTATCTAAAGAAATCATACTTGAGAATATTTCAGGGAAATTCTGATTCTGCAGTATGACCTAAGGAAAGTGATATAATCTCTCTGAACCTCATTTTCCTTATCTGTAAAGTCAAGGAGTTGCATTAGATGACCTATCAAGTTCCTTCGATCTCTGCCTGTGATTACATGAAATTCCACACATGAAAAATGATATACCTGGTTATCAAATGCAAACTGTATAGCAAAAGTCCAAAGTTAATTTTTCTAACTAGAAACATATTTTTCTTATCACTCAGAGAATTAATGAATATTAAGCTTCAATTAGTTCAGCTTTATTTTAAAAAACAGGACTGTTCAGTATGGTGTGTCCACATAAGAGAAAGTGCTGTGCTCTTTGAGTGAAGCAGAATCGAGACAGCACAAAGTAAACACAGGATGCGCAAATTTGGGATATTCACCCCAAATATTCACAAGGACTCTCTGTGCCCAACCTGTGGTAGAGCATTCTGAGCTCATATTGGTCTGATCAGCCCCAGTCTGACACACTGAAATTTCACTTTACAATGGTGATGTCATTTTGGTCCTCTTCGAAGACAAAGGACAGCCAACCAACCATTTAAAAAAAATGAAATTAATTTTTCTGGAGATGCTAAAAGAATATGAAAAAGATAGACTTCTGGTCAAAAATTCTGGTATATGCTTTCTGCTACTGCAACCCATAGCTTTTTTTGCATATGAGTTTATAGTAAAAGAGCCTACTTTTTAAAAAGCAAAAATAGCTTTTAAGTCTTCTTAATTAGTGAACTGAATCAGATATCAGTTGAGTAGGGAAGACCCTTCAAGATCATCTTTTCTAACCTCTTTTTATAGAAGGAAAAGAAATTCAGGGTATAATTTTGGTTTATTTTTGCCTCTTAGCATTCTAGATCTTAGGTGCTATATAAAGCTTCCACAAAATCTGCTTAAAATTTGATTGCTGGACCAGGTTGACTAATCGCAACCAGTAAGGCAGGTTCTTCCAGTTATTTGGTATTTTCAACCAGTGTTCCTGCATAGAAATTATCAAGTCTTGTGAATCACTAACTTTTCCTTTGTTTCTTTTTACTTATGTTCACAAACTTTTACAACTTCCTACTAGCTTCTTTATCTTTCAAGTTAAAATATTTTTGTAGGATTTTTTTTTCTGTTTGAAAAACTATTTTTACCTTTTAACTCAATGAATAGGCCAGTTTAGAAGTGTATTCTTTTTTTTTCTCTAAGAACTGAACTTAAGTAGTGATGACAGTTTTCTTCTTTTGAATTTACTTTCAGTTTTTTCTCCCTTAAAGTAACAGCATCCCAGAATTTTTTCTGATGCTCCCTTTTCTTCCTTGTTTCCAGAGCAGTTCCAGAACATTTTATTCCAGATTTCTGGACAAAGTCTACCTTTTCTTTAATAAAACAATTATTCTACTAGATAGAAAATGTAATAATAAAATAATATTTTATTTCTAATTAGTAATAGGGTTAGAGATATTCACCAATAGATAAGAGTTTAACTGTTCTTTTATAGAACTGCAGAAATATAGAGGTAGAAGGCACCTTGGCATCTATCTAGTCCAACACATAATCTGTTATAACATACCTGATAACCTACTAAGTGATCTTCCAACTTTTGCTTGAATCAACCTCCCAGTAAGGGGAACTGCTATATCCACTTATACCAAAGGTTATAAGTACTGCAGATAATTTTAGAGATACTTACATCTTTGTAGGTTTAATTAGAATTAGTGACACCCTCCAGACCACCATTTGTGCTTCTAGCCTAACCCCTGCCAATACTATGGAAATCTAATCTGTTCATTAATTCCGTGGCTGTTGGAGAAACAGAGAAGAAAGTATTTACCAACAAAATCCTTGGCACCATCATATGATTTAACATCAGAAACCAATCAATAGAAATGACATGGAAAAAGATTCATTCCTCTTTGCTTTGCCACTGCACCCTAAGGATCCTGGGCTGTTTCCATTTGCCTTGCTGCTGAAACCTTCTGTACATGTCTTCTGCACTATTAGAATGGGACCTTGAGGTCAGGGACTGTTTCTTTTTCTATTTGTATCCTTAGGACTTAGCATAATGATTTGCACAGACTGAGGTCTTCATCAATAAATGTTAATTGATTTAAACATCATATAACATATGTCATAAAATATATAAAATGGCAACTGAAGCTCAATATTTTGAGATACAGAATCACTGTGAAATTCAAGAAGGATCTCTTATTAGGGAAAAGAATAGAACTGCTATAGTTAATTAGAATAAACTTGGATGAACAAATGTTTGAAATAGTTAATATAAATCCTATGTTGCATAACTTCGAGGATCTCCTTTCCAATACCTTTTCTTGCATATGTGAATATCTATCTGGGCAGTTTCAAATTGCTTTCATGTGTTTTACATGTTTTCTCATTTTATTCTGCAGACAACTTTTTGAGACGGGTGGGACAAATATTATGGTTTGACAAATCATGACCGTTTTGTACCTCATTTTCTTAATTTGTGAAAGAGAATGTTGCATTGGATTGTCTCATAATTTCCTTGGAGCTCTAAGCCTGTGATCCCATCATCCTCAGAGTCACAATACTTTCATGACTTCCTCCAGGTCATACTCATTCAGTTTAGTAACAATTTGTTAAGTGCCTATTACGTGCAAGGCACTCTAGGTACAGACATACAAACAAAATTCGCTTCCAGAGAACTTATATTTTCCTAGGACATGTTTGGTGGAAATAAGTGCAATCTGAGGAAGTATTGCTGTTCTTACACAGGACACCCCATTTTTGCCCTTCATGCCATTTTATACTTTTCTTCCTCTTGCCTAGGATGTTCTCCCTCCTTGCTTTCACCTCCTGGATTTCTTGGCTTCCTTTAAGACCTGGCTCAAAATATACCTTCTGCAAGAGGCGTATCCCAAGTACCTTCTCTGGGAAATTACCTTCCAAAAATTTTTACTGTCTATATCTTGGTGGTACATAACTGCATCTTGTCTCTGCCGTTAATAGCATGTGAACTTCTCTAGAGCAGAGTACTGTTTTTTACCTTTCCTTGTAAGCTCAGCTCTTAGTATAGTTTTCTGGCATATAAATAAATGTGTGGTGACTATGTGAACTGTGAAAATCAGGGCAACATCCTGTAGGAAGCAACACTTAGTCTTATCCTTGAAGGAAAGGGAAGATTTTTGAGAGACTACAATGAAGAGGTGTCATGGAGATCAGGCTGTACAGATTCATAGAGACTAGAGGAATGCCAACTTGGGGGAGCAAGCAGTGCTCCAATTTAAGTTAGCACTAAGTAAAAATGTAAAGTACTTAATGCCTGCTAAAAGTGAATGTAAATACAGTGTCTTACTAATGAACATTTTTTTCTTTCTCTCTAGTTTTACAAATAAAGTTTCTGAAATATTTGTCAAAAAATAACTTTGAAGCGTTTAAAATGTTGTGACTTCAGTGCTTTTTGTTGGATATCTGTTATGATTTCAGCCAAAAATGAGCTGTACAAATCA
Organism: Bettongia penicillata ogilbyi; assembly: GCA_023548195.1. Lineage (NCBI taxonomy): Eukaryota > Metazoa > Chordata > Mammalia > Diprotodontia > Potoroidae > Bettongia > Bettongia penicillata. The sequence continues at coordinate 1,456,590 of JAJHZJ010000482.1, read as the reverse complement.
GACAAACTGAAAACTGTCACTCTGGCAAGCTTACTTTCCAAAACTTTCATGTAATTTCATAAAGTAGTTATATATTATTATGCCATTATTTCAACATAAAAAGTCAAAAGCATGTTTCATGTTACATATTATTTTAAAATATATAATTATTTCACCAAATTGCCTTGATTTTTATAACTGAATATCATCTTGAAATGGTCACAGATTTAAAAAATTCAATTTCAGAGTATTTTACATTTACAAGTAAGTTCTTTGTCATAAGAGTTAAATATATGTAACCAGAATATGTTGGATTTCTGAATTTTTGCATGGAAAGTATAAGTAGCCCCTCAATAAATACTTGTTCATGGTTTAATGGCCTATTCAAATAATGCAAGAAATGACATAGATAACAATGAACTTTTTAAAAATAGTAGGTCTGTCTTTAGTTTTTTTTGGGGGGGAGGGAGAGGAGCTTAAAGGAGAATATAATTCTATATTTCAGGAACTACTTATTTATTAATCATTCCTAACCATTAGCTTGTAGTGGACAAAAGGTCACATGATAAAATTGATTATTCATGTGTTCCGATGTTATTTCTTCAAAATGAAAAAATATACTGCATTAAGATGGGAAACCCTTTTTTCAGGAAGGTGTTAGGAGTTACAGGATTAAGAAAATATATAGCATTAAGTGGGTAGGTGAAATTTGGGTTTTCTAGTCTTTGTAGAATTCCTTCAAAACAATGACCATACCATGTGTGGTAATCAAAAATTTTTTTAAGAATTTATTTCCTTTTCTTGTGTTTTTTTTTTAAGCTAATGGGACTATTTTTGTTTTTAAGGGAAATGTTCACATATTAAATGTGGTGACATTTGGTTTTGGGACCCATTGGTCTAGAAAAAAGAAAAACATCTGCAGAAGCAATTGGGTGGTTGGTTTAGTTGAGGTGTGGGTGGAAGACAGCTGTTTTTATGCTCTGCCTTCATCAGTAAGTGCCACTCCAGTGAATGTGAAATGCTGTAGAGAATTTCAGGGAACATGGGGATTGCCTACTCAGCCAAAAAAAGCATAAACAAAATAGTTAAAAGATATCATCATGTTACCATAGTTACATGAGCATTTTGGTTTCAGAAGTTTAAAAAGAGGGGGTGAGGGGAAGGCTCTCAACAAGTCTACTACAAGGAACAACCTTTCTTCATGGAATGCTAAGGTCTGGAAACTAAGAATTTTATGTTTTATTTAAAATATATACTACATAGCTGGTCTGTGAATTTCCCATGGACCTTTTATGTCTCTGTGTTTTGGTTTGCCTGATTTTGAAAACAAAATGTACTTCATACGTACCTTGCCATATATGGACAAGAGTTTAAGCAACTGTTATGCTTCAGGGGAAAAAGAAAAGATAGAATATGAATATGGAGGGAGCACCCAGTCCTTTCTGTACTTCCAGTTTGCTGTGTGAATTATTTACGTAATCCTGACTAGAGTCTTCAGGGGAATGTTGTTAATGAATATGCTTCCTTCTGTGCTTCCGTAGGGAGGGAAGGTGGTGTCATTACTCATAGGTCACTCTTATTTCTTAAGTGGACCTCTAGCTGTTTGATATATACATATTAAACATATGTAATATGTCAATCAGTAAGCATTGTGTCAACTACATAGTGTCAGACACTGTGCTTAGAGCTGAGTACATAAAAAGAGGCAAAATACACTCCCTGCCCTCAAGGTATACATAATAAACAACATATGTATATTAGATGCAAAGATAATGCATGTAATATATAAACATCAGATGTAGTATATGTTAAAGTATTCTTATTGTGTGTGTATATATATGTATATATACCAACTTGAATATGTGCATATATGTATATAAATATGTTAATATTTTAATGTTAATATGTCCACAAACATTTCCCTGACTTTGTCCATGATCATTCTTTTCCTTTTTTGTTAACATTTGGAAAGCAAATGAATGTTACTTAGTATTTTGCTATATTTATTTTTATATCCACTTTGTACTGTGCCCTGAGGTGTTAGTAAGGTCATATTTTACGTATGTAAATGTGATTGAAAGAATAAAGTCACAAAATGAGTATAAAAATAGGGAAATGTCTTTTTCTTGAAAATTTATTGACTCTAAAATATAAAAACCACGCACATTCGCATTATACTTTGATTTATAAGCTTCTTTAAGAAGATATTCTGCATTTCATGGGCACTGTGTGTATCGTATGATGCAAGGTTGTTGCTATGGGAATTTCTTTACTTATTTATTATTCAAATTAATTTAGAAAGGAGGATCTATTTAAATGATGACGTTGAATTCTTTATCTCATTTTGTTGGAGAAGTTAATTAAGCGATATGCTTAAAAATAACCTGTTTTCTTATGACTTTCTTCTTATTTTTATAGCTTTTAGGATCCAGTTTTGCTTGGTCTCTGGTCCCTTAAAGTTAAGACCACTTTCAAAAACTTTTAGTTGGATAGCATGCGACGAAGGTCCGTTTTTCAGTATTATATAGGTTGGTGCAAATGTTTCACATAAATATTTGTATCACTATTACAAAATGCACATCACTTTCGCATTTATTTTATTATGGCACTTTAATATTTAAAATACTTATCGGTCATACTTCCAGAAGGTAATTAACTATATTCTTATATAGTCCATTCATTAATGGTATCAAGACTTCAAAAATTTTACATTCACACATAAATCTATTTGAAATTTACATACTCATTTTAATTTTTTTCTACAAGATTATTCATGGTTTTCATTGTCAGTTTTAACTGAATTTAAAACTACTAATTTAATGATAAAGATTTTAGTGTATTTGTAGAACTATGTAGATACTATATTTTAATATACATAGTAGAAATTTGTTGCATACATTTTTATTATGTACTACAATTGTTGTTAATAGAAAGGGTCATTATTCCACAAGAAGGAAAAGTTATTTTATTTCTTGAACAGAATAGTAATATAATTATTAAATATAAATCAGACATAAACTTTCAGTATGGCACCCATGCTCTGTCATAATTCAGTCTCTTTGTGAAGGTTTAACACTGAGGAAGGATTGGGGCTACATCCAAATAAGGGAAGGGTTATACAATTAATATTGTGTTAATAAAGTCATAACTTTAATTGCTGTCAGCACCTACTGCAAACAGTCTGTCAAGTGAAGAAATATTAATAGACTTGAAGACAAAATTCTGGAGTTTAATATAACATAAAGAATAAGGGGCACCTCCCTTAATTTCTGCTCCCCTATTTGACTTGACCAGTGGTTAGCGTTTCAGTTTGAAAGGCTTAGTCTTCTCACCCAGAAATTAGGTCCCTGGTAGGCAAAGTAAGTTTTATTTGTGCCTTCCTCTGGGCATGAAGAATAAAAGTCTCAGTATTTTATATTTACTTGAATTGAGCGAGCTTCATACCAGCTTGCCCCTTCCTATGTGGCTTTGTTTTAGTATGGTAAATGCTTTAACATGTCCTGTATTTGCAAACTGTAATTCCAGGTCCTTATCTTATCTCTTTTGCATATTTTTGGTGCCAAATGGCGCGTTTTTTAGATATGAGAAAAGTAGCTGCAGTTCTGTAGTTCTCAAGAGGGAAGGCAGTATGGTACAATGGACAGGTCAATAGAAATGGAATCAGAGTATGACCTTGGACATGATACTTAAGTTTACTTAGTCTGAAGGTTGTTTCACTTGCAAAATGAGGGGTTTGGGCTTACTCTACCCCAAATTCCCTTCCTAAATTTGTGACTTATGATCCTATGATTACCATTTCCTCCAGCCAGTCTTCAGACTGCAAAATCTCAAGAACCTTCATCATCTTGGTGTCTCTTCTTTGGACACTCTACAGGTTATCAATGTTTTTACTAAGACTTGGCACCAAAGACTGAATATAATATATCAATACTCTATGGTTATTGCAGCCTAAGAACATGTTATTTTTTTTAAATTGCTATGTCATACTGTTGACTCACTGAGCCTGAAGTCACATTCCAACTATGAAGTCACATTCCAAGATCTAGTTCATGTAAACTGGAATTTAGACTTACCTCTTTCATTTTATATTTGGACCTCAATTTCTTGAGTATATGTCCAACTTTGCAACTTTAATTTTGGTTCAAAGTTCTGTTGGTACATTTTTGGATCCTTAGCATTTCATCATCCGGTGTACAGTCTCTCTTATGATTATGTCACATGTGCTTTTCATAAAATTTGAGCTAATATTTCTAGTTTTTTTATATTTACTTTTTATTGATGTACTATTTTAGTAATAATAATGGATATTATGAAATTTACACAAAAACATAAAAGAAAAATACAAAAATATGAAGTAATTTTTGGAAAATTATTTTATACTTGTAAAAATATACATTTTGTCCTCATTAAATGTTATTAATATAGTGCTTCATAATTGGATATGCTTCATTTTAAAAATCTTGGTGTGACTTGTACCATATATAGATACATGCTTGTTAAAACCATATATGTGGTATAATTTTTGTTCCAGTGATTCAGTTATAATTCTAAGTAGTTTATTTTAATATGTAGTTTCAGTAAGCATCATAACTAAAAATACATCTCATATACATAGATCCAAATAGAAAAGCATATTGTTAACTGCACTTACTAATATGTGGTGCTCATCTTTCAATACCATTTACTTATTATGGAAAATTTTATTGCATGTTTTTATAGACAAGTGAGTTATTCTTGTGAACTAATAGGAAGATAATACATTTTCATATTTTTTAATTAAATAGATTCAAAATACATTTCAATTTTCATTTGGAAAATTTTTAAACAGGTTTGAAAGTTCTTTTCCTGAATTTAAGGGGGCAAATGTGAAAGTTGTTATAGGTGACACACATATCTGTAAAAGCAAGCACCCTGACGCATCCAGGATGGCCTACTATCACAGGTTCTTAGATCTGTTTTTCTATAAGGAAGGCAACTTTTGAGGGGTTAACAATCACTTTAAACAAGCACATGTATCATTCACTTAGTTCAGGAGAAAAGTCAGTGCCCTGAACTTCAGAGAAAATACAGAGAAATAATAATTAACAGACAGGGTTTCCAACTGTCTGACTGTGTAAGTAATACATACATCACAGATCAACAGACAGATCCAACTCTCTGACCATACATACATAGTTACCAGAGAGAGAAGCACCAAAATCTGGGTTTTCAAAGCCAAGGGGCTCCTTAATGGCTACTCAGAGTCTCCTCTGGCCAAACAGACACTTCCAGTGAGTAAGCCCCAAAGTAAAGCTTCACCTCAGAGTATTTATACACTTTTCAGAGCCAGAGGGCATCACAACATGTGAGAAGTAGCTCCTCTTTAGAAAATTAGCAGAAGGTGTGGGTCCTCCCCCATTAATAGGTAGGGAAGATCTTTAACTCTCTGATTAATATTGTAATATCATTTTCAGTTACCCAGAGAGTAAAGGCTACCTAGGGAGAAAAGACTACAGTGTCACTTGTTTTTTTTTCCACATGGCAATGCAAATTTATTGAACTACTGATACTATTATACAAAACTACACCACCTTAATTAAAGAGATTACCTTATATTTGGTCACTCAAAATAGTTGAAACATTGGGTTCATCAATTTAAATACTGTGGCTCCATATTGTTTTTATGCATTCTTTATACCCAAATGTTAAATGGACACAGAGTATGCATTTGAACATGAACAGTGACACTGTCACTGTATATGAGCATGAACGATGAATGTCAAATACAACAAGGATGTTAGTATTAGGACTGAAGAAAAACCATCTGATTTGCTGATGAAAAAATCATCATCCTGAGTTCAAATGTGACCTCAGACTCTTACTAGCTGTGTGACCCTGGACAAGTCACTTATCCCTATTTGACTCAGTTTCCTCCTCTGTAAAATGAGTTGGAGAATTAAATGGCAAACCCCTCCACTATCTTTGCCAGGAAAACATCAAATGGGATCATGAACAGTTGGACACCACTGAAATGACAAAGCAACAATATCCCATATATCTACGTACTCACTCCACTAATTCTATGTGTATTTGTGGAATGGTGCACTCAGGGTTTATAGGGGAATGTATTATTGCTACTTTTCATGTTACTGTATTTCAGTAAATGTTTTTGCTTTAAACTAAATATTTCAACTAACTGTTAATATAAAGACACTAGTGAGTGCTGCAAATGGTAGTTTTAGGAGTCTAGATGAGAAAACTGACTTTTCATCACAACTGCCAAAGACTTTGTTTTAGCTAATCCTTCAAGAGCTAAACCTTCAAGGAGTTAACTCTATGCTCCTATAAACATCAAAGTAGGGCTTTAATAGCGGTACAATTTTGATATTTTAGAACTGGAAGTATTATGGGTAAAATGCTTTGTTGTGGCAGTTTTCAGCACTGAAATTCTGAAAAACTTTGAAATGAATACACACATATATATGGTATACAGTATGTATATATATGTGCGTATGTATATACATACATACATATACACATATAATGAACATGTTATTGTGATATGTTATCTTCAGGTTCATTAGAATATATATTTAACCTCAAAACTGTTCACTTACAAGTGACATCCCCCTCAAAGCCTTATTCTGATTGAAAAGATTCTACATTCCCTAAGACAATGCCAGTGAAGCACAAGTTCTTACAGGTTCTGTTAATTCTAGTTCAATTTAGCACACACTTACTAAGCACCTATGTGTGATGTATTATGCCTGACTTTGGAAATATAAAGAAGAAAGAAAAACAACTCCTTCCATCAAATTGCTTATATTCTACTATGAGATATAAATAAGTACAAATGAAATAAGTACAAGACAATTGGATAATAATATATCAGCTTGTAATGGGGAATACATTTCTGAATTTATTGCAGTAAATGACAGGCAAAGATGGAGGAGGAGAAGCAGGGATCTCCTGAGCTCTCCCTCTAAATCTCTCAAAATATCTGTTACAAAAGACTCAAAGCTAATTGTAGAGCAGCAGAAGTCACAAAAAGATAGAATGAAACAGATTTCTAGCCCAAGACTATCTGGAAACTGATAGGAAGGGTATGTTGCACCAGGGTTGGAGTGGCACAGACAGGCCTGGAGCAGGCCTCAAGGCACTGAATTACTGGCAGCTGAAGTGGTTTCCAGACTTCTCAACACAATAATCCATAAAGAAATCTTCAAAGGACAGTGGAAAAGGTCTCTCACCTGGGTGAGAGAGAAACATGGTTTGACTGCAGCAACCACTGCTGCAGGGGCGGCAGATTCTGGAGCTCTTGACCTACAGAGGGTGGAGGAATCAAGTGTCTGATCTGGTTCACAGCCCTGGATGGTGGTCCTGGGGTGAGAAGGAGCACAGATGTGTCACAGCTGGTGGCAGCTATAAAGAGGAAATCCTACTTGCAGTTCCAGGGCAGAAAAAAGTGCTTATGGTTTCTCACAGACCAGAGTACAGTCCAGGAGAGGAGTAAACACCTCTCCTTTGATCATACCACTTTGGAGGAATTGAAAATTTACAGGTCCCTGGAGATATCTCTGAAAACAGATGCACAAAACTCCTGAAACTTGGGGCAGTACACCCTCCATTTAACAAAGAGCTCAAAAGTCAAGTAACTGGCTGGGAAAATGAACAAAAATGGAGAAAAATAAGACTAAGACTATAGAGGGTTACTTTCTTGGTGAAAAGGTGTTGTCTTACCAGAGGGAAGATCAAAATATATAACATGAGGAAGATCACAGTATACAACCAGAGAAAGATAGCAAGGTCAAAGCTCCTGCATCCAAAACATCCAAGAAAAATATGAAAAGGTCTCAGGCCATGGATGAGCTCAAAAAGGATTTTGAAAATCAACTAAGAGAAGTAGAGGAAAAAATGTGAAGAGAAATGACAGCGATAGCAAAAAAAAATCATGAAAAACAAGTCAATGCCTTGCTAAATGCTGAAGAAAATGACACCTTTAAAAATAGACCAGCCCCAATAGCAAAAGAGTTCCAAAAAGCCAATGAGGAGAAGAATTCCTTAAAAAGCAAAACTGACCAAATGGAAAAGGAGGTCAAAAAACTCACTGAAGAAAATAATTCCTTCAAAATTAGAATGGAACTAATGGAAGGTAATGACTTTATGAAAAATCAGAAATTATAAAACAAAACCAAAAGAATGAAAAAAATAGCAAATAATGTGAAATCTCTCATTGCAAAAACAAAACAAAACAAAACAAAAAAAAACTGACGTGGAAAGTAGATCCAGGAGAGATCATTTAACAATTGTTAGTTTACCTGACAACCATGATCCAAACGAGAACCTAGACATCATATTTCAAGAAATTATCAAGGAAAATTGCCCTGTTATTCTAGAACTTGAGGGTAAAATAGAAATGGAAAGAATACATTGATCTCTTCCTTGAAAGAGATCCTAAAAGGAAAACTTCTAGAATATCATAGCCAAATTCCACAGTTCCCAGGTTAACTAGAAAATATTATAGGCATCCAGAAAGAAACATTTCAGATATTGTGGAAACATAATTGGGATAACACAGAATTTAGCAGCTTCTACACTAAGGGATCACCGGGCTTGGAATATGATATTCCAGAGGTTATAGGAGGTGGAATTAAAACCAAGAATCACCTACCCAGCAAAACTGAGTATAATACTCTAGGTAATAATGGAATTTCAGGAAGGATTTCTAAGCCTTCTTATTGAAAAGACCAGAGCTGAATAGACTTTCAAATACAAGAATCAAGAGAAACATGAAAAAGTAAACAGGAAAAAGAAGCCATAAGGGACTTAGTTCAACGGTTTACATGCCTACTTGGAAAGATGATATTTGTAACTCATGAGACATTTTTCAGTATTAGAATAGTCAGGGGGAATATATGTGTGTGTGTGTGCATAGGTTATATTTGTGTAGGTATATGTGTATGTATATGCATGTATGCATGTATATATTTGTGTGTTTATACACACACACACACACACACACACACATATATATTTAAGACAGAGGGCACAGGGTGAGCTGAATATGAAGGGAGGATACCTAAAAAATAAAATTAAGTGTTGAGAGGAATGTACTAGGAAAAAGAGAAAGGGAGAGGCAGAATGTGGTAATGCATCTTACATAAAAGAGTCAAGAAAGAACTTTTCCAATGGATGGGAAGAGAGGGGAAGCGAGAGGGAATAAGTGAGCCTTACTTGCTCCAGAAGGGAATAACACATATTCTGTTGGGTATGGAAATCTATCTTACCCTGCAAGAAGACTAGGGAGAAGGATATAGGAGAGGGAGGAAAATAGAAGGGACTGCAGATTGGGGAAAAGGGTAATCAGAAGCAAACACTATTGTAGGGGGACAGGTCAAGGGAATGAGTGGAATAAATGGAAGGTAGGACAGGACAGAGGGAAATGTGGTTAATCTTTTGCAACATGACTATTACGGGAGTGTTTTGCATGGCTACACATGTATGACCTATATTGAATTGCTTGCTTTCTGAATGACGGTGTTTAAGGAAGGAGGGAAACCTTTAAAATGAATATTAAAAAAAGTTTTTGCCTGCAACTGGGAAATAAGTTGTACAGGCAATGGGGTATAGAAATCTATCTTGCCCTACAGGAAAATAGAGGGGCGGGGGATAGGAGAAAGGGGGGAATTATAGAAGGGAGGGCATCTGTTTTCAGAGGGTGTGGGTATGGGGGAAGGGAGAGATGTTGAGAAAATTTGCAATTGAAATCTTGTGGAAGTGAAAGTTGAAAATTGAAAAGAAATAAATTATATTTAAATAAATAAATAACACAGTCAAGGGATACTGAGGACCTAAACTTAGATGGTAGCCTTTGTAAAGGGAGAGAATTGAATGGAGAAGATAGAATCAATAAGATTTTGTAATTGATTGATTGGATTTGGAGGATGAAAAAGATGGAAGCTTTGAGTACCAAGGTTTTGAACACAAATATATCAGTAAACTGTACCTACATCTCTTATCTCTGAGCCAGCCTAGAGTTGACTACATTGGGTTGATAGGGTTTTTTTGGCCAAAGAAATTCTCAAAGTACATCTAGCCAGTTATAGAAGTGCTGTGATAAGTATCAATGAAGAAGATACTAACACAAATGAAATCACACATCCTTGGAGTATTAGGGTGAGGATAGGTGATACTCTTTTTCTAAAAATTTTTCTAAGACAAGTTTTGACAGGAAGCATAGAGTAGATATCATGGGAGAATGGTAGAGAAATGAAAATAATCTAGGAGTTTAAGAAGGGCAGAAAGAGTATCAAGACAATCTTTACACCAAAATTTCAATGGAATAGCAATATATATTAATTTTCTGTCCCTAAGTAAATTTCCTGAAGAACCTTCTGATTCTATAGCTCATAACTGAGAACATAGTCATATATCCATAAAACTGGACTCTTTCCTTTTGTTTGTTTTCTTGAAGCAGGGTCTGCTTCAGAAATGTTTTTAATAGATTGCAAATTTCTTAAAAGGAAAGCAATATGTTTCATAACTTTTTAGCATCTATAATGCTTAGCACTGAATTTTGACATTATAAGAGCAATAATACCCCTTTATATTTCTGTGGTCTTTTAGTTGATGAAAGTTAGATATTTATTGAAGGCATATAAGGCTTTGTATAAGAAAAATCAGAAACAAGGCTCAAACACTAGAAATGTACTCCGGATTTTTGAAATGCAAAATCACGTATGTTAGCAGATATTAAATATAGTAAAATCTTCCTTCTGTGCTTTGCAGCCAGCAGTTTGACTTCATATAATCTCTTCCCTGGTTGAGTAGGAAGAGGTATGGATGGATGTCTGCCTAACCAAACAATTCTAATAACAAGCAAAGTAGGGGGGGAAAAGGGCAGAGAAAGAGGTTTTAATTCTAACTCTATTAGCTGTAGCCAGGAAGAACATTCTCAGTAGGTCCTAATACTTGACATCCTATTTTCTTCTTGCCTGAAAATTGATTATTTTTCAATTAGTAATCAACATTTAGATTGTCGAGCCATACAGAATTACCCAAGTTCCTCTTATAGCATTGTCATTTTTCCATTTTTTGCAAGTAATACAAGGATAATTCTTTTAAGAGATTTGTTTTGTTAAAAGACAAGGGAGCAATAAGAAACACCTAAATTTAAAAAAAAAAAAACAGAAAACCTTTACAACATTTTTTAACTCTGTGAATGTAAGTCTCTGATAGGTTTTGAAATAAAGTTATGATGGAAGTTTATTATAGTATTAAAGTATAAAAATAAGTAAAGAGAATAAATATATGGGTTATTCACAGACTGAATTTGAAAATGGTAAACCTTAGGCACAAGAGGAAAAAAGTGAAAAGAGTTTGAAAACTGAGCATTTGTACATGGATACACAATGACATAGGTTTCAGATTATGGGCAGTGAAAGCAAATGTTTCTTCTATTCCTCAAATAAGACATGTACCTTTCTCTGTATGTGTTTGTGGCATTATTAATACTTCCTACACATATTTCATGCCAAATATTACAAAATACTATTCATGTGTACATAGATTTAGTCACTGTGTGATGACTGGTGAGTTGTATGGTCTTCATAGCATCATAAATCCAGTGCTGGAAGGGTCCTGTAAAGTCACCCAATCCAGCACCATCATTTTATAAGTGGGAAAACCAAGCATTCTTGATGTTAGTTAAATCACTGCCCTGTGGTCACACATATACTAAACAGCACCCAGAATTCGTCATTGTCAGGTCCAAATTGAAAGTCCTCCTAATTTCAAATCCAGCATCTTTCTGGGATTCCCACTATGGGAAATGCATATCCAAAAAAGAAAAAAGAAAGGCACTTTATAGACATGGTTCTTCACCATGCTGATCACCAGACATTCCAAAAGACATGTAGGGTTTGTCTTTGAAGTTTTTATGAAGAGTATTCTAGTTCTGTTTCTTGCTGATGCCTTACAGTGTACTAATGCTGTGTGGTGCCACCTTCACTTTAGTCATGAAAACAAATAATGGGTCAAGGGTTGATTAGAGTTAAGCTTTGACACAAATTCTGAAGGAGTGAATGAATGGCATCAGCAAGGTCAGCTCCACCAGGGAATAGGGCAGAGGTGAAACACATAGGGCAGTTACAGGTGAGAGGCTGGAGTAGAAGCTCAGAGACAACTCGTCTTGAACAATAAAAAAAAAATTATTAAAAAGAGAAACAAGGATAATATCATCTAGCCAGTTTTGAAAATTTTTTAAAAGTATAAATAATATGCCCTGTTCAGTGCATTTTATTTGTTACAAAATTTTTGGCAACAATATTTAAATGATTTAGAAATTGGTTTTGGCACTGCCATAGCCAGGTTGACTGTGAAGTATTTCCTTCTATTTTACAAAACATCAGAACCAGACTAAAGAACAAAATAAAGAACAGGTAAAAATTTTAGTATAGATGAACAAGCATTGGGATATTTCAATGTGCCTACTGTATGGTGAAATTATTGACTTTATCACCGTAAGTAGCTCCAAGGTGAGCAAGGAGATGTCTCTGCTGTGCCTTGAATAAAATATTATATATTATATATATATATATATATTTAGTCTATAAGCTTAATGAATGTAAGGCCTCCATCTCATTCTTCTTTGTATTTTTTAACATGAAGGTGGTGCCTTGTAGATTGTAGATGCTTAAACATATTTGTGAAATGAATGTATTTATTTATAATAAATATAACACCTTATTTTAGGCATCTCATTTGGCTTTGCTTGTTCCCAATAAAAGCATAAGTAGACATAGCTCTGTATATGTATATGATTGTGGTGACATATGTACATGGAGATGTTGATTTATCTCTCTCTACCAATATGTTTCTCTATACATTGAATGTTTTTAAAAGACAATGCATATGCTTATTCTGAAATGGTATTTAATATCAGCTCATTCAGATTTTGTTTATTATTTCAATGATTGAAGTATAATAGTAATCATTTTGAGGAATAAATTAATGAAATTGAAGAGGTTTGGGGTGAAAAGACTAACAGGAATAGCAGGAGCCCTCTCAATTTACAGCCTTCATTGAGTAAATATTGTTAGGTGAGCCAGTCCATGAGTGGTGGGTCTAATGGAATATGACATTTGAAAGCTCTGTGCCTTAATGTTTTAGCTTTGATATCTTTGCCCTGGTTCATTTTAACCAGTTACCTAGAATTTTAATAGTATTTATCAATTTTTAAGGTAGAAAAGTGGCAGCTAGGTTGCACAGTGTATAGTGCCAGGCCTGGAGTCAGGAGAACACATCTTGCTCAGTTCAAATCTGACCTCAAACACTTACTAGCTTTGTGATCTTGGGCAAGTCACTTAACCCAGTTTGCCTCGGTTTCCTCATCTGTAAAATGGGTTGGAGAAGGAAATAGCAAACTGCTCCATTATCTTTGCCAAGAAAACCCCAAGTGGAGGCATAATTGGAAAACACCTGAACAATCACAGCAAAGGTAGAAAAGCAGCTGCGTGCTGGACTTAAGAGTGTCCTGGATTCAAGCCTAGTCTTAGACACCTATGCCTTTTTAGTCCTGGGCAAGTCATGTGGCCTGTCAGTGTCCCAGCTAATTCTCTAAGACTGTAAATTTCTGAAAATTTGTTGATCTGATTTAGTAAAGGAAGTTCTTGACTGGTGAAATCATTGATCTGTTTCCCCTCTTAACTCTCACCCCACAAAACACAAAAGTAGAGGAGTGGCAAAGAAGATGCTTGGTCGTTGTAAGAGATGGTCCTGTGCGGAGAAAACTTTTCAAGGGAAGCTTCCATCGAGTCTGGAATAAATATACTAAATTGTTCCTTAAGGCATGCTTGAGAGAGAATGTGATTGAAATGTATCAAGTCATAAAGAGTATGGATATTAGTTCATCAAATCTTACACCTAGAGGCTATAATGTGAAATTTAAAGCTATGATTATTCCTCCTCCAAAATCTTTATTTCAATCCCTTCCTTACTACAACCACAGGCTACTAGAAGGCTGTCAAAGAGAGAAAGACCCAGAGGTGCCTCTCATAAGTGTCCTTTGTTTAGGGCCTCTATTTTAGAGTCTGTAGGATTCTTTCTTGAGATATGCATCTGACAATCTTGGTTGTTTTGTTTTCTAACTTTCCAGCATTGTTGTAAAAGCATGAAACTAGAAAGGATTTGAAGTTCTGGACTTCCAGGTGATAGAAAAACAGGAGAAATGACTGCTGACACCTTATATGGTAGACTGAGATGGAATTAAGAAAGACTTAATGAACTGTAATTATTTAGCGGAAAAAAAATGGATTTTTTTTTGGTGATAGGAGAAGTAACCTGGCAAAAGAGATAATGTTGAATTTAGAGTAAAGACAGATTCAAATCCTATCTCTCACACTCAGTTATGTGAGTGTGGGAAATTAACCTAGTATCTCTGGGCTTCACTTTCTCTTTTTATAAAATGGAGATTGTATTACCCATCTTACAGGATATTGGGAGTTTCAAGCAGTTTCAAGGCTAAGTATTTTTATGCCTATGGGCATGTTAGGAGGATGGTTTCATTCATTGTATTTGCACTTCAGTACCTAGCAAGATATCTGGCACAGAGTAAATGCTTAGTAAATGCTTTCTGATTGAAAACTTGAAGATGTTACAAATGCTAGAAAAATGAACATGTCTAATTAAGGGGCTGGATAAATTTGTGTGAACTACATCCATAAAGGGATGGTAAGAGTATTTAAAGTTGTTCATGGTACATTCCCTAACCTTTAAACGTGACTGGATGAAATTGACCATGAGATAATTTTGCGATTTTTTTCATAAATTTTCATGAATAATTTTAACCTTTAAAAGAGAATATTGATCTATATGAGCCATTGTTGTAATCCATTATGGTATTTCCTTGTGACACACACACACACACACACATATATATATATAAGTATATATATACACACACACATGCACACACATCCACATACATATATATTTACACACGCACACATATACATACATACATATATATACATATATATATACATATATGTTTTTTGAAAGAGAAAATGCCTTGTTTTACAGGGACTAATTTAATCAAAAGAATAGTTATAGAGGTACAAATTTTCAGTTTTTACAGATTTTTAAATGGAGTTATACCTATCCTTGAAAGAAGAAACTAGATTTAAATTTGTGAATTCCATAATAGTGAGAGATATATAGGCATCATGGTAATGGAGTTTTTAAAGGCACTCCTTAGGCAATTAGCTGAACACATAGAAAGAGAAATTAAAGAGTGGGTGGAAAAGGAGCTGCACATTTTTGACAATAAAACAATGCAAGTTGGTTCTTGTTTGGTTCAAGCAACAAGAAGGTGAATGTGCATAGGATGACTGTCTTATTAAAAAAATCCTAGGAGATGGTGTATAATCTATGTAAATCTATTAGAGTACACAATGAAGTTTTCTTTTGTGTGATCTACAATTGTTGTTGTATGTTATTAGGTAAATTTTGATGTACTTTCAGTAAAAATGACTTTTAATGAATGAATGTTTATAAAGCTCTTTGAGTTCATCAGATGAAAGGTGTTATGTAAGTATAAAATTGTATTGTTATAGTTTCCATAGTAACAGTAACTTTTCCACCTTACACATATTCACTAATAAAGTAATGTGGGTGAAATAAGTTGCTATGATAACCTCACTTTTTCCACTTCCTAATTTCTGAAGTTTTAAAATTTGTGTTTAATGTTTCATGGATGTCATTTCCCCCCATTTATTATGTTGTTCTAGTTAATGAAATAACAACCATTCTTATATCCTAGTTTCTGTCTAATTTATCCAGTGTCTTCATTAAAAGATACATCTCATTTTTAGATCGTGATGATCTTGGCTGCCTTTAGAAGGAAGGTTTATGGAATAAGGAAAGCATTGTGGTGTGGAAATTGTACTTGGATTTGGAGTCATAACTTTGGTTTGAAAATCACCTTTGTTTTTTACAGTCTGTGTAACTTTGGATAAGTCATATCATATCTCTGGGGCTCATTTTCTTCATCTGTTAAACTAAAGGGTTTAAGCTTTGTGATTTTAAATGTTTTGCCAGCCCTAACAACTGTAATCCTGTAATCTTTTTAGATTATTTTTTCTTATGTCTGTCTGTCTCTCAATGGAGTTCTCTCCTATCCAAATAAGTGATTGATTATCTGTTGTATATTGGGCATTGTCAGATGTAGGATATGGCCCCTGCCATCCTGACATTATTGACTCTAAATTGTAAGCCATATGAAAGTAGGCATCTTTTCTTAGGTAAACTTTATTCCACCGAATACCTATGCAAACCTATGTAAACAGCAAGTACCTTTTAATTCTTTGTTGAATTAAGTAAAATCAGCCAGCCATTGTGTCCACAAGGCAACAGGTTTTCAGTGATTTTTACATAAAGGGTAGGTAGTTTCCTTTGGCCTAAGACTCTGTAGGGGCTTTCAGCCAAAAGAATAATAGGATCATATATTTAAAGCTAGAAGGGACTTTAGAGTAATTTAGTCACAGTCAGTTTACAGATGAAAAAATTGAGGCTTAGAGAAATTGAGTGTTGCCATCATCATCATCATCATCATCTAACATCATAAGATTTGTGAAGTGCTCAGTTATATCTTTTAAGCCTTCCAACCCTGTGAAGTAGATATCATTGCCTCAGTTTTACAGAGGAGGAAATTGAGGCTGAGAGAGTCTGTGGTCAGGGTCATATAGCTCATAAGTGACTCTGTCTAAGTCAGGATTCATTAAGGTCTTACTGATTATAAATTTCGCTCTCTATCCACTATACCTGAAAGGCTTGACTATAGCCAATTTCCTGATAATTTAATTTTGATAGTAGAAAGAAATTAACTAATCATAGAAGATCTAACAAGTCAGCAAAAGGAGATTTATTTAATCATAATAGTGGAAGATTATTCAACCAAGAAATCACATTGATTTAGATGAGTCTAGGTTCCCAGCCTTGGTGTTGCCCAGGTTGGACTACTTGTCAAGTATCAGGACAGACCTGAATCTCTCCATTGCTTTTGCACTCAAGCAACCATGAGTTGAGAACAACAGCCTATGCCTGTTCAGTCCTGAGAATGGTTTCAGCACCTTTTTTTCTTTTTTTTAAATAAGTTTATTTTCTAGTTTTCACTGTTCATTTTCATAAGTTGTAAATGTTTTCCCCCTCTCCACCTCCTCTCCAAGATGGCATGCAATCCAAAATAGGCTGTACATATACATTCCTATTAAACTTTTCACATTAGTCATGTTCCATGACTAAAGAATCATGAGAAACAAAACAGAACAAGAAAAATAATCTGCTTCAATCTACTTTCAGACTCCATATATGTGGATGGCATTTTCCTTCATATGTCTTTTGGAATTGTTTTAGGTCCTTGCAATGCTGGGAAGAGATGTCTATCAAAGTCAGTTATTGTATACTGTGTCTGTTCCTGTGCACAATGTACTCTCCCTTCACTCAGCATCAGTGCATATCAGTCTTTCTAGGTTTTTCTGAAGTTCACCTATTCATCATTTCTTATAGCACAATAGTATTCCATGCCATTTATATACCACAATATGTTCAACCATTTCCCAATGGATGGGCATCCCCTCAATTTCCAGCTTTTGGCCACCAAAGAGCTGCTATAAATATTTCTGTACCTGTGGGTCCTTTTCCCACTTTTATGATCTCTTTGGAATACAGTCCTAGAAGTGGTATTGCTGGATTAAAGGGTATGCATGTTTTTATAGCCCTTTGGACATAGTTCCAAATTGGTTACAGTACCTTTTAAGGAAAATAATTAGCTCAGAAAACCTGAAGTGGGGAGGGCTTGGGACCTTGTTTGATATTCCCCTCACCCACACTTCATTGTTGGTGGCAAGCCCCTAGAGTAACAGCTTATTGATTAAATGGCTTTAGAGATAAAACTGAACAGTGATGACCTAAGAATTGTGAAAAGTCTGACATAGGGAATGCTGAAGGAAGAAAAACTAAACTGGAAACAAAGCAAGACCAAACAAACCAAAGCAAAGGCAACAAGCAATGTAATGGAATGCTGAAAGAATGACTGAATATGGGATAGCAAAGACCAGAAATCACAGGCTTCTTTCTGTCTTCAGAAGGACCCTCTCTCAGGTTGGAAGTCTGATCCATGTCCTAGGTAAAGCCATGTGGCTTCTTTGTAGTTCACAATGCATCTCCCAAAATGGA
The DNA here is from genome assembly GCA_023548195.1 of Bettongia penicillata ogilbyi. NCBI lineage: Eukaryota > Metazoa > Chordata > Mammalia > Diprotodontia > Potoroidae > Bettongia > Bettongia penicillata. The sequence continues at coordinate 1,438,398 of JAJHZJ010000482.1, read as the reverse complement.
AGCATGGCCATGAGCAGGAAGGATACCAGGAACAGCAGCTCTGCACTGAAGAAAATGATGCCTCTTTCACAGTCTGCAATTCTCATCATGAGTTAAAATCATCTGTAGTAGTGTGGACAAGAAGTCATTCCTGTCTTCCGTACAACCGTTACTATGCCCTCAAGCTTATACCAAGAATTGTCTTTTCTGAAGACGAAGGTCCAGTGATCAGTGGGGCTTCAATTGTATTGATGCAGAGCAGTTTAATCCATTCTAGTCAAGTAGGCAGAGGACTACATTGTATCTGTTTCTGTTTTCAGCACTGTCCCTGACATTGTCTGCTCTGTTGGGGTTTTTTATCTGTCCACTGTGTTGCACTTGGAGCCCCCACCTCTGCCACAAGGTTGCTAAGGTGCATGCTGCTGGGGTCTGTGTCATTGTCTGCTATGATTGGCAGCTGCCACTGGGGCCTATGCTGCTGTACAAACTGTTTTAGCTGCTGCTACTGGACCCTGTGCTCCTGGCTGCCACCACTGTCCCTGGGACATGTACTTACTTCTTCCTATTACTGCTATTACTCGTTGTGCTGCTTTGAGCTCTACTTCTGCTCTCTGCCCTTCCTTCCCCCTTATTGTATCAGCAAGTATACTACTCTGGGCATTGCCATGAGTGGAGCCTGATTCTGCTTTCCCTAGGGCCGGGGCAGGAATACTGCCCCTAGTAGGTCCACCAGGTTGATGAAATCAGAAATGACTTCATGGGATGGCCCAAAATATTCAGAAAGGTTCTGACCGACCAGGTTAGAACTTAGGTCTGTCCTTTATTCTGCTGTCATCTTTTCCAACGCAGGAAATTCTTTCTGTGGCTAGTCAGCCCCCATCGAGTGACTCAGTATATTCTGATGTTTTAGATTTACAGGGTTTCACCCAGGGCTAGGAATAACTAGTTCAGGAATGCTGAGGGAAAGAGACATTAAGAATAAAAGCTAAGACACAAAGCCAAAAATTTCTTTAGGCCAGTATATTTGTTTTGTCATTTGTAAGCAGTCATAATTTCTTTTTTTTTTCCTTCAATCATTTTGGATTCACCTTCTTCATTTTTGCTGCTATTAATTTGATTTTCTTCATTCTTTTCTAAAAATAAATTTAAGTGGTTCAACTATTCTGAAGAACCATTTGGAGTAGGCCTAAAGGACTTTAAAATTGTGCATGTTCTTTGGCCCAGCAATATCACTACTTAACTCTATGTCCCAAAGAGGTCAAAGAAAAAGGAGAAAGACCTATATAGGTGAAAATATTTTTAGCAACTCTTTTTTGGTGATGAGGAAGAATTGGAAATTGAGGGGATGAGCAATTGAGTACTAACTGAACAAGTTGTGGTATTAGATTGTGATAGAATATTATTTTATCATAACTAATAAGGAGCAGGATAATTTGGGAAAAGCCTGAGAAAACTTATATGGACTCGTTCAAATTGAAGTGAGCAGAATGAGGAGAACGCTGTACATAACAATAGCAATATTATATTTATGATCAGCTATGAATGACTTATCTGGTTTGATCAATGTAATGATCATTCTGAGATAAATCTTGAGGGAATTGTGATGAAAATTGCTGTTCACCTCCAGAGAGAGAATTGATAGAGTATGATTGCAAATTAAAGCATAATTTTTTTCCACTTTCTTAAATTTTCTTGCTTTTTTGCAACATGACTAAGGTAGAAATATACTTTACATATCACATTGGGAAGGAAGTAGAGATTCAAACTCAAAATTTAAAAATAAATTTATAATAATACTTTAAAAAATAAAGTTAGATAATTTTTTTAAAAAACTAAAAAGTTTTATTAATTCATTATTTTCTTGAAATTTTGTTAATATCTTTATTATTTTATGAGTTTCTGTTTTGTTGATTAATAATATGCCTATTTGTTGGTTTTCTGGAATTCAAAAAAAATGCGTACTCAATGCATTGACCTTCTGTTTTTCTCTTTTATTGATGAAGCTATGTTAAAGATATAAAATTTCCCCTACGAGCTGCTTTGGCTGCATTCCCCAATTGTCATTATCTTTAGTGATTATTACCCATTGTTTCTGTGTTTTATTCTTTGACCCACCCATTCTTTAGGATCAAGTTACCTAATTTCCTATTAATTTTTAGTCATTTCTTTTTTGGTTCTCAATTGAATATATTGTCCTTGCATTGTGGTCAATAAAATATGAATTTGATATTTCTGCATTTGTTTGTGACATTTTATGCCCTAATATGTGGTTAATTTTTGTAGTGGTGCCATGAATTGCTGAAAATATGTGTACTTTTATTTATTCTTGTTTGGTAATCCACAGAGGCCTGAAATATATAACTTGTCTAAAATTCTATTCACTGCCTTCACCTTTTCTAAATCAGAGATTTAGAACAGATGCTATGCCATTTTGGTGCATGTATCTTTAGTATTGATATTCATGGTCTTTGCTACTTTTGAGGAAAATAGTTTTTCTATTTTTCTTTTTAAATAAATCTATTTTGTTGTTGCTTTTTCTGAAATCATAATTGATACCCATGCCAAGCATAATAGATCTTGTTCTTTTAATTTTGTATGAATTTTTCTGTGTTTTTTATAAACTGTGTCGTTGGATTCCACTTTCTAACCTATCCTGCTATGTAGCCTTCTGTTTTAAATCTGAATTTCCAATTTTTATTATTAGTTGTGTATTTCCCTCTATCCTATTCACTTGTGCTTCTTTTCTTTGTTCCCCCCAACCCCATCCCACCTTTCATAAACAGAAAAAAAAAAAGATGGTGATGAGAACGGAGTGCATTCAGCAGCAATGAGCTAGATTTGGTTTAATCAGCTTTTGCTCTCTTGCCCCTCTTTTCTTTACCTTTTTTATCAACCTCTTCTTGAAATGAACTCTCTTTAGAGTTTGTTTTGCTTAGTACTATTCTCTGTTAGCCTTTTCTCCCTTTCATTCCTGCCTTTCCATTCTTCCATTTCCCTCTTATTTCCCTATTGTGTTAAATGTATGTCTTTACCCAACTGTGTATCTATATTTTAACATTCAAATAAAAGTGAGATTTAAGTGTCATCCACCTCTTTGTATAGATTTCCCTCTATGTACCCCAGCTATGTGAGATAGCTTCCCCCCATTTTCCCCTCCCCTAGTATATTCTTCTTTCCTTCCCATGTAACAGACTCACTGCCAGATTCTTGTTTCTAATGAGATTCCCCCATTTACTCCTGATGATGATAGAGCCCTGAGAGAATACACATATCCTCTTCTCATATAAAAATGTAAATAATTTATCTTTGTTTTGTCCTACTTATGTTTTACTTCTTCATGTTGCTCTTGACTTCTGTGTTCACAAGTGAGAATGTCTGTTTTGTTATGGTCTTTTTATCAGCGATGCTTGGAACTTCTCAATTTCATGACAGATGTATTTCCTGCCGTGTATGACTTTACTCACTTTTTCTATGTGATTTATTCTTGGTTTTTCAATTTCTAGAATATTGTATTCTGATAACTCTACTCCTTTATAATGGCAGCTATGAAATCTCTTATGCTCTTCCCTGTGTCTTCTCAGTAATTGAATTTCTTTGTGGCAACCTACATTGTTTTTAAAAATTTGGCCTGGACATGCTGAATTTTGACTATAGTGTTTCTAGAATTTTTCTTCTTAGGGTTTCTCCCAGGAGTAGTTGAGTAGATTTTTTATTTTCACTTTACCCTCAGGTGCTAAGGTATCTGGATGATTTTTTTTCTTGAAATATAAAGATGTCTAATCATGATTTTTTTTTTATCAGGGCTTTCAGGTGATCCAGGGTTTCCTAAATTATCTTTCCTTATATTTTTCAGGTCAGTTCTATTTGTTATGAAACACCTCATATATTTTTTTCTAGTTTGCAGTCATTTGATTTTTAAAATATTTTTGCTTGCCTCCGAAAGTCAGTAACATCTATTTGGTTAATTCTGATGTTCACATAGTTTGGTTCCTGGGTAAATTTTTGTATTTGCTGTTCCAAGCTGTTAATTCTCTCTTCCTTAGCTTGTATTTTCTTTTCTCTATCATTCTTTTTAAAGTTATTTTTAGCCTTTTAAAAAAGAAATCTTGCTTCATCTTTTCTAGGAATTCTAGCTGAACTTATGCCTAAACTATGCTTTTGAGATTTTGCTTATAAATATTTTGGAGTCATTTTCTCTTTCTACATTTGCATCTTGAATATCTTTAATAGTGAGATTCTCATTTTGTTTGCTCATTCTTCCAGCCAACCTTTCAACTTCAGTTTGTTTTAGGAATGTGCCCTTCAAACTTCTGGAGGGAAGGTCTAGGGGAAGGTTATAATACTAGCACTCTCTTAGGTCAATTGAATCTCAGGAAGAAGTGAGGCTCTTATGAATCGTTAAACAGTTAAAAAAAAGTTTACTTTCCTCGAAGACAGCAAGGGTACATAACAAAGATATAGTTGTATTCATTTCTCTGGACATGGTCCCTTTCATGACTTTTGTGAACTCATCAGTTCATCAGGGAGGCATATGGTGAAGAACAGAAGTTTTATGGTTTTCGGAAATCTGCCATGTTTGAGAATACTGATTAGATTACATGTAGGTTGCTACTTGTTAGATCTTCAATCTTCAGGAATCTGTATCGGGAAAGCTGGATCCAATCAGGTCCTGAGGACGGCTTGTCTTCTTTTAGGCATAGCATCCCCCTGTTGTGGAAGGGATGAAAGAAGCTGCGTCATGGAAATCCTGGTTTTGTCACATCTTGTGTCCTCTTGGATCCTTCTATAACTCTCCTAAGGTTATCGAGTTTTATGTTGTTCCAGGGGCAGGTTAAGCTAGGGATCTGTTAACTTTCAGTGATCCAGGGCAACAGCCTTCTGGTGTGAGCTCTGTAAGTTCCCAATCTGGATTTGTGTGAGCTCTTTAAGATCTGGATTTGTATCTGAGGAGCAGACTCAGGGGGCTTGCGCATAGTTGGAGTTAGAGTGCACTGCTGTAGGATTTGGTCACTGTCAGCAAGGTAGAAAGCCTTGAAGGTTCAGAGTGTCAGAACTGTAGGAAGCTCTCTTATCTGGGATTCCTGCATTGGTTAGTCTGCTGTGGGCTTCAGAGTGGACTGATGGGTAGAATTGAGACCCTATTTCTCATCTGGACAGAGCCATCCAGTTAGATTGCTTGCAAACTTGCTCTTTGCTCAGTATGTACTCTGCGACTCAACACTACTCATTCTGGAATGTCACGCCTAGATGTTGATCCTCTCCTTGGACTGCCTCGGATCTGTGTAGTGTGCCATTTGAAAACTCTTTCTGCACTGTGATTATGGTCGGTGCTCCCCATAGGGGTCTAGGACCACTTACTTGTTGAGAAATCCTGGTACTCTTTCAGTTCTTGTTCAATAGAATTCTCCAGGTGTCAGGTAACTGGATGGACCCCATTCCAAGTGTCCACAGGCTTCTCTGCTGTCTTTTTGCTCCTCTAGTTCTAGGAAAAAAAAAAAAGCTCAGTTTTTTTTTCTTGAATTTCCCAATCAAGATTTGGTCTGATGCATTTTCTAGATCCTTAGTGTAATTAAAATGTAGAATCGTTATGGTATATAGTTAAAAGTATTAATTGTTGGGTTTTTTAAAATTTTTCCCTTCTTATAGAATCTAGTTCTAGCCCTAGCCCATTTTCACCTCTTTTCTTGACTTTAATCATCTCAGCACAACTCAACTAAACCCTCAACCCTTAAACTTTCATTCTTCCCATTGCCCAAGGAAAATACTTCCTTCCTTTAAAATTCCTTTTAAAACACCAATACAACTTTTTGAAAAACTTGCCAGATAAAAAGTCCCAAAACATTAATACATTCAACTATTGTTACAACACAAATTATAAATACCAAAACATCATCTTCTTTTCAGAGAGTGCCTCCTACAAAGACAAGGGACTGCTGAAATTTTCTTTAATACGGGATTTTTCATATTATACAGTTTGTTATAACCAAATCAGAAAAGCATTATAATTACAGGCCATCTGCTGAAGCATGGAAATAACCTCATTATAGAAATCCAAATACTACAATGGTATTTGTTGAAAGAGGATTGTATCTGTGTGTTGGGAGAGCAACAGAAAACTCCCCTTTGAACTGGAGCTAGCCAAACTTTTATAGGTTTCAGCTTAGAATTCGTATTTATGGAGTAAGAATGTCAGTGATTTGAAAGTAAGTAGCCTCTTAAGTTTCCATGCAAGCTGTTCATGTCAGTCTTTTTTCTTCCACAAAGCATCCATCTCTGTCAGCATAGAGTGTCAGGAAACAGAGCTAGCATGGGAGAACAGGTTAGTTCAGGCAGTCCTGGAGCTGGGGCTTCTGATGTTCTCAGGGCTGTTGTCTACAACGTATGTTTCTGTTGGTGTCACTGTGGGCTCTGATGATAGGCAAAGGCTATTCTTCTCACATGCTAAAATGAGGAAAATCAATTCCAGAGTTCCAAAGAACTTATAGAAGGCACAGCTTGTAGGTCAGGAGGTCACTGGTTCTTGGTGCTGTGGGTCCTTGACACTACTACTGTTTTTAAAGGGTAAGTTAGAAATACCAGCCTTAGGACTTCCCAGAGACCATTTTTTACCCTCTAGAAATACACTTTGTTATCACACTGTTGTGGAAGATCATAAAGCATGAGTTTATATTGGGGAATGAAGAAAAGAATTGTGGTTTTGCTGAGAACAGTAAACATGAGTTTTCAAGGAAAAATATAGACAAAGGGGAAAATTATGATCCTGCCATTTAATGAATTATAATAATTCATTAAATAATTCGTTAATTCAATAATTCATTATAATAATGCAGATTATTATAATGTAAAGGATAAACCTAGTTTCAGGATCTTTTAGCCAATGATGGAAGTGAGCCTTAAATGCCTGACTTAACTTCAGATTGATTTTACATGTGGGGAGAAAAACAAAAAGCAGAAGTTTTCATCCTTTTGGCTGATGAAGTCAGGTCATTTGTGGAGGCTGGTGGGTCATTACTTTGTTTTGAATTTCTTTTTTTGACCTCATAAAACTAGAATGAAATACATCCTGCCACTTAGTCATGTAGCTACATATAGTCACTGATTTCAACGTTTCTGTTTTATCATTAGTAAATGGAAAGTGAAGGCAAGTGGCACATTGGATAGAAGGCTATGGAGTCATTAATATCTGAGCGCCTGTCTTTTTTTCCTATACATACTAGTTGTGTGATCCTGGGCAAGTCACTTAGAATCTCTCAGTCTGTCCTTTGTCTCCCTTCTCCCGTGTCCCCATCCTAAATACCCCATTCCAAATCCTAAATCTCTTAAAGCTCTGAGAGATATTGCTGATGTGAATAAGTTGAGGCAATTTTCCTACTGAAAGTTTCTACTCTGATGAAATCATAGCTCTGGACTGACTCCCTGCCCCACCCAACCATGGAAAATACACAAAATATAAATTGCATACTAAATTCATTACAAAAAAGAATCCAGATTAGAGTCTACACCTTCATGGTCTTACATGTTTATGAAAATGGAAATTTGAGCAAGAAGTAAAGTTTGGTCCCTCCATCTAAATTTTTCTTAATGTCTGTTTCTGTCAGCCTCAGTTTCCTCATCTGTAAATTGTGAATAAAAATTAATAATAGTACTTGCCTCACAGGTCGATGGGGAGATCAAATGAGGTAATATTTGCTTAGCATGGTGCCTGGAACATAGCAGGCACTTAATAAATGCGTATTTCCTTCCCTTGAGAGAGGAAATAATGTCTGAGCTAAGCCTTGAAGAAAGATAAGAAATTATAACAGGCAGAGATAAGATTGGAATGCCTCCTAGATATAAGATATAACTTGAGTGAGCTCATAGGAAAGATGGATTGCTAATTGTGAAAAATAACTAGTAGTCTGCTTTGGCTTAAGTCAATTCTCTCCATCTCAACATACCTTTTATTAAATGCTTAACTCATTCAGGGCATTGTATTAAACAAGTTTTCTTTTTTGTCTTATATTAGTAACTGCTCTGGGTCCAATGGGTTGCATCACTGAACCCATTCCCATGCCACTAAGGGTCCCGTTGACTGTGGGCCCACACATGCATTACTATATTGGTCTATCCATTGAGAATTCTCCTTTCTTCTTGCTGGGATTATATAATTACAATCTGCTTTTAGCTACAGCAAATTTTTTTGTTTATTTATTTATAGGATTCTGGATAGTTCAGTTCATCTCACTAATTTCATAGTGAGGAGATTACAGTGAATAAGATTTAAAATTTGGACTGAATACTTGCAGAGTTTAGGATATCTCTGGAAATGTTTTTTTTAATCATATAAAGAAATCAAATATTCATATTTTTGTGAAATGCTTTTTTCTCCTAATAGTAAGGCAGAGGAGAATATTTGAATTAATGTGGTTGGTTCATTAAGTCTACAATTAATGGAGGTTATTCTGTACTACCCCCTTGTCATTATCCGAAGAGAATTTATCTTGGATTTATTCCTTGTTATTTAAATGCTTATCCACAACTAAATATTTGCAACATGATGCCACTGTTTGGCTTTTCATTCTTTGACAACTCCAATTTATGACCAGAACTATTTAATAGCATCATTTGAGTGAGTTATTTTATACTGAAAAGGTAAAGTCTGCTCTGTTGATGTTTATCAGAATATAAATAATATTTGCTGTAACTATTGCCCCTAATATTCTAATATCCCTTCTGAATTAAGCATATTGTAAGTATATAGTATATGTATATTCTTTTATGTTTCAACTCAGACCTGTGTTTTCATCAGTGTAAGGAACTTGGGAGTTTGGACACTCACTGGAGCACTGATAATTAGCAACTTCTTCATACCTTGTCTTAGAGTGCTGCCAATCGGCTCAGAGAGCCTAGGAAGCCTGCTCCATGGTTGCATAAACTATATTAGTCAGAAGCAAGAGTGCAACTCATCTTCTTCACTGCCAGGCTCCTGCCCTCTTAATTCACAGAAATAGAGCTAAATGAAGTCCCCGCCCCCATTTTCTTCTTAAAGAGTAATTGTCAGACCCAAAAATAGATCATGAGCCTTATTTTATCGTATGATATGGACCCAAACAGATACCATTCATGCGATGTCTTATAGATCTAAATATACCAAAAGGAAATAAGATTTTTCTTTTTACTTTACTTGCAAAAGTAATCCTTTGTTCTCCAGAAACATTATACCTGACAGCCAGCAAAATAGTTTGGAGGACAAAGAAATGGTAGAGTTGCTGATTCTGTGTTCAAAATATTTTAACTTAAATGGAGAACCAATCCCAAATAAGAAAACTAAGGTATTTAAACCTGAGTTTCCTCCTTGACACCTCTCTAGGCTACTTAATTGAGTGGCTAGTGAGTGAAAGAGACTGACAAGTGACATTGACAAACTGTATTAGAATAGTTCTTTGTAAAGGGCATTGATAGCTGTGTAATTTTGTGATTAACTTCCAACCACCAGCCATTAACCTTAAGCTCTCTGGTTACTGTAGAAAAATGGTTGGGAAAGCATCTTTAGTGATTAGGGCTCCATGTACATATTTGACAGAAGCATTTCAGCTGGAGGATCTCATCATAGCATGTAGACAGGTCAAAAGAGTTAAGTGCACTGGCCTGGGAGTTGAGAAACACAGATTCTAGTCCTACCTCACCAACTCTGCCCTATGGGTATCACTGCCCTTATCTGTAAAATTAGGGGATTAGAAAAATGGCCTCTACCATCCTATCCAGCTCTAACATGCTATGTTTATAAAATCCATTCTTAAAGATAGCTCCAGTATCTCAGTATTGCTTTCTGAATTTTTGGGTCCTTTTCGTTACCTTGCAGATGCATGATATAATGAGTACTTTTTCTTCCTTACCTTACCCTACAATGTCAACTCTCAACTCTCCCACTGTTACCATTTTCATCTAAGGCTATTTGCATTGAGGAATCTTTTGAAAGTAGCTTTTGAATGAAAAGTTCTAGGAATATGTAGTGTTAAATCAATTAGCATACATACCATATGACATTGAATGTATTCTAACTCATATAAATGGTTGAACAGAAATTATTTTTAATGGAACTTCTTACAAAATATGTTCACTTAATAACTATCATTTTTTTCAAGCCAAATAAAATGATGCAGTGATTTTTAACACAAATAAGTCCTCCTACTTATTGACCTTGGTAATTTGCTTTTATTTGATGCTCTACATTGTTTAAAATATTAGTCACATTTATGATAAAAAATAGATTGAAAAGATGAATTGTAATAATAGGCAGTTTTGTAGAAAGTTTACTGAATGGTGGTATTCAAAAGAAATTATAGCATAATTATTTTAATGCATTGGAAACTTGATAGCAGTGGTCATCCTTGAGCTCTAAAAGAAAACAAAATATCTTCCCGAAAAAAGAAAAAATCTCTCAAAGAATAGAATGATGCCCTACTGCGTTCCCTTAGTTGTAAATGAGTAGGGAAGAGACAGAGGTGGACCTAGAGGTGACATTCTGTTGGAGAGATACTTGGTAGGCCTTATGAAAAGACTGGAAAAAGTACAGGAGGAAAATAGATGGGGGAAGAAATCAAGAAGAAATCCATAAAGACAAGTGACTTGAAGAATGATACTTGAAATGAATTGATACTTCCTTTTAATGGTTCATACATTATAGAGGACAAGCTCATTGAAGCTTTTACTTCTCTCTCCTGCTAACTGAGGTTCCCAAGCCTCTACATTGGATCTTCTTCTCTTTATTAGAGGCGTCAGCTAGGGCTGGATGTGGCTGAATCAGATCAAAATGCATTTGGGAAATGTTTAAAAAATAAAAATACTGAACAACATAAATAATGTTCATTTGTGGTTTTCTAAGTCAATCTGTCGCCTTTAGGGATGCCATTTATTTGAGATTGACAAACTGCTATATATACTATTGCTTGGTGATCTCACCACTTCCCATGGATTCATTTCTTTGTAGATGATTCACAGATGTATTTATCCACCTCCAACCTCACTCTTGACCTGCAGTCTCATATCACCAGCTGTCTTCTGGACATCTCAAACTGGATATTCTATAGATATTTTAAACTCACTATGTCCCAAATGGAGATTTTCAACCAAATCCTTCCTTCTTTTCAACTTTACTGTTGGGCACCACTATCTTCCCAGTCATCCAGTCTCACAACTTCACTGTCATTGTCTCTTACCCCCTATATCCAGTCAGTTTCCAAAGCTTGTGGATTGTACCTTCATAACATTTATACAGCCTTTTCTCTCTAAAATTGCCACTGCTCTGCTGCTACCCTCCTATTCTCCAATTACTGACCTTCCTGCGTTCCTTTAAGTCCCAACTAAAATCCTACCTTGCACACGAAGCCTTCTCTAATCCCTCTTAGTTCTACTCTACTCTTTGGAGTATTAGAATTAAGATTGCGGTGAGTTTTCCTGCTTCAGGTCTCCTACCCCCAAATCCAGTTCAAACTGATCTGTCTTCCTTAAGCACACATCTGACCATTTCAGCCCCCCCTCCCACTCCAATTCAATCAGCACCAATGACTTGTTTTACCTTTAGAATCAAATGTAAAAATTCTTTGGCTTTCAAATCCTTTTATAACTTGGAGCCTGCCTCGCTTTTCTAGTCTTTGTAAAGCTTAGTATACCCTCCTCAGCCCCTACCTTATACTGTGCCATCTAGTGATCCTGGCCTCCCTGCTAATCCTTGCAGAGACCATCCATCTCCCAACTCTTGGCATTTTCACTTTTTGTACCGCGTGCCTAGAATTCCTCTCCTTCCTTATCTCCATCTCCTGGCTTCCCTACCTTCTTTCAGGTCCTAGCTAAAATCCTACCTTCTGCAAGAAACGTTTTCTGATCTACCTTAATGCTTGTTCCTTCCGCCTTTGGTTTGTTTCCAATTTATCTTGTTTATATATAATTGTTAGCATGTTGTTGCCCCTGCCCCACCTCCCATTAGAATGTGAGTTCCTTGAGGACAGAGATTTTGTTGGTTTGTTTTTTTCCTTTCTTTGTATCTCTAGTCTTTAGCTTGGTGCCTGAAACACAGTAGGTACTGAACTAATTCTTGTTGACTTGACCCTGTAGAGAGCCAAATTATATTTTTAGTTCAAAACAAAGTCATAAAATAGTAGGAAAATTCTCAATAGAACATTCTTCCCAAAGTTGTGCTAATATGTATACTCTTGGTGGGGAGGGTGAACATATATAAGGAGATATATATATATAAAGTATTTATGTGGAGGAACGTGTGGCCAGAATGCATGGAGGGAGGAACAATTTAGACCTTTGATACCACAAGACTGCCCATGTCTTCCAGTGGTGGCACCATATTGTAAATATAACATACTCATGGTGACTGCTGTGTACATCTTTCTGCTGATGTATGGCTCCTCTTGGGCAGCTTGATTGCTCAGTGAACAAGAACACCTGGCCTGGGTCAGGAAGACCTGAATTCAAATGTGGCCTCAAACACTTACTAGCTATGTGACCTTGGGCAAATTCCTTAACCTGTTTGTCTTAATCCACTGGAGAAGGAAGTGGTAAACCACTCCAGTACATTTGTCAAGAAAACCTCATGGCCAGTATGGTCTATGGGGTCATAAAGAGTCAGACGCAACTGAAAGAGTGAACAAAGTGGCTGCCCATGTCCCTGTGGATCCCAGCTGGGGTAGCTACCATGTAGTCTTTGGCAGGCATTGCTCCATGCTATTATAGTCTACCCATTTTTTTCAGGACTAGCCAGGGCAATATCAGCTTCAGTCTGCTAGGGTATGAAGGTTTGAACATCTCCCCATAAGTCCTTAGTCATAACCACTACACCTAGTTAACAAAAGCCTGAGTGCCTCAGGCTAAGATTAAATATTTTCTTTGATATCCCTGTGTCTGTTGGAGATCAAAGTCCTTAGTTAGAGATAACTATGTGATTTAGGGTTAAATACCACCCCCACCCCATATTCTTTGGTTTAGAATGCAAATGAATTGAAGCCATGCCAAAAATAAACTAAAGGAGGCTGTGACATAATATTCTCTTTCTATCTGATCCACCTTCCTATCTTACTATGAAAATCTATGGAGCAACAAAGCCTGACTGCTTTCATGCTATATTTTGATCTGCAAGAAACCTCAGCCTCCCCACATTTGTAAATATATCCTACATTTCTCTATTTCTGCTGGCAAAGGATATCATGAACTATTAGTGTTACAAGAGTTACTATAAACATATTTGTTACCAAACCTGAAATAAAAAAGAAATAACATTGGTGCTATCAGGAGTATAAAGCACTGATGTTGAGTGATTGAATTCAGTTCAGTGCAGTAAACACTTATTACATACCTGTTGTGTGCAGGGTTCTATGCCAGACCCTGGTAAATCATTTAAAGTTTTGTAAGCACAGAGCTGGGAGTGGTTCTTCAGTAGTAGGGGAGGTGGAGCTGAGAAGGATGGTAGGAAGTTACTTACCATCTATGAGCATGAGCATGACATTGAACCTCTGTGAACTTTACAGGGGGGGCAGTAGTCTCTGACTTGATTTCCCCATTGTGTTGTTGTGATGACCAAAAGAATAAGTACTTCGGAGACTATAAAAATCACACCATGATCATTTTTAAAGGTATTAAACATCACTTAGATCACTTTCAGTATTATGGTACTGCTCAATGCAGAATTGATACTCCATCCTGTTTGATTTACTTTTCCTAAACCAGAGTTATGCATATGTGAAAATACTGATTTTCCCCCCTAAAAATAAAGAAACTCCTAAACCTAAATAGGTACGAGGAGAGGTGCAAAATTTAGGTAAAAACTAGTCTCTTCCCTCAAGGAACTTAGAGACTAGAAATGAATAACATGCCAATGAACGTACCTGTCATAAACTGTGATATAAATTAACATTTCTGTCAAAATTGGGTAATGCTACTCAGTTAACCTTTTATTTATGCTAGTTAGCAGTGTTGCCGGCATTGAAAATGGGAACAACTTTACAAATAGATTTTTGTTACATACAGTTGGGCAAAGAAAGAAAAGCACAAAGACAGCTGATCTTTGTACTGATTAAGATGTTGAGATGATGGAAAATATTTAATATTCACATTTTTCAATATAATCCTCCCATTACAGCATTCCATTGTTTTTCTTTGCAGTCAATGCCTATGTCTCTTCATCTTTCTCTCTTTTATTCCTACTCCATCTCTAGTCAAACAGAAAACAATAAAAACGATGTATTTTTTAGAGGGAATTCGTTTTTATTGACTTTTTACTGCATTATTGAGTTCCCACTGAGCACAGGCCTCTGCAGTAGGCATTATAGTGAACTCCAGCCTGTATTCTAGCCCTGATTGCTTTCAGCCCACTACCTATAGATGTAAAATATTCAACCCTTGGGTCAACAGACAGAATTCAGACACTGTTTTATTGCCTGAAGTAGTCTTTCAAGTCTTAAAAATCTTTCTCCTAGTCACACCCCCCAGAGGCCAGACCACTGCATGAATTTCTGTCTCCAGCCAATTTGAAGGTCCTAAGTATGTAGATGGTCAGTATGTGTGATTTTCAGAAAATTGATTATTCAGTTTGCCCATCGTGGTTGCATACATTTGCTTGCTTTATATTATATGTTAGTCTAATGACTATGATTGGCATAATTATTTTAATGGAATAATTCTAATTGACGTGAAAGTATTTTTTTTTAACGAAGTTATTCTGAGTGTTTTCTGAAGGGAGAGATGGCAGCTTGATAAGCTTTCTTCTGCCTTCAGAAATTATCAAAGTTGGTTATATTTATTAATTTTATAATGAAAGTGGCAAGGAATGTTGAAATACGGTCAAAGGTTTTGTTCTTTACAGGTAAAAGAATTACAGTTTTTGTTACATGGTGATGATTTAGGATGGAAGTTTAATTCTTGGTTTGTACTGGCCTGTTTTTACCTCTGCTAGGCTCTGTAGTCATTACTACTTTGACTCAGAAAATTATATTTGTTAGGCTCACAGCAGAAAGAAGCAGAAACAAAAAAGTAGCAGATCTTAAACTGATTTTTTCTTTAGACCCCTGACTCTATAGAGGAACAATTTAAAATTACTTCTAAAAATGAATTTGGTTTGATATATTTTTATATCATTTGAATTTCCCCCTGTATTCTTCCCCTGCCCCCAAATGCTATGTTTGGTAACAAATATTTATTTTCTTTTAAAAAGAGGAAGAAGAGAAAAAAGTATTATAAATGCATTTTTAAAAATCTGGCAGTATGTGTTGCAGTGTATCCTGAAATTCTCCCCCAATCTTGGCCTCTGTAAAGGAGTTTACGTGTTCTGAGGTGACGGTAGGGAGGAAACATGTCTTTTCATCTCTTTTAATCATCTAGCTTGTTCTTTGTAATTTTACAGCATGCCTTTGTCACTTGTTTTGTGGTGGTTGTTTTTTTTTTCCACTTATATTGTCCCAGTTGTGTATATTTTTTGTTGACTCTATCTCAGTTTGCATCAGTTCATGTAAGTTTTATGCTTCTCTAAATCATATTTATTATTTCATAATATTCAATTATAAACATGTACCATAATTTCTTTAGCTATTTCCCAATGGATGAGCATACACTTTATTTTCAGTTCTTTGTTACGTTAACATATATTATTATAAATATTTTGGGGCATAAGAATCCTCTTTCTTTTGATCAGTTATTTCCTTTGGGTATATTCCTAGCAGAGGAATCTTTGGGTAAAGGGTTTGGGCATTTTTAACTACTTTATTTTCATAATTCTAAGTTGCTTTCCAAAATGGTTCTTCTAATTCATAGTTTTACACTAGCAATATTTTTCCACAACACTTCCAACGTTTTCCACTTATCTTTTGTCATAGACGGACGTTTTAGCTCTCATTTGTTCTTGGCATCCTGGGATAGCATTTAATCAGGTGTGTCTTAATGGATGTTTACTGCATACACAGTATTCTTTCTAAGTATATTTTACTTTAAAAAACCAAAAGGCCATTTTTAAAAGTTGACTTTTAAGAATTTATTTTTGCTTCTTCTTTACATAGACACTTTGTCAGTGTTTCTCAAAATCACATTCTTTACACAATCCCACAAAGCAGCTGGTGTCTTTTCTCCTAGCATGTGTGCAAGCGCGCACACACATAAACACACACACACACATATATCAACACAAAAAGGAAAAGAGAACTTACCACACATCTTAGCTCTCTACCTTCCTCCTTCAGCTTACCTGTCAACTCACTTTAACTGCATTCCAAATTGTGTGGGTCAGCGATGCAAGCTGCTTTATTTATTCAGTTAATTCCAATTTGGTCCCCTGTGCCTGTGAACATGCTAAAAAATATAAAATGTCCAATTAAAAATTGGAAATAGCTTTCTAAAAGAAGCCAAGGACAGATGCAGTATATATATTTGTAGCCTTTCCGAAAAGATAGGTTTAAGACAATGCCAGCCATATGGATTTATTTGTTTTCAGGGTTTATGAATATTTGAATCCATTTCTAACTTTGTAACCTTCTGTCTCTATTTAGCCCCTAGATTCCTGATCTGTTGATTCCTCATCACCAATTGCGGTTCCCGTTTTCTAAAGTTACCTACATTTTCCTTTTTTTCTAAATTATTTTCATTAATTTTGCTAAATATTTCCCAGTTAAATGAAAACATTAAGTATCATTTTAACATTTTTGAGTTCCAAATTTTCTACCTCTCTTGTGCCAATCCTCAAGCAGTTTGATTTTAATTATACGTATGAGGTCATACAAAAATATATTTCTATATTAGCCAGGTTTCAAAAGAAAACACAAAAAATAAAACTATAAAAGTAAAATTTTAAAAGGTATGCTTCAGTCAGCATCAACTCTCCTTTTGGAGATGGATAGCATTTTTCACCATGGGTCTTCTGTCTTGGATCACTGTACGTAAGTCAGTCAGAGTTGATCATCCCTACATTACTGTTGTGTGCCACTGGTTCCGCTCACTTCTCTTTGCATGTGTTCATATAAGACTTTTAGGTTTTTTCTGAAAACATCCTGTTTGTTATTACTTATAGCACAATAGTATTCCGTCACAATCATATAACACAACTTATTTAGCCATTCCAAATTGATGGGCATCCTCTTGATTTCCAATTCTTTGCCACCCAAAAAAGAGCTACTACAGATATTTTGAAAAATGGGTCCTTTTCCTTTTCTTTGTAAAAATAACTCATTTTCATTTTCTTGGATCTCTTTGAGATACTGATCTAGTAGTTGTATTGCTTACTCAAAGGGTATGTACAGTTTAATAGACTTTTGAGCCTAGTTCCAGGTTATTCTACAGAATGGTTAGACCACTTCACAACTCTACCGGCAGTGTGTTAGTGTCCCGATTTTTCTACATTCCCTCTAGCATTTGTCGTTTTCCTTTTCTTTCATGATAGTCAATCTGATATGTGTGAGCTATTATCTCAGAGTTGTTTTAATTTGTGTTTCCTTAACCGTTAGTGATTTAGAGCATTTCTTCATGTAATTATTGATATCTTTGACCATTTTTCAAATGAGGAATGGCTCTCATTTTTATAAATTTGACTCAGTTTCTTATATTTAAGAAATGGGGCCTTCATAAGAGAAACTTGAGACAAAATTTTTTCTCCAGGCTTTTTTTGTTTTCCTTCTAATTTTGGTTGCCTTATTTGTGGAAAATCTTTTTAATTTCATGTAATCAAAATTATTTTCCTTCCTGTAATCCCCTCTATCTCTTATTTGAGCATACACTTTTCCCATATTATTAGATTTGACAGATACATTTTTTCATGCTCCCCTGATTTACTTACAATATCACCCTTTATGTCTTAAGTCATTTATCCATTTTTACCTTGTACACAGGTATATGACGTGAGATGTTGGTCTATGTCTAGTTTTTGCTGACCTGTTTTCCACTTTTCAAACAGTAGATTACTATGGTCATTTACTGTTTTGCATAGTGTACCTAATCTACTCTGCCAACCCACCACTCTATTTCTTTGCCATTACCAGAGTGATTTGATGATTACTGCTTTATACTATCATTTGGAATCTGGAACTGCTGACCTGCCTTTCTTAACATTCTTTTTCATTGACTCCCTTGATATTTTGATCTTCCAAATGAATTCTACTGATATTTTTTTCTAATTCTATAAAATAATTATTTTGTAGTTTGGTATGGCATCGAATAAGTAATTTAACAGGTAGAATTGTCATTTTTATCAGTATTGCCTTGGCTTAGCCATAAGCAATTAATATTTCTTCAGTTGTTTAGATCTGTATTTATTTGTGTGAAAAGTGTTTTGTAATTGTATTCTTATAATCCCTCAGTTTGTTTTGGGAAATATACTCAAAAATACTTTGTACTGTAAGAAGTTATTTTAAATGCAGTTTCTCTATCCGGGCCTTCCTGCTGGGTTTTGTTGGTAGTATGTAGAAATGCTAATGATCTATGTGGGTTTATATGGGTTTCTATTATACCCTGCAACTTTACTGAAGCTCTTAATTATTTCAATTAGTTTTTTAGCTAATTCTCTTACATATACCATTGTATCATCTACTAGGGGGTGTTTAGTTTTGTTTCTTCCATATTTTTATTTCTTGGATTTTCTTTTCTTCTCTTATTGTTATGACTAGCATTTCTAGTATACTACTGACTTCTGGTGGTAATAATGAACATACTTGATTCACTCTTGATCCTATTAAGAACCCTTCTCCTTTATTCCCATTCAAGGTAATGCTTGCTCTTTGTTTTAGATAAATAACTATTTAACAATTTAAGAAAGGCTCCATTGATTCTTATGCTCTCCAGTGTTCTTCATAGGAATGGTGTTGTATTTCCTCAAAGGAAATCATGATTTCTTTTGGTTTTGTTATTAATTTGGTCAATTATGCTGATATTATTTCTAATATTGAACCAGTCCTGCATTCCTAGTATCTTTATTATATACTGCTGTTATCTCCTTGATAATATTTTATTTATAATTTTTGCATTGATAATCATTAAGGAAATTGGTCTATAGTTTTCTCTTTTTTTGCTTTCCTGAATTTAGGTTCAAAACCATATTTTGTGTCGTAACAACATTTCTTTACCTAGCTTTTCAAATATTTCATATGGTGTTGGAATAAATTGTTCTTCAGACAATTGGTAGAACTCACTTACAAGTGAAGAAAGTCAAGCACTGAAAGGTGGGACCTACCAGATGATTTCTCCCTCACTTGCAGCTTTCTTAAAGTCTGTCCATTTCTCAGAAATCATTTACAATTCTCTGACACATAACAAATGAGGTTTGAATGGCTAGTTTGCTATATAAGTCTCTCTGTAATCTGGCTTTCTACCCTTACCTAATATTAGTTCTTTTGCTATGCTATTAGTTTCCATATGCTATGGAGTCTACCCAAGATAGACTACCTACTGATTTATTGAGCACATCCCACATTTTTCTGTATTCCTCTTTTTGCTTACATATTTACCTATGCCTAGAATGTCCTTCACAGCACCTGTCACTTTTACCTGTTGAAAATTTACCCATCTTCTAACAGTAAAGTTCAAATAGGGAAATCTGCATGAACAGCCAAATAGAAGCCCTCTCCCCCTCACAACTCTCAGACTTTTTAAATTTTATCACTTTTGGACACATTCCAACTTGTAGCACTATTATTATTTGTATATGTGTTTTAAGCTCTTTGTGGGCAGGTACATATTTGGTTTATTTTTGTCCTTCCCTTAGCATCTAGTACAATACTCTGTGCTTAGAAGATGCTCAATACATTTTTGTTGAATTCAGTCGTGAATCATTTATTAGCCCCCTGCTGGATTCTAGCCCCTGTGTTGGGTGCTGGTGATAGAGTGACAAAAATGTGAAGTTCCTTTTCCCAAGGAGCATACATTATTTGATGAATTAATCCACTGCAATACATAGACTAGAGGATTTAAAATTCTATCAAGATGGGGAATCACATTATGCATACTTAAAAACTCACAGCATTGACCAATTTTCTTGTAGTAGAGTTTAAAGATTTTATGTTCTAGGAAGTTCATTGAACTAATTGTGAAGTAAATTACAGGTTATTTTCCAAAGCAATAAAGATTTTTCTTGTCTATTAACAGGCTCATTGTAATGTGATGCTGGACCTGAACTTACTTAATACTCCCATTCAAGGTTGAATTAGGAAGTTTCGTGCAGACCTGGAAGAAGCAGGTAAATTATTTGTTATAGTTTCTACTAATGTCACCATTCTACCTTCTCCATTACTTATTTTGCCAAATTTTATTTACCTGGAGCATGATCATTTCTATAAAATTTGGCTTAATGCAAAGACCTTAGCTGTGGTGATAAGACAAGCATAGATAAGATTATTTTCATTGCACATTATTTTGAACTTCTTTCTCATCATGTATTTTCCTGTTTTTTTCTTCTTTTTTCCAGTTCTCAAGCCTAGCCTTGAGTTTGGAGTTTATCTGGGAAATTAGTGTGGGTTAGAAATAGGGAGATGTGGATGGAGTCTAGACCTGTATGGGGAATGCCTATTCAAAAAAGCACCCATTATGCAGGGACTTCTTCTCTGCATTTTAGCTTTAGGGAGTTTCCTAGAATAGTCAGAAATTAAGTGAGTTGACCAAGGAGCACAGAACATGTGTCTGAGGCCACACTGATAGCCAATTTTCCTTGGCTAAAGGAAAGTTCTCTGTCCACCGTGCCATGGAAAATAAATAGGAAATTATGGAGAAGTTTGGTTTTTTTGGGGGGTGGGGAAGGGAATTGGCGGTTGTCATTTATTTTAGTATATTAGGTATTCTATGAATTGTTTCAGCATTAGTTCATTAAAATTGAGTTGGGTGTGTCTGATTTTACTTAGAAATGCTAAAACAATATTGACTGATATATTAGTAAATCTTTCTTTGAAAATTAGTTTTATAATATGTAAGTCTTTTGAAATGGGTGTATAGTTTCAAAAAACAGCAGAATGAAAAAATGCATATTAAGTGAACAAAAGATTTAAAGCTTTTTTTCTGTTTATATTATAGCTCAGAATATGAATATTCTTAATATGAAATAAATTCTTTTTCTGTGTTGTAGTACAATAGAAAGAATAACATAGTAGACAAAATGAGCTTTGGATTTTGTCCCAAAGCACAACTTCATACCTCCGTATCCTTGGGGAAGTCAGTATCTATGAGCCTCAGTTTTATGAGCCGTAATCTGGTCATCTGACAACTGGGTCATCAACATCACATAGGGAATAGACACTGAATCTTTGATTCCATTGATGTAGGGAGTTACCAGATAAGGAACTTTCTTCACAACTTAAGTGTTGTCTACAACAATGGTGTCAAACTAAAATAAAAATTGGGGCTATCAAACCATATATAAGGATCCCTGTGGGTGTATAATGACTAAAACCTACATATTAACACTATATATGTTTCATTGTTTTTTAATTTATTTTGTTAAACATTTCCCATTTACATTTTAAACTGGTGTGGGCCACATTTAAGAGTGGTTCATTCTGCATAGAGAAAATGGGCAGTGTGTTTGAAACCTTTTGAGTTGGTTAGGTTACTTACCCATATGTGTCAGAGGTCACACTTGAACTCAGGCCTTTTTCCAACATAGATTTTTTTTTTTGCACTCTACACCAAACTTTCACCAACTGACAAATTGATTAAATATTTTTATCAAGGACCTACCATATTCTGTATTCCTAGGTGCAGATAATACAAAAATCAAAATCAGTAAGCTTCTTGGAGCTTGAGGTCCAGTTGGAGGGATCTGATAGATTTACAAATAAAAAGCAGGGTGTCACGAAGGGCTTAGTGCATTTCAAATCAATTAAGATGTTAAAATGCACTACAACTTTTGGGACACCCTGAGTATTATGAGGTGCCCTCTGATAAAATTAGAGGAGAGACTTAAACTCTGTAGGAAAATTGAGGAGAGAAATAACTTTCCATCAGGAGAAAGTAGACAAAGATTTACAGACCAAGTGCCACGTGAACTAGATTGTGTGAAGTAAGATGCCAAACTTCCTGAGAGAAGGGACTGCCTTTCACCCTTCTTCATGCCCTCAGTGCTTGGCACAGTACTGAACAAACGCTAGACTCTTCATAAAAGCCACAGGAGGGACTGAGAGAAGGCGTAGAATGGTCTCAAAAGGCAGAGTTGACTGGGAGCCTGTTTTAGGCAAATTAAATGAACTGTATTAATGCAGGAGTTGAGAGAAAGCAGAATAAAATTGGGAAAACCTGGTAGCCCATTTTGGGCAGGGAAATATTAAGTACAAAACAAGAAGACTGAAAAGGGAAGTTGGAGCTAAATTATTAAATAGATGGTCAGTAAATAGCTGAAAAGGAAGTCGTAATTCTAGGGTAGCCACCATAGCTTTACCAGTAGCATGTTGTGCTAGACCTCTCTTGAGCTCCATTCCCTACTTCCTTTTTTTAAAATTTTTAATGGAGTTACTAAATTAGTAAACCAGGGCAATACTGCAGATATTATTTACCTAAGTGTTTGCAAAGCTTTTGACAAAATCTGACATCTTATTCTTGTGAAATGGACCTAAGGATTTGGATTGGTTTGTACTACAACCAGGTTCAGAACTGATTGAATAGCCAGACTCAGACCTCAGTGGTTTAATGTCATCTTGGAATAGTTCCATTGAAGTGCCTCTGGGGAGATGAGCTTGGTACTGGGCTGTTTAATTTTTTTTTTTAATCAGTGAGCATTTGGGATAAAAGTATAAGTGACCTACTTAAGAAATTGCAGAAGATACAAACCTATGGAAGATAGTTAACAGAACCACGGGGGAATGATGATCTGAAAGCCTCAGTGAATGTGAACACTGGTTCAAAAATGGGTCAGAAAATGAGCAAGGTGAAAGAACAAGTGACTGGCATGTAAGAGGGAGACTTCAAATTTCAAGATCTTGAAGGGGAAGAATTTGGGGTTGATGGTAAGAAATAGGAAGTTAATCTCTTTGTGATGAGTGAGAGGATGGCTGTCATGGGAGTTGAGGAGGCTGATGAAGTGGAGTCAGGGAGGAGGTCATCAAAAACCATATTAATATCATAAAGGATAATATCTGTGGATATGATGGAGAAGGAAACCAGAAAACAGATATCAAAATCATTAGGAAAAGGGAGACATGACTTGGAGCTTGGCACAGTGCAACAAAAAAGGTCAATCTGTTCTGCAAGTGTTAACGTCAGAAAAGAGATCATTGAGTGATGGTGTCATAGTAATGTTTTTCAGGTGGGAGTAGGAAACAAGGAGTAAATTGATTTTTCCTTCAGGCCTTTTTAATTAGAGGGCAAATAGGAAGGAGTGGCCATCGCTGGAAAGACTGACAGAGTAAGTAAAGTTATATGTCCTAGAGGTCAAAGGATTTTACACTGAAGAGCTAAAATTAAAAACAATATGATGGAAAGGACATAAACAGAAACCCTTAGGGGAACTATAAATATGCTAATACTTCAGTAGATCTGTGATTTCATCAATGTGAGTATTCTTTTAAAAGGTTGATGGTATAGACCACCAAGGATGCCTCTTTATCCCATGGTATTGTTGTCCATTTTCTCCAATTCTTCAGCTAGAGACCTTCCTTTAAGTCTTTTCACATTTTGTTTGTTTTTGAAGTGCTCATCCCTCTTTGCTGTAGCAAGTTCTAGTCAGCACTATGTACCTACAAAATGGAGTTATTGTATAGAATGTGTGTGATCATATAAAATAAATGTATTCTTGTGGATTATGCAGGTTGTGGTTGTCATGAAGATAGATCTCTAGAGTCTAACCCAAATTTCTCCAAAGGAGATTGTGATTTCCTCCTTGAAAAGATAAAGGGAAAAGATCATGTCTTAGTACTTGTTCCACCTAACTCCAAAAGGAATGTGAGGCTAGATTCATTTAAGTTCACCCTCAAATATTGCTGATCTAGAATTATAATTTTTGAGTTTGAAACACGTCACTTCCCTGGCCACTCTTATGGAGGACTGCAGTCTTTTAGCTCTAACTCATCAGCTGACCTTCCCAGCAAAGATGGTTATATAAAAAACCATCACAAACAGCAAATAAACTCATTTATCCAAGCACACAAGCAAACAGAAACTATTACTTCACAGGTTAAAATATGACAGAAAGTAGGCGACTGAAGAGGCATATAAGCTTTCAACAAAGACTGAAAGCGACCAGTTTCACCCCAGAGAATCTTTAAAATCTCTAAGGAGTCAAGCTGGAAATCAGGGACGTGTTAAGTACTTCACTATATGACTCCAGTTTTCATTCTCTTTCTTTCTGTGGGACTCTTATCCCCCTCCAAAAGTTGCTCTGTAATTGACTTCCATACCTTCCTTGGGTATAGTGACCCTTCAGCCTTTTCCTCACCAATTAGAAGTCAGGTCTCTTGTATACAAGTAGCATACAAAATGTCTCAGTGTAGATGGTGCAGTGGATAGAGCTCCAGGAAAATCTGAGTTTAAATCCTGCCCTCAGACACTTACTAGCTTTGTGACCCTGAGCAAGTCACTTAACCTCTGTTTGCCTCAGTTTCCTCATCGGTAAAATGGGAATAAAAATAGCACCTACTTCCCAGAGTTGTGTGTGTGTTCATCTTTCATTGCCGAAGAAGACCATGCCATCAGAAAAATGACTTGCACTTGACTTTGTTTTGAGTGAGCGAGGGCCGTGCAGCTCACCAGCCTCACTTCTCCTTCAGAGCCATCTGACTCCAGTGACCAGGTATTCATCAGGATGGCTGGAGATCAGAGTTGTGAGGCCCAAGTGAGATAATATCTGTAAAGTGCTTAGCACACTGTCTAGCATATAGTAGCTGCTATAAAAATGTTTAACTAATGTTATTACACAAGCTGCAGATAAAAACAAAACGGGCTTGATTGGAAACCTTTTACAGGGTATTAAAGGCTTTAACAAGGTATCCAAGTAGTAGATGAGTTTGATTCTGAAAGTTTGCTTTGAATTGCCAGAAGGTGATGCCCATCTTCATCCTCTACTTAAAACCTCAGGGCAATTTTGTAGCTTCTAGACTCTCCAAACTGCTTCTTTATTTACTTTCACTTTGGGAACAAGACAGACCCTGGATACCTGCGATCATCTTTTAATCGAGGTTGACTCAATTAAAAAAGAAACCAAAAGATTAGCCAGTCAGCAAGCTCTTATTGCACATTCGCTATATGTGAAGTTTTGTGTTAGAAGCTGAAGATACAAGGACAAAAAGGATACTGTCCATTTTCTCAGAGACCTTACATTTTAATGGAGAAAGCAAAATGTGTACATTTAAATGCACATGGAATAAATGCAGAATAAGTACAAAGTATCTAAGAGAGGTAGGACACTACATGTGGGAGTATTGGGAAACAATTCTCATTGAAGGTGACAATAGTTCAGAAAGTGACTTCATATCTGTAGTTTTTAAAAACTCTCCTTCTGCAGAGGCTCAGTTGCATCCTCAGCGATTCTCCTCCATATATGTCTTCCTGAATCCTATCTGTTTTAATTTAATTTTTTTTCCTTTTATTCTGTATGACTCATGAATTTTATAATTCGGCCACCATGTGAACTAAAAATAATTTCTTCTCTTTAACATTTTCAAGTTTTCAAATGCTCTTTAGTATGTATTGTAGCTTTTGAGCTAAGTGAAGGCAAGTTGTTGTCTTCCTCATATGACAGAGACACATTGGTACTGACAAGAGGAATTTGAAATTATCTGTCAAAAGTTACTAAATTGTATAACTTTTTACTGAGCAGTATCACTACTAGTCCCATATTCCAAAGAGGAGAATAAGGAGAAAAGTCCTTCATGTGGAAAAACTTTTGTAACTGCTGGTTTTGTGTGTGTGTGTGTGTGTGTGTGTTTTGTAGTAGAAAAGAACTTGAAACTAGGGGGTGGTCATCCATTGAGGAATGAAAATTGTGGTGTATAAATGTAAGGAAATGTGGTGGTGCTATGCAAAACTCAAAGATGGATGGTTTCAGAGAACCTAGGAAGACTTTAAGGAACTACTGCAGCCTGGGAGCAGAACTAGAATTTTTATGATGACAACAATGCTTTGAAAGCTCTCAGAATTCCAATCAATAACATGGCTAGACCACTGAGGAAGAATCCTGCCTACTTCCTGATGCAGAAGTCATGGATTAATATGCAGATTGAGACACATTTTGGAGTATATCCAATAGGAAATTTTGTTTTATTTTACTATTCCTGTTTCTTGAAAAGGCTTTGTATTCCATTTTTATGGAAGGGAAGGTGGGAAAGAGAAAAAAGCAAATATTTGGCAATTTTTTTAAAAAATTGAAGCAGAATGGGATGGACATGTGCAATTAATAATAGTTTATTTACTTAGTCCAAGTCTTGTGCTTTCTATTTCACTAATGAAGATTTTCTATCTCTGTTTCACATTTTATTTTATAACACTTTTTGCCTTTTTCATGTATGTTGAGTTAGTTTTATTTCAAATTGGAATGGCCTAAAAGAGAAGTTTAACACCCTAAAAGAGAATATAGAGACAAATTCTACAATATCCTTATCAGAAGGGAACAGTTTGATCCATCCCAGAACTGAGGGCCTGGCTTATAAAAACTTAAGGTTTTCTCAGAATTCCTGATTCTATAATGATATATTATAACCATTTACTCTTTTTTTCTAATGCTACAAAAGATATTGTTTTTAGAGATTAAGACAGTTTTTCTGTTTTGAAGTAAAAGATACAGTACATTTAAACCTCTGTGTCTATTTTAGCAATAAAGTTTGAGAATGCTTTTGTCTTGGTTGGTTTCATAATATCATAGGTCTTAGACATAGAAAAGCCCTCAAGAACTCACCTGGCTCCAACTGCCTGTCTATAGTCAAATAAGGGTATTAGTTAATATCCTCATTTTACAGATAAGTATGCCAGCTTCAGTAATTTGCCCTGACCTCATTAAAGCTAGAGTAGGGACTAGAACGAACATAGCTATTCTTCCTTGTTCTACTATGCCAAGTTTGTATCTTTATTTTCAAAGTGTTTAAATTTTGCAATAGCTTTAAACGAGTATTATCTGTTTAAGAATGTGTTCTAGGGTGATGACAATAGTATGAGAATAAATTGACATGTGCCAATTCCTTAAAATGTTTATGGAGGTGACAAATCAAGCATAAAAGTCCATAATTGCTGTTGTCTTCTCTGTCATCTTTATTTTTTTTAGGGGAGAAGTTAAAAGTACCCTGATGTCTTTGATCTCTTCCATTCTCTTGGAATCTTTACCTATTTAAAATAACTGAGAAAATGATCTCAGAGTGTTCTTAAAAATTGTGTTGCCTTGAGCATCATTTCTTCTGTTTGTATTTGATCCAGTCCTGCTCTTCATTTTGACTTTGTCTTCCCACTTGTAGTTCTGCTTCCTCACCTGTTACCAAGCCATCAGTGAAAATAGATCTTCATTAAAAACCCAGATCTCCTGTATTTTGTACCTTTGTTTTTGTATTCCTTCCAGTTTCTCATAGAAATGTTCTTTAGCATAATAGAATTATCTTATACCAGTCTCCTAGTAGGCTTATTTTCTCTTTTTGCTGCTATTTGTTATTTTGTGAGGGATATGTGTGTGTATGTGTGTGTGTGAGAGAGGGAGAGAGGAAGAGGAAGAGGGAGAGGGAGAGGGAGGGAGGGAGGGACAGAGAGAGACAGAGAGAGAGAGAGAGAGAGAGAGAGAGATCGCTTATTTTTTAAATGAATGTTGCTGCTTTGGGCTGTCATTTCTTTCTAACTGGTAAAGAAATCTTGCCCCCAAACACTTAAGCTGTGCGACCTGGGTGAGACCTACATTTCCTCATCAGTAAAATGTGGGAATTGCATGTTATGAGATGATATCTGTTGTCTGAGATACTTCTATGTTTCTGGCTCCTTAGTTTGGCTTCTATTTTATAGTGAGTCAAGTTCTTTTGAGAAAAGTTTATAACATCCACAAGAACCTTTATTTTCTACGTTTCTCAATCAACTTCTTGTTCAGTGACCACATTGGAAATGCTGTCATCCCATACAATGCCTTCTAAATTATCTTTATGCTTTTTTTTTCTAATTTATGTTTTCACACTAATCAGCATCAAATCCAATTGCATACAGAGAGGTTATTTTGCCATGACTTGTCATTCTGCCTGTGCTAAAATAGGTTAATGTTGTTTGTTGATAATTGTAACTGGTATCTTTTTGACACTTTCTTAAAGAATGTATTTGTAGCATTCAAGTCTTTATCTGCTTTCACTTCTTCAAGCCAGGCTGTATTTTTAGACATAGTTTTCACCATTTCTCCACTGTGCCTACTTTTATACTGAAGTCACTGCATATATAATATATATATATATACACACACACACACATATACATATATATATGTACATGTGTGTATGTGTTTCTGTATACACACACGAACACATTTTAGAAGACTTTTTCAGATTCTTCATATAATTTCCCAACTTCTTAGTCAGCAGATAACATTGCATAAGAGGCATTTATCTTCATGGTGGTCTGTTTGTGTTTGTGCCTTGTGAGAACTGAAGGCAAGATTATAAGATCATAGGATTTAGAGCTGGATGACCAAGTATTCTAGAAAATGACATTTCTGGTCATCTTTGGGTAAGTGTTGAAATGAATTCTCTCAACTCTTTTCTTCTTTCCAAGGAAAGGCTAAATGCCAACCTTTCATTGAGCTGCAACTGTTTTATGTCTCTTGGTTTAAGTTATATCAAATATGCCAGGATTAGTGGGCTTGTCTGAAGTTTTCTCGTCGTCTAATTCCAGCAGTCTGATTCTGTTACTTACTGTACTTTAAGAGGACACAGTTAAATTAGTGCTTACAGATGGTCTGGGGACTGCTTGACTCTTTGGGCCCTCTCACTGGTATCACTATGGAGGGAGAAGAGAGGTTCAAGAGACTAAGGAACAGCTTGTATTTTTTTTTTTACTTTTCATTTGATTTTCATGTGTGGCCACTTTCTGAAAGTAAATCTTTCTCTCTTCATGCCTTTTAGTTTGGTCTTCATGTAACTGGCATACCGTGTGCCTTTAGCCCTCTACTTAAGTCCCTTTCAGTTGGTTAGAATTTAATTTGTTCTTGCTGGTATAACCTTTGATATCCAGGGACACTTTTATTCCATGATTAAGAATCAGAGCAAGATTTTTCTAAATTCTTTGTATAAGAATGTTTTGTGCATATGTTAAGTATGCCTTTAGCTTCCTTAGTAGACCATTTCCTTATGATCATATGACCCATTAAGTTTAATTAACTGAATGACCTGTTGTTGCTTATTATTTTTTGATTTCTAAAAAAAGCATTTGATTCAGAAAGCAAATTGCAATTTTAAAGATCTTCTTCAAACAAGGTATCTTCTATGTGAATATTATGCAGAACTTTGATGGATGTATCTATGGAGATAACTTTTTTCAGTGATTGACTGAGTGTTGATGTAAAATCAGACACAAAGCAAGGAGACATTCATCTAATGTGTTTACTGATGTTATGAAATTTTTCTTGCTTAAAGTAAAAATAAAAGAAGAATTTCACATGATTATCCACATCTTTCTATCATGTGACATTATGTCAATTGTACCAAACTTTCAAATATTAAATATTAAAAGTCCTCCTTAGTGAAATCCAAAATGTGGAAACAATTTGTCTGATGAGTTAAGTGCTTTTTTGAAAAAAAGAAAAAAAGAAAGAAATATGCCCAGAATATTATGTGCATCTATAAATTCATTCTTTTGATTTTTTTCCTTGCTTGTACCTTCCATAGCATTTTGACTTGAGATAGGCCCTGAACCACATTGGTTCTGATTTGGGTAAGAGGTTTGTTGATGTCACATGTGGACAACTGTTTAGCAGTTTTAATCATCCCAGGATACTCTGTTCTATAAAAACTTACCCACTTACCATAAATTATCCTCCCAGGGATGCTGTGTAGCTGTTAATCATTGAAGAGCATAATGTTGAGAACTTCAAAATTACAAGTAATCTAAAGTACATTGGACAGATTCATGGCTGGTAGAACTATTCTATGGCATATTAACTAGGGCTTTCATGTAAGAATTAGCAAGAACTAAGACATGAAAGGTATATGTGACTAGAAAGGGAGGGGTAGTGCAGCAATAATGAAATATATCTTTTCTTCATTCTTTTAAGAATGAATTCTCTTAAGAAAAATATCTATTTCCATATTTCTTAAGGAATAAGTAGAGTAAATCTAGAATATGATCTGTAAGTAGTAGAGCAAGGTACTCCATGACAAAAAGCTACTAAAGGCAAAATCCTCTTATTGTATCAGTCTCAAGAAAGCAGTTCCTCAACAAATGCCCTAAAGTCTTATCTAAAACCAGAACTACTCTGAATTAAAGTTTCTTTAAGGACAAGGAAGAAATTAGTCTATCATCAATCCTCACTTCAGCAAATTTTAAAACATAGTGGAAAGAACACAGAGTTTAATGGTGAGGATATACTAATCTCAGCCTTGCCTTTATAGTACCATGCGCAGGTCGGTTAACTTCTTTGCTTGCCTTGATTTTTACAATCTTTGAAATTAGAGGACTGAGTAAGAGGAATCTAAGCCTCCATCTGTTTCTGACATTCCATGATTCTGTGATCTATGATATTTTTATTTTAGGCTTAGAGAGATTTAAAGCTAGAAGGAAACATAGAGGCCACCCAGGCCAAGCCTTTGATTTTATAGATAAAACTGAAGCCTAGAAAGGTGAGTGACTAATCTAAGGTCACACAGCTATGAAGACTCTGAAGGAAGATTCAGACTCATCTCCCTGATGAAAAACCTAGCACTGTATCTACTCTTCATGTATCTTGAACACAGCAATAAAAGCATCTTGTTGAGTTTGTTTTCTTTAGGTTTAAATGTTCTTAGGAGCAGTTTACTATTATTTTGTCCAGTAATAAGTAAACAGTAATCACTAGTTATATTCTGGTGCTTCATCAAACAACATTCCCTCTATTGTCAGTCAGTTTTATCTGTGATAATGGCATTAATGGGTCTTTAGTAAAAATGAGTTGTTCCCCCCTGTCCCATTGATGAGAGAGAGAGAGAGAGAGAGAGAGAGAGAGGAGAGAGATGAGAGAGAGAGAGAGAGAGAGAGAGAGAGAGAGAGAGAGAGAGAGATGGGGAGATACATCCCTTATATCCTCTTGACAGGCCAGTACCTACCATCAGCTTAGTTCAATTTAAGAAACATTTGTTAAACAAATGTATTTTCAAGGGACTATGCTGAGTTTACAAAGGGGTACAGAAACAATAATGGTGAAAATGTCCCTGATATTCTTTCTTTTTTTCATCCATACATTTATCTAAACATTTTAGGAATCATTTTGTATTTACTGTCTGAACCTGCTTCTTGGATTAAGGCCTTCCATTATTTTTTCTCTACTATATCATTTAGTATTTGCTTGCAGTTGTCTCCCAAACCAAATGTTAATTGCTGGCTAGTTTTATTATGCATTAATCAGTGTTCAAGCTCTCCATGTTCTTCATGATTTAGTGACTTCAACAGTAGTTCTTCACTTTTTTCTGGTATAGATGTCATATACATATACTTATATGTATATATCTCACATATACATATATGCATATGTATTGCCCTATTCTCTTGAGTTTTTTTTTTGCTAATTGCCTTTTTGAAAAAAAATCCTTTCCTAAATTTATTGTCTTTCAAAGATTCACTAATGACCAGAAATATATGTAGTTAATCAGGTATAGATATATAGCTCTATAGGCTGTGTAGATCTGAAAATCTGGACTTTCTAGTTGTTCGCTGAATTTGTTCTTTTGGAGGTTGACTTTTGCAGGTACATAGGAGCAAGGAATAGGGATGTATTTACTATGTTCTGACCAAGAGCCATCCCTTCCAACTTCTTATCTGTCGATTACACTGTGATGGTACCTGGGCAGAGGGGTAAACATCATAGTAAGGAAACAGAAACTCACGTTGGAGCACAATGGTTTGCTTCTTATTGTTGGCTTTTTCTTTGTCAAAAAAGAAAGTTTACAAAAGTCAAATGTGTGGCTTGAAGCTATTTGGTAGTAAAATTTTGATGCCATTATACAAAGTAGCAAAATATGGATTTTAACTGGCCTGCTTTTCAATTCAACTGAAGATTAAGTACATTCTTAATGGTCTGATTTGCTGGGAAAAGCACTATTACAATAATCTGCTTTTTACAGCCCATATCAAATAGGAACTTGCATCACTTATTACAAAGTTTGTGCTTTGGGAGACATTTTCACGGCATCTAGCGGTGCTGCCCACATTTCTTGGAATTAGCCTCTAATGATATCATCTCCCAAAATGAGTTGTTTCTCAAACATACTGATTGTTTTGTGGTTCATGTCTAATCCAATAGCTATATTTAAAATGTCATACAAATTTGTAAGAAAAGGTCCATTGAAACTGCTGTTGTATCCGTAATTGTATGAAAATGTTATGGAAGAGACGCCATGCAGTTTGAGTGTTTTTAGACTTTCTTTCTTCTACAAGGTACAAGCAGGAGAGATGAGAACTCATTTTTTAACTGTTAGCAATTCAAGTTTTTAGCCATTGTCTGCTTGAGACCAGAGGACTGCTACTGTAGATGTCATGTAAAATAAAGTTGGAGTCTAAAGCCTCCTTTTAGCTGTCAGCTTTATTAAGAAGCTACTCATGTGTTGAACCAGGCACCTGTATTGTATGAGCAATGCATTGTAATGTCTAGGGAGAATTTTCTTTCCCACCACCGCTGTGTTATTAGGCCTTGCTTCTCCAACTTACTGGCTGCTTCTCACAGCACAGTAGGTCTAATGTAGATTGACGCCTATGCCAGAAGACTGATTGAAGCTTGTGTCTCCCAGTTGCTAATGCTCACTGAACCATTTTATTGAAGATAAAGTAAATAAAATAGATTGCCATGTGAGAATTCTCTGAAATCAAATGGAATAATTTGACAGGTTTAAGCCCATGAAAAAGAAGGCAAAGCAGTGAAGCAGACGGAATGCTTTTTATGCACAACATAACGGATTTGGGGGTGGGGAGAGATTCATCTCTATTGCATTGACTATAAAATATTAATTTTTAACAGTGGTTAATTGTTGAAGAGAGTCTGTGCTGCTGTTTGCTTGTCCTTAGGCTGTCCACTGACTCTCCCTAACTCTGAAAAGATTTATTTAAATAAAAACTTTTAAAAAATAAAACTTTGGTTGATTTTTTTCATTCAGTTCTTCTGATATTTACTTGCATGGATCAGTAGCCTTATAGAATTTAATAAACAACACAAATGAACAGATTTGCCAGAAAGTACCTTAGAATCTTTTAGGCTTGAAAAATAACAGTGCAACCTCTGCCTCTGAAAATATTTTGCAAGATACTGAGTGTTCTTAATGCTTTGTTCCATAATAAAAAGAAAAGAGGAAGAGCAGAGGTCATTGCCTTTAGAAAATGCACCATTGGTATTATATTGGATATATTTATTATATGGAATTAAAAATGAATCAGTCAAGTGGAACCAAGAGAGGGGATTAGGCTCAGCCACTAGCAGAACTCTCCCAACATTCCCCTCCAAACAACTTTATAATAACTCCTCAAATCAAGTTTTGGAGGGACAGAGCCAACAAAAAGTCACAGTGAGACATTTTTCTGGCCTGAGAAAACCTAAGAGGTCAGCAGGAGAATCTGTTGCACCATGGTAGAGGCCTGTCCAGAGGGCAAATGTATTTCATTGAAAGTGGTGGCAAAAGCAGCTTTGGGAGCTCTCAACCCAGAGATGGTAAGAAGGTCACAAAACTGTTCAAAAAGAAATTACAGGGGAACCTTTGCTGGTATTGGGTACAGAGGGTGCTGATTGGTAACTCTGTTACCCATACACAGTTCTGGATCATGGTTCCAGGACAGAGAAGAGTGCCAGGGGTCAGTTCCAAGAGATCAGGAGCCCTGGTCACAGTTAAATGACTCAGAGGAATGCTGGCGCTTGTAGCTGCAGGAGAGCAGGTACCCTTCCTAGGTAAAGATAAAAGTACAGACCAGGAGAAACTGTGACCACACTTTTGCCTCAATCATGCCACCTTGGAAATTCCAAAAACTTGGGAATCCCCAGAACTAGCTCTGAAAATAAGCTCATGAAAAAGCCTAAAACTTTGGAGAATAACTCCCCATCACTAGGTAAGCAAAGCTCCACTTTAATATAAAGTACAGTTAACAAAGAGGCTGGAAAAATGAAGAAACAAAACAAAACAAGAATCTGATCACAATAAACTACTACCGTGGCAGGGATGACTAAGCCAGAAACTGAGAAGACAACAGTGTAAAAGAGCTACCAAAAAAAGCCTCAAGAAAATTCTAATTGGACTTATACCCAACAAGAATTGCTGGAAAAATTAAAGAAAGAGATAAGAGTGGTAGAGGAAAAAATTTGCAAAAGAAATGAGAGTGAAAAATTACTCAGTCACATTAATTCTGCATACATTTTCAATCCACGTAGGTTTTTTTTTAAAGGGAATCCTACAGTTTCTATCTCTACAACTTTTGTACTATCTGTCCTTATCATTATCCTAATACAAGACTGAATTACCACCCACCTAGAGTACTGTCATATTCTTCTTAACTGGTCTCTTAGATTTTACAGTTCCATGTTATATGAAAGTTTTTATATGCAGAATTGGCAATATCCCCTCTGTTTAAAACCCTTCAGTTCCCCTTTTGTGACAAATAAAATTCAGATCCTTAGCAGAGCAATCAAGGCTCTGAACCATTTGATTTTGTTCTGCTTTCTAGGCTTATTTAATTTTAACTTCCTTCCACCAAAACTCCATTCATTCTTTTCTCCCCATAAACTAAGCCACTTCTCAGCTCTTCAACCTATTTACATCTTTGCTTACAACATTCCATTCATGGGAAAGTAGTGCCTTCAGGCAAGTTGGTAGCTCAGTGGATAGGGTGCTGGGCCTGATCTCAGACACTTGCAAGCTTTGTGACTTTTGGTAAGTCACTTAACTCTTGTTAGACTCAGTTTCCTCGTCTGTAAAATGAGGATAATGATAACACCTGTGATAATAACAACTGTGAATATCAGTCGTGACAAAAATTTAAATCATTTAGCATAGTGCCTGGTATATAGAAGATGTTATATAAATACTTATTTCCTTCCCTTTTATTTCCCTTCTTTACTTACCACCTCCATCTGTTTAAATACTATCCTTTCTTTAAAGATGCAGTCCTATTTTTTTATCTTCCATGAACCTTTTTTCTGTTTGCTTTAGCAAGAAATGATCATTCCTTCTGTGGCTAGTACCTTGCACATCTCATACACTTGTGTTCTATTTTGTATATTCACTTGTGTGTTTTAAAATTTAATTTCTAAATTAATGAAGGGGTTCAGTCACTGTCATTTTCTTTGTGGTTAGAGTGAAGTATTATTAGATAATGTAACATCCATTTTCCATTGTTATTTATGCTATACAACCCACTTGGGACAATGTTTATTCCTTGAGGGTGAAGAGGAAAGACTCCTCTGCTCAGTTCCATTTTATCCTCAGAACTAAGTTGTTGAGGGACAGCATTTTGTAGTGGTCAGGGAACCATCGTCAGAGTCAGGAAGACCTAGATCCAAATCCTTCCTCTGCTACACATTTAATCTTTCAGTTCCTTGAAATTCTCAAGGCTATAAATTGTAGAACAGCTGTTGAATTGTATTCATAGAAGGATTTTCTTCCCTGAGATATCACTACATTATTGAAATTAGTTTGAGACAAGATTTTGTAGAGATCAACTCCATGTAGAGGAAGATCCTATCTAAATATAATGACGGTTATTTATTTTGTGCCAAAACTATTCATCTGAATTAACATCAACATGTACTAGTATTGTTTTACTTCCTCACTGAGTCCTAAATTCTAAAATGATAGGGTTCACTCAGTATAATTCCTTGCAGCTTTAAAAATTGTGACCCTGCTCTTTTTTTAGAACAAGATAGTATATGATTCATGTGTTGTTTTTCAGTGGATGTAGTATCCTTTGTTAAGCTATCTACATTTCCTCATTTGTTATTTACATGAGTGACCAGAAGCACAGCATACATTTTATAAGATATATTTGAAGATAATATGGTACTTGGTTGGCACCTTTCTAGATGCAGTTTTCTATCAATTGGTATGTAGTTTGGGTGCTCCATAAAAGATAAGAGTTCTTATCTTATTTAATCTTTTTATGTTCTTGAGCACTCCTTTAGTACTGATATTCTCCACATAGTTGACATTTAAGCATTTGTTAAGTCTGAATTAGTGACTCTTCTAAACAGTGAGGTGTTTTTTTTTCAGGGGCAATAATTTCACCTACAGTAAAAATGTATTAGCAAGTAGAAATATATAAGATCAGCTTTAATAAGTAGAAATGCTTTATAATTGGCATATCAGTTATTGGTGAATAGGTACTTCTTAAGTTCTTAGAAAGCCTGTTCATATAAGTAGGCTATACAGATATCCTATAAGTAGGCTATACAGATATCCTGCTATTTTATTAGTATTCCATTTGTTTAGCAAATCTTTTTCCCCATTATAGAACAAAGATAAAATATATCAGATATCACAAAATGATATCTGAATTTTATTTTGATTAGTGGAATCTGTAATTATAATGTACGGTAGAGGGCTAACAGGCTTGCATTTTTATTTCCTATGCTTACTTTAATGGATTGTTAACTAAATAAGAGCCTTTCATTGAATTCAGTCTCCTTAACCATACCAAATTTGCAGAGCCTAGACTCAGTCAAAGGACCCCACTTGAGGACATAGAGGGCACATGAGGCCTTGAAGCTGCAGGTTCCCCACCCCTGGCCTAGATCATAAAGGCATATAAATCATAAAACCTTACAGATTCTGATTCTAAAGCCACCGTATTTATAAGTAAAATACCAATTAAGTGTTCTGACTCCTCTCTCTCTTTCTCTTTTATCCACCAACATTATACAAACTTTCTTCAAAAGTAGGTCCTACCCTTCCTACAGGAAGAAACAGCAATAATTGTAAGGCAATTAATAGCCCTGATGAGATTTTTAGAGCATACTCTGGTGGTTGATGGTGATACGATTTACTGTGTCTTATTTCCACCACTGAAATCATGGAGTGGCATGTTTACAAAGAAACTAAGACTTAAATATGAGAATACTGTGGAAATTAATAATAATTCCTAAGTAATTCCATTGTCTAACTCCACTGTGGTATTTTTAAGAAGCACAAAATCCCATTTGACCATTCACATTCAAAAATCCATTATTTATGCTACAGTTTATAGTACCACATGTTCTTCAACCCTTTGTTTTTCAATCATCCTATATATATATATATATATATATATATGTATATATACATATATATATATACACACACACACATATATATATTAATAAGTTTACTTGCATAACATTTCTATGGCAATAGTAGTTTCCTCGGCACCAGAACTTACTGTTGTCTGAAGCATGGGGATAGACACAGCTAACAATTTTCTCTGCCTTCCTTCCCCTTTCTCCTAAGAGTTGAGAGCTGCACATAGCAAGTTCTGTTTCTCACTCCTCCTGTTACCACAGGTAGCTCTCCCAGCCTTCTTTCACTTTACTTTTTTTCACATATACCATATTCTTATCAAGCTGGATTCTTTCAGTATTCCCTAAGCTCACCCTGAAGTTTCCTCTCTCCATTTTAATCTCAACCTTTTGAATGTTCCTCTTACTTTAATGTCAGTTTAGAGAGGGCCATCTCTCCCATGAAGCTTTCTTTACAGCCTAGAATATTAAAAAAGTTAACATTTTCCAGATTTCTTGTGTGGGACCTATCTTTTGCCTTCAGTAAGCTCTTCTTTGTATTATATTTTTGCAGTAATAACATAGCAATAATAGTAATACTTATATTTTTATAGAATTTTAAAGTTTAAAAGCTCTTACAGTTGTTATCTCTTTTGAGCTTTAGCAACAACTGTGTCATAATAATTAACATCCCTGAAATGCTTTCTCATTTCTGTATTTCTAGAGCTTATAGTGATGGGAAACATATAGCCTCAGGGGCACATGTGACCCTTTAGGTCCTCAAGTGCAACCCTTTGATTGAATCCAAACTTCACAGATCAAATCCCCTTAATAAAAGGATTTGTTCTGGAAAACTTGGACTTAGTCAGAAGGCTGCAACTGAGGACCTAGAAGGCCACAGGTCCCCCAACCTTAGTATTAGACCATGTATACTGTAAAAATTCCAAATAGAATTTTTAATTGACTTAAAGGGCATTTTCACTGAAAGTTACAGGACCAGAGTTTTAGATTAGCCTCTCCAAGCCATGATAGAAGCAGGAAAAGACAAATGTAATTAACAACACTGGAACACTATCCTTTGATGGTTACTTACATTGGTTGGTTGGTTGTTGTCCTTCATCGTTGAAGAGGACAAAAATGACATCACCATGATAAAGTGAAGTTTCAGTGTGTCCGACTGTGGTTGATCAGACCAATACGAGCTCAGAATGCTGTATCACAGTTTGGACACAGATAGTCCGTATGAATTTTTGGGGTAGATACTCCAAATTTGCGCATCCTATGTTTACTTTGTGCTGTCTCAATTCTGCTTTGCTCATAGAGCACAGCACCCTTTCTGATGTGGGCACATCAAGCTGTGTGGTCCTGTGCCAGTGTCTCCCATGGTGCACAGTCAGATACAAAGTTCTTGAGAGAGACCTTGAGAGTGTCCTTGTATCATTTTTTCTGACCACCATGTGATCACCTGCCCCATGAGAGTTCTCCATAAAATAGTCTTTTTGGCAAGCATACATTTTGCATTCAAACAACTTGGCCAGCCCATCAGCGTTGTGCTCTCTGAAGCATAGTTTGGATGCTTGGCAGTTCAGCTCGAGCAAGGACTTCAGTGTCAGGTACCTTATCCTGTCAGGTGACCCTCAGAATCTTCCTAAGACAGTTCAAATAGAAGAGATTGAGTTTCCTGGCATGACTCTAGTAGACTGAACATGTTTCACAGGCATACAACAACAAGGTCAACACAACGGCTCTGTAGACCTTCATTGTGGTAGTCAGTCTAATACCTTTTCTCTCTCAAACTTTTCTTTGGAGCCTCCCAACACTGAACTAGCTCTTGCAGTGTGTGCATCCCTGGAAAGTGCACTATCAAGATAAGTGAACTTATCCATAGCATTAAAAACTTATCTATGCGTTGTAATCGATGGTTACATGTATGGATGGTTTGGTGGTGGCTGATGGAGCCTTGTTTTCTTGGTGTTAATTATAAGGCCAAAATTATCACAGGAAGCAGAGAATAGATCCGTATGTTGTTGCCTCTCAGCTTCAGAGACTGCACTGAGTTTACAATCATCTACAAATAGAAAATCATGTACCAACACCCCCTCCACTTTGGTCTTGGCTTTTGTAGCCTTTTTATGTTGAAGAACTTACCATCAGTACAGTAGTTGACCTTGATGCCGTGTTTATCCTCATTGAAAGCATTTGACAACATGGCTGAAAACATCATGCTAAAAAAGCATGGGAGCAAGCACACAGCCCTGTTTCACATCATTGGTGACTGGGAAGGCAAGATAGCATTGTCCAATATCCAAAACCCAGGCAAATATGCCATCATGAAGTTGGCATACAATACTGATGAACTTCTCCAGGCAACCAAATTTTAACGTAAATTTCCATAAGCTTTCATGACTAACAATGTCAAAGGCCTTTGTTAGATCTACAGATGTTATGTACAGACCTCTATTCTGCTCCTGGTATTTCTCCTGGAGCTGTCGGGAATCACCATAGTGAGTCTTCCTCAGCCCTTTCTGAAGCCACACTGGCTCTCGGGTATTTTAAAGGCTTGTACCTGGGAGTTCATATTTGGAAATCAATATGTTAGGGAATTTCATCCCTGTGGTATTTGGGAATATTTAACTCCAGAATTATGTACATCCACAGTAGATTTCTGATATCTTCGTTTGTTATACTTGGGTGCATAGGATCATGTTGTAGGTCTTTGGGGATCTCCCAGGTACTTCTGGGGTTTTAAGCAAATCAGAGCCTGGTTACAGGTTACTCTCTTATTCCACCAGATTGTCTGTAATGGTTGTATTATCAGGAATGGTGGCATACAGATATCTTATAATCACACTTTTCCTAAAATCACACTTTTGTAAATTGTATACGACATAGATTCTGGCTCTTAGTCAAGTATTAAAATGAATCTTTTATCAGGAAAATAGTTTTGTAATATAGTTAAATTCTAGCTAGTTTACACTTTGCTTGTTAAAAAAATAATTCCCTACCTTATAAAAGATACACAGTTATGGTTATAGGAATGTCTTTACTTAAAAGTCTATTATATTTAGTTCTTTAGTTATTATAATATTAGATACTATATTTTAAATTTATTACAGATTGAAAATGGAGGCTAAAATTTAATAATCTACTTATTCTAATTTTTTTTACTGTAGAATTTGTTGAAAATAAAAATAGTGCAAAGGGAGCCCATTTACGGTAGTCCATCTCAACCACATGACTGAGAAAGCAATTTTATTCAAGTGCATTTCTGGACTCCTTCAACCAGCCAAGTCTAGTGATTTCCCATGATCTGTAGGATAAAATATCAGCTCCTCATTAGCTGTTAAAGTTCTGTAAAACCTGATTCTGACATATCTTTCCAATTTCATAAGTAATCATTCTCTCTCCTCTACTTTTATGCAGTCAAAACAAACCTAATGCGATCAAGATTAGGAGGGAAGCAGAAAACTGGGAAAGAATTTTTGCAGCCTAGTGTCTGTGATAAAGGCCTCATTTCTAAAATATATAGAGAACTGAATCAAATGTACAAGAATACAAGTCATTCCCCAATTGATAAATGGTCAAAGAGTATGTCAAAACAGGAAGATGATAAATGTTGGAGAAGATGTCGGAGAGTTGGAACACTAATTCATTGCTGGTGAAGCTGTGAGCTGATCCAGCCATTCTGGAGAGCAATTTGGAACTATGCCCAAAGGGCTACAAAAATGTGCATACCCTTTGACCCAGCAATATCACTTCTAGAACTGTGTCCCTAAGAGATCATAAAAATGGGAAAGGGTCCCACATGTACAAAAATATTTATGGCAGCTCTCTTTGTGGTGGCCAAAAACTGGAAATCAAGGGGATGCCCATCAATTGGGGAATGGCTGAACAAGTTGTAATATATGAATGGAATACTATTGTGCTGTAAGAAACGATGAACAGGAACACTTCAGAGAGGCCTGGAAAGACTTACGTGATCTGATGCTGAGCGAAAGGAGCAGAACCAGGAGAAGTTTGTACACAGCAACAACTACAGTGTGTGAGGATTTTTTCTGATAGACTTAGTACTTCATTGCAATGCAAAATAATTCCCAATGGTCTCTTAAGGCAAAATGCCTTTCACATCCAGAGAAAGAACTATGGAATTCAATCACAGAATGAAGCAGATCATTTTCTTTTGTATTATGTTTTGGTTTGTTTTATGATTTCTCCCATTTATGTTAGTTCTTCTATGCAACATGACTAAGGTGAAAATGTATTTAACAGGAATATATGTGTAGAACTTTTTTAAAATTGTATGCCGGGAGGGAGGAGGAAAAGTCTAAGGTATATGGAAGTGATTGTAAAACACGGAAATCAAATCAAATAAAAAAAAACCAAACTTTTATGCAGTCAAACTGGCTTCATGTAGGATACTATCTTCCTTTTTTTTTTTTTGCCTTTGTATTGGTAGCCTCCATGCCTAGAATATAGTCACTCTGTATCCTTATATAATAGAGACCTTCTCTTCTTTTCAGATGGAGATCAGACTCTATTTTTGCATGAAACCTGGTGTTTAAATACCTGGTATTTAATTAAATACCTGGTATTTAAATATTTTATATATCATATGTGTTCTTAGCTTTTCAATTATGCAGCATTTCTGTCTGTAGTTGTCTCTTAATTAGGATGTAAATTGCCTGAAAAAAAAGGATTGTTTCACGCTTTTTGTATCTTCCTCATCCAACACAGCATCAGGCATACAGTAGATACTTTAAAAACGTTTGTTGATTGAATGAGTGGTAAGAACATAATATTTAACATGCTAGGCTGGACTATTGATTCATCTGATTTGGCATATTTTCTGTGTGGCTCTAAGTTTTTCTCAGATCTGTCCTCAAAAATTAGTGATTTACTCCTAGAATCTATAATGTCACTTATGGATCAGTCAATTGACTGTCATTATATATACCTGCTGAGTACTAGGTACTGTGTTGGGCATCTGGGCTATAAAAAGAAGGATGAAGTAGTTCTTGCCTCCAAAAACCTTGTATTCTTTCAGAGGGAGCAATGCACACATATCTAAGAATATTATGAAATGTATGTGGTAATATACAGCAATCATGAAAATGAATGAGGGAAATATTTGTCATCTATGTGCTGTTCCTAAATATATTTAGAATCGGTTTGATTAACACTTGGTCATGTAAATAATGGAATAAGAGAATATTACGTATGTAATAGAAAATAAGAGTATAACCTGGTTAACAGAAGAGTCGAGGATGCAGGTTGGAAAGTAAGAGACAGATGATTAGATAGTTTAAGATGGTTTGAGGGAGGTATTTGAAATTAATAACAAAAACAATAACCCTTATGAGACAGAAGTCATTAAGGGATTTTAAGAAAAAGGCTGATTTGCCCAAGGTAGTGGACCAGAAAGATGACTTTGACAGGAGCATTCATCTTTTACACCCTCTAGTGACAAGTACCCCTGTGTGTTTTCTTTGTGATGGTCTTTATACTACTTCTTCCCCCTTATACCAGTTCTTCCTTCTCTGCTAAAT
The DNA here is from genome assembly GCA_023548195.1 of Bettongia penicillata ogilbyi. Classification (NCBI taxonomy): domain Eukaryota; kingdom Metazoa; phylum Chordata; class Mammalia; order Diprotodontia; family Potoroidae; genus Bettongia; species Bettongia penicillata. The sequence goes on along the minus strand of JAJHZJ010000482.1, from coordinate 1,395,579 downwards.
TTTCTTATTCTCTTCCCCTAGCTGTCTTTCTGTAGCTTGCTGCCTGATCACCTCTGAGTTTGCTTGCTGTCACTTCACTCACTTTTTAAAACCAAAAAAGCAAACAAAACATTTCAAAAAACATTCTGTCATTCCCTCCAGTTAGCAGTTTGTCACTTAAACACTATGTGAAAGATCTCCCATCGATCTCAAGTATAATTTCCAATATTCATTACTTTTTTAGATTTATATTTGGTAGCATCATGGCAATACAGCATGATCATAAATAAGTTGGTGCTATTAAAACCAATAGAAGGCATGCCTTAATGTCATATGATTCTTTTAAAAATTCACTTAAATTTCTTTTCATTTTCTAAATCATTTCATTACCTTTTGTGATTATTGTCACAATTAGTTGTGAGGATTCGAATATAATATTAATTTGCCAACCAATAGCCCATAGGTTATTTAATTGGATTTGAGGGGTGAGGGGGGAATGAGGTATTCTGTATTTCAAGTATTTATTAGTATTCTTACATATATATGTGTGTGTGTGTGTGTGTGTGTGTGCGTGTGTGTGTGATATAGAGGGATATGAGTGCTCTATTAAATTATTTTTCATTTTAGAATTGTTTGCTCATATAATTGTTAACCATTTGAGCTATTATGTATAAAATATAAAGAAAAGGATACAAGCTAGACCATAAAGTTATATCTCAAACTTAGTGGGAAGAAGATCTGTCAGGTTTAAAGCGTATATTAAATTCCTTGAATGTGTTTTAGGTATATATTGCTAAAATAGTGTTTAAACATTTGAAAACTGCTATGCACATAGATAAAATTAGCTCTTGAAGTTATGCTTTTATTTTTTTTATTTAGCGATAAGACTATGTTCTGTAGTCCATTTTTGTTTAACTGAGGTAACAGAGTAGTTTACAGTGAATATACAAATAGGAATTACTTTAAAACCATAACAAAGTAAGATTATAAACAACTCTTGTCAGATGGAGAGAGATAGATTACATTTTACATTTTAGAGATGAGAACCAGATATTAATATTGTCTTTATTTGTAATTTTGAAGTTATGTTTTACAGGCTATACCTATGCATGCTATTCTGAAAGATGGTTGTTTTATATAGGTAATCTAAGACAAGAGTGGGAAAAAAAACACAGTATGCTTGACCTCATTTGACCTCTTTGACGCTCAGTCAGTTAAAAGGTTTGTAAGACGTTTAATTACCAAATGGTATGATCATTATTCATCTCATCATTTGATATATAACGTCAAGTGAATTGCCTCCCTGGAGTGCACTGTGTTTCACAGATCAATAGATTTAGTAAGTGCTTGAAGGAGAGCTTTAAACATTCATTGAAAAGAAGGAAGAGAATATCCTGCTTGTAAAATGACTTGTGTAGTTATTTCACATGCTTCATAATTACTTCATTTACTTTTGGGAAAAAAATCTTTTTAACAATAATTTTGAATATTCTAGGTGTTTTAAGTAATTGCCACTGTGTTTAGATAAAGTTCCTTAAAACGTTTAGATGCCCTAAACTCCATAGTAGAGAAAATCCAGAGATGAATTTCTTGAATGAATCCTCTTTTTTAGACATAATTATTTTTAAAAATATAGATTATACACTGCTTTGTATGCAAAACAATGAAAATAATTTATAGTTAACCTTCTTGTATTCAATTAAAATGTATCAATAGAATGGGAAAAATGTGAGGTGAAAGAATTGAAGAACCACAGTGGTTTTAGTTGTATGCCAACCTCTCTGCCACTTTCGGGGAGCAGGGAGGCATGGTTGAAGCACTCAACTCAGAATCATCATCTGTAATTGTTCTGTGCCAGGAAATTTCTGTTTCTGGTAAGTTCATTATCATATTTTCATAGAATTTTATTTTTCTCTGTTTTTAGTAATCTTTTCATGTTTTTTATTATTGTTATTCTGAGGATGAAATTACGTAGTTGACCACTGATTGACTCAGACTTATTTCTTACTACCTTTGCAGTTTTCTTACACCTTTACTCCCTGACATATTTTCTTCAGTCTAGTTACACTAACCTCCTGGATGTTCCATGAACAAGAGAGTCCCTGTCATGACTTTGGGCATTACCTCTTTCTCCGTTTAAAGAGCTTCACAGAGAGATGTGTCTTAGAGAATTTTTTAAATGGCAGGGAGAAAGATTCTACCGTTCAATTTGATAGTTCCCCGCTAATAGCTTGCTCTACAGACAAGTTCACATGGAGTTGTCAACGCAACATTTTATGCTTCTTCTTTGATCATTTAGTCAATCACAGACTTCACAGCTAACATTTTATCCAGCAAAACTAGAATAGTCAGCAGTAGGACATCACATGCATTATTCCTATCCATTATTCTTCCTCCTATAAAAAGAAAGGGAGGTGGTACCTTCTCTTCTTTTTCCTTTAGTGCTAGACTTTGGTCGTAACAGTTATATTGCCTTCAGTTTTCCTTGTGTTGTTCTTGTCATTTACATTGTTGTAATCGTTATATGTATTGTTTTTCTGTTGAGTCTTCCTTTGATTTTATTCATCAAATTTGTTGTTTCTTGGTGTTGGATAACATTACATTACATTTATGGACCACAATTTGTTTAGCCTTTTCTTAATCAATGAGTATCAACTATGGTTCCATTTTCTTTGTTATTACAAATAATAATGCTATAAATATTTTAATGTACATTGGGACTTTTTTTTTGTAATTGATATCCTTGGGATAAATATTCATCAGTGGAATCTGTGGATCAAACAGTACACATATTTCAGTCACCTTCACATAATTTCAAATTGCTTTCCAGAATTATTAGAACAGTTCATAACTTAAATAACTGTGGATTACCATGTTTGGCTTTCCACAATGTTCACTTGCAACATTCACTTCCTCTTTTTTGCTATCTTTGTCAGTTTTCTGAATGTTAGATGAAATTTCATAATTTTACATTTGCATTTATCTTATTAATGATTTGAAGCGGTATTTCACATTGTTGTTGACAGTTTTCTTGGCTTTCTTTAACCACTCTTACAGAAACTACTACTGTGTAAAACATTTGCCTTAGGTCCCTATGTATCTTAGATTTATGACTTATTAGAGGTATTTGATACTGAAATCTTTACTAAACTGCTTCCTTTCTTAATCCTAGTTGAAAACTACTTTCTATTTTGTCATCATCTTTATTCCATGTTTGGTTAAGATTCTATCCATCCCTGTAACTCTAAAAGAGGTACCAAGATTTGGTTTTCTTTCATTTTTTCCCATGGCATGGTCATTAATATTCTGGTCACATGTCCATTTTGAGTTCAGCATGGTATATGGTTTAACATTGTAGTTTAAACTTATCTGTCAGACCACTTCAAAAAAAGAAAAGCTTCAAGTTTTTCCAGCAGTTCTTGTTAAATAGGAATTTCTTCAATTAATTTATATCCAGTTCATTGAACATGGGCATATTGAGTTTTTTTGTTCCGAATTCTTCCTTGTCTAGGCTAGTTCAAATCTAGCATCAGACACAAAATAGACTAGTGACTTTGGGTAAGTCATTTAACTTCTGTTTACCTCAGTTTGCTCAATTGTGGAAGGGAAAAACAGTAGCACTTACTGTAAGAGAGGTTTCTGCTCCTTTCACTCAGCATCACTTCATATAGGTCCTTCCAGGCCTCTCTGAAGTCTTCCTATCCATCATTTCCTATAGCAGAGTTGTATTCCATTACATTCATATACCACAATTTATTTAGCCATTCCCCAGTTGATTGGCGTCCCCTTGATTTCCAGTTCTTGGCCACCACAAAGAGAGCTACTATAAGTATTTTTGTACACGTGGGACCCTTTCCATTTTTATGATCAGAGAGTCATTTTGAGGATGAAATGATACTGTTTGCCAAGTGCTTGGGATAGTGTCCAATATACAGGAGATCCTGCGTAAAGGCTAGCTATTGATATGATAGCTATTAGTCCTCTTCCCTTACAGTTTTCTATTTTTTAACTAATGCCAACAAATTTGTTGATTCCTGTTTTAACATTTATTTATTTAATATTTATGTAAAATTTTCACATCAGAAGTACTACCCTTTTCCCCTTTCATTCCTGCTTTTTATTTCCCATCCTTGAGATGTTAGGTACAATAATAGTCATGATTGGATTGTGGCAGTGTAATAAAAAATGAGATCATTACCAAAATTAATGTATAGATTTCCTTTGCCAGTCAGACTGCCAGGGTGATACTAACAGAGCTAGTCAAAATAACAATAAATGTATTTGTTAATGAACACTTCAATAGCTAAGCTCTTTTAGAGTAGTTACCTTGTTTCAGTGAAGTATTACTGAAACACTCTTACCTTTTTCTTTCTCTGACCAGAGAGAGCAGTTTGGGCTTGTTAAGTATTGTAAAACATGTTAACTGTTTGTTTTCCTGTGACGAGATGGCAATATGCATGTCGAAAGACTCTATCATGACCTACCCGTCCTGCATTAATCTGCCCAGCTAAGCATTTTTTTCTCATTTGAAGAACAGAATAGTTAAAATATTCCAGACCTTTTAATTTAGTGTCATCTATAAACCAACATTATGGAATTGTATTTTTAAAAATTCATAGGAGACAGGTAGTTTCCCAAGTTTCAGTGATTATAGGTCATGCAAATCAGAAGTTTACATGAACATTGATGGTAAATTTTAGATATAACTCATAGGTTAAAATTGTATATATTCAGAATATGCTAAATAACTTTACATGTACTTCATTATTTTCCTTTCACTTAAATTTATTAAAGCTGAGTGTTTATTAACATAAAAAGATAGAAGGGTTATTGAGTAGATTGAATGAGGTTGATAAATATTATGGGTAAATGAATATTTTAGTGGAGGTACAATCCTTTTTGAAATTCATTACATAGATAGTGCACTGGACAGAACACTGAACTTAGTCTGGAAGACGAGTTCAAATTTTGCCTCAAATACAAGCAGTGTGACTTTGGGGAAGTCACTTCACTTATCTCTTCCCCCGTTCCTAATGGATAAAATGAGGAGATTGGAATTCTGTAGTCTCTAAAGATCTTTCAGCTCTGTTGAGTTTGCCTCAACTTGGTCAAGTGCTTTTTAAAAATTCTTACTTTCAGAATTCATCTGATAATTCATACTCTTTCTCTTCTTCCTCTTTCCCAAGTCCTGGCTTTTCTCAGAATGTCCATATAGTCCACACTCCATTTTTCTCTTGGTACATACCATTTAAGAAATCCTGAGTTCTCCTTTTCTTCACACTTTTGTCGTTCCTTTCTTTCCCTCAGCGACCTCAGTTGTCCTTTGTTGTTGTTTTGGTTCGGGGTGGGTAAAAGTAGAGATGATCTTAAAGATTTAGGTTACAGCACAACTCCGTGAAGATATGGACAATGGCTTATAAGTGAAGATGGACCAAGGTTTAGATTTTTTACAAGATCTTAATGATTTGCCAAACAGAGCCCTGAGAGCAGAAATTTGGTAAATATTTACTGAATAAACAAATGAACTATAGTAGTGGCTAAGCTCATCTTGGGGATAAATGTGGAGCAGATAACAGGTGTAATAATGCTAAATAAGGTTTCTTTGAGTTTGTAATTCCATCTAATGTGCCATATGAAACTAGAAACAAAGCAATAATACACCTTGAGTGCATAACTGTAGTTATTTCAATAGAAAAAATTTATTGCCATTCTCTTGTTTTAAAATACACATTTTCTTTAACCTGGGGACTTACTTTTGAAAACTGGGAAACCTGACCTATTACATTGAAGAAAAATTAATTTATCACATAAGGTTAGACATTTTAACCTTATTTTCCCCCAAAAGAGCTAAAACGATTTTCTAAATACACTAAAGGCTCAGTATCCTCTAGATACAATTAGATACAAATACAAATAGACTTAGGAATTTGATGATATTTTCATTATAAATCTATAGTTAGGATGCATGGCTAGAAATAGAAACTTAAGTAAATTACCCTTAAGATAGACAATCATTTTCAAACTTGGTGCTAGAGAATCTTATAGAAGTTGAGTTTGGGGTCACACCAGAGTTCCAAAATGGTGTATATTTCTGTCATCTTTAGTAGTTGAGCAGTATAAGTAATTAGGATGAGTAAAACCCCTGTCCTGTCCCTATCCTCAAGGCTTTCTTTCTCATGCCCTCTTGCTGTGAATCAGGTAGTAATCGTCTTTTGTTCATCAGAGTCCCTTTCTTGGATTCAGTGATGTCACCTGTGAAATGCCTGAAAGCATTTTGTCGCTTCAGAAGTTCATTAATTTTATTTTTGCCATATTATTAAAATCATTTATTTTCAATGTCGTCATATAACTGAGCATAGTGAGTTTGTTTTTTGGGAAGTTGGCTTTAGTATAATACTCCCTCAGTCAGTATAGAGAATGAATTCCATATGCATTATCAGTTTTCATGAGTTTTAGTGATATCAGTTTGGTAGACCTTTGATTATCCAGTATCATCTTTATGTCAAGAGGCATTGGAGTAGGAAATTAATGGAGGAATTAATTGTTTTTTTATATACTTGTGATGTGATGAGGAAACCGAAGTGCACAGAGGTTAGTCCGTCAACAGGCATTCATTAACTCACTACGTGGAAAGGAAAGCTAGTTTGAGGCAGAGGCAAATTTGAACCCTCATTATTCTTACTCAAAATCCAGCATTCTATCCAGTATGTCTTGTTGCCTGCTACTTTCTTTTAAATATGGAGTTATCCTTACAATATGTAAGGAAACATATACATTTAATACATTAGTAAATGAAATTTTCTTGAGATCCCCCTCTCATTGCCTTTTCTATTTGGAAAACAAACCCTTAACTTCTCTCAATTGCATGTGGTAGGTACTTGATCAACATTTCTTGAATCAACAGATGTATGATTTTTGTAAATTAATAAGATATTTACCAAATCCATATTGAATATCTTTTATTTATTGCTCATTTATTTGTAACCTTTAAAACACCACACAATATATAAGGAGTATTTATTTGTGTGTGTGTGTGTGTGTATCAATGCAATTTTCTTCAAAGATGAGTATACTCTCTAGTGATTACAAATATACTATAGTTCCTTTTATGGAATTACAGTTCATTATCTGTTATGATTATATAACACATATTTTGGAAATGAAATGTTTTCTGTTATCCACAGTGAAACTATAATTTGAGTTTGTCTACTTTAGACTGAAATCAACACAGCAGTATATCATCTTTGTAATACCATTAAACATTGTGAAAACACCTATCCCATAGGTATTATGCAGAGAAATACCAATTCGTTTTGTAGTCTAGAAAAGATGAATTTCATTTCTGTCGTTGAAGTATAAAAGAGAGGGGAGGATACAGAATGGGTTTATATCTGACACACATGTATCCTGTGAATAAGTGAGTTTTTGAGATGCTTTCTTACTAGAAAAATGCAATCATTTTAAATGGTGGCTTTAGTGATTTGCCCCCTCAAAATTATGAAACTGTAAAAGGGAATACCCCCCAATTTTCCTATTTATCTAGCATATGTCAAATATTTTCCTTTTATATAAAATGAAATATTTCCCCATGGAGCATTATTTCAAAAAGTACTGCTTCTGGATTCAAGTTTAGTTTTCTAGTCACTGCCTTAATTATTTAAATATATATTAGACACTGGAATCTATGTCATTTTCTGTTAGGAACAAATATGGAATTCAAAAAACTATTCATATTTTATCTTATATCTTTATTTTTAATTTTTTCCAAGAAATACCATTTACTCATTTTTTTTGCAAGAGTGAGACTAAATGATTTTTCCAGGAGTTACACAATCTATCAAGAAGAATTTCTTATTCACTTAGCATGTGCTAATAATGGGAATGTAAAGACAAATGTGAGACAGTCTCTGCCCTCAAGAGATTTAGATTTTAACAGGGGAGACACGTATATTGTTACAGACAATGGACGGAGGAGCAAAGGGAACCTCTGGTTTGAATGATGGTATAGGGAACTCAGGGCAAAAGAACCTTCCCCTACCAGTACAGGTTGGCACCACCTCTGAAATCAGGTTTTTATCTATTATGTGGTGGTACATTTTAGGTATCCCTCTTTCTCCCACTCCCCAAAGGATCTGGGATTGCTATATATGCAGTCTTTAACACAAGAAGCTTTAGGCTTATTTTGGACTCAAAATTCCTTGCATTGCGTTTGTCTTCTAGTCTGACAAAGTCTACCTCTCTCCTTAACATTTCAAATCAGAATTATAGGGGCAGGTGAATGCACTCACATATTACAGTACGAGCTAGTGCAGCACTAATAGGGTGTTACTAAGAAGGTGGCTCCCCATTCAGGGAGAACTGAAAGGAAAAGCCAGAAACTGAAGTCATAGCTTTCAGCAGAAACATGGTGAGCTTGTGGGGATGTCACTCCCTAAATGATTTGTCCTGTGAACAGATCTTACTATTTTTGAGATCCTTGGAATGGAACATGTTTATATCACAGCCCTTTTTACCTTGACTTCTGTCAGTCATGTCATTTACTTTTTCAGGGTCTTAATACATCTTCCCAGTTGAAGTAGCACAGTGATTACATATAGAATGACCATCCCCAGTTGTATGGGACTGAGAATATGCTATTCAAATTATACGCACACAAAATCATTCTGTTTACTTTATTGCATTATTTTTAGGTTTTATTCACAGAGTAAGAAACAAGGTATATGTATTCAGAAATACTATACAAGGACAAGGTAATTAAAAGTACATATATAAAATGGAACTACTCAGTTCTATACTGAGTGTTACCTAAATATGTTAAACTAGTGTTTATGTGTGTCATATATCTTAATACAGTCCCCCAGATCTAGCGTGGGCCCATGACCTTCTCTAGGCTGGAGACATAGGGGACACTGGTTGCTCTTAAAGAGAACAGTATAATCTACCTTTGGCCATTCCTGTGTTAATTTGGGATAGTAATTTGATAATAACTGTGATTTATATTTCCATAGCACCTTGTCATTCACCCTGAGGAAGGTAGATAATCTATGTATTACCATCCCCATATTACAGAGGAGGTAACAAGCTCAGAGAGAGAAATGATTTGCCCAGGCTCTCACAGCTAGTAAATGCTGAAGCTAAAATTTGAACCCCGGTGATAATGAAGATCTTTTTTTGTTCTTAGGTTAATATCTTGTCAGTCACTGCCTTTTTCCTTATGAGGTAGACAGTTTTCTCCTTTGAACTTTCTGCTATAAAATACTTCATATTTGTTAATAGCCTATATCCAAATCCTAACTCCTCCCCCCATCCTTCCACCACCCCCATCACCGTTCCTAAATTCTTCTCTTGGAACAAGGCTTCTTAACAGAGAATATATGGACACTACCTTCCCCTTGCCTCCATTTAACTCCCAATGGGGTCAGTGGATAGATTCCACTAATTTCAAAGTGGAAGAATACTATTCTTCCATCCAATATAGCCATTCCATTAAAAAATCATTCAATGTAATTTCTTTCCTTTCAAAATGTATATATTTTATTTTATGAATTTAAGAGTATTATTCTGAGAGGATCTCCATAGTCTTCACCAGCCTGCCTAGAGTTCATGACCCAGTAGTAAAGAGCTCTTGTTTTAGAAAGAAATTTGCTTTTTCTTAAAAATTTGCTGTGTTGAAGAAACCAGTCAATTATTTTGAAGATAAACAGCAAATTCCTTTCAATTTCATCCTTCCTATCCATGTAGTTCTATGACTCTACTTTCCAGCACAAAAAATAATGTATTTATTTCATTATACCTGCATTTCATTGGTCAGTCATTCAACTGAATATACATTTTGTATTTACTTCCTGTGTAATGTTTAATTTCTCATACAGAAAAAAACCACAAAAGAAATTTATTTATACAGGACTTACTCCCATGCATAGATGCATTTTTTAAAATAATAAGTTCATTTTGATGTTAGTACTATGCAGGTTATAAAAGGTTTGAACAATATTGAAGAAAATGAGGTACGAGTGGCTTAGTGCCTCACCCATCAGGAGAATCTGGCATATGATTAATAGTCGAGATCTGAATTTTCATGATTGCTGTATTCCATGTCTCAACAATCTTTGACCTAAACTGTCCCATATGCTCATAAGAACCCCACACTAGGAAGTGTCATAGTCTCCCATTTTAATGCATTTCTGGTTATGGTATCTTTAATATTTGCAAAAATCTTTATTTTTCAAAAAACTTGCTAAGAAAGAATATTAAAGTAGAAGAGATAATTTAACTAGAATAGAAGTCATAAGGGTAATTTCTTGAATTTCTGAAGTAATTTTCTCAAAATGCTTGTGCATCTATTACTTGGATGCTCCTTAAGCAACCTTTTTCCTAGGTAAAAACATGTCTTGGATAAATTGAGTATTTAGGCTTACACTCATTAAGGACTTTGACTCCCACTGCATAGGGAAACTGTATACACTCTGTGCTAGAAGCCATAACTCCCAACTCATCATGCCTTATACTTTCTTTGTTTATCTCAGTCATTCTTCACCTAGTTACATTTGAGATTATTATAACCGAAAAAAACATATATTGAGTTGTTTCTATTGAGATATATATATCAAATTCATCTTTGAGCTCATTAAGGCTCACATAGAGACAGCCAGGTCATTGAGTCCAGTCTCTTCATGTTAAGTTACATTCTTAATCCTCTAAACCACAAACATGTACCCACCACTAAATGAAAAAAGACTCTGAGTCACTGAAAAAGATGTATAAATCCCATATGCTTTTGAGGAGAAGCCCTGGGGTACTCCATTAGATCCTTATTGATTCTTCATTTCCATAAAATTATTTTTTAAAAATGACACACAGTTTTTATATGCTTCTTAGCCTACTTCCTTAGCCCAAACCACATTATATTTTAACATAGTCAGAAAGCATGGATTCCAATTTGGGCACTGCAACTTGCTAGCTGTCCAACTTTAGGCAATTCACTTCATCCCTCTATGCCTCAGTTTCCTCATCTCAAAAGAATAGATAATAATAGTGTTTTGTTACCTCCCAGGACTGTTATGAAGATCAAATGACATTAAGTAGGAGAAAGTTCGTTGCAAACTGTTGAAATATACACCTTGTAAGGATGATATTAGGATCAAAGCTGAGAGTCATTCCAGGTCATCTAGTCTGTTGTTCATGCATTTCAATCATATTCAATTCTTTGTGGCCCCATCTGGAGTTTTCTTGGCAAAGACATGGGAGTAGTTTGCCATTTACTTCACCAGCTCATTTTATAGATGAGGATATCAAGGGAAACAGGGTTAAGTGACTTTTCCAGTGTCACACAGATACAGTAAATATCTGAGGCCAGCTTTGAATTCATGAAGATAAATCTCGCTCACTTCAGAGTACTTCCTGGAACTCCATCCATGGGACCACCTTGTTGCCCACCTAGTTTAACTATCTATTTTTACAAATGAAAAAACTGAGGCTCGTTGAAGTTAAGTGATTTGGTCAAGATCAGACTATTAATAGAAGAATTAAGCTTTTCACTTGGATCCTCAGACTCCATACTATGCTGCCTCTAATAATCAGGCAGTTATTATTAGGCAATGAGAATTTGCCATCTAATTTTTTTAAAAAATTAGCAAAGGAGAGAACTTTATTGAGCCATATATTATAGGAGCAAGCAGCATGCTTCACTCATATCCCACAAACCCCTAAGAGATTGCTCCTTTACCAAGCACTGTACTCATGGAAATCGATAATGATATTCTTCAATGGTGATAGTAGACAAAAAGTAGAATTGTCATTTTACATTTCTTTGGAAAAAAATTATGCTACTCAGAAAAGAAAAAGCCTTCATTTCCACCAGACTCTGGAAATCACTGGCAACTCAAAGGTATAGCTCATGTACCTCTTACTGCAGAAAATTCTTCTTCCTCCTTATTATTGCTCTGTCCCTCCATTTATATGCCCTTACAATGGCTCACCACCTTGCCAGGAATGCTCTCCATCTCTCCCAATGCCTTTTTCAAATACCTTGTTTATAGTTTATAGCACAGTATCTAGCACGCAGTAGGCTTATTATTGCCTGCCTACTTGTCTTTTCGATTATAAACCTCCTTGAGGGCAGGGATGGTCACTTGCCTTTTTTAGTATCCCCAGCACTTAGCCCAGTGCCTAGCACACAGTAGGCACTAAATAAATGTTTATTGATTGAATGCCTAGTTTCCTCAAAGCTCAGCCCAGGCACGGTGAAGCCTTTTGAGATCTCCATCCTACCCAACTACAGTGCCCTTCTTCCCTAATCTTTTAATTACACACACACACACACACACACACACACACATATTCATATGTATTGTCTTTCTATTCATGAAAGTGTGTACATGTATTCTTTACATACTTATTGTCTTCCTCATTAAAATGGAAGCTCCTTAAGGGGAGAGAACCTGTTGGATCACTGTTGTCTTTATTTGCAGCATTTGGTGCAGTGCCTGGTATGTAGGCATTTCTGCATTTCTTAAGTTTGTCCTCTGTTCTGCTGCCCTCCTCTTACTCCTACTCCACTGATCACTGCTCTCTAGGTAGCTAGCTCGTATTTATATGGTGCTTTAAGGTTTGCAAAGTGCTGTACAAATATTATCTCATTTTATCCTCACAGTTACCCTAAGCACTAGGTGCTACTATTATCTACATTTTACAGATGAGCAAACTGAGGCTGAGTGAACAGTGTTATGTAGCTACTGTGCGGGGCAGAATCTGAACTTGGGAGGACCGGCACTCTATTCACTGTAGCACTTAACTGACTAGAACTTTGTTGTGTGTTTTCATCCTTTTTAAAGGTTACAATCCCTTCTCCCCATTACCATTAGGATCTAAGCTTCTTGAAAATGGGCTGTTTTTTTCTTTGTTCTTTGCCTTTGTGTTCAAGTACATAGCACAGTGCTATGAACATGCAATTTTTTTTTGTCCTAGACCTATAATGTCCTCAGTATATGCATTCCTCCTGACCAAACTCTGTCTGCCAATCAGCAGCTGAATTACTCCTTATATTCTTGGAGAATATGATGACACGTCCAGGCGCATTTGGCCAATATGCACAGGTGGATCTGTTCACTATGCCTTGCTGCCTGACCTTTGGATAAGATAGAACATCACCTAGAACAAGCCTCACTATAATCCTTGTACTTAGATCAGGTCTTTCTGACTCTAGGTCCAGATGCCTCCCTAAAAAAGTAGGAGTTACTGGATTGCATTTCTAGTTGATTTGGTTTTGTTCTCATCTCCTCATAAACATATGCAATAGTTTTTTTTTTAATACTCTGCCTTAATTTATCTTATTCTAATTGTTCCAAAGTGGTTTTGTCATAGTAGTGTGATCATATGTGAAGACGAATGACAAGGTTCCAATGTGTCTTACTTAGATTTCTTTGTGTCTACTTCACTTAAATAATGGTGTGTGTTTTTAAAAAACATTGTTGTTATGAATCCAAAAAAAATTTCAGATACTATCACATTAAATAGATACTAGCATTAGGATGTTCATAGTTTCTTGTTACTTCTTTTGTAATGTTGATTGGTATTTTCTTGTTATTGAAGCTGGATATTTCTCTTTCTTTGACAGTTATTTTATGTTTCTATGTAAAGAAATGTTTCTTTGTTTTTCTTTTTATAGATTGCAAGGTATTTTCAGAAAAATATCAGTTTTGTCCTGCTAAATTAATATTTGAGAGGCAGTATGGTGTGATAGAGAAATAGCTTCAGATTCAGGAAGGACTGAGTTTGAGTATGGCCTCAGCCATGTTATTTAACCTTTCAATGCTCAAGTTGCCTATCTAAGACTAGAAATTGCACAATGGTGGCAGATGTACACTGATAGAATATGGTTCTTCACTGGAAATTCCCTACACCAATAAAAGCATAGTGTTAGGACCCTTACAAAAAAAGTAAAAATTTACAGTGTCAAATAAAGCTAGCCTAAGACTATATAGTTGTCATGCGAATTCAGGTGTTTGAGTAATTTTGAATACATACATTTGCAGAATGGACAAAGGAAGCATTGTTTTATGTTCTGGAAAGACTTTTTGGTGCCTCTAGCAAAAGGAAAAGAAGAATGCTATGAAAACCTGGAAGAGTACAAGATATAGGCAGTGTATACTTTGGTTTTGTAAAGATGTTTATCTTATATTAGTTATTCATTTTGTGTAACAGTTCTTGTAGATAATATTAATCCCTGGTTTTCCTTAAGGCATGTTCCAGGTGTCATTCTTTGTTTCCACAAAGTCAGATATTCCCTCTGCCAACTTCACTGGACTGTTATAAACTTTGAAGCACTGTGTAAACGTAAGATATTAATACTATTATTTTGCAGTGTATACTTATCTTAGTTCCCTGGCTTCCTTTAAGTCTTAACTAAAATCTAACCTGTGGCATTTAGGTGGCGAAGTTGATAGAGCACAGGATCTGGAGTCAGGGAGACCTAAGTTCAAATCCAGCCTCAGACATTTACTAGTTGTGTGACCCTGAGCAAGTCCCTTAACCCCGTTTCCTTCAGTTTCCTAATCTATAAAATGAGCTACAGAAGAAAATGGCAAACTACTCCACAGTCTTTGCCAGGAATACCCCACGGGAGTCATGAAAAACTGGACACGAATGAAATGCCTAAGCAATAACTAAATCCCACTGTCTACAGGAAACTCAGCTCTTCTTGTTAACAGTGCCTCCTCTGTTAATTATTTCCTATGAACAGGGACTGTCTTTTGCCTCTTTTTTGTATCCCTGGTACTTAGCACAATGCCTGGCACATAGTAGTCATTAAATAAAGATTTATTAAATTTAACTGAATTGAAATTGTCCTATTTATTATCTTTTTATTGGTATATGTCTTGTCTTTTCAGATAAACTGTAAGTTCCTCAACGGCAAAGAACAACTTAATTAAGGCACTAAATAAAAATTCTAGACCACCAAGAAAAAATGTTTCTCAAAGTATTATTTTATCCACTGTTAATTTAAAAATTGATATGTATCTGGTAAAGAAGAGTAACTTCTTTTATGTCCCCATTCCCCCATGATATGCTTCTGTGATATTTATCCTCATGGTAATTCATTAATAGAAAATACATATATATAGTTTCTATTACTAAATCACTTGCCTTATTTAAGTAGATGGAATATAATTATTGTTATCATGTTATAGAGAAGATGAAGCCTGCTCCAACCTAATAATTTTCCATGCTATCAATGCATCATGAGCAAACACTGCTGTGGCTTTGTTTATTCCCTTTGTCTGAAAAGGGAATGGAATGCTTTAGAATGGCCCTCCTGTGATGTTGTTTCACCTCACTTCATATTTTTTCAAAACCAATTAAAGACATTAGGTAGGACATGCATATATAGTGAAAAATCTTTATAATCTTATGTTAGGAACATGGCATATATTCTTGTTAAAGATGGTTTGAAAGTCTTTTGCAAACAGTGGAATATTTAAATATATGTATCAACTTTAATATTATTTATTTTATATCTAGAGAGACATCATTTCACCTACAATCTTTTCAGTTCTATGTAATAAAAAAAACCACTTGTTACAGAATTAAAATATATTACATGCTCGTAAATGATACAATGTTCAGCCTTATGCCAAACCATTTGAACATCTAGGAACATAGAGGCTAGAATAAATAGCACCAAGGCAAAGGAAAACACCACTCTGGATGGATATGTATAGAAAATATAGAAGGAGAAAAGAAGATGCTAGAAGAAAAGGTCAAGATTAAGTATAAATAAATAATTTGTAGAATTTATTGCTCATGATTATGATGCCAAGAAATGTGTGAATTGGTCATTGGATCAGCAGTGGGAGAAAATTCATCATCGTCTACTCATTCTGGAAAGGTTTTATTAATTTTCACCAGGGGATAGGATTGTTTTTACATAAAATGTCAAATTTTCTTGAGTAGAAAAAGTGAGCCAAGTCCTTTGTGACATCACACTGTATAGGGAACAAATGATTGCCCTATATTGAATAGCAAAAGAAGAATTCTACTCTCTAAATCACCAATATTAATTCTAGAAACACAGAACTTTGTATATAGAGTCATTTCATCTAGGTCTCCACAAAGGCTACTTTTTTGTTTATTTTTGGTGTACAGGAGTCGTGATTTGGGAAAATAATCACAGTAATAACTGCTAGTATTAGCATTATATTTTAAGGTTTGCAAAGTATCTCTAATTTTACAGATGAAGAAACTGAGGCAGACAGCAGTTAAGTGGCTTGCCCATGTTCCCAGAGGTAGTCAATGTTGAGGATTAGAATCGAACCCACCATCCAGGTTTTCTATGACACCTGACTTCCAAAATGGGTAGAGGCAAGATATTGTTAATGGATACAGTCATTCAGTCAATACACATTTATCAAAGCTTTTATTGCCCAGGCAATACATTAAGCACTGGGGATGCAGGAGGCGAAAGACAATCCCTGCCTTCTAAGAGCTAACAGTTTCACGGTGGAGACAACATACAAATATATATAAAGTAAGTTATATAGAAGATTCATAGGAAATAACAGAAGAGAGGCATTAGGATTAAGAGGGGTTGGTGAAGGCTTCCAGTAAAAGATGGAATTTAATTGGGGCTTAAAGTAAGCCAGGGAAGTTAATTGGTTGAGCTGAGGAGAGAAAATATTCCACTTATGGGGGTCAAGACATGGAGGGCCTTGTTCATGCAACAGGCAGGAGGCCAATGTTAATGAATCAAAAAGAACATGTTAGGGAACAAGGAAATGTAGGATAAGGCGAGGTTTTGAAAGGCTTTGAATACCAAATAGAGCTTTTTGGAGTAATAGGGAGCCAGTGGAGTTTATTGCATTAGAGGGAGTGTCATGGTCAGACCTGTGCTTAAGGAAAATCACCTTAGTGTCTGAATAGAGGATTGACTGGAGTAGGCAGAGGCTTGAGATGGGTCAGCCCACCCATAAGCTGTTGCCATGATTCCATGATGAGGACCTATACCAGGGTGGTGGTTGTGTCAGAGAAGACAAAGTGGCACCATTGAGAGTTGTTGGAAAGGTGAAATTGCCAGGTCTTGTCAACAGTTTGAAAATGGGCATTGAGAGATAGTGAAGAGTCAAGGTAGACTCCTAGATTGTGAATCTGAGGGACTGGGAGGATGATATTGCCCTCTACAGTAATAGTGACAAGTGGGGTTGGGGAAGGGAGAGTATACTGTAAGCAAAAAACAATGAGTTCAGTTTTGGACATGTTTAGTTTAAGTTGTCTAATAGACATCCAGTTCAAGATATCTGAAAGGCAACCGGAGAGGCAAGAATGGCAATCAGAAGAATTTTTGGGGTGGAAAATATAGATTTGAGAATGATCAGCATAGAAATAGTAATTAAATCCATGGGAGCTGATGTAATCACCAAGTAAAGAAGAACGGAGGAAAAAGAGAAGAGGACTTAGGGCAGAACCTTGAGTGACTCCTGTGGTTAGCAGGCACGATCTGTAAGAAGATCCAGCAAAGGAAAACAGAAAAAGAGCAGTCAGATAGGTTAAGGGGAGTACTGGGAAGGAACGATATCCAGAAAACCTGGAGACAAAAGTCTGTCAAGAAGGGAAAAGTGATCAACAGTGACAAAGGCAGCCGAGAGGTCAAGGAGAACGAGAATTGAGAAAAAGTCGGATTTGGCAACTAAGAGACCATTAATAACTTTGGAAAGAAAAGTTTCAGTGAAGTGATAAGGTTGGAAGCTGAATTGTAAGGGTGTTAAGAAGTGAGTGAGAGGAGAGAGTGAAGGCACCTGTTGTAGACAACTGTTGGGGTGTGTTTAGCTACAAGTGTCAGGAGATATAAAGATAATAGTGGGGATGGAAGGATCAAGTGAGAATTTTTTTCAGAATTGGTGGGAGGGACATGGTGTACTGTAGGCAATAGGGAATGAGCCAATAAACAGGGAGAAGTTAAAAATGAAAAAGTGGGAATTACAGAGAATACAACCAGTTGGAAGAGATGGAATGGAATGAGATCACTAGAAAAGGTAGGTTACTCTTGGTAAAGAGTATGGTCACTTCAGCATGTGAGGTATGGGTGAAGGAGGAGGTAATGGCAGAAGGTGTTTGAGTGTGGAGAGTGTTAGCTAGCTAATTAGTTAACTCAGAGGTGGATAGTTTTTTATGGAAAGCAGGTAATTTTATGAGAGTTGAAACTTAAGAGTTTAAAACACTAGTAATTTTGTGGGTAAAATGCAGCACATTAGCATTTCATGTATGAAAAACACATTTCAGTGAACAGTAAATAGTAAGTAGAAATTACTATCCCATAAGCTAGTAATATAATATAATATTTTCTTACAGTTTTTCACATACTTCATTTTCCTAAGACCTTTTTTCAGTAAAAGTTTTCTTTTATTAACTTGCTACTCTTAGATTAGAAGAAAGTCAGCTAGATGCTCAAATATAAAGTTAAAAATAAGGGTTGGTTGGGGTGGAAAAGTTAGTGGCAACATCCTTATAACTAAGTCCTGTTGCCTGGGGTTCTGTATTTTGTGAAAAATGTTAAGATTCAGTTTAAAAGGACACATGATATTCTTGGTTTTTCTGCAGCTGAAAATATAGAAGTATCATTCCTGAATCCCAGCCTGGAAGGAGAAGGGGAAAAAAATCTGCTGCTCTTTTGAACTCCATCAAAAACTTGTTGTTTCCTATTTCTCTTCTTCCTCCACTAAAAAAACTATTACAGCATCAGGATTACTTGTTGAGGTGGGAAGAGCTGAAGGACTTGCTGAAGATTTTATTCATGAAAACAGAAAGTGTTAGGGTACTGCCTCTTCCTTTTTAATTTCAGAAAAAAAATCCTTTGTCCAGTCCTGGAGAAAAGGAAGGAAAATCTTTTCTTTAAGGTAAAGACAGAGGGAGGAGTGAGAAACATTACTAAGAAAAAAAGAAAATAGAAAAAAATAACTCAATTACTCAGTGCTTGATTTTCCATCAACTTGCTTGGAAAAAAGTAATAATGAAAATAATAATAGAATCCCAGGTTTATAGTGCTAGAGGTTGAGTGAAACTCTAAGGCCATTATACCTCTTATTTCACAGATGAGAAACTGAGGTCCAGGAGAAGCTGAATTCCCAAATGTTATACAGGTGGTAACTGTTAAATGTACAGTTTGAACCCCATGTGTTCTGAATCCAAAGCCACTGCTTTTCAGAATAGGATTTTTTTTAAAAATGGCTAAAAGTATTCTTCAGCAATTAGTTTAGCTTGGTGACTTCCAGTTAGCAGACTTTGGGAATTAAAGATTTCAGAAGATTATTTTTTAGTACCGTACGGTTAAATAAATCACATCTATTCAGTGCTTTTTTCTTACTGCTAAAATTTTCCCCTGCTTAATTTTTCTAATGTCTGTAATTAAGTTCTCCACAGGCTCCTTAGATTAGAGATTGTTTTCACCATTCATAAAACAAGCAAACATACTTATGCTCTGGTGAATAAAGGTTTTCCCAAGCTTTTTTTCAGCTTTCATTAAAATCCATTTTTTTGCATGAGTTTACAAGCACCAAGCTATAACATATCATAGGAGATATACAAAGAATAATTCAGCATACTAATTTGTGAAATCTTTTCTATGTTTGCTTCAAATTGACAAATACTAATATGCGACTGCAAACTTTTATTTATCTGTGTTCATTTATTGGTCAACTTTTAAAATATAAAGTGATACCTTATGACTAGAAAGATTGCTTTTTACCCAAATGTGTAACAATTTAAAAATCCTCCCTAAAACAATTTTGAAGGATCATGCTTGGCTCAGGTTTAGAGCCTGGGCTCAACATTTATTATTTCATTAGTAATTTTGTTACTAAAGTGTATATTCCTCATTTATACCACTATGCTACACATGACTGAAATAAATTTGGAGAGTTGTGAACTTACTCTCTCTATCCTCTCCAAAATTCATCCTCTCCCCCTGCTCAGTTTACTGTTCATTTAATATAAGGACTTGTAAGAAATGGAAGCCATTTGTGTTGTGGAATGGTCATTCAAATTTATGAGATTTTTAATTTGATAATAAATTGTCATTTAGTTACCTTGATTTCTGAGGAAATTGAGAATATCTTCAAATACCAGTGTAATATAAAATTAAAATTAAATGTTGTGTTTAAGTGAATGAAAAAAAGGGTTTTCCTTTCTTTTTGAAAAGGACAAGGAAGAACTATGAAAAAGGTAAACATGTTTCTAACTATTGCTAACAAATTCTGTTATATTAATTGAGTTGGAGTTGATACTTATATTCTCATCCTCTGAGGATGAAGGTTTAGAAGACTTAAATGTTTTCCCCTCAAACAACTAATTTGATGCTATTTGAAAGGAAAATGAACTTCTTGGGTTCTTAATGGAAAGAAGCTCTTTTTTGGAATTAAAAGTGATTATAATTTCAAAAGCTTTAGGGAAGCTAGTTTGCATAATTGTGTCAATTTTTTAGTGATTGTAGGTAACAAATAGACACACACATACACACACTCTGACCATTTACTTATCTTTGCAGAGTTAAAAGGTGTTTTTCTTTAGGTAATGCATAAAATATGAAGACTAGGATGTGGCTGCAAAAAACCCAACAATGTTATGATAAATTATACTGCCATTCTTTGCTTTTTCTAGAAATTTTTTGTATATATATATTTCTACAACAGCTACAGACTTGGAGGTTAGAAATAAAAGTGAAGTACCCTGAAAAGTATCACATGATGGCACTGTTTCCATTTCCACATCCAATATTATGAAATCAAGCTATAATAAACTGGCATTAAAAATGGTGTGCAATGCCAATGTAATGGTATAATTTATGTAAAATAAAATTCTAACCACTATGGTTATGAATATAGGCATTCAAATAGATCCATAGGTTCTTCAGAAAGCACTTAGTTGATTTCTGTTGCCTCTTGTTTTGATCATAGAGAAACATATTTAGAATATTTTATTTTTAATACCACAATAGGCATATTAATTAAGCATTTAAATTGCTTTTAATTATTGTGTGCAAATAAGAGATTTTATGTTATATTTTGATTTTATATAGGCAAGAAAAATGGTTATACTTTGTGTGCAAGATTTTATCATAAATTAGATCATTAATTCAAAGATATTTTTGAGAAATAGAAAAAACAGAAATAACCTCAGTAGTAAGACTGCCAGAAGGCACAGGATCAGGCATACCAGCACAGTGAAAGTTTAAATATAATGGTGAATAAAATGTGAGAAATGTAGACTTTCGCTTGTTCGCTATTGCAGATATTTTGATTATAATAAATATTTACATACTAAACATAACTAAAATGGCCTGTATTATTACCAAAAGTGTATTTGCGTATGTATGTATGCATGTGTATGTGTGTGTATGTACAAATGTATTTTTCTCCCTTACAAAGTACAAATTACAAATGTGATGTTCATTTATACTAAATGAGACACGATTGATTTGACAGGAGATAATTACAGATGAATCATGTATAGTATTAGAACTCATCACCAAATTTTGTCCCTAGTGTGGTATTAGCTATAACAGGTATTAATGCATCTTCACAGTAGCAGAAACATTGTAAAATGATATAGAGCTATGAAAAGAAAGAAAATGAATCCCCACTATAATGCTGAAGAAACTAATGGCCAGGGTTTGGAATTGTGCCAAGCAGGGTGCTCAGACTCTAAAAATCTCCTTTGCAAGTGCTAACTTTTCTTAAACTGTATGGCCACTTTATTTTGATGTGAGTAAAAGGGGAAAAAAATAGCTGGTCTCAAATTTACCTGGTAGTGGTATGATTTTGATTATGGGGCAAAGAAACCCATCAAGTAAGAAGTTGTGATATTCACTATTGTTACATTCCTTTTTAAGAAAAAATATCACCACTGTGTCATCAATAAATAAAGAAAATAATTGCAAATGAAACAATTCACTTAATAAAATGCTAAAAAAGGAAAAATGTTGTGATATTAGGTGATGTTCTTTAACCATTCAAACAGAAAAGGGAATTATTTCTATTGTTGAAAACAGTGACAAAGGCTAACAGCCCTCATTTATTAAAATTAATGAAATGGATTTCATTTGATGCTTAGAAGGTTTACTTGGAGAAAATAAATACGTTGTTTTAGTAATCTTTCTTGAGTGCTTTCCTGCATCTTGGAGTTTCAGGAAGATAGTGTTATATATTATGCGTTTAGAGAATGTTATAATCTACATACTGTAAGATTATTTGAGCTTAAAATTTAGAAAAATAAGATTCCTGGTATTGTTTTCAAGGTGTTTATAGGATAATGGTAGAGGTGATTTCATTTAGAGCATTTAAACTATAAAAGAAAAAACATCTATGTGCACATAGTCTGTTCATTTGTTCATGTGATATAAAGGGGAAAATCAGCATACTGAAGTAGGAGATTTCCATGCTCACTGTATTTCACCATGCAAATTACTTCCAATTTCCAAATGCCAGTGTTACTTTTCAGGACAAATTTCATACAAAAGGAATTCAGTGATTATTCATCCAGTTTAATTAATTCAATTAAATAAGTCTGATGCTGTCAGGTGTTCTTTTAATAATTGAATCAACATGCAGATACATAATAAGCATAAAAGCGTTTCTATGGCTGCAGTTAATTTAGATCCAAAAGAATCTGCTATTCCTCTACATTTGATATAGATTATTCTATAATATTTCAGTAATGGGTTGCACAAAGGCTGGCTTTTAATTCTTTGCTTTCTCGAATGTCTTTATATATAATGGTTTAAAACAGAAGGTGTTTAAGAGAGGGTGACCTTTTTTCCATTACCATGGTTCCTGTCATTAATGCATTATAATTTTCTTTAGAAGTCTAGAAAAATGTGTATGTGTGCAATGTGTAGCAGGTGAAAATCAAAGTATGTCAGCGAAAGTTTAGAATTATCTGTTAATACTTTTTTTTTATTCTAAGGATTCATTTTTATTGTATTTTACCCCTTAACCCCCATTAACCCCTGTGTAAGTTTAAACTAACCCTTATATGTTATACTCTCTAGACTTAAAAGTTTGGGCATTTGTAATTAGAATAGTCGCCTTACTTAGATGCTAAAGATAATGTGTCTTGTAAGTAAATTTAAATTAAATAAAGCATTACTTTATTTTGATCTCTGTCTAAAAGTGATAGTCAACCATCATATGTGGAATTAAATTATAATACTATTTAATGATATATAAAGAAAAAAGACCAGAGTAAATGATTTACTTAGCTCTCAGTAGTGCTTGATGTCATAATTATTGTAAATATTAATTGCTGTGCTAAAAATGTAAGCAAGCCGATTTTGTGTTAGATGAAAAATGAAAATAGTCTGTGTACTGGTAAATAGATAATCATACAAAAGTAATTGGGGTTTTAAAACCCCAATCTATTCTGCCAGCATGAGCTCGTTTGCATGTTAATCACAAGAGTGATTTCCTACTTCACAAGGAAGTCCACACTCTTTCATAACCACTTTTAATTGCATTTAAAATGGTTCAGGGTTGTAACATTAGAAATGAAGGCGTATCTGTGTCAAATTAATAAAAATGTTCCTGAAAAACCTTTATAGACTATAAATACTGTAATATTTTAAGGGCTTCTATTTTTAATTGGAATATGTAGAGATCCATTACATAATTTCAGTGATATTAATAATAGTATAGTTATGATATGATGGGCATTTTAAAAAATATGTGATCAGTGAAAATAGAATCTTGGAGCCGAATAGTTTTATGTTTAAATTATATTTGGAATTTTCTCCTATATAATTACAATAGAAAATGGTTAAGTTTAAAACTAATATAATTGGGCAGTACAATTGCAATCTCATCCTATAGAAAATTTCTTGATTAAAAATTATTCATTCACAATGAAATGATGTTTTGTGTTATTGAATTGTATAGGTTAGTTTTATACATTTTGCTGGCAAATGATTTTATCATAATCATCCTAGAAATACAAATTGATAATTCTTAGTAAACTTCTTTAATATCAACAATAAGAAATTTTAATTAATATGATATTTTAAATGTTAACTTTGAACAATTATTTGTAAAACTTCATGGTTTGAGGATTTTTATCAATTATAGCTTTAAAATTCTATCACAGAATACGAAAACATATGCCAATTAAAGAAAAAAATCTATTGTTGCTATTTTGAAAAACATTAATCTCAGGTGTAATGAATTATTAACAAAGTAAATGATCTTCTAGTTTCATATGATGAAAATCAGTATAACAACTTTATAATCTATAAAAGGCAAGTATCTAAAATAAAATCATTTATTCTCTGAAGACAAGAAAGTATGGTTACTTTGTAGCAAAGTGGGATAAGTTCATAGTGTAGGTCCGATCAATCTTAAAGATGTAAAAACTAATTCTTAGTCCTGCTTTTTAAAATTATATATCTGTATTAGAAGATGAAAAGTTTGAGGATTAAAGAAAAATCACTCACAATTTTAAAGAGGGTATATTTGCTTTCATCACCAGGTGTTCTTTCTAATATAAATGACCAAGATGATGTTTCCATAACATAGCTTGGGGTGCTCTGGAGATTAAAACTACCAAAACAGACCTATTAAATTTTTCATAGGGAGGGTCCACCAGGGATAATAAGCCAATATTCCTTGTCCCATATTCCAGATGTTTTATGTAATTCTGCATCTTTCTAAACCTAAATCGTAGCTTTTCCAGGAAAAAAAGTGTTCTATGGAGACTGAGATGAAAGGAAAGAACTGTTGAAATGTTAATTTTACTATCTGCTGTTGAGGTCTGCTACCTTTTTGTATTTTTTTCTTACTCCCAGTAGCTCAGTTCTGTTTTATGAATGTTGTGGTATTTCAGTTGTTTGAAGTTTAGAAACTTGGAGCATGAATTTGCCTTGACAAAACACAGTGCCACATGTTCTGTGACACACAGATGGATGGATGATCTTTGATCCGTGATTCCCTCTGTCCACTTCAGTGTTTTGAGAGTTATTAAAATATTCCCTAAATATGAAAACTATCAAGATGATAAGATTAAATGTGCAAAAACAGGAAAAGTGAGATTCATTTTCCTTTTAAGTTCTATGTGTTGTTCATTTGTATAGTCAGGTTGTTACAAAGTTGACAAAGGTGAGCAGAAATTACTGCTTCATTTTTTTCTTTTAGAGAATACCATATTTCTTTTTTCCCCTCAAGGATATCCAGTTTAGTGGGGGTTTTCTGAGACATTCAGAAATCACTCTAATTGCTTTTAGTGAATCAGTCCTACGGTGACTAGTCTGGTTGACGTTTCCTTCACCAGAAGCTTTAGACCAAGTGTGTCCTAGCTTCTTCTCAAACTTCTTTGTGTTTTCTTCAATCAGAAGGGCTGGGTCTATGTGTGAGCTTTGTGATTTAATACTGTATAACTTATGGAAAGTCATCTTATCTTCATGAAGTTCAGTTTTTACCTGTATAAATGGAGACTAATACATTACTGAAGTGACAGTGTTGTTGTAAGGATGCACTCTGTAACAGTAAAGCCTGGCACTTCACAAACCTGTGTGACCGTAGTCACATAGAGAGAGACTATAGATTATATAGTCACACAAGATTTGTCAGGCATGAATGTTTTCATGTCAGTATACCAGGAGGTTCCAGTGGATTACCCCAGAGATCTGTAGTTGGCCCTGTGGTATTAGACACAGATAAAGGCATAGATGGCATGCTGCTCATCAAATTTGTAAATGGCATTGAACTGGAGGAGAGTCAGATGGATCACTAGCATATTGGGTTACAGAGAATTAAGGAAATATCTTGACAGGCTAAAGCACTGGACTAGATCTAATGAGATGACATCTTATAAGGAAAAATTAAATTCTTACACTTGGATATAAAAAATTCAAATTCACAAATAAACAGTAGATAGATAATACTTTTTAAAAGTAGGGCTTTTAGGGGATTCACATTTAATATGAGTTAATCATATGTGGTACCAAAAAAACCCAGTGCATTAAAAGAGTCATAAGTTTCAGGAAAAAAGTGCTATAATATCCCTTCTTGTACCCTGTTTTTTCATTATTCTTCATCAAGAGTATTGTGTTTCCTTCTGAGTTCCACAGTTGAAGAAAAATATTGATAAATCCGGGGAGTTTCCAAAAGGGTAGCAACTAGGATGGTGGAGGATCTTGATGCCATATGATCTGAAGGAATGAGAAATTTTATCATGGAAAAGAAGACTTGGAAACATGATGATTTTGTCCAAGTGTTTTATAGGCTGTAGCTTAAGAGAGAGGTTATTTGACTTGTTCTGTTTGACTTGAGAGGGCAGAAGTAAAAACAATGGTGGAAGGAAGTTGACATCAAGAAAATATAGGCTGTCTTGAAAAACGTGTTAACCATTAGAACTGTACAAAAGGGAACATATGAACTACCTTGAGAGAGGGTTGATTCCCATGATGATGGTGTGTAAGCAGAGAATGAATGGCCACTTTTTGTGTATGCTATGGGGATTCTGTTTGGATGGGGGTTGAATTAGATGGCCCCTGAAATTCCTTCTGACTGAAATCCTGTGATTTCATGACTGATTATGAGCTACGTCTTTGTAGAGGGGATCACATTGATGAGATCATTATGTCATCAAATGAGTTAACAAATTTAAATAGAGATCAAATGAGACGACACAGTGTTTTGTACAACTTAAAATACCCTATAAAAGCTAGCTCTTATTGTAACCAGCATTTATATAAAGCTTAGAGGTTTGAAAATCCTTGACTTATATTAGTTCATTTGATTCTCCAAATAACCCTATGAAGTGGTAAGTGCTATTACTCTCCCCATATTTTAGATGAGGAAACTAAGGCTGAAAGAGGTTAATTTGCCCTCTTGCACTTGCGCAAGGGGCACACAAGTAGTAAGTGTAAAAACTTCGCTGAGGTATATTTTATGGTAATAAACTATTGTTGTTATTGTTCTCTGATTGGATAACTAATCAAGGGTATAATTCATATATATATGCCCAGAGTTTTGTCTTTTTCCTATTAACTTTATTTTTCTAAGTTGTATTCAGAAGACTATCTGATAATATCCATGTTTATTTCTACACATGAAGCTCATATCCATAGGTTGTTATTATTTTTTACGTATTTCAAAATTGTTAGAATAAAAATGGTAAAACAAAAGTCCTGGGTTCAGATTCCTACTTCTGAGACTTACTGCTTGTGTAACCCTATATTTATTTCTGCAAAACAGTTTGTGTACCTGCAAAACAAACATTTCCCCGTTGTATTAAAATGATCACTGTGGCTTGTCGCTTTATTTTAGAAAGGAAAAATGAATGCAGTCTGTTCATTCTAACAAGTTTGTAAGTAGTTAATAACTATGAGTGTTGGGTTAATTCATTCAGAACAATTGAACTGAGTTTTTTGGAAGGTCACCTCCAATATATTTGTGTTAGACCTTTTATATTTTACCTGATTAATTGTGAATAAAAATAGCTTCATATTAAAATTGACATCTCTGTCAGTCCCACCCTCTTGCAAATCCTCAAAACGTAGTGGTTATCATGTCTGCTGAGCACATAGTAGGCACTTAATTGGTATTTGAAGAATTTTATTTGACTTTCTGAAGCTGTAGCCTCCACAAAATGATGACTAGCAAAACATACTCTGTCTTTATAATGCCCAGAACATCTGACTGAAAGGGAATGTTTGTCACCTCCAGCTGTTTCACATATACTGCACCTAAACAACCATATGTTTTCAAATATTTTGAGCAGTGGTGTTATGTAGATACAGCCTGGAAAGAACTGAAGCAAAGTTAGAAGAATTAGCTGTGTTGCTTACTGATTTACTCCAAAGATTAATGTAGAAAAGTGGTTTGCAAACTCTGAACAATTAATAATGTTATTGACCAGGATAGAAATTGGCAGATGCAATTTGATTTGATTTTTTTTGATGCGGGTGTTGTATCCAGTTGTATGTTGACCATATGTTCAGTATAATTTTTTTGTCTTTGAACGAAGGTATATAAATTGCTGATTCAAACTTCCTCTCAGAGACTGACATTTACAACCTCTTGGAGAAAATGAATCTTCCCAAGAGTCTCAGATCCTTTATATCATAAAAGCCTCAGAGCCTCCCCTGGCCACTGTTGTTTTATATTGTAGCACAGTCACATTTCTTAATGTTACATTTAAATGTTTGAAATACAATGAATTTAATTCTTAATTTAGTTTTTAATTTTGTATTTAGGTCTTTTCTCAGTTGTTTGAAGCTTCATCAGTCACATACTTCACTCCTACAGATAGAATCTTTTGTACTTTAAGCATTTCATTGAAAACTCAGTGAATCTATTTGATGTAGATTTAGAGTTCCCTTTAAACTCTCTGTATTTTGAATAAGTCATGTTCCATCAGATATTTACATTTTAGCTACTCCCCCATAATTGAATTTTTTTTTAAAGTTTAAGGGCTAAGTAAAGTGCTTATTGTAGTCAAAACTCCCATCTTGTAAGCTTCAGTAAACTGGAGGAAAAAATTGTATAGTTCTTTTTACTTGTTCATCTGAAATGTGTTTCAAATAATTGCTTACTATTTAGTGTTTTTCACCAAGATCTTCTGAATATTTTATTGAACCTGCTACTTGGTTCCTTCTAAATTATACTGTCATATTTCTCCATTAATATTACTTTCTCAGATACCATGCTGCATTTTTTAAATCCAATGTGTTCAGGTATTCTAGAGGAGACTATAAAATGTACAAAATATCATATTTAAGCAGCAGCTGCTATGATAACAAACAAGTAGGTGTTAGATTTTGTGAGATGTGATAGGAAATAATAGATAAACCATGAATTTAACTGAACAAGGCAATACAGTTTATTTACAAAATAAATGAATCATTGCTGTTGACAGAGCTCAACTATATCTTTGGGGGAGGAGATTTCTCTCTGGACAATTTGGACAATGAATATTAAAAAACATGTAGGGAGAGATCTTAAAATTGTTTTAATAAAACATTAATAATCAGTTTTTACTAATTCACTCATCTATTGATCTATCTTTTCATCCATAATTTCCTATGACTTTGGCAGTTAAAAAGGGGACTAACTTTTCTCCATTTTTTAAGGCTTCTTATTTCTTCCTATCTTGGATAATGGAAAGGTAAAGCTAGCTCTCATTATTTCACTGACCTAGTTCTTCGAAAAACCTTACCTTTGTCTTTACTATTTACACTTAGACTTGACCAGCTGCTTGGGTACTAGGGTACATTTTATATTCTCCTCATAAACTTACCCACCTGGCAGTAGTTTTCACTGTTCATAAGAGTCTGCCATTTTATGCCAGGGCCCTGTGGCTGGTTTGGAAGCTTGTTATCAGGAATTTGGGTTATGTTCCTATAGTGGGACTTTACTTGCCTTATGCTTTATTTTATACCTCTTCAAAATGGAAAAATAAGTCCTTTGAGTCTTTTGGGGGGATCCATTTATGAGAAGCTTTATGTAAGTGAGGGCAACGTGTTGCTGCTTATTGATTCATGAAGGCTTATGATAGTCTTCTGTAGAAGTAGCACTGGCATAGGAGTTCAAAGGACCTGATTTCAAGTTCAGGCTCTTCCACTGATTATCTTTGGTGATTTTCCTCTCAGCATCAGGTCATCAGTAATAAAATATGTATATGTGTGTACGTGTATGTGTGTATACGTGTGTATATAAATATAAATATATACATGTGTACATACATACATACATATATAATTGTAAAGGTGTTCAATACAATTTGTACTGATCGTAAAGGTGAAATTACACACACACACACATACACACACATACAATCTGTGTGTTCGTCCTTTGTTGCCGAAGAAGAGCATGGCATCAGAGAAATAATGACATGACTTGCACTTGACTTTGTTTTGAGTGAGGGAGGTCTGTGCAGGTCACCAGCCTCACTTCTCCTCCAGAGACATCTGAATTCAGTGACCAGATATTCATCAGGATGACTGGAGATGGCTCAGGATGAGGCAGTTGGGGTTAATCGACTTGCTCAATGTCACACAGCTAGTGAGTGTCAAATGTCTGAGGTGAGATTTGAACTCAGGTTCTCCTGATTCTTGTACTGGTGCTGTATCCACTGCACCACCTAGCTGCCCCTGCACACATACACATACACACACACACACGCACACACACACTACTTTGAAAATGAAAAGAAACTAAAAAGATTTAAAAGATGTATTTAACATCTTTGTTTTCCTATTTTTGTTTCTGTTAGATTTGTCTGTGTCTGAAAGGGCCGCACTGAAGTCCTCAACAGTTACTTTCATTGTCTATATCTCCATGTCGTCCCTTCAAGTTTTCTTTTAAATACTTACATGTGATACTATTTGATGCTTAAATCATTAGCATTGACACTGTTTCATTACTTCTGTGCCTTTAAACGTAATGTGGTTTTATTTCTGCTCCCATTTTAACTATTTCTATTTTCATTGTTGCCTTGTCTGGGATCATGATTGCCAATCTAATTCTTTTACATTCAGTTGCGTCAAAATAGAGACTCTTCTGCCCCTCATTTTATCTCTTAAAAAGTATTTTTTAATAAAATTTTTAAAATAATTATTCCTTATACTATATTGTTGAGGGTTTTTTAATCCATTATATCATGTTTTTCTGTTTTAGGGGACAGTTCATCCTATTCATATTCAAAGTTATCAGTATTAAATTTGTTTCCCCCCTTTATAATAATGCTGTTGTTATGTCTTCTTTCTTTTTCCATCACCGCTTGCTCTTTATAAAGTAAAATAAATTAGGGAGAGAAAGGGAATGAAATCAATACTTAGTTATCTGTAGTTGGGACTACATAATCCTCTTCTCATACAATTCAAACCAAATGTGTGCCTTCTCTTTCTTATTAAGCCCCCACAGACTTCTATAATTGAAATTTGTTTTGCTTTTGATTATTCCCTTCCCAAATCTGCCTCCTCTCTTAAACTTTCTCCATGTCCTCGTCTACTTTCTTCTTGACTTCATTGTATTTACAGTTTACCCTTTTTTTAACCCAGCCTTCCCTCAAAGGGCTTAGAGTGGGATTCAAACAATGCCCTCTTCTAACATTTTTACCTTCCTGTTTGCATAATCTTCTCATTGTACCCTAATAATTATAAATATTAAGTTCCTTCCAACTCTTCCTCAGTTCTTTTCTAGGAATTTCCTTTTTTCTCCAAATATGATCCTTATAAAAGAAATATGATGTATTGTCTCTACCCTCTGAAACCTTGTAATTTAAAATTAGTCCGCTATAACCACATTTTTCATTATACTTTATTAAATGAAATCTTTAAGTGTAAACTGACTTAGGGAAGCATCTTTATCCATCTGTAGAAATTGACAAGAATTGGAAAAGGCCTTTGAAAGGAATGCACTTGTCTGATGGTAAAAACAGGAAGAGAAAAGAAAGACAAAGAGAAGTAACAAAATAGAAAGAGAGCAGGAGTCAGAGAAGGCTGAGGAAGACTGGCTCTTACCAGCAAGGATATTGAGAAGTGCTATTGTTTTCCAGGACAGTGGTCGAAAGGCTGTAGACCATACAACTTGACTGGAGATTCAAGATTCTGTTTCCATATTGTTTGTACACTGTGCATTATTTCAGCTATGCTTCGTGTTCCAAGTGTAAGCTGGGGTTTACTGCCAGGTGGCATGACTGAGGCATATAAAGGTTTTATGGGTAACAGATGTAGAGAAATGTAAGAATTTTTCTAATTCACCGTAGACATATTTTCCAAGGAGATAGACATTAAAAAAACATTTATTCTATGTTAACTAGCGTTTAAGATAATAAAAGGTACCATTTAAAATATGAGTGTTCAAATGTTCACCTGAGCCCTTGTGTGTAAAAGTGTATAACTTTAGGGCTTACTGGAAAGAATGAAACTAGAAGATTCACTTGCTGCCTTTTCTGTATATTGCCTCTCCTTACTGATTACAAAAACCATCTCAAATGATATTAGAATTTCATAACATACGTATAGTAGGCATATACATGATCTTAACTCTCTTTTAGCATACCCTTTTTATACATTTTCCTTTCACCACAATTAAAATTCTATAATTTTATTTATAGAGGAAACATATCTGAAAAGAAATAAAAAGTGGGGAAAGGAATTGGAAGAGGAAATGATTAGCTTGCCTTTAGAGTGAAGATAATTAGTTGTGTCAGAGGATAATTAAAAATATAGTGTTTATTTCTTCACAAATAGGAATGTTTAACAGTTTGATAAATACTATTTTAGTAGCAGTTTAAAGTTGAAAGAGGATTTTGTAATATTGTTGTTCTTGAATTTTGTTGTTTTCTTAAAAGATTTCTAGAAAAATAAACATCAGCATAAATGGATAAATCCCAAATCAGACATTTTCATATTGTATGGGCCAGTGACAGCTTATTTTGTTAAGTAAGCAGATTCTGTATGTGGTATTAGGAAAATCATTTTGTGATATGTTAGCATGAGAGATCTTAAAATATAATAGAATGTCTAATGTTATTTACTGTTTTTCTTTTGCCAAGTTGTGATTGTTTAGTCTGCTAATACTTGGGCTAGAGCTTTTTCTGGGCAGTGGTTAACGGTTGTTTTCAAAGCAAATGTTAAGCCTAAGAAGGCATTCCTTAAACTTTTTTTCCCTCCTTTTCTGGCAGAGACAGCTTGATTTGTGTTCATGTTCTGTGTTTCTTTTAGTGGTCCTAGTATGGCTGTTGAAATCTATACTTTATATGATCTCATTGTACTGCCTGTATTTCATTAATGACTGATTCTGTTTAGGGCTTGGGGAGTGAAATATTTTTCATATGACACTACCCAATATGAGTACAGTGCACCAGCTGCAAAAACCACAAACCATCTGATTTTGCAGCTTTTGAGGGTGTGAAAAGTTCAATTGCTTATGGTAAGGCTTATATCTGTATGTTATACCATATGGAAGCAGAACTACTGTAGACTTAAGAAAAATGCTTTTAAAATTCTGTTCTCTTCAGTAGTCTTGTTTCATATGAAGATGAGTAATGTACTTGGTGAGAATCATCTTGGGTCCCCCTTAAATAGCTTTTACTGTTTGAGTCCTATAGTTACAGCAATGGTGTTTTTTATCCAAATTTTATCACATATACATACTGCTAATTGATGTTAGGAAAAATGAAAAAAAATATTGGATATATATTGATAATATGAACTAACATTTTATGAATTGTGTGTTTTATACAACTATTTTAGAACTCTAAATGCACATCTATACAGATTATTTTGGCAAATTATGAGGAATCAAACACTTGTTTTGTTCTACAGAAAATTAAGTTTTTCCTAGCAATATTTTGAATCGCTTCATGATCTTATAGATTTATAGCTGAAAGTGACCTCAGAGTTCATTGTTCTAACCTCTTTTTTTATCCGTGAGGAAACTGAAGCCAGAGAGCTCAAGTAACTTTCCTAACATACATGGGCAAAGACATATGAGGGCTTAGGTCCTCTGACTCCAAATCTCCCCTTTTTCATTGTGCCAAGATGCCTTAAGACAAATGTATTGGGAAAGAAAAGCCACTTTTAAAATGTGTAACAAAAAGTAAAATAGACTGTAATCGAACACATCTACAAATCTTCATCTGTAAATACTTATTTACAATAGATTAAAACTTTCTACATATGCTGGCATTATCAAATAACAGGACTGCTATATACACATTTCAGAGCATCAAAATTACACACCCCTAGGAGAAACATTGTAGTGATCCACAGATGCCTGTAGGTTTTCCTTTCAAAACCAAAATGTAGATATTCAGAAAGCTTTGATATGAGAGACTTCTAATGTAAAGCAAACTGGACCTGGTAGCTATATAACATTTCTATCTCTCAAAGTTCGAGGGCATGTTAATTGAGTCATTCATTCATTCACTAGCCCTTTAATGAGCACTCATTTGGGCAACACACAATTGCTTCTACTGTTGCCTCTTTCTTTGGGCTATGGGTGTGTATATCTGAGCATCTTTGTATTGTGGAAAAATAGTTTTTGGAAAAAAAAATTGTCTCACTTTCAGATATAGAAGCAGAACTGCATTGAGGGAATGCAGGGAATTGAGGGAACTGGAATCGAGAATACCTGGGTTTAAATCCTGCTTTGTATGCTTAATAACTAACCCTATGACCCTGTGGAAGGCATTTAATCTTTTCAAGCCTCATTTTCCTCATTTGTAAAATGGGGATATTAACCCCTACCTTGCATGATTACAGGACATAATCAAATGAGATAATGTATAACGAGCATCTTGCATCTTTTATGTTACCATAAAAGTATGAACCATTATTGTTATTTTTTTTTATAAAAAAGGCACTGCAACCTTCCATATAAAGATAGATCTGGGTTCCAGTCTGATAGGGGCAGGTGCAATTCAGGCTGGTAATCTCAGTTCCGGTGAAAAGTTGGGATGAAAGGATACCATTCTTAGTTCATCAGCAGTTTTGAAAAAAGAGTTTTAATTAGCATGGAAAGGATACTGCGCAAAGATATTATAGCACTGAACTGAAGTAAATATGCCCTCTTCCCTAATCTCTGTGTGCAGATATATCTGAGTCAGCTGGACAAGGTGTGGTGACAGACAGGGACATCTGTTGAGTCTAAATAATGTTAAGTCTTGACTCCATGTTGGTGAGCTCTTTTTATGTTTATGTATTTATTTTTAGTTTTCAACCTTGATTTCCACAAAATTTTGAGTTCTAAATTTTCTCTCCATCTCTCCCCTTCTCCACCCCAAAACACTGTGCATTCTGATTACCCCTTTCCCCAATCCGCCCTCCTTTCTATCATACTCCTCCCTTTCCTTATCCCCATCTTCTCTCTTTTCTTGTAGGGCAAGATAAACTTCTATACTCCATTAGCTGTGTTTCTTATTTCCCAGTTGTATGCAAAAACAATTCTCAACATTCATTCCTAAAACTTTGAGTTCCAATTTCTCTCCCTTCCTCCTTCCCCACCCATCCCCACTGAGAAGGCAAATAATTCAATATAGGCTATACATGTGTAGTTATGCAAAAGACTTACATAATAATCATGTTGTGAAAGACTAACTGTATTTCCCTCCATCCTATCTTACCTCTCATTTATTCTGTTCTCTCTTTTGACCTTATACTTCCCAAAGTGTTTACTTCTATTTACCCCCTCCTCCCATTTGCCCTCCCATCTATCATCCCCACACCCCACTTATTCCCTTCTCCCCTACTTTCCTGTAGTGTAAGATAGATTTTCATACCAAGTTGAGTGTGCCTGTTATTCCCTCCTTAAGCCATATGTGAAGAGAGTAAGCTTCACTTTTTCACTCTCACGTCCTCCCTTTTCTCCTCCATTGAAAAAGCTTTTTTTTTGACCCTTTTATGAGAGATAATTTGTCCCATTCCATTTCTCCCTTTCTCCTCCCAATATATTCCTCTCTCACCCCTTAATTTTATTTTTTTGGATGTCATCCCTGCCTGTTCAACTCATCTTGTGCTCTCTGTCTATATCTATGTCTGTCTCTATCTGTGTGTATGTGTGTGTGTAATCCTTCCAACAGCCCAAATACTGAGAAAAGCTTCAAAAGGGACAAATATTGTCTTTCCATGTAGGAATGTAAACAGTTCAACTTTAGTAAGTCCCTTATGATTTCTTTCCTGTTTACCTTTTCATGCTTCTCTTGATTTGATTGAAAGTCAAATTTTCTATTCAGCTCTGGTCTTTTCATCAAGAATACTTGAAAGTCCTCTATTTCATTGAATGACCATTTGTTCCCCTGAAATATTACACTCAGTTTTGCTGGGCAGGTATCTCTTTTCAAATCTCTTTCAGGAGGTGATCAGTGAATGTATTTTACCCTCTGGTTCTAGAATATCTGGGCAGTTTTCCTTGATAATTTCATGAAAGATGATATCTAGGCTCTTTTTTTTGTTCATGACATTCGGGTGGTCCCATAATTTTTAAATTGTCTCTCCTGGATCTATTTTTCAGGTCAGTTGTTTTTCGAGTTAGATATTTCACATTATCTTGTATTTTTTTTCATTTTTTTGATTTTGTTTTGTAATTTTTTGGTTTCTCATAAAGTCATTAGCTTCTATTTGCTCCATTTTCATTTTTAAAGAGCTATTTTCTTCAGTGAGTTTTTGAACCTCCTTTTCCATTTGGCTAATTCTGCTTTTGTGTGTATGTGTGTGTGTGTGTGTGTGTGTTAATATTTATTTATTTATTTAACTTTTTACATTCATCTGCACAAAATTTTGGGTTCCAATTTTCTCTCCTTTTATCCCCTCCCCCCACCCCAATACCCCAAGCAATCTAATTTTCCCTATCTCCAATCTACCCTCTCTTCTGTCATCCCTCCCTTCTCTTGTCTCCATCTTCTCTTTTCTCCTGTAGGGCCTGATGACTTTCTATTCCTCATTAACTGTATGTCTTCTTTCCTAGTAGCCACAACAATACTAAACAGTTTTTCCTAAAACTTTGAGTTTCAAATTCTCCCCATCCCTCCCTCCCCACCCATTCCCTTTGGGAAGGCAGGCAATTCAATATAGGCCATATCTGTGTAGTTTTGCAAATGACTTCGATAATAGTTGTGTTGTATAAGACTAACTGTATTTCCCTCCATCCTATCCTGCCCCCCATCGTTTCTATTCTGTCTTTTGATACTGTCCCTCCCCAAGTGTTGACTTCAGATTGCTCCCTCCTCCCATTGCCCTCCCTTCCATCATCCCCCCCCTTGCTTATCTCCTTCTCCCCCACTTTCCTATACTGTAAGATAGGTTTTCATACCAAAATGAGTGTGCATTTTATTCCTTCCTTTAGTCAAATGTGATGAGGGTAAACTTGTTTTTTGTTTTGTTTTTTTTTTCTCAGCTCTCCTCTTTTTCCCTCCACTAAAATGTCTCCTACTTGCCTCTTAAATGACATATAATTACCCCATTCCATTTTACCCTCTTTCCTCCCACTACATTTCTCTCTCACCATTTACCTTAATTTCTTTTAAGATATGGTCCTATCCTATTCAATTCAATCTGTGCTCTCTGTCTCCGTATGTGTGTGCATGTGTGTATGTGTGTGTGCGTGCATGCATGTACATGTGTGTGTATGGACCCACCAACTACCCAGATACTGAAAAGTTTTAAGAGTTACAAATATTGTCTTTCCATTTGGGAATGTAAACAGTTCACTTCTGGTAAGTCCCTTAAGACTTCTCTTTGCTGTTTACTTTTTCATGCTTCTTCTCATTCTTGTGTTTGAAAGTCAAATTTTCTTTTCAGCTCTGATCTTTTCATCAAGAATGATTGAAAGTCCTCTGTTTCATTGAAAGACCATATTTTCCCCTGAAGTATTATACTCAGTTTAGCTGGGTAGGTGATTCTTGATTTGAGTCCTAGTTACTTTGACTTCTGGAATATCCTATTCCACGCCCTTCGATCCCTTAATGTAGAAGCTGCTAGATCTTGAGTTATCCTGATTGTATTTCCACAATACTGGAACTGTTTCTTTCTAGCTGCTTGCAAGATTTTCTCCTTGACCTGGGAGTTCTGGAATTTGGCCACAATGTTCCTAGGAGTTTCTCTTTTTGGATCTCTTTCAAGCGGTGATCGATGGATTCTTTCAATACTTATTTTGCCCTCTGGTTATAGAATGTCAGGGCAGTTTTCCTTGATAATTTCATGGAAGATGATATCTTGGCTCTTTTTTTGATCATGACTTTCAGGTAGTCCCATAATTTTTAAATTGTCTCTCCTGGATCTATTTTCCAGGTCAGTTGTTTTTCCCATGAGATATTTCACATTCTCTTCCATTTTTTCATTCTTTTGGTTTTGTTTGGTGATTTCTTGGTTTCTTGTAAAGTCATTAGACTCCATCTGTTCCATTCTAATTTTGAGAGAATTATTAAATTCAGTGAGCTTTTGAACCTCTTTTTCCATTTGGCTCATTCTGCTTTTGAAAGCATTCTTCTCCTCATTGGCTTTTTGAACCTCTTTTGCCATTTGAGTGAGCCTATTTTTCAAGGTGTTATTTTCCTCAACATTTTTTTGGGTCTCCTTTACCAAGGTATTGACCCATTTTTCATAGTTTTCTTGCATGTCTCTCATTTCTCTTCCCAGTTTTTCCTCCACCTGTCTAACTTGCTTTTCAAAATCCTTTTTGAGCTCTCCCAAGGCCTGAGCCCACCCGACATCCCCCTGGGATGTCTGGGGTACTGAGGCACCGCCCTCGACATCTTTCCCTGATGGCAAGAATATGTCCTCGTCATCAGATCCGAAAGTCAGGATCATTTGCATTTGTTCGAAAAAACTCTCTATAGTCTTATTTTTCTTCCCTTTTCTAGGCATTTTCCCAACCAGTTACTTGACTTCTGAGATTTCTGTCCACCCCCGCCTAGATCCGTCCAGCTAGTTCTTGGGGTCTGAGATTCAAATGAGCTTTCCTGCCGTGTGGCTGCTAATCAATGTGAACTTTAGTTCTGGTGCTGGGGTGGGGGCAGGGCCACCTCCCAGGCTCAGCTCCCTCAGGGGGTTTATGCAGAGACTTTCAGTAATGAAGATCCTACCTGCTGCTGGGGGAGTTCTGGGCCTCCGTGGCCGGCTGCGCCGCTGCTGCCTCAGCCGCCACCCCCGCTTCTGCCTCTGCCGTGCCCGCCTCTGCCGCTTCCTCCCGAGGGGACCCGAGCCACAGAGACACCCTGCTCCCCTCGGCCAGCCAGCTGTCTCTCTCACTGACCTGTAGCTTCTGTGGGTGGAGGGACTTTCCCGGCCACTGGAGCTTCTGTCCCTGAAGCCTGCTCGGATCAGCTTCTCTGGGGCCATGGCCAGGGCAGCGCTGGGGTGGGGTCCTCTTTCCGGGGCATGACGGACCCTGCGGACGGGTCTCCAGGGCTCTCTGGAATGGAAATCTCTTCCACTCTGTTTCCACTCTCCTTTCAGTGATCCAGAACTTCTGGGGAACTCTTCTTACATTAAATATATGGGCTGTGGGTTCAGAGCTTGTAAACGTGCCTCTTTCTACTCTTGGCCCCACCCCCGCTAATTCTGCTTTTTAAAGCATTCTTCTCCTCATTGACTTTTTGAACCTCTTTTGCCAGTAACTCAACTATTTTAAAAGATATTATTTTCTTCAACATTTTTGGGCTCTCCTTTAGCAAACTGTTGACTTGTTTTTCATGATTTTCTTACATTGCTCGGCTTTCTCTTCCCAAATTTATTTTCTTCCACTTCTCTTACTTGATGTTCAAAATCCTTTTTTCCCTTCTTGGGGTATTTTCTCAGTCAGTTACTTGACTTTTTGAGTCCTTTGTCAAGAGGAGGGTATACTCTGGGGATCTGTAAGTTCTCAGTTCCTCCAGGGTGGCACAATCAAGGGAGTGGCCTGCACTCTGGTCTAGGAGCAACCACAGGCACTTTGTTCTGCCCAGGATTTACCTGCAGGTTCCCTCTCCAGATCCTCCACAAACAACAGTGCCAGCACTCTTCCTCAATCTAGGGTCTTTAAGAGGAGAGCTCCAAAAATGGGTGCTGCAGTGGCTGCTGCTGGCAAGGCCAGACTGTATTCCTTCTCACCTAGGTGAGAGAGCTTTCTCACTGACCTTTGACACTGTCTTTGGTGTTTGTGGGTTGAGCAATCTGGGAACCATAGCTGTTTCTGGGGTTTCTGCCCCCTGAGGCCTGCTGCTGTACTGTTCCTACAGGAGCCATGTGGCCAAGGTTGGCTGCACTCCATGGACTGTCTTCCACCCTGAGCCCAGTGCTATAGACCTTTCTTGTCAGCCTTCAGGCTGTCTTGGGCTGGAAATCTCTTTCACTCTGTTGTTTTGTGACTTCTGCTGCTCTAGGATTTGTTTAGAGTCATTTTACAGGTATTTTATGGTTTATGGTGGGGGAGCTTCTACAGATCCATCTTTCTACTCAGCTTTCTTGACTCCACCTATCCCCCCTGAGCTTATTTTTTTAATGCCTGTAGGTAGCTACATGGAAGCTGCATCAGGGAAAGGGCAGCTTGGACTAGTATCAATCAAGGGCCAGGCACAGCCTTCCAGATAAAAATTCCCCTAACATGCATGTGGGCGAACATACTAAGGTATTCCTACTACCACCAAGTCTGACCTGGAATATACACTGGCTCTGTGATCCTGGACAAGAAACTTATCTTCTTGGTATCCTAAGCAATTCTCTGGGATTATGAGATTCAAAGAAGGTATGACTTTTGTTGATCAATGGAATTTCCTCACGTTGAAGTTACTTATATCAGTGAACGCAAAGATTGATTACCTCTCCTTATTGTTATTACTGTTATTATCATTAGTACTATATTTTTATTGTTACCCTTTAACCTCATTTGATGGGGGATATTCTTATAATTTTTGGGAGAAGTAATATTGCACACAGTTATGTTGTGAGGAAAAACTCCTGTTGTTCATTGTTCCCCTGTACTAGCTCCTCCTGCATGGACAGTCTGTACTTTCATCTATACCAAGAGGTCTGCAAGATGAGTTTACTCATGGTCATTCCATTTAGTTCATCCTTGAATTATGAATGCCCTTCCTTGGGATTTCCTTTCATTATTTATTCCACATAGCCCAACAAGATGAAAAGTCTTACAAAACTAAAACCAGTTCTGTTGCTGTGAGCCATTCCAAACTGATAAATTCATGTGAAATGTTTTCATAGTCCTCATTCCACTTCTCTGTTATACATAGACATGTTATATCTGTAAAGTGTAAAAGACAGTGGTAGTTAAGTGGATTGTTGGAGATTGTATATCAAAGCAACAATAGGGTATAATCTTGGAATTTATAGTTTTTATCTATCCTGTATTTACTGAGGTACCTTAAGGATCTGTGATTTCATCAATGAGTTCTCCTTCCATCCATTACTTAATTCTTCCAGGTAGTTTCTTATTTTCCTATCGGATCAGTATGCCTCATTCTGTCCTACTCTGTCTTTTTCTCCCTTTATTTCATTTTCCTTTTTATATTCTCATTCTATATTCCTTTCTTTCCTTTTATATCCCTTCTAATTCTGTTTATATTACACTTTTCTGTGGGTTTTGAAAGAACAACTAGACTTAGACTCTTTGGATCCACTCTTCTTTTCCCCAGTTTGTAACTCACGGTTTGTAGGGCTATAGCTGACCACTAGAGGACTGAATTAGGAAACCTGAATTCTGGTCCTGGGTAGGGGATATGCTTGGCAATCAAATGAAAAAAAATCACATACTCCACTGCTGAGTTTCTTTATTTGTGAAACGAGAGAATTGGATGTGATATTTAAGGGCTGATTCAGCTTAAATTTCCATGAGGTACACTTAAGGTCACTGGGTCTTCTAAGCTAGAAACATAATAATGTTAAAAAGACTTAAACTTGTTCTAAAGAATTATTCAGTTGAATAAATGCCACTTGCATATCACTTTAAAACTGACCACATTAGGAATTTGAAACCAAATCTGGTTATAGTTCCCTGGTCTTTTTCCTATACTCTTCAGTTAGATTTCAGTGTATAAGGGAATTATATTTATCCATTCATTTCTAAGGAAAATCATACATAAACAGGAGCTATTATTCTTTTTTAAAGCAGCTGAATCATAGCATCATCAAAGCTGATCATTCTTTCATAGTGTCATAGGCTGTTAGAGCTGGAAAGAACTTTAAAGATCGTCTGTTTAAACATCACCATGATAATACTGGTCCTTTATATTAACAGACCAAAGTGGTTGGGGTGACTGAAGAATAGGAAGTCACACGGGTAAAACAGACTTTACATTTGGAAAGGACTTTAGAGGTCTTCTAGTCCAAATTTCTTACACATGGAGAAACTGAGTTGTAAACTGGAGGGAACGACTTACCCAAAGTCACAAAAGTGCATGTTTCTTTGTCTTGGAGTGATATGGGGTTGGAGAAAAGATCCCTTCCCTGGATTATATGTTTTATAGCCAGCCATGCAATCTTATACTAGCTATACCATTACCATGACAAAAATAAATGATTAAGACTATGCATTTTGTGTTGTGTGTTGTTGTAAAAAGTGTGCTTTTATTTATAGAAGCCATTTAATTGTTTAAAAAAAACTGAATAGTTCAAAGTACACTTGTATAATAAAGATTTGTTTTACATTCTCACTTTACTTAAAGTGAGTAGGCAGGTATTAAACGTTTTTGCCATGGTTCTTCACATTTGTCACGTTTGGCTTGTTTCATACTCAATTAAATATGAAAATGAAAAAATAGTAATTTACAAAGATGCACACTGACATGTGGGTGGAGTTTATTAATTAAGACAATTAGTCCCTGGAATCCTAGGTTAATCGCATTTGCTATACTTATAATGTTCTGAATCATAAAATAATTGCGTAATTATGAATTACACATTGATTAAACTGATTTCAAAGAGTGACCACATTTAGACCTGTAATGATACTGTCTCCTGAGGAAATATTTTGTAGCAAGTCTTTTTAACTTATGCAGCAACTAAAAAAGAAAAAAATATATTAATTCATTGAGATAGTTGTGGTTTTTATTGTTATCAGTATGTTTTAAAGTATAGTTTAAATGTTAATTCTAAAATGTAAATAAATTTATTTTTCCATTTAAAATCCTCTAATATTTGACTTTAATTTTATGTACTAGTAATAGCAATAATGAAAGTTGCCATATTTTTTCTTTAAAAATTTATTGAGAGCTTTTGCTTTTGCACCATCTATTTTGCAGCTGTGGGATGGAAGGTGAAAGCTTATTGAGTAGAAGAATTAGTCATCCCCTTTTTCAGGCACCCCACTTTTGTGTGGATCTAACACCCTTTCCCATCCTCTCCTTTCCAGTGTCCCTCTCTCTAGTCTCTGCCCTTTGGGGCAGGGTTTCCTTAAACTTGCTATGTAGAAGGATTAAAAAGGACTTAGAAGCAGCTGAGACTATCATTGAGAAAAACAGCTCTCTTTTTCCTTCTTCTTATCGCCTCTTGTGGCCTAATTTTTGTTCATTTGGTATAGTTATTGGTCAGTTGCCCTGAATATTTTTGTTGCTTTTGGGAAATTATAAAATGTGGATCAGTGTAACATCTATGGCCTTCATATTTAGCCAAAGAAAACTTCCTAGCTTTAATAAATGCCTAATAATGTTATACCTAACCCCATCACAATTTTCTAGCGTTGTGACCTTTATTTCCTATATCAGAATGTAAATTCTTTGAAATCAGTGATTATTTTGCTTGCTTGTGTTTGTGTTCTTAGTTTAGCATGGTAGCTGGCACAGAGTGCGTGTTTAATATATGTTCTCTCTGTACATCTAATCTTAAGTATTTTCCTGCTTTTGTGGCAAGCTTTATTCCTAAGGACATAACATGCCAGACAAAAATATAATACATAACCATAGCCATGTAGAGAAATCAGTTTCATTTGAAAGCAGGTGGGGAAATGGAAGGATTGGCAACACATGCGTCATTCTCAAAAGGATACATTTTTAAAATCCAGAGAAAGAGACATGAAGCAGAAAAAAAAGTGAGGTGAGACATTGTCCATTGTCTATCACAGTGCCCTCATTCATCTCTAGGTCAGTGCCAACGTCGTGCTGCAGCATTCTTGATCTTGAGCAATATGAAAGATACTGTACATTGAGCATCATCATACGCTCCTCCTCTTTTCTTTTGCTTTA
Source organism: Bettongia penicillata ogilbyi (assembly GCA_023548195.1). Classification (NCBI taxonomy): domain Eukaryota; kingdom Metazoa; phylum Chordata; class Mammalia; order Diprotodontia; family Potoroidae; genus Bettongia; species Bettongia penicillata. The sequence continues at coordinate 1,351,950 of JAJHZJ010000482.1, read as the reverse complement.
GGATGAGGAAAGAGGGAATCTCTTCCTCCCCCTGCTCTCAAATACAGCCACTGCCCCTAAATCAGAACATAATTTCTGTGCTTTCCTTCAGACATGTACCTCAACTGCATTCTAACTCCTTGGGCAAAAGGGTGCTACACCTACATTTCTTGACCACCCTGAGGACCACCCTTATATAACATGAAAAGAAAAAAAAATCAGAAAAACTAATCCATACATCACATCTAGCATTTTCTTCAAACTCATACCCAGATTCCCCTAGCTCTGCAAGTAAAGAGTGATAGTAAGTTCTTATATCTCATTTTGGGGACTGTGCTTGCTTATCATCTTATAGCATTCAGTTTTACTTGTATTATTGTATGGCTCTTCCTATTTATGTTGTCATCTTAATTGCCTATTCTGCGTCCTGGTTCTCCTTTCTTCACTTTAGATCAGTTCATTTAATTCTTTCCATGCCTTTCTGTATTCATCATTTCTTAAAACACAGTAATATTGTTACATTTATGTTACAGAATTTCATTAGTCATTTTCCAGTTAATGTATCTGCTTTATATCCAGTATTTGGCTACTACAAAAAGAGATGTTTTAAATATTTTAATGTAGAGAAGACCTTTTTTTAAATATATCATTAACCTTCTTGTGATTTATGCCTAGCATTGTATATTTGGGTAAATAAGTGTGGACATTTTAGTTACTTTTTTAGTGTAATTCCAAATTGCTTTCCACAGTTGTTGGAACATATCACACTATAACCCTTCTAATGTTGACTTTTGTATTTCTTGCCATATTTGCTCATTTGCTGGGAATGAGTCAAAGCCTAAGATTTATTTTATTATGAATGCATTTTTAAGTGATTAGGACCATTTTTCATGTGGTTTGATGTTTATTTTTGGTTGGTTCTTCTGTTTTGTTTTTGTTTTGGAACTGTTTCCCTATTTGACCCAGCTTGAAAATGCAAGGACCGTTCAAGGACACAATCCCAGTATTGATTGACACAGAGACCTAGGCTGGTTTACTTCTCCTTAGGAAGTCTGGTGGCCCTTGGCCCTTGGGCCCTCACCACATTGATGCCAGAGTGATGGATACTGTGTGGGTTTTAACCCTACTTAAGCTCAGCACTCTGGAAGTCAGGAGATCTACTTACAATCCCCTGCATGAGTAGAAAGGATTTGTGCTCGTCCTTCGTTGCTGAAGAAGACCACACCATCAGAGAAACGATGACGTGACTTACACTTGACTTTGTTTTGAGTGAGGGAGGGCTGTGCAGGTCACTAGTCTCACTTCTCCTCCAGAGCTATCTGAATTCAGATGACTAGATGACTAGAGATGACCCAGGATGAGGCAAGTGGGGTTAAGTGACTTGCCCAAGGTCACACAACTAGTGAGTGTCAAGTGTCTGAGGTGAGATTTGAACTCAGATCCTCCTGACTCCTGCACTAGTACTCTACCCACTGCACCACCAAGCTGCCTCCTTAGAAAGGGTACTACCATAATAAGCCATATGGTGATAGTAGTTTGCAATTCTTTTGGGGAAGAACTGTTTGTTCATGTCCTTTGATCATTTATCACTGGGTAGTATTTTTTTGTCTTACACATTCCTTTTTTTAAGTTTATTTATTTTTAGATTTCAACATTCACTTCCATAATTTTTGAATTTTCTCTCCCTCCCTCCTTTTCTCCCTCCCCCAGATAGCATGCAATCTGATGTAGGTTCTACGTATACATTCCTATTAAACGTATTTTGACATTTGTGGCGTTGCATAGGAGAATTAGAATGAATGAGAGGAACCATGAGAGAAAAAAACAACAAAAAGAAAAGAAATCCGCTTTCTTTGCGTGCAGACTCCATTGATCTTCCTGTGGCTGTGGATGGCATTTTCCATCACAAGTCCTTTGGAATTGTTTTGGGCCCTTACATGGCTGAGAAGGGCTAAGTCTGTCAAAGTCTGTCATCCTACGCTGTAGCTGTTATTGTATATAATGATCTCATGGTTCTGCTCATTTTACTCAGCATCAGTTCATATAAGTCTTTGCAGGTTTTTCTGGTTGGCCTGTTCATCATTTCTTAAAGCGTAACAGTGTTCGTTGCGTTCATTTACCACAACTTGTTCAGCCATTACCCAATTGATGGACATCCTCTCAATTTCCAACTCTTTGGCTACCACAAAAAGAGCTGCTATAAATATTTTTGCATATATAATTTAATAATTTGCATATATAATTTATAATATAAATAAATATATTTTGCATATAAATTTTCCCATTTTTATGATCTCTTTGGAATACAGCCCTAGAAAAGGTATTGCTATGTCAAAGAGTATGCACATTTTATAGCCCTTTGGGCATAGTTCCAAACTGCCCTCCGTAATGGTTAGATCAGCTCACAGCTCCACCAACAATGAATTAGTGTTCCAACTCTCCCACATCTTCTCCAACATGTATCATTTTCCTGTTTTGTCATATTAGCCAGTCTGATAGGTTTAATGTGGTACCTCAGAGTTGTTTTGATTCGCATTTCTCTAATCAACAGTGATTTAATGTATTTTTTCACATGACTATAGATGACTTTAATTTCTTTCTTTGAAAACTGCCTGTTCATATCCTTTGACCATTTATCACTTGGGGAATGACTTGTGTTATAAATTTGACTCAGTCCTCTGTGTATTTTAGAAATGAGGCTTTTATCAGAGATATAGGTTATAAAAATTCTTTCCCAGTTTTCTGCTTCTCTCCTAATCTTGGTTTCATTGGCTTTGTTTGTGCAAAAACTTTTCAATTTAATGCAATCAAAATTATCCATTTTGCATTTCATGATGTTCTCTATTGTTTTATCATAAATTCCTCCATTCTCCATAAATCTGACAGATAAACTATTTCCTTGCTCCCCTAATTTGTTTATAGCATCAGCTTTTATATCTAAATTATGTACCCATTTGGACTTTCTTTTGGTATACAGTGTCAGACAGTCTATGGGCAGTTTCTGCCATATTATTTTCCAGTTTTCCCAGCAGTTTTTGTCAAATAGTGAGTTCTGATCTTATGCATTTCTATGAGTTCCCTATAATTATAGATACAATACACTTACTAGTAACTTTTGATAAAAAGATTTTTTTCTCCATTTGACTTATTTTCTGTCCATATTTACTTTAATTGTGTTCATATAAAAACTTAAATGAAAATTCACTTAATATAATGAATCAAAAATAAATAATCAAAATTATACCTTTTATCTTTTGGATCATGTATCCCTCTTGTTTGATTAAAAATTCCCTTCTAGCCATAGCAGTGAAAGGTATCTGATCATCTTTTCTTTTTTATAATTTATCCTTTAATATTTAGGTCACATATCTATTTTGAGCTTAATGTGACATATGCTTTCAGAAGTTAGCCTGAATCTAATTTTTTTATGATTTCCGTTCAGCTGTTTTCTGTGGTTTTTATCTAATAGGGATCTATTCACCAAATAATTTACATTCTCCAGTTTATCATATGTCTGGGAAATTGAGAGCTATAGGCCACTATTATTAATGATATATGAAGATGTATTCATAAAATTTAGTTTAAAATTTCAAATAAAATTCTGGGGGAAAACTACAGAAATATTTTGAAAATATGTATTCTAATCAAATTGTATTTGCATCTGGAATGCAAGTATGTTTCAAAATAATGAAGAAATTTTCAATTATATTAAAAGACAGAAACACCAAAAAAAAACCCATGATTATATCATCAAGAGCATAAAAAGCCTCTAACAAAATACAGCACATTTATACTTTTTAAACAAAATCCTGTAAAGTATCGATATAGAAGGAAAATCAAAAGCCAATGTTACCTGCTGTGGAGAATTATGAAGTCATCCTAATAAATGCAGGAGTATAGCAAAGGTGCCTCTTTTTCCTACTACTTTGACAATTCTAGAATAGCAGTTAAGGAAAAGAAAAACAATAATCACATAAACAGACAATAAGGAGATAAATCTGTCCCTATTTTGATAGCATGACTGTTTATTTAGAAAAAACATTTAGAAAAAAAATTTAGAGACTCAGCACTGAATATAACTGAGGAAATCGCTTCAGTAGAATAGTATGCAAATGAACTCACAGAATATCAAAAGTTTTACTACATAAAAATAAGAGAATCCTGGTGGAAATAATGGAAAGGGTAGTTCCCCTCAAAATATAAAGTATCTGGAACTCAGTCTACCAGGGCACTTTTAAGAACTCCATATGAACAATTACAAAATTCTTTTTAAAGAAATTATTTAAATAAGTGGAAGGATATTCAGTTCACATCACTATGCCTAGTCAAACTAATATAAATGGTTTTCTAAGTTAGGTTTAAGGTTTCTATTTTTAATAATATGGATATGGATAGGCATTGGATCTGTGATTTGTTTGCTGTAATTCCCAAATGATAATTCCCAAACTTCTGTACCAGTGCGTGCCTAGCCTTTCGTTGAAATTTATATTAGGGTGCTTCCCATAGCACTGAAAAGTTAACTGATTTAGTGCCAATTTTTAGAAGAAATTCAGCTCCCTATAGCCATATGAAAGAAATACTTTTGAATCTCCAATAAGTAGAAGAATGCAAATTAAAGCAGCTCTGAAGTTTGGTCTCACAACTTAATCAAACTGACAATGTAGACCAGAAAGGGCAATCACAAATAATAAAAGGGCTGTCACATAAATGCGCTGTTAGTGGAGCTCTGAATTGGTATATCCATTCTGAAAAGCAATTTAAAACTCTGAGCAAAATGATACTAAACTGTAAGTGACCTTTGCCCTTACAATACCACTATATTGGCCTAATTACCAGAGATATCCAAGGGAGAGGAAAACTACCCATATATACAAAAAATATATATTTTTAAATTTTCTTTTTGTAGTGGCTAAGAGCTGGAATCTGAAGGATATTCCATCATTTGGGAAATCCCTAAACAAATTTTTGGTATGTTAATACAGGAGAACCATATTGTGCTTTAAGAAAACATGAAGGGGAGAGATATCTGGGGAGATTTATATAAACTAATGAAGATGGATGTGAGCAGAAACAGAAGAAAAATTTTTACAAAAATAGTAACATTCTAAAAACAAACAAATTTGAAAGGCTTAAGAGATCGAGTCATTTCCATGATGGAGAAGACCAGTAATGCTGCCTCACCTCTTGATGGAGTGGTGATGGACTCAGGATGCAGACTCAGATAGGCATTTTCTATGCTCAGCAGCTGAGGGAATTGACTTTATTTAACTATGTATATGCACTGTTAAGAAAAGTAGGGTAGAAAAGAGAGAAAGGAATTTTTTCTTCTCTATTCATAAAATAAGATTTAATTAAAAAAAAAAAAAACCTGACATGTTCACAAGGTTCATGACATAAACAAATGTCTTTAGCATTGAAGAGAGACAAATGGATCTCATTTCAGAGCCTATAAGAAATTACAATATTCACCAGGGAGTTATCTTTACATGAAGCCTCCATAGTCTCACTCCCATAAGGCAATGAATGCCCTGGGAAGGGATCAACTGGAAGGTCCTCTCTTATATTTCTCCTCTTTTCTACCACTCTGTTGGCTGTCTGTGTAACATTGCTTTTCTAGTGCATGTCTCTTTTTTTAGAAGATAAAATGGTCTCTATTCACATTATGAATCCTTTATTTTGTTTAGTGTCACTGCCCAAAGTTCACATCTCATGTTTCCTCAGCTACCTGCAAGTATGGTGGCCAGTCTCTCTCCTAGGGCACCACCTTTCTTTTTCCACAGTCACTGGTAGCCTATACTCCAACTTGGAAAGAAAAGCAACATATTTTAAAGTAAGACCTTTACTTATTACATCACCTTTCCCCCCTTAATATATCACTCTCACTTCTGCCCATTGAACCATCCCTTATAACGAAGATCAAAACGGAGAGAAAAGTCATTTTGTAAAAGCAGCCATGAGCTGTGTCTGATACCGTCATCCACCATCTCTGCCTTAAAATCTAGAACTTGCCTTTTCTTCCTTCTCTTGTGTCACACTTTATGACGATGATTATGCAGCATTGAGTTTCATTTATATTTTGTTTTTTCTTGTATGCATACATGTTGCTTTTGCCAGTAGAATGTAAACTCTGATGTAGGTGCAAACTGTTACCACTAATTCTAATGTAATAATAATGACGGGGGGCACAGTGGATAGAGTATTGGACCTGGGGTCAGAAGGTCTGAGTTTGAATTTAGCATTAGGCACCTACTAGCTGTGTGATCCTGGGCAAACCAGTTAACCTCTGATTGCCTCTGTTTCCTTATCTGTAAAATGAGAAAACAGCATTTACTCCCCTGGGTTATTGTGAGGGTTGAATGACATAATAATTATAAAGTGCTTATATGGGGTGCCTGACAAACAGTAAGCACTCTATGAATGTTAGCTTTTATGTATAGTGGATAAACAACATACAAAGCAACCAAATGAGGTAGGTTAATTAGTGTCCATTTAACAGTTGAGAGAACTGAGGTTCAGAAAGGTTAAGTGATTTGCCTGTGGTCCCAAAGCTAATAAATATCAGAGTCAGGACTTGAGCTCAGATCTTAGGACTGAAAACTAACTCATTATACCACATAGTTTTTCAGTTAAAATAACCATAAATGAAAAGATTCAGCAGACTGTTTTTAAGCATTATTTGATATTTTTTAAAACTCTACCATAAGGAAAGGATTGTGGATAATTCTTTGGGATTCAATGTAATAGGAGATGTCATGTGACATAAACTATATGATTGCTGGTGAGAATGTACAAACTTTTGTGCATAATTTATATTTACCTCTTTAATTGGTACAATTATATGCATAATGTATCAATTGATACTTAACTTCTTTATGAAATTGCCCCTTTTTCCTAGAATGTTAAACTCTAGAATGATGCATAGAAGCAGACTAAGAGAACTGTATTGTCAATTTATACCTCAAATAGGAAAATGAAGTATCATGTTTCGTTATGAATTCATGTAACGCTCTGACAGTGCTGTAGCAGGTGTATCAGACACATTGGTATCAGACATCAGTTCAAATAAAAATGCTAGTCATCCTAAATTAAATTGCTTGTACTTTTTCTTAAGCTTCACCAAATTAGTATAGCTTTTTCTATCACTAGAAAAAGTATGAAGTAATAATTAGATTCTTTTTAAAAATGATAAAATAAAGCTTAAGTAATCGACTCATCAAGATGAATCATATTCTATATTATATTACGTTGTCATATATAGTAAATACTTGTTAATAGCACAAATGTGTTGCCTTTAAGGAACAAATCTATGCCATTACTTTAAGTGGCTTTTCTCTTACCAAAAATGGATATGCTTGAAGGTAGTGTCATAATCTGTTCTTCTAAAATAGCATAGTGTCAAGCAATTTTTAAAAATTGATCAAGTTATTCTGTAATGGTAACATTGTATTAACCTAATACTACATAGGGAGAGATACTTTATAGCATGTACTGCTCCATGTCATACTGAGTTATTTCTGTATATGAACAAAGTGAGTTGTCAATGTAGAGACTCTTAATATGAGAAGCGAAAAGGACTTTGGACTGTACTACCTAGTTTTCTAGACATAGCCTTCTTCTAAAATGTAATCATTTTCCAGAAATGTTTTTCCAGAAAATTTAACATCTGGTGAAAATATAATCCATATTTTCTTTAAATGTTGAAACCCTTCATAAATTCCTTTATCAGTTGAATTTCATTCTAGATTCTTATATTTATATATTGCATGTATATCTTAATATCTTATATTTATAAATATCTTTATTTATTGCACATACACAAAAATACAAGTTCAAAATTATAAAGAAGTAAAGACAACAACGTGGGCTTCCATCATGACTGATACTGCATCTGGAATCAGGAAGGCCTGAGTTCAAACTTTGCATCAGGCCGTTATAAGCTGTATGACCTTGGACAAGTCATTAATATCCCAGTCTTGGTTTTCTTATCTGAAAAATGAGTATGATAATAGCATCTCTTTCACAAGATTGTTCTGAGGACTGACAAAACATACATATTAAAAAAAACATGTAAAATGCTTTACAAACCATAAAGAGTTAATCAAATGCTAGCTATCAGTATTATTAATTACTATAATAATAATAATATAATTATAAACATTTTAGCTGTTGGTTCCATGTTGTACTGCTTCAAGACAGGCAAGAAAAATGCGTTGGTTTTTTGTTTGTGTTTTTTTTTGGGGGGGGTTGGGTTTTTATTTATTTGCATTTGTTTACCATAAAGTCCCATCCCAGGATTTAGGGGAGTAAGAAGAGTGAGACCATTTGATAAGTGCGTAACATAAAGCACTCATTCATGTAAACATGAAAGAACTAGAGCTCTCAGGAACCAGTCCAGTTTCCATGTTCTCTATACACTGTTGCTGCCAAGACTATGTAAATTTTACTCCCATAGATAGTTCATGGCTGGTGCTAGAGCTGGCTAAGTTTTTACATTTCTTTACCTGTCCATACATAACTGCCTTCAGAGATTTAGGTTCCCTATGGCACACACTGCTTGTGTATCTGAAGGCTAGAAGTATTCTAAAAGTCCCATAAAAATCTAACCAAATATCAGGGCTGTTCATTTCTCTGTAGTCACCTACCTTCTATCACTCGTAAGCATGGTCTATAATAGTCAAAGCTGACTTTTGAACGTCAAATTTCAAAGAAGTAAAATGCACATAGAAGGCTGCATGGTATGGTAGGTAAACTGCTTTTCTTAGAGTTTGGAAGACTTGGATTATAATGCCAACTTGGAAACTTAGCAATTGCTTTTGTGATCTTTAGTAAGTTCCTTACTGTACCTCTTTGTGCTTCAGGTAAATTCTTAGAATGTATCTGGTGAGTCTTGCATTATTGTAGAAATCCCTTACAAATCCCTTTGGTACTGTGCCAAACTGCCACAGAGGTGATTTTTATGAAGGACGCATCTCTGAGAAAGCTCGTAATACAACTAGGCTCATTTGCATGCGCGGCACAAAGCACTACAATTTTCTTTTGAGGATTTGAATGAATGAATGAATGAATGAATGAAGAAACTTTTACCATGTGGAAAACACTCTGCTAAGCACTGAGAATGTAAACAGGAAAACAAAATAGGCCTTGTTCTCAAGGAGCTCAAATTCTGATCCTGGGAAGCAACAGGTATAGGAAATTTCAGCGACAAATCTCATAGTAATGCATCTTTTTTAGTTTCCTTTCCCATTGATAAAACTATGTATGTTTCTGATATTAAACCTTTGACTGTCCCAAGCACCTTGGTGTTGAGGACTTTGTCTGGTCTTCAGTATCTCCGACTGCCGAGGAGGAGGTGGTGTGGGGCCTTTCCTGCAGGAGAAAATCGCATGTTGAATTTCTGCTAAGGAAGCTTGACTTCTGGACCAGGCTGGAAGGAAAGTGGGTGGTCTTGGAAGCCTTGCATTAATTCCTGAAACTCCTAAATTTTGCAACCTGTGGTACCAGTAGGATCAAGAATGGAACCACAAATGTGTTTATAAATTAGCCATAATTAATTTACCTTTTCACCTGTCTGGAGGATTTTTCTACCCTTGATTTTCTTGTTCCTTTGCGTATATGACTTTGGTCACCAGTTTAGATAAGACATTTTGCTTTTATTTTGGAAAACGTTTCAGATGCTTAAGACTTGATATGAATTTTCTTTTTATTCAACCAATTTGTGGATTTATTCCATTTATTCTTAGTTCTTTGTCCTTAATCAATAATCAGGAAATTGTTGTTTATATTTATAAATATATTACCATATTTGTAAACATAAAAATATATTGTATATAATGTGTATATAAGTATTTATTATCATTAAAGTAACCATCTACAAGTACTCTTTTTCAAAAATATAGGACATTGTCTTATTTTCTTGAGAACCCTGCTTTCAACTGATGAACTTGCACCCTAACAAAAATACTTTAAAAAAAATTACATTCCCTTTACCATATATCATTTACCATTGACATTACATTTTTATTACACTTGTATCAGGACCTATAACCTTTTTAGCAACTGTTATACATGCTGTTGATTTTACTTTGTTAACTAATTTTTGGAAAAACTGTCAGAAATGATGAGTCATATGCCGTATACTATAAAGGCCATACTCTTAATTTGGGGTCAGAACATATGGTAAGAAAAGAAAGTACTCTATGTTGCTGAACTTTAAGTGTTCAAATGAGAAATTAAATGAGGACTCCAGGAAATACCACTGCTAGGGAATGGTTTGAGGAAGTAACCCTTAGCCAGCTAGATTCCTCAGGACCCCTAATATTAGCATGCAGGAAAGCTTTGGTTCCTAATTAATCGAGAGTTTTAAAAGAGCTCCATATTCCTACACGTCTCCTAAGTTGTTGCTTAATGAATACAAAAGAGGGAAGTATACAACTATAAACAAAACACATTTTAGCGTTTGTTGTCCTTTGTAATCTCATCAATATGCAAAACCTTTCCTATAGAACATTGCTACCCTGGCAGATTGTAACTGAGTTATGCTGAGTGTCTTGGCGCTCTATGAATTGGGTGCTTAGAATTTGGGCATTGCTGTGGAAGACTTTTCTGGAGTTATTAAATTTTTCAGAGCTGTAGCTATTTACAGGGAACTATGGGGACTGGAGAGTTCTAGAAGAGCCTCTTTTGTAGCTGGGAGAAGCAGCTAGCTATCTATGTCAACTAGGTAATTACTGCTGCTGGGTTAACTTTGGTTAACTCTCAGAATAAATGACCTACTCCTTGATCTAGGTCCTTAGAAAACCTGAGCTAGGATGTAAAGATAATCTCTCATTTTCTGGGGATTTCCGACCATAATCTACCTCAGTACATATTCTTTCAATGCTTAACAAGTGTAAAACAGCAGATTAATCACTACCCTGAAATAAGTACTTCTGTAAAGTTAAGTAAGCAATGCCAGACAGTTGGGCAAAATATAACCACCTCTCACATTAAAGAGAACAGAGATGTATAGAAGGACCGACCATCAGATAGTTCAAGTAATATTGATGTTTGGTTGCATAGGAATTTCTGACGCTCTGGGAATTAACCATATTTCAAATCAATTTAATGAAGAGATAATCCAGGAGGGGTTAGGCTGTTGTCTAGCTTGCACATACAGCTTCTTAATGTCAGCCTTTTTGTCTTCATGGCATGCTGCAAAAGGGTAAATGTAAAGGGGTTTTCTAGGCAGAAGTGACCCTTCCTGCATCTTTACTGCCAGTCTGACCCTCCCTGGTGCAAGATACTACTTAAGTGCATTAGTTAAAAAAAAATATCTACTAGGCTGTTAATGACAAGACAAATATAGAAATAGAAATCAACAAAGTACTTAATTTAGCAAAGTGGGTGCCAATGGTCAATAAGGACTTTAAAGCAAAATTGATTGATTCTAAAGATCAGATAGTTGAGATAGCATAGACTGCTCTTGCAAACGTAGTATTTTCTTACTTTGTCCTATGCAACCATATCCAGAGCCTTGGAAGAACTGAGTGGAAACCATGTTAGCTCTGTATCAAAACCAGGCTCCTCTGAATACATGTAGATTCAAGGTGGCAATTTAATGATTATTTCTCTATTATGGAAGGGAACCAAAACCTAAAGAATAGAGAAAGTTGTGATTGTATTTATTTTTTAAAAGAATTCTGATGAATTCACCACTCCTTGAGGTAATAAGAAAATACCTGTAAAGTGAATGTAAATCTTTACAGACTGTTACAGATGGCCTTCAAGGTATTTTCCTATCCTTAGATATTGTGATTATGGAATTCTTTTGCCTAGAAAATTATTACCTCTTTCTTCATCCCTTTTAAAGATTGCAGACACACCTACTTTGCTGAACTGTGTAAAAATTGGAGCAGTATATGCATGAAGGGCATAATTATGATTGATAGCTACCAGGTTAGATTTTTTTAAAAAAGGAAAACTTAAATTAATATCCCACATATCCTTTAATTTCATTACAAATCCTCATAGGTAGAGGATGGTTTTGGATTGGTCCTTTGTTTTAAGTTATTGAGAAATTGAGTAGACATAATTAAAGATAATTTAAGTTTTAGTGAAATGTTAAACAAATGAGTTAAAATCTGGACAGAATTTATTAGTTTAAACTATAGTATTTTTATATGCCTTGCTTTCTCCTTTGATTTTTTTTTCTGCTGTGGGGTTTCAGTGCAGTTAAATTGGGAGTAATATTGAATTTAATGAAACTTGTCTCATTACATTTTTGTTATCAGAATCGTTATGTCACTTGTATATCATGTTTATGGTTTACAAGGAGTTTGCTTCATAACAGCCCTCTCAGGTATGTAGTGAACATATGCTAGGTTGATTTTATTTACTCATATTTGAATGTTAATTTCAGTCTGTGGACAGTTAACTAACTTGCTAGTGAAGCCAAGGACAAAGGTTTAATCCCCACATAGCCAGCTTAGCTTCTCTATCCCATAAGTGCTCACTGTATTCCCAGCCCCAGCCAGTTAACTGTCTGGCAAGCAGGTACCATGGATGACAAGGGGAATTAGGTAAAGAACTGATGCAAATCTATGTCTGATATTTAAACAGCAATTCAGAGTACACACACTCTGCCTCCAGCCTCTTCCTCCACCCAAATACCAAAATAAACTTCCTAATAATTGGACTGTAATAAATAACTGACATTTATATAGAACCTTACCATACTCTAATTAGAGCCTTGTAACCCAAGGAGGTAAATGCTATTATTTTATAGGTGAGGACATCAGTTCCCATGGCAGCTACATGGTGCAGTGGATAGAGCCTAAAGTCAAGAAGACTCATCTTCCCAAGTTCAAGTCTGGCCTCAGACACTTACTTGCTGTGTAACCCAGGGCAAGTCACTTCGCCCTGTTTGCTTCATCTGTTTCCTCATCTGTAAAATGCAATGCAGAAGGAAGTGGCAAACAGCTCTAATGTCTTTGCCAAGAAAATCCCAAATAGGGTCACAAAGAGTCAGATATGACTGAAAAGATGGAACGCAGCCACCATCGTCACCACCAACAACAGTAGTAATAGTAAGAACATTAAGTCTCATGAAGGTTAAGTGGCTTACTTGGTGTCATATGATTAGGAAAAGCGACATCTCTTGATTTAAAGTGCACAACTTTGTCTACCACACAGCCTATTTCCTGCTTGAAAAGTTTAAATAACTTGCAATTAAGAATATACAGATTCCATAGTCTGGCAGTGTCTCAGACTTCCTTTCCAGGCTAATAATACTCTACTTTCTTTCATGTACTATTCCACCCTCTCCTCCTCTCCAAAGTTAGGTAAATATTAATGACTGGAGGCTGCCCAGTTAACTTGGCTAGATTCCTTCCTTCCTTCCTTCCTTCCTTCCTTCCTTCCTTCCTTCCTTCCTTCCTTCCTTCCTTCCTTCCTTCCTTCCTTCCTTCCTTCCTCCCTTCCTCCCTTCCTTCCTTCCTTCCTTCCTTCCTTCCTCCCTCCCTCCCTCCCTCCCTCCCTCCCTCCCTCCCTTCCTCCCTTCCTCCCTTCCTGCCTTCCTCCCTCCCTCCCTCCCTCCCTCTCTCCCTCCCTCCCTTCTTTCCTCCCTTCCTCCCTCCCATTTCACTCTGGCCCGTGTGGCTCAGAGTGAACGTCAATTGTTACTGTTTCTCTTTTCACCGGCAACCCGGAGTTTCCCAATTTGCGTCGTTCTCTCTTTGTCTCCCTCCCTGTCGCTCTCCCTTCCTCCCCCTCTCCCTCCCTCTCTGTCTCCCCCCTTCCACTCTCTCTCCTTTCCCTCCCTCTCTCCCTCCCCTCTCTCTCCCTCCATCTCTTTCTTCCCCTTTGCCCCTCTCTCCCCCCCCCCCCCTCTCTCCCTGCTTCTCTTTTTGTTTTTAATTAAGGAGACCATCCCTAGACTCACTTTTTTAAGACTTGTTCACTGCATGGACATTACCTCACTCAAAGTGATAACCTGAAAAGACCTTAGCCTAAAAGGGTCGGGGTCTCCCCTTCCACCATGGGCATCTCTAGTCCTGATGAATATCAGGCCATTGGACCCAGATGGCTCAGGAGGAGAAAGTGAGACTCTTGACCTTGCACAGCCCTCCCTCATTTAGATCAAAGCCAACTGCAAGTCATGTCATCATTTCCCTGATGTCATGGTCTTCCTCTAAAATGAGGGACAAACACAACTTCCTATATTGGGATTCCTCCTATAGTTGTCTACTAATCACACCTCTTATATAGTGTAGGTCACTTCCCATGATTAGAATGCCCTCTGTTCACATTGTGCTCCACTGAATTTTTTTTCGTTCAGGAGCTTGCTTAGCTGCCAACTTTTTGCATGAAGGCCTCCTGAATTCCATAAATTGAAATTGATTTGTCCCTCCTCAAATTTCTTTCAATACTTTATCTATCTAGGTCTTTGCCTTAATTACATTCTGTCACATTTTCATATTTACTTGTAAAAGTTAGAATGTAACTTCCTTGGGGACAGTGACTACCTTATTTTAAATTGTTGTATTTCTGGTACCTTCTCCATCCAAGGCACTAAAAGCAACCCCAAAAAGCAACTTATTGAAGTAAATTTACATTCAAGTGATACTGTATATTTTATACTTAATCTTTTTTTTCCAGAAGAAATACTAACTCCTCCTAGCTCTAAAATGGGGTGGTTCTGTGATTACTTTTGAAAAATTGATTTAAAATGTTGTTTCTATCATCAAACTTTTTTTGAATAAAAATTTAAGCGATACTAAACATTTTGACAGTCGTTGAATAGTGAGAAGTTAGACTCCGGATATGATACAAGCCCCAGATATCTCTGTTTGCTCTAAAAAGTATGATTGGCAAATTCAGAAAAGAATTGATGATTTTGATGAGAATAAAATCAGTGTATACTGAATATTAAACCTGAGAAAATTAATGTTAAATCAAGTACATAATCTTTGGCTAGTACCGTTCAGACATCTCTTGCTCTGCATTTATTAGTATGATTTGTGGAAAAGATAAAATTTAGGTTTTTTTTTCCTGGCTATTTGGAAATCCATGTGCCTTAACCAGCACAGATTAAATTAAGCCACATACACTGCTTTCCAAAAGGGCGCTTAAGAATATTGAGTAAGCTTTCAAACTCAGTTTAGTTCAGCACACACTAATTACTGCCATCTAGTCCTTCTGAATCATGTAATTCATACTAACATAACTAGGAATCACTTTTGATTTTTCTTTCTTTACTCTGTCACACCAAATCACATGACTGGTGTTTTTAAAGTTTTTAAAGTGACACACCAAATATAATTTGTGCTTATTAAATAGATGTATGCACTTATTTTGGGGACTCTCCTCCAATGGCACAACTTTTTTTCTTATTTGAAAAAGTGTTCTAGTCATTATAGCTGTAACATTTTTTATTATTTCAGCATAATTAATCATGTATGAAACCTTAGTTTTAGAGCAAATATGCTCTTGAAAGTACACAGTTAATTCTGTTTAGACCTAAAATGGCTCTTTTAAACCTACTCAGGGTTTTAAATCTAATACGAAATGTCAAATATAAATGTTAAAATTGAGTACCACTATTGGTGATGAATCCTGAGAGCCATGGAATATATAATTATCTAGGCTTTTCAGAAATTAAAGCTCTATGATTTCCATTATATAATTTTTACGTTAAAATGACTTCTGTGTTTAGAGAAGATTAATCTCTTTAGATCTGGTAAAAGACCATTTTAGATCACTAGGGTCTGACAGTAACTTTGTATTGAAATTTTGCATTCTTTCGGTCTAATTTTTACAGAAAGCTGTAGCACAGTGAGATTAGCAACTGCCCTTCAGAAAACTAAGATGTTGAATTCTTTTTTGCTCTCTTCAAAATTTAACTGTAAGGATGGGACTTGCATGTCTAACACCTGACTTTTTAAAAACAACAACTCTGTCTTCCAAGTTCTTTGATTAGATGGCATGCTGTAGAAGAAAGGTATAATTGATTCTTCAGCTTTCCTGTGAAAGCAAAGTGCATGCTACTAATCATTTTTCCTGTAATTCCTATTTTTATGAGTTTTAAGGTTTGTACAGTATGTATTCTTCTGTCAGAGTGCAGGCCCATTGACAATATAGCGATTTAAAAATCTAATTACTTTCACCTGTTAAAATAAGTAAAATCCACACTGGAAAATATGTGCAAACTACCATGGAAAAAAAGTTGAACTCATACTGAAGGAGGCCTTTCCATGCATCATTTTGCCTATTGAACTGTTTATGTCTTCAAAGAAGTCTGTGTGGGTTTGGGACATATCAACGCTTTTGTTACTAACTGATTCAGACTCATAGATATTAAACAGCATAGCTGTTGAGGGTTTATTTCCAGTGCTTTATATCAAATTCTGTTAATCTATTTATGGATACCAGTGTCTTTTTCCTCCTTATTCTCAAAATGTTGAAGCTGGCCAAAATTCTTACGTGTACTAACAAAATTAGCCAGCTTGCATTTTGTCTAAACTCTATTTTGTGTTTTGTTAACAAGTAGTTAGTTCACCTATCAAGACTGAAGGGTTTTTTCTCCCCTAAATTAAAGATCCTTCACTTATATTGAAAGATGAATGTTTGTCACTGAACCCTACTGAATCTAAATAAAGAAAAGATTACCTAATAGTCTTGCAATGTATTTAAGTACAGTCTGCTATTTGTTTGGGGAGGTGAATGGAATACACGTTATAGCCTTGCTCACTAGCAGTTGGTTGTACATTTTCAACAGTTAGACTTTTAATCTGTCGCATCTTTATTTTCATTTCCTGGCAATAATTATTATATCATGAAATAAAGATAATTCTAATTTTGTTTTGTCTTAGATGCTGTTTATAAGATACGTTATGCATATTATTGCCTCTTATTCCTATTAGGATTTTTTTAAAGTAAAATTAGAGTTTGGTTGAATCAGGGGAATTATAGTGCTGCATTTAAAGCTTTATTAGCATTTTGTTAAGATTAGATATTAAGGAACTCAAATGACCAGGACTGGTATTAGAATAAAGAAAACAAATTCGACTTAACTGAATATTTTTGGTTCTACAATATGAAAAGCAATGTTTTCTGTATAAAACCCAGCATAAAATACATTTTTATGTTAATATAAGTAGAAAACTAATTTTAGGTAATAGGAATAAAACATCTGGTTGTTTCCCACTTGATACCCTAGTTAGACTAATAAAATATAACACAAAGAGATTTGCTCTGATTTGTGCTGGCAGTGCAAAGGAGATGTGATAATACCTCCTGTCCACTGGAGGTCTGTGGGAAATAACTTTCTGATGCCCTTAGGATAAAGCATTTTTCTGTCAACTAACGGCACTTTGCTCATTTTAGAACTTGAGCTCAATGGATAAGGTATTGCCACCCCTTCAATGTGAATACCTGAAATTCACCATCTGGGCTAAATTTCTCTTCTGAGTAAGTATGGACAGCCCATTTTTGTTATTCTTCAAAACAACAGCCATTGTTTTAGATTTATTTTTTTTTAATTTAGTTTAGACTTTTTCATCCTTATCTTTGAATCACCGTTTTTCTCTTATATGCAACTTTTTGTGTTAAATTCGAATTCATGCCAAGATGATTTTATAGAATAGCTTTGTATTAAAGCCTGACTCCTCCCTCAATTGCTACATTCTTTCTCTAATTATATTTGTTTTGTATTAATTATGTATATATTTATAAATGACTTTCAAAAAGAAGGCAGATTTATGACTTTTGCAGTACCTCATATATGTGCTTGTTATCTCCTCCAGTAAAAAATAAGGTCCTTGAGAGTAAGATTGTCTCATTTTCTCCAGTCTATTAAACAAGTGTTTGATGACTGATCATAAAAGTAAGCAGAAACTGAAGTTTACTCTTTCCATATTTTCCTAAACTTAAAATCCATTTGGAGATTTTGTGACTCCATGTCAGTCAGTCCACATGCCTCACCTCCATCCACTACCAAAAATGCCAAGGAAGTGTAGTCACTGATTAGGGGAACATGATAGATTTTTCTCCTCATTCATTTCTTACTTTTCCAATGTTGTGAAAACCTTTTCCCCTCTCATATCTATTAGATCTCATCTGATTCATTCTTCTGAAAACTACATGTTTATATCCTTTGACTGTTTATCAATTGGAGAATAACTCATATTCCTATAAATTTGGCTCATTTCTTTATATATTTGAGAAATGAGGCCTTTGTCAGAGAAGCTTGCTTTAAAAAATTTCCCCCATTTCCCTGTTTTCCTCCTAGTTTTGGCAGTTTTATTTGCCCTTAAGCCTTTTACTTTCATGTAATCAAAACTATTTTACTTCCCATGGTCCTCTTTCTCTCTTATTTGGTCATAATCTCTTCCTTTTTTCTATAGATCTAACATGTACATTTTTTATGCTTCCCTAATTTAAGATACTACCTTTTATGTCTAATTAATTTATTCATTTTGACCTTATCTTGCTATACAGAGTAAGATGTTCTATCTCTAGTTTCTTGCAAACTGCTTTCCAGTTTTCCTAGCGGTTTCTGAGTTCTTACTCCAAAAGTTTGGATCTTTGTGTTTATCAAGTACTGGGTTACCTTGGTCATTTAATAGTGTGTGTTATGTACCTAGACTGTTTCACTGATCTACTTCTCTGTTTATTTGCCTTAACCAGATTGTTTTGATGACAACTGCTTTTAAACATAGCTTGAAATCTGAAACTGGTAGACCATCTTACTCCAGGTTTTTGCTCTTGTTTTTCATGAGTTCTCTTTATGATCTTGACCTTTTCTTTCATATGAATTTTATTACTTTTTCTAACTAATGACCTAGTTTACTTTCCAGAGATTGATACCTTTAGTGCCACTTCTCAAAATCTCAGAACTTGTAGGTTTCGTCAGCCACTTATGTGTCGTTTTCTCTTGCCACAGAATCCCCATTTTTCACTGATGCTAATTTTCTCACACTCTACTTCTTCCTCCCTCTTCCCTGGTCTTGTTTTAACAAGACACCCCTTCACTATATAGATATTTTAAACCCTTCTTTCTTCATTTCTAGGTGCATACAAATATGCTAATATCTATTTTGTCCCAGAAGACTTCCAGTGAAACTTTTAATTTCTCCATCAACCAACCCATTTTGCTGGGACCTTGAATCAAGAGCTGCAAGGGACCTCAGAAGACAAATAGCCCAACCAGCCCACAAAACAAAAACAAAAGGCCAGGAAGGTTGTGAATTGTCTGAAGTTATACAATAAATTGATATTTTAAACCCCAAACCTTTACTCCTTTAAGCCATTCCCACTTCCATAATATTCTTCCTTTTTCTTCTAAAGAAGATCATATAAGCTATTATTTATTAAGCTATTACTACAGTGCCTGGCACATAATAGATGTGATATAAATGCTTCCTCCCCTGCCCACCTTTTCTTCAATGCCAACTTGGTTGAAAAGGTTTCATCTAATGTAGTAACATTTTTATTTCTGTCTGATCACTCTACTGAAGCTACTCTCAAAGGACTTTTCCCTTGCCTTGCCTTACCTTTTCTTCCTTTATTATGTAAACCCCCTTATTTACATTATAGCTTTTTTTACCTATACCTCTAGTTAAAAGAAATTTGCTTTCATACTGATCTCAATGCTTCTCCCTATGACTCTACCTTTTTCTCTCATATTTGAAATGATGGCATCATTCTTCACTCTCATAGGTAGTCAATTCCACTCATTTAATATGTCATATATATGTATATATCTTCATGTATCTAGTCCTACTGCTATTGTGCTGATATAGATCCTTATCACTATCACATGCTTAGGCTTCTACAGTAATTTCTAAACCGCTTTATTACCTCCAGGTTTAGCTTTCCCCAGCCCATTCTTCATACTATTTCCAGAATGTTGTATGTTATGCATAGAACCAGTCCTTTGATAAAAAATCTTGAGTTCTTATTTAGCAAATTCAGTTGCCATGCCTTGCATTTAAGGTCCTCAGCAATCTGCTATGAAGCCTTACTTTTCAACCTCATGCCACATCACTTCATTCTTTTTGGGGGGGGTTGCAAAAGAACTGTACTACTGCATTGACTTTTACTTCCAAGCATCCTGTGAACTCTGCCATCTGCGTACAATTTCTTACGTCATTCTTTATGTCATTGATAATCTCTATGTGCACCCCCCCCTTTGTCATTTGAAAGTTCTTTCATTGATCAACAAGCCTCACTAAGCATCTACTATATCCTAGGAATTGTACTGCTAGGCATACACAGACAAAAGTGAAAATAATCTTTCTCTCAAAGAGATTATGATCTAACAAGGGGAGATAACCATTTTTGTTGGTTGAATTCATAGCTTTCTCTTAAAATTTCTGTTCAGTTAACACCTTTTCCATGAAACATTTCTAAATATGTGGAGCTGAAAGCAGTGTCAGTGACTTCATGAGGAGTAATTAGACATCAAAAGCATGTTTTCATCAGAATATTTAAATATAATGGCCATGTGAATGTATGTGTTGCAAGAGGGGTATCTACCCACATTCAGTAGTGTCTCAGATGCCTCATCTGGGCACATGGCCCCCTCCTTACTCTGTGAGTTGCCTTGTTCACTGAAATCTGCACTTGCCCTACCAGACAGATCTGTGTGTGTTTGTCCTTCGTTACCAAAGAAGACCATGCCATCAGAGAAATAATGACATGACTTGCACTTGACTTTGTTTTGAGTAAGGGAGGGCTGTGCAGGTCACCAGCCTCACTTCTCCTCCAGAGCCATCTGAATTCAGTGACCAGATATTCATCAGGATGACTGGAGATGACCCAGGATGAGGCAGTTGAGGTTAAGTGCCTTGCCCAAGGTCACACAGCTAGTGAGTGTCAAGTGTCTGAGGTGAGATTTGAACTCAGGTCCTCCTGACTCCTGCACTAGTGCTCTGTCATAGTGATTTCATGTAAGAGTTCTTGGTGCTCTAAGCACTACTGAAATTGGATACACATCATTCACAAGCATTCCAGTGGCATGACTTTCAGGCTTTACATCTTCAGTGTATGTATAATTTCAAGATTGGCCCTCCTGTGGCTCATTTGTAATTGCTTGAATCAATCCCCTGTTACTCTTGTATCGCATTTGTGCCATTATCTAACCAAGTATCAAAGGTTTCCACTCCAGATAATCAGCCATTCCACTGGGAATTCATTCATTTATTCATTCACGTTTATTCATTTTCCAGGGTATTGTGTAGTCCATATAAATTCTACCAAATGGATATCATAACAATAGCTCAAGTTGATTCTCTGATCAAGGCAAACAAAGTTAGCCAACTTTCTACTCACCAGAATTCTTTGTTGTCCAATTAACTCTCAGCATCTTTTTGCATTCAGGGGCTATAAAACTTGTTTTTTTCTTTTCTGCTTTCTCTTCTCAGACAAGACTGGGACAGGACAGAGCAACATGGTCCTGAGAGGTTCTATCTCTTATGCTCCAGAGGGTGATTAATAGCAATATTTAGTAATGAAGTACCAGTACAATGAATTTGAGGTCCTCTCCAACCAATCCGAAACCTTTTTGTCACTTACTCCTGCTGATAGTCTCTTCCAACCTTTGCAGCAAAACTGCTGTTTATTCCCTCTGAAGACTTCTGTCAGGTTCTTTAATTTCTTTACTAAAACAGCCAATGATTCAGCTTTTCCATCTTACATGCTATTTTCTAAATTTTCTAATGACTAAATCAGAATTTTTGCCTTTCATGGACCTAACTTTCACTAAAAAAGTAGCTACTAATCAAATTTACCCCATTAAAATTATGAGTATCTTAAAAATCAGTCTACTCTTACGATTTTTCTCACTTTCTCTCTGCCTCTCTCATTTTGCCCTCTTGAGTCTTAAAACAGTTATATGCAAATAAGCTGAGGAATCATAATGCCTTATTGCCATTCACTTCTCAGCACAATCTTCTTTCTCATTTTATGTTTCTCATATTTCTCACTAATGCAGTAAGCTAGCATTTTTAAGCACCTACTGTATGCCAGGTGCTGTGCTAAATACTGACTGAAGATACAAAAAGGGGAGGGCAAAAACTAGTGCCTGCTCTCAAGGAGCTCACAACTTAATGAGGGAAGACAGTAGGCAAACACTATGGTCAAACAAGGAGTCTACAGGATATGTTGAGTGTAGCCTTAGAAAGAATGCTCTAAGATTGAGGAGGAATAGGAAAAGCTTCTTCAAAAGGGTAGAACTTTAACTGAGGCTTAAAGGAGCCCAGGGAAGCAAACATGAAGAAATGAGAAGTGAAAGAGTTCCAGGCATAGAGGAGAGCCAAAGAAATAAATGGAATTAGAAGATGGATTGTCATGTTGGAGGAACAGCACGAAGTTCATTGTCTTTGGATCACAAGAGTACATAAGTGAGAATAAGCTATACGAAGACTGGAAAGGACCCAGCTTAAGAGCTGTACGAGCCACAAAGAAGATTTTGTGATTTTATTTTTTTTATATTTACCTATTTATGTTGTTTATTAACATTTTCCATAGGAGTTTATCCTCTGGTGGACTTGTCCTAGATTGTCAGGCCACACAGACCTGCCTTGTGCAGCTGTGTAAGTGGCTAGAGTGGGTGTGTAGAACATGATGGAACTTTGAAGACAAGGAGGGCTCTTATAGTGTTGGACCTTTTTTTTTTTTTTTTTGCATATTCCCCTTTTTACTTTTTTTCTGATAAATGAAAGTTCTTTCCTTGCCTCTCCCCTGCTTTAAACCTTTAAATTGTTCACATTAGTAAATGAACAAGCATTTAACCAAGATAAGGTCAAAATGAGTAAATGATTTAGTTATAAAGGGTGGTATAAGGGAATTAGGAGAGTAAGGAGTAGTTTACCTGTCAGATCTCTGGAAAAGGGAAGAATTTAAAACCAGGTAAGAGATTGAGAACATTATAAAATGAAAAATGGATAATTTTGCTTATATTAAGTTAAAAAGGTTTTGCCCAAACAAAGCAATTGCAACCAAGGGAAGCAGAAAAATGGGCAACAATTTTTACATCCAGTGTTTCTCATTTCTCATATACATAGAGAGAGAACTGAGTAAAATTTATAAGAATGCAAGCCATTCATGAGTTGGTCAGTAGTCAAAGGATATGAACACGTAGTTTTCAAATGAAGAAATTAAAGCTTTCTATAGTCATATGAAAAAGTGCTCCAAAGCAGGTGGCAACTGCATGTGTGGTTGTGACCCACAGTTTAAGAAGTGTTGGAGGGGTCACGAGTGGAAAAAGTTTAAGAAGTCCTGCTCCAAATCACTATTGATTAGAGAAATGCAAAGTAAAGCAACTCTGAGATACTACCCATACATACAAGATTGACTAATATGATGTAAAAGGAAAATGATAAATGTTGAAGATGTAAGAAAATTGGAACATTAATTTATTGTTGGTGGAGTTGTGAACTGATCCAACCATTTGGAACTGTTCCCAAAGGACTATAAAAGTTTGATCTCTTAATACTGCTATTAGGTCTATATCACAAAGAGATCATAAAAATGGGGAAAAGGACCCATACATATAAAATTATAGCACCTCTTTTTGTGGTAGCCAGGCATTGAACATTGAGGTGCTTCCCGTCAGTTGAGGAATGGCTGAACAAGTTATGGTATAAGAATATATTGGAGTATTGTTGTGCTATAGGAAATGACAAGCAGGCGAATTTTAGAAAACCCTGGAATGACTTCCATCAACTGATACTGAGTGAAATGAGCAGAACTAGGAGAACATTATAAACCATACAATATAACCAATGATCAGTTATGATAGACTTAGCTCTTTTTAGCAATGCAATGATCTAAGACAATTCCAAAAGATTCATGATGAAAAATGCTATCCACACCTAGAAAAAAAACTATGGAGTCTGAATGTAAATCAAAGTATACTATTTTCACTCTATTTTGTTTTTTTCTTTCTCATGGTTTTTCCCTTTTGTTCTGTCTTCTTTCACAACATGACTAATGTGGAAATATGTTTATTATGATTGTACATATATAACCTATGTCAGGTTGCTTGTTTTCTTAGGAAGGAGGGAGGAAAGGTAAAGAGGGAGAAAAATTTACAACTCAAAATCTTGTAAAAGTGAATGTTGAAAACTATATTTGCATGTAACTAGAAAAAATATTAAGTGGAGAAAATAATTTTTAAAAAAGAATTTATAAGCATTCATTTTCCTAGCATTATCATAAGCAGTACACTACACAGAAATTCAGACATAGTATTGTGCTAAAGGTTCATTCTAATGGCATAGACAGCATGTATATAACTATATGAGACATTATATAATGTAAATGGAAACATCTTCCCTATTTTACAAGATGATTTAAGTTTCAATGTCACAATTAATTCCCTGTCTAAAGATGGGTCAAATCACTTTTGAAAACTGTTTTTCATATGAATATTTTAACATCTTTAGAAATAAAATCAAACTAAACTACATTACTATTCCTTTCAGTAGTTAAAATGTTCATCTGTGACAGACCTGTACAACTTGGCATTAGGTAGACACCAAACTTGAAATAGACTGAACTTTTTGGGCCACAGATGGTCTTGTAGTGGCTCACTTTCCAAGTAAAGGTATCTAATGAATGATTAAACTATTTTACAAATAAAGAATTTTTAAAGGAAAATTTCAATTATTACTTTTTAAGGTTTTTGATTAACCATGAAATCACAATGCTAAAAACATTACTTTGCTAAGTGGTACAAGTTTTAATATTTTTTCTGGTTTTCTTACTGTTTACATTTAGTGAACGGGATATATTACACTTCTTGTCAGCAGTCCGTTTATTATATCGTAGATTCATGTTTAAATCGACTTCTTTAGAAATCTGACTACTACCCTTAGGAGCCGCCTCATTTTCTGAGTTTACTTTCTTGAAAAATGGTTGTTCCCCACTGAGATTTTCCAGCCGTTTGGACACTTTGTTTTTCATTAGTGTCCAATTTGCTTAGTAGTCAGGATGTTTTGATTCATAATGGCGACAAAGATTGTATTCCTTCAGAACAACTGTTACTTCTCGGCCAACAAGGCGTAATATTTTGTCTCTTGCGAAAATAAAGAACCATCTATTTGTCCACTCCGGATTAAACACTCTAATTTGATCTTCCACTTCTTATCACCCATTTTACAAAGTTACCCTAAAAACGATAATATCAGAACCGAAGGAATCTCCACAGCAACTGTTCACATACAAAGAAATACTGAACTGAGTGTCTGATGTTGGAGAGAGTGCCAGACACTCATGTAACTTGGAGGGCAGCCATACGTTGAGGGAGGGCAGGAAGCCCTCACGTCTTGGGTACTCATCACATAGCAGACATCAGCTGCATTGGCGTGTGGCTGCACTCACTTTGTCCCTGTTCAACACCAGTTACAAGTGAAAACATAAGAGAAAAGATACAGCTCTCACTCTTCTCAGACCAGAGACAGACATAATTTACATTCAGGCTCTGTGGATCTTTCTCTGGATGTGGATAGCATTTTGGAATTGTCTTAGATTATTGTACTGCAGGTCACATGACAAATAGGAGACAGTGCTTAGTGGCAGCCCACCAAGTTATGTATAAGGTCCAGTAGTAACAAGTGGAAGGTGGGTTAAGTGGGGCATGGACAAATCACTTGTTACATCTTTACTTTCTTTTACATTCTTAACGTTTTTCAAGGGTCACCCAAAATCCTTTGGTGGGCTGTACATCATGCAGGCCCAATCTGTGACGGAGGCAGTATATTATATATTTTACTAATTGACATAATTCTTTTCCTTTAAAGTAGTTTATATACCCTTTTTGGTACTGATCTCCTAAATGATATGGAAAGGGAAGTACCTTAAGACACAGTAGTTAACTAACATTTGTCAGCTGATCAATAGGTAAAAACTTTTTACCATTTTGTACATTTAATTTTTCTTAGAAACTGCATTGACTGTTGGGAACATTGGTAAACAAGGGCATTTTGGTTTTATCCTAAGGCATAGTAAGAGCCTTGTCTCTTTGACCTCTGATACATTGTAAGTGCTGAAAATTCAGCCCTTTTCCTTATATCAAAGACCTGGAAACAAAGTAGATGCTTTTTTATTGCATCATGGCTAAATAAATTATGATGTATCAATATGAGGGAATGCTATTATGCTATAAACATGATTAACATGATGAATACAGAGAAGCCTGAAAAGATTGCATACCAAAATAAAAAGCGCTAGGAAAGCAATGTACACAAAGACTACAATTATTGAAATGGAAAGACCAAAAAAACTTGGATTGCTATGAAATTAAAAAGGATAGGAGACAATCCCTCTTTCAGTTCCTTTGTAGAAGTAGGGGAGCAGAGGGTGGAATACTGAATCTGACACGTGATTTTATTGGTATTTAGCTGTTTAAAGCTTTTTTTTCATGTCTTCTTACTTTATTATAAGGAATGACTCTTTGAGAGGAGGACAGGGAATATAAGTAACATAAAAACAAATGATATCTACAATTTTTTATTAAAAAAGTCAGGAGACTAGTGCAGACAACCAGGTTCATTATATATGAGATTTGGAAAGCCCATCCTGGGCTATTAGTTCAACACATCCCTAGACAAGGATCTTTTCAGCATTTCCTGACAAGAGATGGTGTAGGTTGCTTTTGCTCGAAGACATCCAGGTATGAAAAACAGTTAGTTAATGTTTTTGTGTTGACGATTGTATAAACTGATAACTTTGATTTTCATAAAACATGGCAGTCAGTTGCCACATCCATATACAAATCAATATTTTTGAGTTCCAGTTGCACATTTTGTAGGACATATGATTTTCTCAAAAATTAGCATTGCACTGAAATTAGTGAAGTAGATACATTGTTGGGGCCTAAGGGCTGGAATACTTACCCAGTTTTAAAAACGTTAGTAAAACATCCTTCTGATTTTAAAAGCTGAAAGGCATGCTAATTATTTTCTTTAATTTTTAATTATTATTTTTAGTTGCAGCCATGCCCTCACTAGTCTGAAATGACTTTAGAAACCTATTTTATTTACAGTATAAATTCATAATTGTACTAAATTACACACTTTGGTTAACTGTTAACATATGGAATCTAAGAAAAAAACTTGAGCTCTTTGTACAGAAAACTCAGGCTAAAAAGTTGTATTATTTTAAGGTGTGGTGACAGGATCATGGTTTTATTTTAACAAGGAAAAACTTGTCTGAAATGGAGAATACGTTTTATAAATGTAGGTGGTATAAGTCGATCAGCAAGGAGAGTATAATTAGTTTCAGCCTGTTCATCCTAGGGTAATGTACAGTATTTATGCATTGAAATTCTGAAAAATAGCAATAGCAAAAAATTACAAAGCAACTTTCCTCCTATTTCTGACAATCTCTATTATTAAACAGTACAAGTATTACTATCCTCATTTTGTAGATTTATTACTATCCTTAATGAGTCTAAATGACTTGCCTATGGTTACTTGGGAAGGTAATGCTGAATTCAGTACAGGAGTCTTGGTCTACCCATTCAAAGTCCACTGCTCATTCTGTTGCACCTAAAATTGACTCTCTTTCTTTCTACTAAGTCAATCACTCAAGAAAATTGAAAGACATTGAAAATGTCTGACAGCATACCCCAATTCTAAGGCAGAGAAACCATCATAATACCAGAGGGGGTGATAGGTAACAGACAGGCTAGGGCTCAAGCTGGGGATCCAGAATGAAAGAAGAGTAGCCAGCCCTATAGAATCAAGAATCAGGTGATCAATGTTGACAGCAAACTGGGTGATTATGAAAGAGTCCACTGGATCCCACAATATATGAAAGAGAGCAAGGTGTAAAAAGACTGAGAAGGTAGTAAGGGGTCAGGTTATGGAGGTCTTTAAAAGCCATACAGAGGGTTTCATATTTGATCCTAGAGACAAGAGGGAGCCTGTACCACAAGAGGGTGATATAGTTAGATCTGTACTTTAGGAAGATGAATTTGATAATTAAGTGAAGGATGAATTAGAGTAGAGAGACACTTGGTGCAGGGAGACCAACCAGCAAACTTTTACAATAATCTAAACCTGAAGTAATGAGGTCCAGAACCAGGGTACTGCCAATGCCTAGGAGAGGCATTATGAAGGTAGAATTGTCAGGTCTTGACAACTATCCAGATGGCAGCATAGTGGATGGAGCATGAGGAGTTAAGGATAATAGATTAGGAGCTTGAGTGACTGCAGAATAGTGGTCTCCTTAACAATAATAGAGAAATTAGAAAGAGAGGGTTTTTAGGAAAAAGAGAGATCAGTTTTGGACATTTTGAGTTTAAAATGTTGATGGAATACCCAGTCCAAGACTGACCCTTAGAGAGTTGGAGATCCAAGACTGGAAGTAAAGACAGATAGTAGGGCATATCTGAGACTCTTCTGTATAGAAATGATAATTGGAATCATGGAAACTGATGGAAACTCCAAGTGATATTGTATAGAGGGAGAAGAAAACCTAGGACACAACTTTAGGGGACTGCCATGATTAGTGACTGTGAATTGGATAAAGATCAAGTCACATAGAGAAGGAATAGTTGGGGGGACAACCAGTATAGATCAATGTCATGACAACTTAGAAAAAAAAAATCTTATGGAGCAGTTAGGTGGCACAGTGGATAGAGCACCAGCCTTGGAGTCAGGAAGATCTGAGTTCAAATGTAGCCTCAGACGCTTGACACTAGCTATCTTTGTGACACTGGGCAAGTCACTCAACCCTGATTATTTCAAGAAACAAACAAAAAAACCTTAGACACTTGCCTAGAGGAATGAATGGTTAAATGACTTGCCCAAAGTCACAGCCAGTTTATATCTCTCTGGTCGCACAAATATTTAAAATATTATGCTTTGTGCTGCCAGAAATAATAATTGTGAAGTGAAAATAAAATATGTACATACTCATACATGCACAAGAACAGTATTATCTATTGCTATCTCAGCTTTTTCTTCCTTTGAAAGGGAAGAAGTACCTAAGGCTTCAGGAATCTGCTTATGTCTAATTCAACCTTACTGTACTATAACATTTTTAATGTTGTCTTGGATATTTCCACTTACTTGAATGGAAACATCCCATCATGTCCTGGTAATACTAATATGGTTCGTTTTTTTCTATACTGGCAGAGCTTGAGAAAGCATGTAAACTTATGGTATAACATAACCAATCCTTCTTTAGCAGTGGAGTCATATAGTAGTAGCTATAGGACATTTAATTCTCATCCACCTGGCTAATGTCCAGCACAGATGATCAAATTAGTAGATTCTGCCTCTCTTGGCTCTGTTTCTAACATAATGAGATGTTCAGCTAATAGAAGTCTAGTGTTCTCATTAGAGAACATTAGCTTATCAACATGGTGTCTGAGCCTAGCAATGTGTTCATTGTTGTCTCATTTTAGCAGGTTACCTGACCATCTACAGTGGAGGAAATTGGTAGCAAAGGGGACATGATGACAAACAGGACAGTAAGATTAGCGCTTCAAATTTAGTAAGCTTGAGGGTGTTATTTCTTTGATGTCATTTTGTGACTTAACATATGAACAACGTAGAATTTGGAATTTGGTTACGTAGATTTGGATTGAATGAAGGGTATTGCTATTCACCTACTTGAACACTGAACCATATGTGCTGCACTGAAAAATCAGAATTGGCTTCTTCTGTGGTCAAATCACCCATTTCTCTGGGTTATAAGTACTTCCTAGGTGAAATGTGAAGAGAGGAACTTTAAGATACTTCCAGAATGAAGAGTCTGTAATTCTATATTGAATTGTGGGCTGTTTTTAAAACTGGTATGCTAAGGTTATTGTTATTATAATTGTTTAGCTTTTTTAATATCAAAGAAATAATAGCAAAACATTATGGTTGGGAGATTGTTTTAACTTCAAAAGAATGAAGTTCATTCTGCATCAACTGTTTGATTCTGCCAAGTGAAAGAGATGAGAAAATATGAAGTCTAAATGCTTTTTCCTTTGTAGAATTTATCCTATCATAAAGCATTTATTTGATATGCAATTACCCATAATCCTGAACAAAAAGAGTTTTATTCAACTCAGTCTCCTAGCACTCTATTGACAGGCTACTCTTCAGCCTGGAATGCCCAACCTCCTCATGAAAGACTCTTCAGATCCCTGATTTTAATACATTTCAACCCTCCTAAAAAAAGACCTTTTCTCACTCCCCTACAGTTATTTGGTTTTTTTCTCCAAAAATCTTTACGTTATTTTTGCATATATTTAATATAAACTTATTTTGTATATACTTCCATGAATTCGCGCTATCTCCCCATATAGAATTTAAGTTCCTTGAGGGCAGGGACTGTTTTACTGTGATCTATAATGTTGTCACAGTCCCTGGCACATAGTAGACAACTAATAGATTCCTATTGGTTGATGTATTTAGAACTCCTATCAGTCAACAATAAACTGACTCAAATGTTGTCATTTCTCATTAGAATGAATATCAATTAAATCATCAAATGTTTAGACTTTTATATAGGAAAAAGATAACTGTGTTAGAGGGGATGGATGGGTGGAAGTGGTGGTAGGGAATTATACCAAGAATCTTGTGTACTGGTTTTTGTTTGTTTTTAATACTTTTAAAAAATATTCTTAATTTTATTCTTCAGTTATTTAATAATATGAAAATAATTATAATGGTCCTATGAAGATAACGTAGTAATTAATGTCATTTAAAAACAAATCTCACATTATTTACCCAAGTTCTGAACTTAAACTTGCCATAATTGAGTGAAAACCTGGATTTTTAGTTTCTAAAATTATCATCATCATGTTTTGATATATAGAGTAACAAATATAGAAGTTTCATGATTTTTTGCTTCAATATTTTTGTATTTGTATCCAGTGTATTACCCACAAATGTACTAGAAGCATTACTTTTTGTTAACTGTAATTTATGTTCATTTAATAGCTTTTTAATTAAATATTTAGTGTTTGTCCTTTTACTTAGTTTTTAAAATTGTTTTGTTTTAGATTTCTGTTAAACTTAAATACCAAAAAAGCAAAGAAAAAATATTACCATGTATAGAGCAGAACATGAGAAGATTCACTGTAAAGCAATGAATTTCTATTTTAAGAAAACCCATATAATGCTACACATTGTTTTCAAAACTGTTCAGCTTTTCTTTGCTTCCTTGTAGATTTCCTTTTGTTCTCTGCTATGTGCTTTTTACTTTACTTCTCTCCTCCCCTCCAGAAGGCTACAATTAAGCATGAATACACACACATAAACATACTCCTACACATATATTATACCATATAGATATCTGTAAACATACACATATATACACACATGCTCATATATGTGACACCATGCTATGCTTTTTTGTCTACCTGTTATCTGTTTCTCTGAAGATGGGAGGGCATCTTCTTTTATAAGTCCAAATCTTCCCATATTTTTCTAAAACAACCAGATCATCATTTCCTACACCTTAGAAATATTCCAGCCCACTCCCGTTCTATCTGAGAGATTGTCTATGAAAGTTTTTTTTTTCCAATTTTCTGCCTTCTTTCTATTTTTGGCAGAGGTTTTATTTATAGAAGAAAATTTTAGTTCAAAATCATCAAAATCATCCATTTTACACTTCAACAATGTTCCTACCTTATAATATATTCAAGCTGTGATACTACTGGATCTGCTTCCTTTATGTCTTTTTTTCCTTCTACCTAGTTTTGATGCCTATAAAAATGATGATTCCTTCAGGAAAAGACTAAGTAAATTGTAAAATGACATAGTTTTGAAAGTTCTCTTTTGAATATATGTTTAAATATCAGCACCCTTCCGGTTCCTGCTAAGGAGCATGCCTTTACCATTCTTGTAGCCGACTGGTGTTTCTAAGATTTTTGCTGTACCTATTCCCATCTTCTCTGCTGTTCCTTCTTCTTGTGAGTTTCCCCATTCGGTAAAATTTGCTTGTTCCACTTTCTCTCTGCCTACTTCTATCTTGTGCTGCAATTCTGTCTTGTGGTGTTCTCAGCCCTGACAGTTTTCTCCTTAGAAATGTCAGTTGCTGCCTGGACTGAAACGAATGGTCTTTGTAGCCACAGGTAGAGAATATAAAGTACAAGGTTTGGACTTGGAGCCTGCCTCCCTGGTAAGACCTCTCCCTTCTCCACCCTCTTCTGACACCAGGGCTGTGATTAGGAGTTTGTCCTAAACCATATGCCCCTTAGGCTCTTTCCACTGCCAACAAAAGTGACATATAAGGGAGATTTCCCATCTCTCTTTGCATTGAATCTCGGAACTCTGATTTTCACTCAAAATACACAAGAAACAGGCTTTGCCACAGATGCTTGGATATGGGGCAGAGGTAAGGGAGAGAGGAAAGACTTTGAGATGAAACAGGTTAGATGCCTAATGACTGGGAAGGTAGCGATGCCTTACCAGAAATCTAGAGTTTTGGAGGAGGTGAGGTTTTGTTATTATGTACTTTCTTCTTCCATGTTACTATCTACTCCACATGTATGTCTTGTGATTTGATTATTGTCTCCTTAATGGCAGAGCTTCCCATTTTTGTCTCTCCAATGCTTGATACAATGCCTGGAAAATGGTAAATACTTAATAAATGCTTGTTGACTGTTTTATACCCGTGGTGTTTGAAGTACAAATGTTATGTCTAAGTGGACATGTCCACCGCATAGAGAAAGATTTGGATTTGGTGGTTTAAAGATTGCTAGCATGTTCCCTTGGTTTTCTGTGTAACCTGATATTACAGGTATAATTAGGAAATGGGGAGGAGAAATTATTCATATTAATATTAATCATACCCACTCCTGGTACTAAGTTGAATTAGTGCTACCTCTCGAGGTTCATGTGACTTTTTTCCCCTTAAAATCAACAGAATTAATGAAGTTTAATCCATCATAATGCCACTTCCAGACTTAAGTTTGAAATTTTTGAGCACTGTAATTGGTTAACAAGACAAATAAAAATAGAAGCATTGGCTCTCATGGCTTTCATTGAACTCTGAGAAAATCTCCCCCATAGAATGGTCATGAGCTAATAATACAAACAACAGAGGTGCTAAAGAATTTTTTGAGGTCCAGATTTCTGACTTAATGTGCAACTCTTCTGAGATAATCTTCAAAGTCTAAAGCAGAGATTCTTGATTTTTTGTGTGTGTAATGGTCCCCTAATGGCAGTATGGCAACCTTCTCAAAATGGTACTAAATAATTCTTCTCAGAATAATGGTTGCAGGTGCACAAAATAAAATACATAGGATTTCAAGGAAAATCAATAAATTGAAATATTTGTAGGGTATGTGTGTGTTGTCTATACAGTTTATACATCTATCCATAAAGGCTGCTTAAATTTGTCTCTCAGGGAGATATCTTTTATAGATATAAGATATCTCTTCTTTCTCCAAAAATTCTTTAATTCCTACCCAGGGAGGAGCAGGAGAATGGGTCATGAGCTTGGCCATACTGTTTTCCTTTGAGAAGGGTTATCAGAATAGAATTATAGCCATGTTTTCTCCTTACCTATAGGTAGTATAGGGGAGTGATTTTTTTCTTATATTCAAAACACTTTCTGGGTCACTGTCTCATAGAGAGGAAAGGCTCTCCTAAAATTCTATCAAAAGCGTGACTCTTTAGCACCACTAGTTACACAAAAAACCATCTCATACTTGTGAGTGGTGCATAAACCTGTTCATTTCAGGTGATGGTAAACAGAACCCAAAGAAGTTAGACAGATTAGAATACTTCAGGTCATCGCAAGAGTGACTAAACCTTCCCAACTGTAGTGAGATATCTCATTTCAATCAAGAGACAGAAACCCCAATTTAACCAAAGGGGAAATTCCCAAATGTCTCAAGGGAGACAAACTTTAAATCAGGTGTAGTGAGGAACTAAGTTTCCCATACAAGTATGCCTTCTAAAGTTAATGTTCTCTCTCTCTCTCTCTCTCTCTCTCTCTCTCTCTCTCTCTCTCTCTCTCTCTCTCTCTCTCTCTCTGTCTCTCTCTCTGTCTCTCTCTCCCTCTCTCCCTCTCCTCCCTCTTCCTCCATTCCTTCCCTCCCCTCTCTCTCTCTCCTCCTTTCCTCTCTCAAGATAGTTCAGGTTCATGTGTTCTCTATTCCCTGCTCTATGAGTGGATATGTGGGAGAGAGAGACAGAGAACAAATTTATGAAGTGTTTATTCTGTGCTAGGCACTGTGCATAGAAATACTAGGGAAAAAAAACTTTCCTTACCCTGCATGTGCTTACCTTCTCATGCAGGTAGACATCACATAAAGGATTTGAAATGGAGGTGTACCTGCTTGGGGTCAAGAGGGAGAGATAGCAACCAGTAAAATTTATCCTCTACTGAGGATGAAACAGTATAATCTTTGTATCTTGGAAAGATACAATTTTTGGTTTAATTTAATTTTAAAGGAGTTTGCCTTATTTTTCCAATGTTAAAAATTCCATTCTGACTTTTCCAGAAATAAAACAAAATATAAGTGTGATAAAGTTCAAGATGAACTATTTTTTTATTAAGCCTAGTTTCACTAAACCTTGTATAATGCCAAGCTTTTGTGACTTAAGATAGTATTTTAAGAATCTTTGAAATTTTAAAATCATGAAACCTTAGGTGATATGTGGTGCATCTGTCTCTCTCTCTCTCTCTCTCTCTCTCTCTCTCTCTCTCTCTCTCTCTCTCTCTCTCTCTCTCTCTCTCTCTCTCTCTCTCTCTCTCTCTCTCTCTCTCTCTCTCACACACACACACACACACACACACTCAGTCACTCACTCCAAAAGTCCTAGTGCAGTTTTTAGTTTTAATAACTTAAAACTTGTAAGACTTTTGGAATGACCTGTACCAGATTGAGGGTGGGAGGGAGGGGAAGGGAAGAAAAAAAGATTATTATTTTGTAGCTAGGAGGAGAGAGATAGAGAGGGACTTCAAGGGTCTAGTAAAATCCCCAGAAAACAGAGGAAACGTTATGGTCCTTTAATTCTTGCCAAGACTTGCTCAAGCCCATCATTATTCCATGGCAAGTAGCATGCTAGCCATGGTCTACTTTTCTCACATCTGCTTATGATAGAAAACAAACAAACAAAATATAGAAACACACTCACACATATACACATACATAGGACTAGATAGATAGGTTGGTAGATACCACTGTCATAATAAAGTAAAACATATGCTGTATATTCATCATGGGGAGGGCAGGAGAAATAATATGATAATGAATAATCCATATGAGTAGTGAGGTTGGGAAAAGAGGTGATGGGAATCATCATAAATTTAACCTTTCCCTTTAATATTTTTCCTTATGAAATCAAATGTAAATACATTTTCTCCCTGTAGGTGGCAATACTTTAATTATTTTTTTTCTTTTGCAATGGCACTTAAGTGTTTTCACAGAATTAACCTTTGAGTAAACCTTGGAAATAAAACAGAAAGAAATTCAGTTTAGTGTAAACTTTAAAAGTTACATATGTAGCTGTATCCATATCCATATCTATGTATATGTAGATATACTTGTGTATTTATGTGCACACATAAGTTGTAACGTTAAAAAATACCAAACTCCCCTCACCTAAAATTGCAACTGAGTGATCAGCTTCCAACCTAAAGTTCCATGGAACTCAGTTACTTTTAAACTTTGTCCTTGATAAGGAAATGCCTTAGACATGTACAGTTGTTTTTGTTTATTCGATGCACAACAGTGGTGGGTAAAATAAATGTTGTTATGAAAGAGCAGGTGAAGGATGCCAGATTCTCCTGTGTTCTGCATGCACAGAAGTTGACTCCTTGTGCCTTTCCTTTCTTCCCTACTGTAAAACTGTAAACTTTATAATTTTGGTTTATATATAATAGTTAACCATTAGAGCATTACAGTATAGAAGGATTTTATAAATATTGTATATATCATGAAATTTTTAATAGTTAGATCTGGCCTGTGGAACTCTTAAAACAAGTACATTTTCCAAATAAAATCCGGTGAGAGAAAGAGAAGATTACTGTTACTTTTTTAAATAAACTTAGCGGGGAATGCATTTCAGATAAGTGAAGGTGGTGCTTAGAAGTCTGATATTGCTTTTTAATTTATGTAAAAGAGATCAAATACGATAGTAAATATAATAATTAAATATTTTAAAAAAGTAATTTTAAAAATTACAAATAGGAGAAGATCTGTCATTATTTTCTAACTATACTGCTTACTTCTGTTCTAAATGATTCCTTTGGTGAGATTTTCAATTCTGTCTTTCATTTTTATCCTAGTTCATTATGTAACTTAATAACAAAAAGAGTAGGGCATTGTCATTAGTCTCACTGGCTAGCTTTGTTATCTTTGGTTTCTATCACATTGTCTTTCATGTAGTAGGCATTCAGTGAAATTCATTCATTCATTGAGAATTGACTAACTGAATGAATGCATAAATAAAGAAATCTGAGTTTTAGTAAGGCTCTAAATAGCTTAATATTCTGCCAGCCAGTATATCGTTTTGAGTATGGTGGTCCTATCTCTACTAATTTCCCTTTACCTTTCTTCTGTAGTGGAATTGTACTCTAGAATTTGACTTAAGGCAGAAAGTTCTCGAATAGTGCTCTTTGCATTTTAGCAGTCAAGTTTGCCTTAGCAGATTCTGAGTTAAAAGCTGAGCTTATGTTGCTCTAAGCCTGGTTGACAGGCAAGCTTTTCTTTTTTCTTCCATGGTGAGTATACAGTTTCAATTTAACCCTTTTTTTGTGAAATGCCTAAAGAGTAAGTCCTGCCACATAAGATTTTAAGAATCCTTTTTATAAGGATAAAGGACAATAATTGAGAATATTGTGGATTTCTTTTCCCTTTAAAATATTACTTTTTGTGTATGTTAATATGTTTTGGAGAGAAAGTTATTAGGTTATGAGTTCAGATGAGTTTAATTGAATTCAATACATATTAAGCACCTCCTATGTGCCAAACATTTTGCTTAGTACTAGGGATACAAATAAGGAAAAGAAAGACAGTTTCTGCCTTAATGGCGCTTAAGGTCTAATGGGGAAGAGAACATACAAAAGGAAGCCAAGAAGCAGAGGCCAAAGAGGAAGGAAGGGAAGGGAATAGAGCAGGAGCTATCTGGCTTGATAGCTGTGGAGTCAAAATCAAGGTAAGTTGTGAATAGAAAATGGAGTTGCCTAAAAAGTTCAGAGCCTTAAATAAGGAAATGCTTTCAGAGGAATTTATGACTGTTCCTTTAGCCCTCTAATCTGAGGGAAGAGGGAGCTGAGGTCGGTGAGAAGATGCTATCAAAAACTGGTGATAAAATTTCAAAGCAAGCACAGGTGCTGATGAAAATGGAGAGTGATTATGGAGCTTATGGGAGGTTTGAATTTTAATATATTGTTTCTAAACAGTATCATTTTTCATCCTTCATAAGTCTGATAACAAAGCTAATATTCCCATAGGATACACAGAGTTGATGAGGTCTTTTATATCCCATGTTGTGTAGCCATACCCAAAGATTAAGCATGGAGAGAGGGAAGGCTTGAGGTCAAGGCATTCTAAATATTAACTTCATGAGTGTGAACAGGGTACAACAGGTTAGTGAGCTCTTAAGTGTTCCAGGAATCTTTCTCAGACTCTAAGTTACAGATAGATTTGCAGATTGACATCAATGTAGGAGTTTAATATGTGGTGAAAATCCCCCCAAAAAAACAGGAGAAGATATAGCAAGAGGTCAGAGTTCTTACATGTCATATACAGTTATTGGAGAAGGTCCTGTCTTATGCCCAACCCAGAATTTCTAATTTAGCAGATGTTACTAAGTAAAGCATACAATAGGGAAATAATCTGAATGCTTGAAATTAAAAATTCTTTTCAAAATAAGTTTCACAAAACTGTATATCAACTCCATTTCTTTGTATAGGCAAAAGTTCCTTTTTGCCTTCTTTTACTCCCTAAAAAACCTAAAAATGTAGATTTGAAGGTGTACATTTTGAAAATGTTGGTGGGGAGAATCCTTAAAGCAATTAAAAGGTGGAATTGTTAAGAGACAAAGGAATATAGGGGTACTGGTAAAATTTGCTATAGTACTTCAATTCTGGTTTTAAGTTGTTTAAGCAAGGCAATGCCAGAAAGTACAGTGCATGATTTGCTCATCACTAGGGAAGTATGTGACAAGGAATGTGCATGTGAAGGATGCCTTCACAGTCAGCAAGTAATGCATTTGTGAGTGCTGTTTTGAAGAGGAACTATATGGTGAATTATGCCATTACTAGAAATTCATAGAAAATAATCATGAAAATCATACTAACAAACTGAAAGATAAATGTTACTTCGTTTAAACAGCATATTCTCTAGGGTGAGAATGATGGATCAGAATCATTTGAAAAAGAACTGCAGTGAGTTCTAAGAGCTCTGGGCTTCTGATACCATCCACTAACAACACCTTCAAGGAATCTTCCAAAATCTGTGCAAAGTAGTACTTATAATAAGAATATAAACTTTTGTGTGAGCCCAGGAACTTGGGTTTGAATTTCCATCATTTTGCCAGAATATCTCCAAGCAGAAAATTGCTCTTATTCAAAGACTTATGAGGCGTTTTATTGAAGAGAGGCTATAGTTAGAGCTGGAATGGGCTTTAAGGGTCACCTGCACCAACCTGCTCCTGTCACAGGTTAGGAAACAGATACTCAGAAAAGGTGGGACTTGCCCAAGTCACACAGGTAGCAAGTTATGGAGCTAGGATTGGAAGTTCAGTTCTCTGGCTTCAGATCCAGGGCTTACTTCTGTTCCACCATGTATAATTCAATGTAGGAAGATAAAGGAAATCACTTAAAATGAAGTTACTCTCAGAGAAGGGTATTGTAGCAAATCAACACAACCTTATAACCATCCTATAATTATTTTCAGAGGTGAGCATCTAACCGGTACAAATCAGGCCACTCTGTCCAATATCTAAGCAAGAGTATATAGATTCTGTTAGCCACGTTAGTTAATTATAAGAAGTTCATTTTAAAAAATAACTCTATTACAACACTGGGCAGAAGGTCAGGAAGACTGGTGCAGATGCTGTCTCTGCTGCTTACTAGCTCTCGTGACACTGGTGAAGGCAAGAGAGAGGATAACTGAGCTTCAGGATCCTCATTAATATCCTCTCGGTTCCTTTTGTCTCTCTGATTAAAAGACTGAGCAAAAAACTTCCTCCAATTCCTTCCTTTAAAGAGGTCTCAAAAGCTCAGCCAACTCTCCATTTTCTACCAGTTGCACTGCTTGGTTTGGACTCTGCCACTAGCCTGCCCCCGTGCCAAGTACTCTCCCCACCCGCATTCAGCTTTTCAGCATCTTTTTGTGTATTGTTTTCCCCTGTCAGCTTGTGAGAACAGGTATGCTCTTTTTCTTATTTGCATTCTAGGTACCTGGTCATAGTAGTTGCTTAATAAATACTTTTTGTATTGTAATTTTCTCATCTTTAAAATGAGGGCTTTGGACTGGATTGCCTCTAAGGTTCACTTCCAGTTGAATCTCTGATCCTATGATTGTAACTACCTGAAATGAAATAAAATCATTGTTACTTTCTCCAGATATCCCCACCTTTCTTGAGTCACACACTCTCTTCATACTGGATGGGATACTCCATGCCTTCATTGACAATATTGGTCAATTTTGGTTGCCAGTAAAATCTTTATCTGGTCACCAACCATCTGGAGCTAGGTCTTATCCAATTTGGTTGATTTGATTTTTTTGTGCAGATTAAAGCTACATAATACATAGCAATGTAGATATAGATTATAAAATGGAGAATTTTAATTCAGGGAGTGTTTTGTGAAGTGGATAAAACAGTGGACCTGGACTCAGGAAGATCTGAGTTTAAAAGCAACCTCA
Source organism: Bettongia penicillata ogilbyi (assembly GCA_023548195.1). Taxonomy (NCBI): domain Eukaryota; kingdom Metazoa; phylum Chordata; class Mammalia; order Diprotodontia; family Potoroidae; genus Bettongia; species Bettongia penicillata. Next base: position 1,312,157 of record JAJHZJ010000482.1, on the reverse strand, counting down.
GACATTTGCCAGCGTTGTGACCTTGGGCAAGTTGTTTCATCTCTCTTGCTTAACTGTGAAACAGGGATCATAATAGCACCCACTTCCTAGGGTTGTTGGGAGTATCCAGCGAGATAATATTTGTAGTTCGTAGCATAGTGCCTGACATACAGTGAATACTACATACATACATACACACAGAGATATAAATATATATATATATATATATATATACATATATACTATATTTCTTCCCTTTTCTTTCTTCTCAGAGTCTCCCCTCCATTTTAGCCCTTAATTTGGCAAGGGAAGGGATTAAGCCTTTTAAGCACTGACTATTTGCCAGACATATTTACAATATTATCTCATTTGAATCTTACAACCCTGGGAAATAAAAGCTATTATAAGTTCCACTTTACAGTTGAGGAAATTGAGGCAAATAGGGTTAAGTGATTTGTACAGTCACATAGCTGTTAAGTGTCTGAGGCTGCTTTTGAAATCAGGCTTTCTTGACTCCTGTACCAGCGCTCTAGTATATAGATACTGAACAAAGAAAACTACAGAGATGCCATCTGTGCTTGAAGTCAGCACACTCACTTGAACATATGAGAAACATAGTATCACCTGCAATAAATGAACCTCTGGCATGGGTACTCCTTTTATGGAAAAAGGCCATAGTGTCTTCGAATTTCAGAGTTGGAAGGGTCTTCACTGGTCTTACCAATACCCTGAGGGGAAATCACCTCCAAAACATCCTTCTAAGTGTGTTTTTCAGTCTCCGTTTGAAGACCTCCAGCAATTGGAAATTATCTCTAAAAGCAGCTTAATTAGCTTTTTGACAGCTCTAATTATTCAAAATGTTTTATTATATCAATCTAAAATCTGCCTTCTTTGTCACTTCTGCTTAATCATCTAAGTTTTGCCTTCCAGGACTGAACAAAACATACTGGATCCCTTTCACGTGATTGCACTTCAAATATTCAAAGACATTCCTCATGTTCTTCTAGATTTTTCCTTCCTAAAAATAAAAAAAAGTCCTCATTTGCTTTAACTGGTTCTTGTATAGAATAATTTTCAGTTCTCTCCCCATTTGGGGCACCCTTTTATGAACATACAATGATTTGTTGGTATGCTTCCTCCAATGTGTCATTCACAGGGTATAATTGAGTTTGGTGAGTCTGATAGAATTATAACCTCCTTTTCTTGATACTGATTTGTGCTGCACTAAAATTGCAGTACCTTATATCCATATTTTCTCCTGAGTAAATAGCCTACCTGGCTTAGCCAGTTTTCACATTGTAGGCACTTTTCCTTTCTACATATATATCCAATGTCATTTCATGTCATTTGACAGATAATACCACCAGAGGTTGCACTCTTTGGCATACTATTTAAGAACCCCCAAATGTTAGTTTAATTTAACGGGGAGCATTCCTAGGAATGAACACCACCTTGGAAATCAGAAGACCTGAGTTGAGATCCTCCTCCACTGCTTACATGCAAACTTGAGCAAATTACTTCACTTTGCTGGCCTCAGTTTTCTTATCTGAAAAATGGGGGATTTGGATTCAGTGGCCTCTGAAGCCCCTCTTCCAGATCAAGAATCATGAGCCTGTAAGACTAGGACCTATTCAGAGTCACTTCTTTTCCATGGTGAGTCTTTGGAGATTAATATCAGTGGAAAAGGAAAAGTGTATAGCAAAAATATTAAAGAATACATTTAATGTTCGTGTATGAAGATACATGCAGTAGGTGCCAAACTTCTATTGTCCATTTACCTCTGGACTTTGAAAACTACTAACTTCACTAGCTGGTTATACACTTTACGCATTGATTTTCATTTGGAGGTCCCAATGTGTTGAAATGTTTATTCATCATCTCTCTTTTTTTCCCCTAGTAGTTTCTCTGTGGCAACAATGAAAAACTTTTTTTTTTTTTTTTTTTTACAAAAGCCAGTACTCTCGGACTTGATGTAGGAATCCTCCCTCATCTTTCAGCTGTTGAGATCTTCTTTTAAGCCCTAACTTAAATGTTGCACCTTCTTTGAAGTTTTTCCGAACCCCCTGAATTGAAAGTGATATTTTCCTCCTAATCTTTTTAAAAAATTACTTTGTCTGGATCTCTTCTTTATCTTCATCACATTTTATTGAGTATAAAATGTATTGGTATGTATCAGTGTTGTTAGACTCAAATAGAAACATATCTCTGTGGACTATGTATTAACTTAGAAAACCACAAATTAACATTATCTACATTGCATTGTATTTTTAAGAAATTTATTTTGTTAAACATTTCCCAGTTATTTTTAGTCTGGTTCAGGCCATACTCTGTAGTTTTGTATATAGCAACCTACAATGAGTTTGATACTTCTGGCTTACATGACTCTTTCCCCCACCTTTCACCCTCAATTAAATTAAAAGCTTTTTTAAGGCAAAAAGATCAAGCCTTTTATTAGTGCTGGTACTTGATAGCATCTCAGATATCATGCCCTTAAGTGTTGATTGAAATATTTGTGAAAATTATTACTCCCTGTGGATACTAACCACCTGCTAATTTTTACTCATTTGCCTGGTTCTCCATTTCCTATATTTGTCCTATATTCCAGTTCCTTCAAAAAGTTCAGGGCAAATGAATAGAATCAGAAGGAAAGATGAGACAACACAGTTTAACTTTCAGGTTCTGCAGGTGTGTCTTCAAATGCTTAGTACAGTGTTATTGAAAATAGAAGCAGCATTTCCACCGAATGTCACGGTGAAGGGCAGCTGGGCAGTTCTAAAGAATTGGTCACTGAACATGGATTCGCAGGCTCCATTAGCCTCAGTTGAAGCATTTCAGCTATGCCTGGTCAGGAAAACTGCATTCATTTTTTTTTTTAAATGAAGACTGTTACAGTCAGTACTCATGTCTAACTATGATTAACATAACATAGTCTAGAATTTTCCTTGAAAGCTAAGAATGATAATGAATGAAAGCCTCTAAGTACTAATAAAAATCTCTATACAAAAATAATATCCACTCATTTACTCATTCTTTCTGGAAACAAGTACACACTATATGAAAGGCACACATTCTGAGGAGTACAAAGATTTAAGACATGATTTCTACCCTCAAGGAACTTATAGTTTAGTAGGAAAAGAAGGTACCCTCACAAATGTCTACGATAAAAGACACTATTTAATATTTGTCCTCGAATAGGACGTGTTAAGTTCTAAAGACCACCTTTGACTGCTGTAATCAGAATTTCCTGATTAATAATGGGAATCATCAAGAAACGATGAGATTATATATTCTCTAGACCTAAATCACCTATCTTATACCAAAAATGCACCATTCTTCCAGAACTGCCTTGTTTTGTTTTGTATATATGTGTACGGGTTTTCACCCTCTGTAAGATGTAAGCCTCTTCAGGACGTGGACTTTCTGTTAATTCAGTGCCTAGAATCTAGTTACTTAGTTTTAAGAAATACTTGTGTAGTGAATGAATGAACGATGCTGATCTTGTAGAAGGTAAATAAGCAATGATTGTCTTTTTGAATGTGAGGTTCCCGGAGTGCTCCTCTTTGATGATGACAGTATGGTGATTTTATCAAGCCTAGGAATGCTGCAGCAGGTCCTCTTTAATGAAATCCATGGGTATTCAGAAGAGATTATTCACCCCATTACTCCCACCCAACAGATGGAGAAAATATATGGTGTTCATGTAATTGCATGCTTTCTAATGGGCAGCCTGTTAAATTTAGATTTTCAGTAGGTATTAAAGATGGGCATATATGTTTTCAGTAGGTATTAAAGATGGGCAAGGAATTCCCCCAGAATAAATAGGAGGAAGACATTTGCTTGGATACATCTAGGAAATTGTTAAGTACTTTGGATGATCTCAGGCTGCTTAAGCTACTCCAATAGTACCTATATTTATATTAAGTAGAACACCTAAATATTAAAATTCCCCCTATAATCACAGCCTCCTTCCTGTAGTGCCGTATAGACAGTTCTTGCATTAAGTAAGTGGACAATTCAGCAGACCTCCAAGTAAAGCAATTTTTATGTAATGCAAATTTGCCTGTGGACATGAGGACAAGAGGGAGGGAAGGAGGTAGAAAATGGGGGACTAGCTGGAACCAAGTAGAAGAACATAAGTGAGGGTAGAGGGGACAGACGTGGGGGCCAGAGACAAGAAAGGACAAGTGTCATGCAGGGTGGGGGACAAATATGTAATGCTCGAGCCAGACTGGACAGAAGACATATAGAGCAGTGGGCTACAAATAATGGGTGAGTGGAGGTGGAGGGGGGCAAAGGTCTCTCTAGGCACCAGAAATTTGATGGTGGCTGAGGTGGTAGTGGTCTCTCCACATCAGTTCGCTTGAAAGTTTTTTGGCTTTTTGGTAGGAGTGTGTGAGGCCACTGCCAGCTCAGGGGGCAGAAATGGAAAGAATGCAGTGCTAGAAAGTAAACTTTAATAGGTGCTTTTTTGGAATGTGGACTTCTTTCAGAATTCCTTAAGTCAAATTTGCATAATGAAAATTTGTTACATGTGATCTCTCCACCTTCTGAAATTATTCTTTACCTTTACCAAGACTTCTAGTGCCTCCACACCTTCATACAGTCCCACAATTTCACTTTGATCTGGCCTCACTTTTTCTGTCTTCTAGGGAATCGGCTCCAGTGCCAGGTCACACCCATCGTACATCTTCCCTGCTCTCATTTTTCTGCTGCTGAACAGAATTCTTTAGAGACACAGAATGGTGCTAACTTGGCTCACTCCCGTTTCTTGTTATCCTGCCTCATCTGAGCCCTCATTCTGCATAATAACCTTTTATTTTTATGTAATTGACTTTCTAATATACTCTCCTAGCAGCTGTTTCAAGTTCTTCTGTCTTAAGGACCCCTAAATGTCTTTCTACCTCGGTCTTCTCATCAGAGGACCTTACCTCCAGTAGTTTAAAAAATTGACTCATGAGTTCTACTCCTTACCTTACTCTGGGCACCCAGTTTTTCCTGTGTGTGTGTATACATACATACACTATATATGTATACATATACTATATATATATATTTATATACACACACATATGTACAGATAGATACATAGATATAGCGATAGATATCTTATTTATACACTGTTGTTTGCGTGTTTTATCGAGCTCCTTGAGAATGGGAACTGTTTGCTTTTTTTCCTGTCTTTAATTTCATGGCACTTAGCATATTAGGCCCTTAAGGAATGCTGGTTGATTAACAGGCTGACTGAAAACCCTTATACATCTTCTGTACTTCCCATTTTTCTGCAATCTAAGGAGAAGATGGACATTCTCATTGCCAAGGTCCTTTTATCTGTATCCTTGACCAGGTGAGGTAACCTGTGTCTTCTGAGAGCAGAACATGTTTCATCATTCTCTGTATTTGTACCCCCAACATCTGGTACATTCTTGTTGGTTGATAGTTGTCTTATATCTCTATTTTTTAAACCAAAGTTCTAGAAAAAGTGATTTATACTTGTTGCCTCCCTTTTCTCATCTCTCAGTTGATTCTTAATCCCTTTCAGAATGATTCCTTACATCACCATTTGACTAAAATTGTTCTCTACAAGATCAGGCATGATCTAAGTGTTCCATTTGACAGCCTTTTCTCAGCTCCCTACTTGAACTGTTTGCAGTTTTCACACCTTGCATTGCATTATCCCCACACCATCCCCCCCAACACACACACACACCCCTGAATGTTTTCTTCTCTTTTATATGATAGCATTCTGTAGGTCCTTTTCGGGACTACTTTTCTAGTCTCCTTTGCTAGTTATCCATTCTCTGACCTTAGCAAATGATGTTCTCTAAAGTCCTTCTGTCTCTACATTTTTATGTTGGGTGATCTCATATGGTATGTCTGAAAAGTCAATGTAATAACTTTAAATTGCACTAATATTTTGGGACAGCCTGAATATTCAGCCTTAATACCTTTCCTAAACCCCATTCCTTCTTTCCCATGTAGCAATGATGTCTGTTGACCTCCAACTAGAACATTATGAACATCTCAAATTCAAAATGTCCAAAACAGATTTCTCAACATAAATATGCCCCTCTTCCAAACTTAGTATTCTTCCCATCTCCTTCAGAGATGTTTGTGACTCTTGCCTCAACTATCAATCCATAGCCAGTTTCCAAGTCTTATTGATTTCCCTTCATCTGTTGTATCTACTTGTTCCTTTTTGTGCAAATATTCAATACTCATGCCCTTGTGTCTAAAATACTGCATTTATTACATTGTCATTTATATAGGTTTCAAAATAATCTTCATTTCTGAAAAACATGTAAGTTTTTAGTGATCTTAAAGCTTAGTGATTCTAGACAGATATATAGATAGCATATTTTTAAAATTTTAACTATGTATGAGACATTTTGCTAAGCTCTTGAGATACAGATACAATCAAGACAGTTGTTGGATTCAAGGAGTTTATGCCCTAATGGGCAAAACACAATACCACTATGGTTGCTAGAAATTGGGGGGTGGTATGGGGAGGAAGAGAAGAAGAAGGGTAACATGATACCTCAGTAGGTACATTAGTGAAAAGATGTGAGAAGGTGGTGTACTGGCCTGAACTCTGGAAAGTTAAGGCATAAAGCTCTCCCATCAGCGGCAGGTTAGGTAGCCAAAGTCAATAGTGTGTGTAGCCAAGATAGGTAATACAGCTCTTGGGTGTATTAAAAGAGGCATGATATACTCAGCTCGGGAGTTGATGATACTGTGCTTCATCATGAAACTTCATCTAGAGAGTATTGGCTTTAGTTTTAGAAATACTGTCTTTTTTTAATTCCTTTTCTTTTTTAAAAAATTTATTTATTTATTTAACTTTTTACATTCATTTTCACAAATTTTTGGGTTCCAAATTTTCTCCCCTTTTATCCCCTCCCCCACCCCAATACCCCAAGCAATCTAATTTTCCCTATCTCCAATCTGCCCTCTCTTCTGTCATCCCTCCCTTCTCTTGTCTCCATCTTCTCTTTTTTCCTGTAGGGCCAGATGACTTTCTATTCCTCATTAACTGTATGTCTTCTTTCCTAGTTGCAATAACAATACTAAACAGTTGTTCCTAAAACTTTGAGTTCCAAATTCTCCCCATCCCTCCCTCCCCACCCATTCCCTTTGGGACGGCAGGCAATTCAATATAGGCCATATCTGTGTGGTTTTGCAAATGACCTCCCTGATAGTCGTGTTGTGTAAGACTAACTGGATTACCATCCCTCCTAACCTGCCCCTCATTGTTTCTCTTCTGTCTGTTGATCCTGTCCCTCCCCAAGTGCTGACTTCAAATTGCTCCCTCCTACCTTTGCCCTCCCTTCCATCATCCCCCCACTTGCAATATCTCCTTCTCCCCCACTTTCTTATACTGTAAGATAGGTTTTCATACCAAAATGAGTGTGCATTTCACTCCTTCGTTTAGTCAAATGTGATGAGGGTAAACTTCTTGGTTTTTTTTTTCTCAGCTCTCCTCTTTTTCCCTCCACTAAGAAAAACTCCTACCTGCCTCTTAAATGACATATAGTTACCCCCTTCCATTTCCCCCTCTTTCCTCCCACTACATTTCTCTCTCAGCATTTACCTTAATTTCTTTTAAGGTATGGTCCCATCCTATTCAGTTCAATCTGTGCTCTCTATCTCTGTATGTGTGTGCATGTGTGTATGTGTGTGCATGCGTGTACATGTGTATGTGTGGTCCCACCAACTACCCAGATACTGAAAAGTTTTAAGAGTTAGAAATATTGTCTTTCCCTGTATGAGTGTAAACAGTTCACTTCTGTTAAGTCCCTTAAGACTTCTCTTTGCTGCTTACTTTTTCATGCTTCTTCTCATTCTTGTGTTTGAAAGTCAAATTTTCTTTTCAGCTCTGGTCTTTTCATTAAGAATGATTGAAAGTCCTCTGTTTCATTGAAAGACCATATTTTCCCTTGAAGTATTATACTCAGTTTAGCTGGGTAGGTGATTCTTGGTTTGAGTCCTAGTTCCTTTGCCTTCTGGAATATCCTATTCCACTCCCTTCGATCCGTTAATGTAGAAGCTGCTAGATCTTGGGTTATCCTGATTGTATTTCCACAGTACTGGAATTGTTTCTTTCTAGCTGCTTGCAAGATTTTTTCCTTGAGCTGGGAGTTCTGGAATTTGGCCACAATGTTCCTAGGAGTTTCTCTTTTTGGATCTCTTTCAAGCGGTGATCGATGGATTCTTTCAATACTTATTTTGCCCTCTGGTTCTAGAATGTCAGGGCAGTTTTCCTTGATAATTTCATGGAAGATGATGTCTAGTCTCTTTTTTTGATCCTGAGTTTCAGGTAGTCCCATAATTTTTAAATTGTCTCTCCTGGATCTATTTTCCAGGTCAGTTGTTTTTCCCATGAGATATTTCACATTCTCTTCCATTTTTTCGTTCTTTTGGTTTTGTTTGGTGATTTCTTGGTTTCTCGTAAAGTCATTAGACTCCATCTGTTCCATTCTAATTTTGAGAGAGCTATTAAATTCAGTGAGCTTTTGAGCCTCTTTTTCCATTTGGCTCATTCTGCTTTTGAAAGCATTCTTCTCCTCATTGGCTTTTTGAACCTCTTTTGCCAATTGAGTGAGCCTATTTTTCAAGGTGTTAATTTCCTCAGCATTTTTTTGGCTCTCCTTTACCAAGGTATTGACCCGTTTTTCATACTTTTCTTGCATCTCTGTCATTTCTCTTCCCAGTTTTTCCTCCACCTGTCTAACTTGCTTTTCAAAATCCTTTTTGAGCTCTTCCAAGGCCTGAGCCCACCCGCCACCCCCCTGGGGTGTCTGGGGTACTGAGGCCCCGCCCTCCACGTCTTCCCCTGATGGCAAGAATACCTCCTCATCATCAGATCCGAAGGTCGGGATAATTTGCATTTGTTGGAAAAAACTCTATAGTCTTATTTTTCTTCCCTTTTCTAGGCATTTTCCCAGCCTTGACTTCTGAGATTCCTTTCCACCCCTGCCTGGATCCGCCCAGCTAGTGCTTGGCCTCTGAAATTCAAATGGGCTTTCCGTGGCAAGCTTTAGTTCTGGCGCTGGGGTGGAGGCAGGGCCGCCTCCCAGGCTCAGTTCCCTCAGGGGCTTTATGTAGAGACTTTCAGGAATGGAGCGAGTGGGGGCAGGGTGGGGGGCCCGCCTCCCAGGTTCAGTTCCCTCAGGGGCTTTATGCAGAGGCCTTCAGTAATAGAGCGGGGTGGGGGCAGGGCCGTCTCCCAGGCTCAGCCCCCTCAGACCGTTCATGCAGAGACCTTCTGTAATGAAGATCCTGCCTGCTGTTGGGGGATTCCTGAGTCCCGGGCCGCTGCCGCCTCAGCCGCCGCCCACCCCTCTGCCTCCGCCGCCGCCCACCCCTCTGCCTCCGCCGCTTCCTGCCCTCGTCTCTGCCGCCCGCCGCTTCTTCCTCCCGAGGGGGCCCAAGTCACGGAGACGCTCCACTCCCCTCCTCTAGCCTAGCCTTCTTTCTCACTGACCGGTAGCTTCTGTGGGCGGAGGGACTTTCCCATCTGCCGGAGCTTCCGTGTCTGAAGCCTGCTTGGATCAGCTTCTCTGTGGCCCGGGCCAAGGCCATGCTGGGGTGGGGTCCGCTTTCCGGGGCGCGACGACCCTAGGGACGGCTCTTCAGGGCTCTCTGGCACGGAAATCTCTTCCAGTCCATTTCTGCACACCTTGTATTGACCCAGAAGTTATGAGGGTCTCTTTTTACATTAATTCTATGGGCTTTGGTTTCGGAGCTCGTAAACGTGCATCCTTCTACTCCGCCATCTTGGCTCCGCCCCCTGTCTTTTTTTAATTTCAAAAAAAAGTTTGTTTATTAGTATTTTCACACAACAGACACTTCCAGCAAACACCCAAACCATCTTGTCTCCAACAACAAATCATATCCCTTTAACAACAACAAAAATCATCTAGTGTTAGCAGAAAGGAGGAATATTTCTTTCACCTTTGACTATGTGCAACTGAGATTGACCTTTCCATTTGACCAGATTTTTGTTACCTCTCAATGCTGATTTTACATCACACTCATATTTTTCATCTTCTTTTATCTTTGCTTCCTTCACTCTATCTCATTCCAGACATTTCTCTGAATTATTCATTTTTGTCATTCTTTATAGTATAGTGGTATTATCTTAGAGACTCCCATAGTTAGAAGGAACTTTAGAGGGGCATCTTCTCCAGCTCATACATGGGAAAGAAACCTCTTTAAAACATTCCTTAGAGTGGTCATCTAAATCATCCACCAATGATTTGGACCTACTTCTTGATATAACCCCTTCCTTTTCTGTAGAGCTATAATTGTTAGGAAGTTTTTCCTTCTTTCCAGATACCTGCTTTTTGCAGGTATCTACATAATCTGCCTGGTTTTACTCTCTAGGATCAAGCAGAGCAAGTATAATCTCTCTCTCTACCCTGTAACAATCATTCCGATACTTGAGAACCATTGTTCTGCCCAAGGTAATCTTATGCGGGTTAAACACTCTTAGTTACTAAATTAAATCCTTTTAAGGAATGAACTCAATCAAGGCCCTCCAGTGTGCTTATCTCCTTCTTCTGAATACTATCTAGCTATCTTTTCTACAATGTGGCATCCAGATCTGAATACAGTATTGCAGATACTGTATTATATAGTACAGAACATTATGCCTCTCTGAATTCAACCTAAGATATAACTAGCCTTAGTGACTGCCATAGTACACTCATATTGAGGTTAAAGGTCCAGTAAAGTCCCCAGAATGCTTTCACACAATCTGCTTTCTAACAATTATTCATTTCCTTCTTCTACTTATGCAAGTGATTTTTTAACCCAAGTATAAGACTTTGCATTTATGCATAGTGAAATTTATCTTATTAGTTTCAGACCAATTCTCTGTCCCATTAAGTTCTTTTTATTGCCTGAGTGTCATTGTATTAACTGTCTCTCTCAGTCTTGTGTCATCTGCACATTTGATTAAAATTCCCATTTGTGCCTTTATCCAATTAACTTATTAAAGCATTAAATAGCACAGAGCCAAACACAGATCTCTAGGGCTAATTCATCAAAGACCTCCTTTCAAGTTGACTTGAAAGACTGCTACTACCATTAGAGTATTTTTGCTTCAGTCGTGTAACCAGTTCTGAACCCACCTGGAAGACCTTGTCAAAGACTTTTCTAAGTTGTTAGATAAGATATTAGATCAATCTCTACCAGTATAATGTGTTTGTCAAAAAAAATGGGGGGACGGGACAGAAGTTCATCATGACTTGGTGAAATCAAATTAGGTCTTTGCATCACTGTTTCCTTTTCTAGATCTTCACAGACACCCCCTTGATGTAGTCTAGAAAATTTCCAGAAATAAAGTCAAACTCACTGGTTTGTAATGTTCGGGTTCTGTCCTCTTCCTTCTTTTCTGCCTCCCCCCACAAATCAGGACATTGTCTTCTTCAGTTATGTATTATAATTTGGACAGTTATTTCTCAGTCATTGGACACATTTTTATTCTTTTCTCCTTCTTATTGAACATGTTTTTCTAAACATTTTTGTAAATATAGTCTTTACTTGTGTCACCTACACATTTGATTAAAATTGTCTTGTAACCTTTTTGGAATTTGATCTCTGCAGTTGAATATTTGGGTCAAAGGGCATGAATAATTGAGTAACTTTTCTTCCATAATTCCAAAATCTTTTCTAAAACAGTTGAACAAATTCATGGCTAAATCAGCAACATAGAACGTGTCTGTGTTCCCATATCCCATCCAACTCTTTACTAGCATAATGAGTGAAGTCAGATTAGTCTTCTGATTATTAGCAATTTACAATATCATTTATGTATTTCTACATAAATCTATGTTAACATATTTATAATATTTTCCAGATAGCTGTTGATAGTTTTTGTTTCTTATTTTGACTAATGCTCATATACTTTGAGCAATTGTATTCAGGAACCATAAACATAGAACGGGAAGGGAACTTAGAAGCTGTGTAATCCAGCTTCCACATTTTACAGATGAGTAAATTGAGGACCAGAGAGGTTAAATGATTTACCTGAGATTGCACAGGTAATAAATGTCAGATCTAGGATTTGAATTCAAGCTTAGTGTCTCTAGGCTCAAAGCTTCAAGTTCATCCTTCTTCCATTTTTGTCATGCTGTCACCTTTTTGAAAGGGTGTTGTACGTTGATTGGAAAATGTCTCAAGGAGGGCAACTAGAATGCACAAGGGCCTCAAGTTCATGAAATGTGAGGAATGACTGATAGAACTGAATATGTGTTACATGGAGAAGGGGTTGAGGATAAATGGAGCTTCAAGGGTTTTTCCTTTAAAGGTTAAATACAAAGAGCCAGAAATAATGGAAGTGGTGGATAGAAAGTGTACTGCAAACTTAGGATTTTGGAAGAAAAAACCTCCCAATAATCAGAAATATCAAAAAAACAATGATTTGTCTTGAGAGATGTTGTAGGAAAGGATCAAGGTTCAGACATGAGTTAGGCTAGGTGACCTCTGAAGTTCCTTCCAACTCGAGGTTCTCTGTTTCCAGAATTATTGCAACAGTAGACTCCACAGAGATTGTAATGCCTTTTTTGCTTATATTTTTTAATACTTAGCATCTAATACATAATAAACATTTGTTGCATAAAATGGAATTGGTTTGAATAGAGTTGAAACACTATGACCTCAGAAGACTCAAAATTGAAGGTGATATAAAAAATCATTTACTCATGGTAGATGTTTGCTGACATGAGAATAAGAAATAATTGGCCTAATCAAGGACATGTATCAGAAACAGGAACATCAATAATAAAATATAGTCAATGTGTAATGGTCTTGACAGTCTGCTGCAGTTTTTTTAGAGAAACTATTAAAAAAATTAGATGTTCTCATATAGTTCGCATATGGAAGATCTTTGGGGAATAATATGTTCAAGAATTGCACAAAGTGAAAAATTGTGGAGAAATTGTGTTCTGCACATTCATTGGAAAGGAGTATAAGCCAATGTGATCTCAAATCGGATAAATGAAATAAATGGAAAAGCAAAGCACTTATGTACAAAGTATTGTGTTGTTGGCTATGTAATTTGAAAAGTAAGACATTCCCTGATCTCAGAAAGTTCATTTTTTAGTGAGGGAGACAAGGCATATAGATGGTTCTATCTGTATGTCCTTAGACTATAGTCTTTAGAATGCCTTGGCAAAGCAGATGATAACATCTATGTTGTCATTTGTCAAAGAAAAAATCATTAGTTTTTTATGTTGAACCCCATGACCAAGTCAGAGACTTTGGTGGCTAGGACTTTCATTTTGGGGTCTTAAGTTTGTGACTTTAGCACCTGCAGAAACAATTGCAAAGCACCGTCTCGACAAGGACTGTTTCCCATAAGGATGACTGGACTGAGTAGTACTGGGATTGGTAGAACAGGGACCACTGACATTCCCAGTGCTGAGTTTGTGGTCCTGGGCCAATAAATGGTAAAGATGGCTATGGGATGGGCAGGAAACAAGGAAGATGATCTGAGGGGAGGTGGGATTGAAATGGTAGTGGTAATTTGCTTGCCTTCTCTTGCCTCATACTGATACATCAAAGTGTGAGAGAAACTAGCACATTCTGAGTTGGAGAAAAGGACCCAGTGCAGAAGAGGGAAAGGGAAATTGATGTAGCAGAGTACTGGAAGAAACAGGAGAGGAAAGGACTAAAATCACAGCTGAAAAAGGTAGCCATAGATGGGAGGAGAGATGAAACATCCCTCTAAACCTAGAGGGATGAATACAAGAGCTGAAGATGGAGACAAGTTCTGAGCAGGTGAGAAAAGTCAAGCGAAACTGAGCAGACGGGTAGTGGTCATGAAGGGGGCTCAAGCCCAACAATCTCAGTCTTGTAAAGAAGGAGACAGGGTTATCTACTTAAGAGAGTGAGAAATGGGAAGGGAATGTGGCCTTAGGGACCGTTGAAGAAAGATTAAGAACAGCTGCTAGGAGAAAGAGAAGCGATATCTTGTTTCCTGCAGGGAATGGAAAAGAAGATCCATTCCATGGTTTGAAGTCTTATTTTTGATAAAATTTGTTTTTGGAACAAAAACTGAATATCTGAGGAGGCCACTTTCAGTGAGTGTATAGTGCTTAGCTCTGCTGTGTATTAATTCCTGATCTTTTGTGGTTCAATCTGGCAAACCTTAGAATATGTAGCTTTGTTGTCTGAGAGTGAAAAAAATGCAAAACAGCTCTTCGATGGTCCAGGAACATGAAGATATGGACGAATTATTTGTTTTATTGCAACAAATAATCTTGGATTAATAAATGAATAGCTATTATATTTAAAGATTCTGCTTTGAGATTTGGAGAGATGAGTTAGTAAAATGTAGATTTCCTTTGTATCCTATAGTTTTGAAAGGAGGACCAGGAGAGATTAGGTTATTTTATGAATGATTAAAAAGGGGGACAAAAGGATAGGAAGCCACACAAAGAACCTGTAGTAGTTTCAAAATCTTATCCATCATGTTCTAGTACTTTCTTCACAAAGGCATAGTTTTAGGATGTAATAAATAAGATCCAAAAGCAATCTTTTGACTTTATTTTTAAATAAATCTCTTCTTAGACTATCTAATCATTCACTAGTCATTGAAAGGAAATAGAGAAATCAGGGAAAGGGCCAAAAAAATGACAGAAATTTTTAGATAGTGAATAGTTCATATGAGAAACAATTAAATGAAATCGATGTGTTTTACCTAGATGACGAGAGATTTTAAAATTATTTTTTAAATTGTAAAGCTCATGTTTAACCATCTCTTATTGTTGCATAACACACCAGAACAAGACTAAAACTTTATTAGGAGGGGTTTAGTTGAGACACAGGAAAGAATTCCTTGACTCTCAAAGTGGCATAACTGTCTTTAAACTACCAAGGACTATTGAGAAGCTTCCATCCCTAGGGAATTTGAAGAACATCTGTCTACCCCAAATGACTTACTTACCTAGTGCTATGTCTGAGTCTAGGTGACTTACTGCCATTTCTAAGATCTTGTGGCATTATCTTCACATAGAATCATTGGATCTTAGCTATAGAAGTGGAAGAGATAGAGGTCATCTAGTCCTTTCTCGTTTTATAAATTGGAAAACCGAAGCACATAATGCCAAAGAATTTTCCTCATTCATTTGTAGATGGTATTATTTTTTCCTCCTTTTTATATACCTCTTCACCCTGTGCAACAATGCCATGTGTATGTGAAGACCTCTTGAATGATAAATATTTGTTGACTGAGTGAATTCGCACCAAACTAGGTAGAGAGCACAGTTTAACTTCATTCTTTTAACCATCCTCAACATTTTGGTGTCAATGATGACATCAAACAAAGAGAAGCTTTAGAAGGGAGGCATGATCATTTAACTACAAATATTTGAATTACTGTACTGTGAAAGAGATTGAACATTCTATATAGCTATAAAGAACAGGATGCAGGGCTGCAGATGTGAATTAGAGCCAAAAGGATGATGATTTGGGTTTAATGTAAGAAATTACAAGTGTCTGAAACATGGAATTTACTACCTTATATGGTAGTGAGTTCTCTATTACTCATGCTGTTTCAAGCGGATAACCGCTTGTCAGGGATATTGTAAAGGAGGTGTATATATGATACAGATTAGCCTAAATTATATTTTTAAGTTTCATTCACCTTTAAGATTCTGTGATTCTAATTTTTCCTCAAATAATAGCTAGGTACCTTCCAAGTCTGAATTCTGATAAGCACTGAATTCAACTCCTGTGAAAAACAAATCCTTTAAAAAAAATTAAAAACAATAACAGCAAAATAAATAAATAATTAAGGGAAATATTAGCCAGGGAAGCTGAAAGAACTGGTGCTTTCCAGAGAGGTGCAACAGTAGAAAGTCCTGAGGGGACCCTGGCTTGGGGATTCCTGGCTAGATGTACATCTATCTCCTACTTCCATCATTTAATGATTCTTCTTTCTCCTGTCCTTTCCCACACCTCTCCTATCCTTTCTAAAGTGTATATTCTGCCAGAAAATAGTCATCAACAGTTTAAGATGGATTGTTTTACCACATTACCTTTATTTTGTGAGTGGAGATACCAGGAACTAAAAGGGGAAATAAATTCATTAAGAGAAATCTACCAAAAAAAAAAATTACCTCTGTCTTCAGAATTTTACTCAGAATTGTAGGTGATTAGTTTTATAAAAACTGGAGAAATAATTGTGCTTGACTTTTATAAATGAGAAAATGAAGAGTTAGTGTCACATTCTGCTTGCCGATATCCTTCTAGTAGCCGTGTATTCTTGACAATGAAAAGAAATAAAAGGTCATTCAATTTTTAAAATGTTGTATTAAATGTATTTGGGGGAAAGCTATTTTCGAATGTATACATGTGTGCAATAGCTTTATAATTTGTGTGTGAAAAATAATCAGAATGACTTAGTGAAATTCCGTTCTTTTCTAAAAATGACACAAAAATTACAATGACTGTTAGTTTTTAATAGAAGAAATGTCCGTTTGCATATTAAGAAGCAAAATGACTGCAAATAAATCTTCTTTAGTTTCCATTTAAGTGCACCTCATTTGGGGGCTTTTTTCCCCTAGATAGGAAAATGTATCGTTTACTTGGTTGCAGAACAGATATGCATTTAAGAAAATAAAATCCTTTTTAAAATTATGATTTCATCTGCTGTATAATGGATAAACTACTGTGAAGTGTGTGGTTGCTTGTTTAACTTTACCCCTATTCAAATCTTTGATTTTAGCAGGTTAGTTAATTCAAATAAAATTTGTGAAGTTGAACACTTTCAAGAAAAGGAATCGGAGAACCTAATTTAACCCAGAGTGTCTCTTTTCTTCTTCTGTTATTCATTTGAAGTGCCCTATCAGCTTGAAATGACCAACTTCAGTCATTTTTACCCTTTTATTTTTTTTCTCTAATGTAAACTGAAATTCCCTGCTGTTCGTGGTATTTCAGTGTTTAGCATCATTTAATGAGCAGGTATCATTAAACTTAAAAGGTCCTTTTTGGTATATCTCTGATTAGTTAGTGAAAAAACCAATGAATTTCTCTTAATTTATCTTTCTTTCCTTGTTATATTTTGATGTTGGCCCATTTTACATTTCCCTGCTTTTTGATGAAGTAGAAAATTATAATTTTGATTTTAAAGTAGAATAGAACCTTACGTGGTCCAGTGGAGCGCTACTAAGATGCGGAAGATGCATTGTTTATGTTGGAAGTTTTAGGGGAAAGCTTTTTTTCCCCCTAAATTTTTGCATATGCCTTTTGATGGACTTGGTTGTTTTGGTTTTAACAGGGAGATGTCTTTCTGTTTCTTCCTCCTGGATCTTGATAGACTAGAGTTTAGGATGTAAACAAACAAAATTTGTAAAGAAGATTCAGTGTTATGATATGATGTGTTTTAGGCTTTATACATTCTAAATTCTGTTTTCAGATGAATAAATATTCTACATGAAATATTTCTACATGAAACATAAGAAAAACATATTTAAGACAACTCATTTAGTCAAACGACATTCTCATCATACATTATCCCAGCTTCTTTTAAAATATAAAACAACAAGCTATCAAATTACAGGATAATAACCCCTTTAATCCTTTCCCCCAGCCCCAGCACCATCCCATTTCTTTTTTGTATTTTTTCATCCAGTGCTTAACATACCTAACAAATGAATGTTAGGTCTAATTTTGCTTTTAGGAAAAAAAAGAAAATCTGTGAGATAAATAGTATGAAGCAAAAATAATGAGGCTAGAATGCAAGAAAAGGTCAGATAATGTGTAATAAGTTGCAGATGGCATTGTATAACATTAACATTGGTAAGAGGTAAAAAGATGTAACAGTGCTGCCTACTGGTAAGAGGTAGTAATGTTTAAAGGATAAATTAGGGAGAGGTATATAGTTCAACAAAGTATAAATGATATTCTTTTTTTCAAAATACCCTGTTTCTCATTGAATGCTAACCAAAAAAGGCATTTTTTTATTAATATTAGTAACCAAGGCCACTTTTTACAGGTATGAAATCTTGAAGTGTGTGAGAACTTTGTGGTTTTTCATTCTCACAGGGCATGTATAAATAGCTTTAAATTTTGATGGCATGGTTCTTGGTTAATTCTTCCAAGGTGTGAACCTTTTTTTGTTAACTTTGACATCCTTTGTATATAAGGCCAGTATATCCCAAATGTGTTCAGTTTAAAAATAAGCGCCTGTCTATGAAAGATGAGTATCATTTTCTATCCTTGTCGGTGGAATATTTTGACAGACAATAGTACATTTATTCATAGCCGGAATACTACTTTATATTCTTAGCAATGTAAACATACTAATGTCTGCTAATGCAAATGAAGATGAGAAATTTTCTTATGCATGATTCTTTCAGTATTCCATTTTGTAACATTTCTAAGATATCAGCACAGTTTTCCATAAGGATATTTGCTTATAGGAAATCATCTGCACAAAATTAGCAGTGTGAATATAGGTAGATTTTTTTCTGCATGTTTTTAAATATTCACCTTTCTCTGATAGCACAAATGTTTCAGTTCATCTCTGTTTGTTTATTTGTATATATTTACCAACATTTGAGAAATGATGCAATGATTAAAAACGTTTACCATTACTCTCAATTTTTGTGAAACTATTATATTTGCTTATAGCAATCTTGAAAATTATAATGGAGTCTATGTTAAAATGAACTTGAAGTGTCAATGCTAAAAGGAAAGAATAATACCTGTTATGATATTTGAAAAATATATATTGAGCTGTATTAGTTCAGAACACTTATTATGTAATTTTTTTTTTTTTTTGGTTGAGGTGGGAGGAGAGTGGGGAATGGAAGATGAGTAGATATCCAGGTCTGATTTCACCATGATAGGGAAGGTCTGATAAGAAGCTCTTTTTCTTTATGTTGACTGGCACTTTCATCTGTATGAAAGAGATTTGTCTGGGACGCTTCAGCATTAAGAGCCTTGTCCATGGTCACATAGTTAGTGTGTTTCAGAGGCAGGACTTGAACCCAGGTCTGCTCCACTCCAAGTCTAGACACTATTCACTCTAGTGTATCACCTCTCTTATTTATTGTGACTTGTTTTTCACTATTCTGTTTTTGAATCACTAAAATATACTGTTTTTTTGTGATTCAATATTATATGAAATCTCATATAGCAGTGTAAAGATACTTAAGAAATGAAAACGTCATTTACATTTTAACATATAATTTTCTTAGTTTTAATTCACTGTGCAGTTAAACTAACATTTAGTTGAAACTAAATGAAAACAGAGAAAACCAGTCCTCAAAGAAATAGGTTTTGCCCTAATAATATTTTTTAACCACTGATTGTTTTCCAAGGCTCAAAGCCTTCTCTTTTGATGAGAAGTTAGGTAACTCTCAAAGTAAACTTAGGATCATTATGGAGGATAATTTATTGATATTTTGATTTCTGTTTTTGCAGAGATGATCAGGATTAACTGGACTGGGGCTAGATTGACACAATGAACTCCAGTCAGGTGACTGAAAATCAAGGGAAATGGATATTTGTCAAGGAAGCTCCTTTTCTGTATTCTATAAAAGGAGCTTTGGAAATGACTCTATCCCTAGGGACTTTTTTTAAGCACTTTCTGTACCTTGAAAATTGGAGGGAAGGAATTTCTCTGACAAGAGCTCATTCTTCCTAAGTATGAGCCACTAATCATTTTCCATACAGCCCCAGTTACTGGGACCAATCAGGAGTTCCCTGTGTCATTGAGTAAGGGGCTAGTGTACATATCCAGCTTCATCGAAAGTTTCCACTCTGCTAAAGCTTTGTGCCTTACATTCTCAGTATGTGAATGAGTTGGAACTCATATTGATTATCTTCTGATCAATTTCCCCACTGCAATGATCATTTTTTTTCATACCTTCGATTGGGGAAGGGGGAAAGAGGGAGTAAAATAGATGGAGGAGAGAGAGAAAGACAAAGACAGAGACAAAGAGAGATAGAGAAGCAGAAGAGGGAAGATCACTAATTCAAATAGAAATATTTGTTATCATCTAATAAATTATAGTTTATAAATTTTACGTATCAAAGGAAGGAAATAACATAAACCTTCTCTAAATATGTAAATTGATATTTATGTCTTTGAAATAATTTATACAATGAATTAATAAATAGTAAATATTACTGAAGTAATTGGGGTTTGTAACATATAGTTGGAGCTAAAAATACAATTGGCTATTCTATTATGAAAATCAAAAATTAGAATGCTGAGATGTTACTTAAAAATAATGAAAACAGAGTAATTTCTTTGCTAAAATACAACAAGCAATGACAATTTTTTAAAGAGTGAACTTTGCTGCAAACTTTATAAGACAAGCATAGTTAACAAAGGCTATTGCTAACACCAATCTTTCCTGTTACCTATTTCATTTTGATATTTTATATTAGACTCAAGTCCTATTTTGGTGGTTTATCATGTATAGGTTGGGACCCTGAGTTCTCTAATATTACGCCACCAGAGCACAAATTCTCCCTACCTCAATGGAAAATTATGGACCTATTGGGATAGAGTATATGATAATAGTAATAACAATAGCTATAAATATATCAAAATAGAACCATGAACTCATTTATTTGAGGATTGCCTCTTAATAACAAAGATCTCAAGAAATATATTCCTGCCTAACTTGTGTGACTTTTGTACATGCCCTTCTAAATGTTCACAACAGGAGTCAACCCAACATGCTGGAGGCCATCCTTGCTTTTCCCTGGCCTCATAAGCATCAAAATAGGGTGCTCTGACTCTACCAGTTATCCTTTTATCATGCCATATAACCAGTCCATCTTCTCTCCTTTTCGTCTAATTCCTTGATGACACCTTTACTCATGTTCTTCTCTTATGGTCTTTGTTGATCATATGCCACAGGTTCCTCGCGGTCCTCTCCTTTGCCATCTTTGTAGTAACTTTTGATTTTTTTTATCATATTACCATTTAAGAACATTCATACTACTATTGAATGTTGAATTGAAATGTTGGACCTTGCTTTTATGGGAAACTTTGAGTTAGGAAAAGAGTTTGGTAATTTCCTAAAAGCAATCCTGCTTATTTTTGTATTAAATTATGGACCTTACTCTTTGTCCCTCTACTGTCCCCAGATATACATACTGCTAGATAAATTCATTAAACTGTCCATACATATGCATTTTAAAACCTGAGCAATAACTGGGAATCATCCATTTGCTCTTGGACCATTGGTCGTTAGACCAAATTTCTTTGAATAATATTATGTGTCAGTGTTCTGAGATTTGAAACATTATGGTGTCTCACTATTCACGTGAAATATCTTCTCAGTCTGGATGTTGAGCTAGATCTCCATCACAGTGGGGAATACTTTTATTTAATATGTATCGCTCTGCTACAACTTAACCATGAATCATTTAAACAAATAAGAATTGAAACTAAAATCGAGAAATGTACAACAGTACTTTACTAACACCAACTATAATAATTTCATCCAAAAATTTAACCAGTATAAATGAACTGCCAAATCAAAGAGAGCAAACAAATGGAGAGAGATGGCTGTCAAAAGAAACACTGAGTTGGTTTATAAGCTTGTTTGTAGAACAAGTGAAGAAGGCTAATGGTAAATTATGAGCAGTACAGTCACCTAAGTCAGGAATAACAATAATAGTTATACAGTTACCCTTTCGCATTGCATGGATTACGGGCAGGGTACCGCCCACTGTCTGGAAAATCCCTGTAAAATGTTTTGGCCCTCCCTTCACAGCAGAGAAGAAGTCTGAATTTTTTCTTTTTCTTTTATGGGGTGTTTATAATACCTTATTGTAACATTTGGATTATTTGGTCCTAGGCTCTGTATCGTCTACTGACCTTTGCTTATGGTTTGAGGCTTCTGCAAAACTCCCCCAAAATTCCCATTTAATTTCTTATGTCGATCCACCATATATCAAAACCATGATGGGGAAAGTTGCCTTGTGAACGGGGTAACTGTATAAGTAGGTCTTTAATGTTATCATTATGAGTACACATAAACATTTACATTTGGGAGTTTAGGGTTTTCATAGCACTTCCTCTTTATAGTCATGTGATGGTGGGCAATTAAAGTACCATCTCTATTCTACTGATGAAGAAACCGTGAAATATTCAACTATTGGCCCATAGATTCATGAATCAGTTATGTCGGAATTTGATCAAGATCTTCTGTCTCTAAACCCTTTGCTCTCAATGTTGTAAATTTTTGCCAGAATAATTCAGTAACCAGAAGATTCCTAGGTGCTGATTTTTTTTCAGCCAAAACAACTCAGGAAGATGTTACCTGGCCCAGAGAGGTTGTGAAATGCATTATAAAAGTAATAAAGGAGATAAAGTTTGTATTCTTATAGGGAAGGAGGGAATATTTCAATAAAAGGAACACAAAATAAGAAGAGGTACAAAAGTAGAAAAATATATAGTTGGTTCAGGGAAGAAAAAATAGTCTGTTTGCTAGAGCATAAAATCATATGATGGAGAGTGACGCAAGGATAGAATGCTTTTATATTATGATGGCCTTTAAATGCCATGCAAAGGTGTTCCAACTACTTATTAAGCAACTGGTTACCACAAGAATAGAGACCAGTTAGATGAGATGTATTACAGAGGGAGAATTTCCCAGGTCTTGGTAAGTTATGATTTACAAGAGATGGGGGAGAAAGAAAAAATTCAATTGAAACTCCAAGAATTTGAAGGTGGGAAACTGAGTAAACAGTGATGTCACTAAAGAAAGAGTGAAGTCAGGGTGAAGTGGAGGATTAACTATTCTTTTAATATTTTGCATATGAGATAACACGGAATATTCAGGTAGAATGTGAAGTGCATGGGAAAGTCTGGGAGCTACTGCATGCCTGGAACATTCTCCTTTCTACTAATCTCTCTAGCTTCAGGTGCCAACTAAAATCCAGTCTCTTAATTGAAGCCTTCCCCAACAATTCTCAGCTCTAGTACCTTTCCTCTGTTAATTACTTCCTATTTATACTGTACATACCTTGCTATGTATGTGTTTGTTTGCATGCCATCTCTCCAGTTAGATTGTAAGCTCCATGAGGGCAGGGACTGTCTTTTGCCTGTTTTTATATCTCCAGCACTTTGTACAGTGCCTGGCACGTAGTAGGTACTCAGTAGATGTTTACTGATTAAATGATTGACTTTCATTCTGACTATACCAATGTTTGGCTTTCTCATTGTAGGCAAATTAATTAATAATACTGGGCCTCTTTCCTTGTCTGTAAATAAAGGGGCTATACTAGATGGTTGCTAAAGTGACTTCACACTCTCTGTTCCCTAAAGAGTTTAACATATAGGACCAAAACTCAGGTCAAGATGGAGGTGTTGATGTCATCTGTTCAGAGATGAAAGTGAATTAAATAGTAGACTTAAATTCTTCATTTTCCATACTAGTGGACTGAAATCATCATCTTCATCATCATCATGTATTTTAGTACTTATAACTTTTCTTCCAGAATTAAAAAGAAGCTAGGTGATCTTATAAGCAAACCATTTCTAGATGATAAGCATACTGTATTTGAAAAATATTTTCAGTAATTTACCTAGTTTCCTGATATATGCATATATTTTGTGTGTGTATATCTATATGTGCTATCATTTTTCATAAATGCAGTTCCTGTTTAGGATGTAAAGTGGACTCATGAAGTGGTCATAGAAGCATGGAAACTGGAAGTAGAGCATCTCTAGGACCACCATAGTGGAATATTCCTTTTATTTTTTAAGGAATTTATGCCATGGAAATGCTTCTATAATCTTGCACAAAATTCCTCTAAAACATTGATCCCATGTGCTATTTCAACTTTAACACATTGTGATGTGTACTTATAAGTACATACAAAAATAATTTTTCAGTCTGAAATGTGACAAAACGGTTTCTTCTTAAATCTATCTCCTTAGTATCTATTTTTCTTGTGAAAAAAATAGTATTTTTGTAAGCCGTTTTCTAACTAAACAAACATCATGATCATTACAGATGTTTTCTTTGTATACTCATTTTCTTTATCTATTTATTTATATTATATTGTGTGGAACTAGCAGTTTCAAATTTTTTTTTATTACTTGACTCTTTGCAGTGAAGACGCTACATGACTATATGAATACATCATTTGATAAACAGAACAACGTACTACTACGTGCTACTATGTTAATTTAAGACAGAAACTGCATTCCTTATTTCAAAGATCACTTATAATTTATAGGTTAAAATTTTATGTAACCTAGTGACTTAGCATAGTTTCTCAAGTTTAAAATAATCAACTATACTAATTAGGAATTAACAAAAAAATATTTAAGTGCCTTCATTATTGTAGTGTCAGACCAGGTTACAGTGAATGGAGTGACATTACTTTTCACATCACCACTGATGTCATATATTAAGGAAGCCCTTGATAATTTTAAATATAAAGCCAGTAGAGGGAGAGCAAACCTTCATTTCTGCCAGTGCCACAATAGAAGTTACCAACCAGCACTCCTAACTTTTGAGAATAGATTTTATTGGCTTTGAAAAATCACACTATCATTTTTATTAAAGAAATACTTCTTTCAGTCCTAAAATCTAGCTTCTTATTTGGATTTGAGTAATAATATCAGGTGTTTGCTTATTTGCTGTTGATTCAACTCTTGGACTGAAGTGTTTTAAACATTTAAAAATCCTTAAATTTGAATCAGCATTTAAAAATATTTAGCTCAAACGGCTTTACCCAAAATACTGAATAGATTTAGTGGGATGAAAATGATTAAAATCTTACCTTAATTCTCCCTCCTCTTCCTTTTCCTCTCCTTTTTTTCCCCTCCTTTTCCCTTTCTTTCTCTCTTTCCTTCCGCTTACAACTCTCTTCTCCTTGTATTCACCTATATAACCAACCATTAATGATAATGTTATTTTAAAAATCCCTCACCTTTTCTTCTTTGGCCATGAGTGATAAATGGATAAATATTTTAAGTATACTTAATAGTCTGTCATTAAGGAACTAAAGAGAATGTGGTAGTCTGACTTCTATGTGTGGCATTGCATTTTCTTTAAAGGGATAAAAAGCAAACTATACATTTTTTATCATTTTCCCTTAGAAACGGAGGAAGACTCTAAAGCCAAGTAGCTTGCAATTTATCTCTTTATCTCTTGTGCCTTACTCTGTCTCACATATTGCCACCAGATTATACTCATTTCTGATCACATAATTTTCTTACTCAAAAACCTTCCAATAACTATTGTAAAATAAAGCATGAACTTCTTAGTCTAGCATTCAAGATCACCAGCAATGTGTCTCTAATATGTTGTTCTAGCCTTGCCATAACCATCTGCCCTTGTGGATCCTGCATATATCCTAAACTCTAGCTGCAGTGGAAAATTTACCTTTCCCTGAACATTTCCCATATGCTTCCACCTACATGTCTTTGTACTGCTTCCTGCAGCCGGAGCCTTGCCCCCCTACCACCCAATGCCCCCTTTCCATGAAACCTTTTTGCCCACACATGTGACTCCAACAGAAGTGATATCTCTCTACTTGGACTTGATTTGTTTCTCATTGTTATATATTTCTCACTACCACCTTAACTGTCTCATTTACTCATTTGTAAGTTCCCTGAAGGCAGATGGTGTATATTATTCATATTTAGATTCCTTTCTACATGTAGTATACCATGAATTTTTCTATACATAGAAGGCATACAATAAATATTTGTTGAATTAATTAATAAATACTTACTAAGTGCCTCCTATATGTAACATATTGCTATAGAACTTGCACGAAATGTACTTAGAATTCATAGACCTTCTTTATGATCAGGTATCTTGAAGAGTTTCCCTGGTCTTATTCTTTAGTAGAAATTCATGTCATTCTTAATATCATTTGGAAAATAAAAATTAGGATTAGTTGATGGGCCAAATTTCTCATTACTTTATTATAAGTAAGTTTTTTTTCTTCTATAAACTCTCTATATGACTGTCTATAAAGAACTAATCCCTTCAGGTAAGCTTGCAGCTGTGAAGTGGAAATTAATATGATTTGCTGTTGAATGCAAACTTTCATACATTTCTTATTTTTTTCAAATGAAGCATTTACATAGCATGAGGCAGAGCTATCAAACTTGCAGCTCATAGGCTGCATGCAACCAGCAACACTCCTGAGTACTGCCCAAACCAGATAAAAGGTGGGAAATATTTAACAAAACAAATAAAAATACAATAAAACATTGATACTATTGGATTTTAAAATCAAGTCAATCTGAGACTCACTTAGATTTTTCTGTACAGGTTATTATCCCCTATTTCTATCTGAGGTTAACAGCATTGCTATAGAATTTCAGACTCCAAATCAGGAAAATTTGAATTCAAATCCTGCTTCAACTATTACTGACTGTCTAACCGTAGGCAATTCACTTTACCTCTCTTCCTAGATTCTTTTACCTGTAAAGTAAAGATTATAATGGAATTTACCTCTCAAAGGGTTATTGTGAGAATGAAGTGAGATAATATTAAATTCCTAACACATACAACACACTACGTTAGGCACTTGTAGACAAGGTACCATGATAAGACACAATCTTGGTCCTCAAGGAGCATATAGATCTTCTATGTTGAGTCCAAAGCATATTGTTATTGTAATATTTCATGAAGCATAACTTGATTTCAGGGACTACATTTAAAAACCCAAAATGCCTCATAATGAGAGCTATACATCAGAGTATTTCAAATATGTATAGGTAGGTACATATTTTTCCCACAAAAGGCAAAGACAAAACGCTATTTGTTTTTTGATGGTTTGAAATGCTAAAAATCAATATATATGTCCATGGAGAATATTAGTGTAGGCACCCATTGCATGGTTAATAAGAAGTTCCTAGCTTCTCACCCTGGCTCAACTGGTTCTGTGCTCTTCCTCTTTGCTCTCCCCATTCACCTG